>CM035427.1:129052046-129652046 GCA_020310875.1 Ceratopteris richardii | reverse complement strand
ACAGGTATCATTAGCTTGTCCACCCCATGTCTTTTGAGAAAAGGCAAGAGCCCCCCATGATTATAGCTCCCTTGCGCACAGCACCAGTTGCTCATGCGAACATCGAGAACATAATGGAAAAGCTCCACCCGAGCGTAGCTTGGAGAGGGTTGCCATATTCAAGTCCATACCCACCAAAAGCGTCAGATAGGGAGCCCAAAAGCTCCGCTCCTTTAGGTGCGGCATTCTTCGCACACAGATGTGGTGCAAGGAGCTGCACCTCGCCATGGTAGTTTTGAAGCGAAGAGGGAACTCACGCAGAGCTCAACCCCGATAGCAACATAGGCGAGTAGATGGGAGAGCACACAAAGGCTCCATCCCCAACTCTGCAGGGAAGCGACAAGAAAAGCCGATACATCGGTTTGTGAATCGAGAGGAGGAGGAGGGGAAGTAGCGTAGCCCACGCATAAACTTCGTAAGGCTATGAATGACCAAAAGAGCAGACGTTAATGCTCACCTACCATTTACATGTGTAACTGCAGGTACTATATGCCCATCGTATATAGAGAGTTAATGGAGCCTTTAAGAGTTAGACTGCGCACAATCTTTTCAAAACTAATGGAGAGCGATGTGGTGACACAACCCCTCCACCACTTGAATTGTTTAACGTACCTATGTAAGAGAAAAAGCATCCAACGCACCTGCCAAATAAAACTTTGAGGTGAAGAGTTCTTCCTAATGTAAAGATCCACGTTTTTTTGTTTTTTTTTTCGTGAAAAGGAAGAGAGGGAGAAATGAGAGGGGAAAACTACCCGTCTCCCTTTTCAAAGAAATTACCCACTTCAGTGGTGTAGGGATGGAAAATGATGCCAAAGATGAGTGTGTGTGAGAGAGTGTATCTTTGAGAGTGAGAGAGAGAGAAGGGGATTAGGGGGTGTTTTTTTTTTTGCAGCAAACAAAAATAAAGATCTAAACTACTAAAAAATTGAGAAACAAGGGGTACCCTTAACCAATCGAAGGCCACACGGATCCACAACTCAGTCCAAGAGTGAGGTGCATCCACCAAGTGTAGGCACGGCAAGCTTGAAAAAACCCAATGGCTAAAGGTCGACGTCCCCGGCAACGGCGCCAAATTGTTGAGAAAAGGGGAACAACAGACCCTAACCGCCTCATATGGAAGTGAGAGGCTCTTCCAAGAGGAGTTGCAAGAAGTGCAAGCAACACACACACACCCACGTCCATGAACAATGGCACCATGGCCAACATCAAAGGGAACAATGGAGGGCAATGCTCACACACAAGACAACCCCAAGTGCCAAACCCACACACATGGATCAACGCCTAACACACAAGGAGAAATGTGGAAGCCAAATGAACCTTCTTTCCATTAGCATGGAGGCCAAAAGGCCATGGCCAAGGGACCCCCTTTTACAAAATGAGCTCCTCGTTATATAAGAGAGGAGGAGGAATCCGTTGAATACAAGTGGTCAAAGGCTTCATTAACTAGATATTCTAAAAATAATAGGTAGGTGGGAAAATCAAAAAGGGAATCTTCTAAGAGAGAGAGAGCTCTTTGCACGTATCCAAAAGAGAGCCCTCCTTTCTAAAATAAGGAAAGAATTCAAAAAGGATTCTTTTACAAAAAAAGAAGGCTAAGGTTTGGTTTTTATGGGTTTTCTCACAAAAATAGGTAAGAGCTAGTTCCTATGAAAGAACTTGTATACAAGAGGGAAAAATGGGAATTTTGGAAGACTGCCACAAGGCCTTAAGCCTTTGAGTATCCTTAGCTCCAAGGGAGGCCTCCAAGCATTCCATAGCCTTCATAGCTTCATGGGTCCTTCAAAACTTCATGGTTCCAACATGGAAGACTGCCACAAGGCCTTAAGCCTTTGAGTATCCTTAGCTCCAAGGGAGGCCTCCAAGCATTCCATAGCCTTCATAGCTTCATGGGTCCTTCAAAACTTCATGGTTCCAACAGAGATGTTCTTCCTAATTTCATAAGTGGTTGTCGAGTAAAACGTTACATGGAGCCATTGGCGGATCAAGTGTTAGCATGACTTGTAGGTGCACAAAATAGAAAAAAAGAGGAAGAGAGGATTAGAGAGGAGGCAAGGCAAGAAGACCTAGAGCATATCAAGAAACAGAAAGAGTGGATAAGGAAAAGGGATGAATGATATTTACAAGGAGAAGAGCCTATTCCCATGGCCAACTATCAAGTTGACAAGGCCAACATGAACAACCTCAACATATCCCAACCATATTTAAATCTAGGGATTGGAACAATAGAGTACCAGCTAATAGATGCTTTGATAGACTCGGGAGTGGCACTCAATTGCATACGAAGGACAGTCATCATGCATCTTCAAATGCCCCATAATACCTACTAAAGAACACATGATAGGCATTGGGAACCAAGTCATAGAATGCATTGGAGAAGCCATGATATCCCTCCACCTAGGAAATCCCACTATGGAGCAATGAGTTCTAGTGTGTACATATGAGGATTTGATAGAGAACCTGATCCTAGGACAAGACTAGATCATTGAGAATGAAGTGAGCATTCACCTAGCTCAAGGGTACATCTCAGCCAAAGTAGGGCATAAGGAAATCTTTAGCCTGTTAGAAGAAAGACTCCCTCCCATGCATGAAACCATCAAGTGTGAAAAAGAAACCCTAGAAGAGGAGTTAGCAAACGAATCAATCAAAAGTGTAACAGAGGAGTACCTTAAGAAAGGATTGACTATCAATACCAATGCATCAGTTGATGAGGTGGATTCATTCCCCATGAACGGTGAATCCAAGAGAAACGATGAAGACAATGCTCCTAAAGTCATCTACTACAAGGGAAGATCATCCATGTGGAAGTCCACTATCCCATTATCGCAATCAAGAAGTGCTAATCTACATTGGGTTTGCAAGGATCAAATAAGGAAAACAAAAAAGTCCACACTAATACAGGTCACTCATCCCATGAAGGCAAGGGAAGACAACAAATTCTCTTCATTACAAGCAGAACCCAAGAGACTTCTGAGAGTATGGCTTCCAAAGTCATTAGCAAAATCTCAGCGGACACGGCAACAAATATGGATTCCGAAAAGGATCAGACCAAGAGATAGACAAGCAAGAAGACATATTCCACAAACAAAGCAGGAACATGAAGCCAAACAAGATTCACCAAAAGAACATGACATCAACAAATTAGACCTAGAGGAAAAACCTAGAGCATGACAAAACAAAGAGAAGACGAAGCCGTACACTTCAACTACAAAATGGGTATGGAGACTCAAGAGGCAGCAGGGACAGGAACAACAGATTCAATAGGATTCCAATTGCACTCATGTTGAGTTGAATGCACCTCAAGTATGCATGCCAGGGCCACACTATGAGGCCATGCATTTGTCACAAAATTTGTTCAACAAACTAGTGGTGCACATTTCCCACTTGGCAATAGATTGTAGATTCTACTTCCCTAGGAATGGAACCACTATGTAAATAAATAAATGCTTCAGCTACACTAATTCTTGTTTTCTTTCAGGAATAAAAATGAAAAAGAGGTGGTAAGAGATCTTACTTACTTAAGTAAGGGGAAACGGAGGGATGCAATGAACAACATGTCACTATGACACACATCACTATCGACATGTCTTCTATACAAAGCTAATGCTCTCCTTGTTACAAGTGCAGATGGTTTTTGAGGACTCTGAAGCAACCATTCAAGAGGAGGTGCTGGAATTCCCTCTACATAGCGTGACTAAGGCAAAAGGTCACTGGTTTCTAGAAGATCAACCTATCAGGGACTACTTGTCTTGGTGACAATTAAAATCATGGACATGGACCATTAGTTCCCAGTAATGTCGCAGGATTTCAAAGTAGTGCATGAACTTCCATCAACGGTGGACATTATGAAGAAAGCTGGTATCCAAAAGTACTTTGAACTCTCGATCTACAAACCGGATTTCCAGCATTGCACACAAGTCATGAACACCTTACAATCGGCCTTACATGATCCATTAATACCTGAAGCAAGAGTCCTAGATGCAGCAGGCGAGTGGGTCATCATACAATTCACCCACGACCTAATTAAAGGAGCTTTCGGATGGGAAAAGGACGGGAATACAATTTTGAAAGAGGAAAGCCGGGGAGCTAAGACCAGAACGTTCACAGATATCAATCCCATTGACATAGAGGAGGAAGTTAGGCTTATTCACCAGCATTTTTGCTTTCCAAACATGCACAGATATACTGCTCCACAGAAGATCATTGTGCAAATGCTGTCCCATGCCATCAAACAAATAGGGAATCAAGTTAACATGACTCCATACATTCAAGAACGACTCTTCGAAGCAAAGAAATAGTGGAATCATAAGAAGTTCTTGAACGAAAGCATTGCCTTGACAATACTGATCTATCATGCTTTAGGCATTCAAGAGCATTTGAAAGAGATGCCGTCATCAGAAGCAATGGCTAAGTATGCAAAGATTGCCATGGTTCCAAGGAAGAAGAAAGGAGTCAAGATAGTAGAAGAAGCTTAAACAAGCTCCAAACCAAGAATGAGAGGTACCAAAAGATTATGAGAGATGATGCAGACAGAAGCAGAGGCTCCAACTACAAAGAAGGCACATGTACTTCGAAGGACCAGGCTTGAAGAAAATCCACCCATTACAGAGGAAGAATTAACAAAAGCAATGGAAGCAACTCACTAGTATATGGAAGGATAGGTAAACCTATCGGTGCAAGGGCATCACTACCAACAAGCCCATCAAGACTCTGAACAAAGAAAAAGGTTGACCAAGGTTCATAGATACAGAGAATTGGGATTGATGAATTATATCTCATCATCGAACACACAAGAAGAACAAGAAACCTTTGTGCTAAATGTGGATATTAGAAGTGATTGATGGGATGATGGCCAATGGGAAGAATTAAATCAAGTAAACAATGACTTTGGCATGGAAGGCACAAAGATAGATCAGATGCTTGATAACACTACCAAGGACATGATAAGGAAGGAAGCATCTCAAGAAGGAGTTCATATTATCAAATTGAATGAAGTGTGTAACATTCAATCAAAGAGAATCTTCTAGCAGGAGAAGTCCTCGTAAAGAACCCTAAGGAAGAACAAGTAGAAGACAGAGTAAAAGAGTTCCAACCCTTCACACCAATAAGGGTAGTGGCAGAACCCTCTCTGATGGATATCACATTTCAAGGGAGTGCTACTAAATTGACCAATAATGAAGAGGGAGGAAGAGACCAAGAAGTACAGCTCCAGATAAGGCAACCACGTAATGAGACGATACATGTGGAGCAAGGAAAAGACGTACGAATTGTCACGAGGAAGGAGATAAGGGAGAGAGCTCACACACACACTCTCACTCTCAAGGAGAAGCACAAACACAAATTGAGACAGGGAAGAATGATCTTCTTCTTCTATTACATAAAAGGAATGTACAAGAATGACCTAAAAACAAGAATACAACTAGTGCAATATATAAAGACCAGTACATAAGGAAAAACCTAATGTCCGCGAATGAGTGAGCTGGCAAGAAACAAATGTGCCATCACTCTCGGTAAATAAATTTAATAAAGTTCAATGAAGTATCCCTGACATATACCGGCATGACCACTATACATGTCAGAGAAACGAAAAACTGGTACGTGTCATCCTGGATCATCACATGTTGAGCTTGATATCTCAACACTCCCCCTCAAGCTCAACGCCATATCCTGTAATCCAAGCATCTTCCGAAACTTCTTCAACTTCTCAGCTCCAAGTGCTTTGGTGAAAATATCAGCAACCTGCTCATCTGTTCTCACATAAACAAGATCAATATCACCTGCTAATACCTTCTCTCTGATGAAGTGATAATGTACCTCGATATGATTTGTTCTAGCATGGAAAACAGGGTTTCGTGCTAACTGTATGCTGCTAAGATTATCACAATAGATAGTGATAGGCTTTTTCACTTCCACCCCTAAATTTGCAAGTAACATCTCCAGCCATGATGCCTCACATGCTGCCATTGCAACACCTCTATACTCAGCCTCTGTACTCGACAAAGCAATAGTGGGTTGCTTCTTACTGCTCCATGTAATAGCTGCACCTCCAAGTGAGAAAAGAAAGCCATTAGTAGATCTTCTATCTGGAGTACTACCAGCCCAATCTGCATCGGTGTATCCATGAACCTGCAAATCTACACCAGCTTCATAAAACAATGCATAATCCAAAGTAGCACTCACATAACGTAGAGTGCGCCTCAGAGCATCCAAATGTGGCTTCCTGGGAACCTGCATAAACTGAACGTAGAGCCTTGTAATTGTAAGATATATAAGACTTCCCACAATTTTCCTGTACATAGTAGCATTTTCCAATGCTTCACGTGATGTAGTATCCAATTTCAAATTCTGATTTAAAGGCATAGAAATTGGCTTACAATCAGCCATACCATACTTTTGCAGCATATTCAAGGCATATTGCCTTTGCGACATCCATATACCTGTTTCTGTATGTATAAACTCAATGCCCAAGAAATAGCGCAACACACCAAGATCTTTCATCATATAGTGAGTGATTTGCATCACACATAGAAAACCCAATGATGGTTAAGTAATCAGCAATCCTTGCATGCCATGCACGCGGAGCCTGCTTCAGCCCATACAAAGCCTTTTGCAACCTGCAAACATATTCTGGATGCTTTGAATCTTCATATCCTTGTGGCTGGTCCATATATACTTCTTCCTGTAACTCACCATGTAGGAAAGCATTCTTCACATCCATCTGATGCAAAGTCCATCCTTTTGCTGTAGCTAATGCAACAAGTGTCCTAACAGTAGACATTTTAGCTACACGGCTGAATGTTTCCTCATAATCAATGCCATATGTCTGTGCATATCCTTTAGCTACCAATCGTGCTTTATACCTACTTATGCTACCATCAACATTATGCTTTACCTTGTAAACCCATTTACAGCGTATGGGTTTCTTTCCTTGCGGCAATGGAACCAGCTTCCATGTATCATTCCCATAAAGTGCAGCCATCTCCTCATCCATAGCTTTTTCCCAATCTGCATTACCAATTTCATCTCCAAAACAAGAAGGTTCAGCATCTTGTATTAACTTTGTCATGTAGGCACAATGGCGAGCCATGTAACTATCATATGTCAATCGTTGCACTGAATTACGCATCCTCCCAGATCTTCTTGGTCCTGGGTCACTTCTCCTTGTATCATCTGCATGTGCCCTTCTTACTCCTGGAGTCTTCATAGAGGGCAATCCAAGTTCCTCATCAAGACTCTTTTCTGAACCGCTTGAATCTCCATCAACTTCTTCAAAACCTGCACATGTTTTATGACCAGCAAAAAGCTTTTCTTTACCTTTCTTGGATGTATTTGATGAATTTGATGGACTGAAATTCCCACGTAATCTTCCACTCCATGGATTTGAGTTGGAACATTTGCTTGGTGATGCATACGGTCCACTCAGAACCTGAGATTCTGCACTTGATTTTTCAACATTTTCTTTGTCATTTGGTTCAAGACTCAGTCCTTCTTTGTCATCTGCATAGAAGCTTGACATTTCATCAAATACCACATCTCTGCTCACCTTTACCTATCGTGTGAGTGGGTTATAACATTTATATCCCTTTTGCTCAAGGGAGTATCCAATGAAGACACACTTTTCTGCTTTTGGATCAAGCTTCGTCCTCAATTCATCTGGGACATGTACATATGCAATACAACCAAAAACTTTTAGATGTGATAAGTTTGGCTTTTTACCTGTAAACTTCTCTTCAGGTGTAACTTGATGTACAGCAGCAGTCGAAGTTCTGTTCATGATGTATACAACAGTATGCACAGCTTTTGCCCAATAACAATGAGGCATATTCTTCTCAGCCATTAAGGCTCTTGCTATTTATGCAATATGTCTGTTTTTGCATTCAGCAACACCATTCTGTTGTGGTGTGTACCTGCATGAAAACTAATGCCGAATTCCATGATTTTTTAGAAAACTGTTGAACTCATTTGACATGTATTCACCTCCTCCATCAGATCTTAATGTCTGAATGTACTTCCCTGTCTGCTTTTCCACCATAACTTTAAAATTCTGGAAGTGAGTAAACACCTCGCTCTTCTCTTTCATGAAATATACCCATACTTTGCGTGTATGTTCATCAACAAAAGTAACATAAAACCTGCAACCACTCATAGATGTGGTCTTTGCTAGACCCCAAACATCTGTATGTACTACTTCTAGTACATTCTCACTAACATGCTTGTCATGTGGAAATGATGCTCTTGACTGTTTACCAAATTGACATGCTGCACATACCTTTTGCATTTCAGCAACTTTGAAATTTGATAGTCCATGGACAATCTCCTTTGACTGCATCAGTTTTAGCCTTTGCAAGTTTGCATGTCCAATCTGTTTGTGCCATATCTCTATATCTGCAATAACTCCTGCACTTTTGCAAACATGGCTGCATTCATTTCAGGAATCTTCACATTTAAGGTGAACATCCTACCCACTTTGTTTCCTTTGGCAACCAATCGTCCATCCTGCTTGTACTCTTCTACATATAATCCATCAGCATTGAACCTGACTTGTAATCCCTGGTCAACCATTTGTCCAACAGAAACTAGATTCTTTGTTATATTTGGAACATGCAGCACATCAGCGAGATGTTTTACCTTTCCGTCCTCCATAGACAATGCTATGTTTCCTGTATGCTCAATAGGATGCGATGTATCATCACCTGTTTCAACATATCCAGGAACTGGCATTTTTTGCAAACTACTAAACCATTCTACATGACTGGTCATGTGATTTGAAGCACCTGAATCAAAAGGGAGGAAGATAATGGCCAACACCCTAACGAAGAGGAAGGAGAATAGCAGGTGTCAACCCCTAGAGGGAAGTCCATTGTAATTAAGGTTTGGAGAGGGGACCTAATTCCCCAAGATGACTCCTTAATGGATGTTCATGAGAGACCACTAGTAGGAAGAGAAGCATGCATACCAATAGGACGACCAGTTCTCCCAGTAATGCCAAGGCCACCTGAACCTGGAAGAAGACTTAGACCCATTCAAGTTGCCAAATGCATGAGGATTCACTATGATGGCTCTAGTGAGCCATACAACCATATTGTTGAATTCAAGCAAGTGATAAGAGCTGAACAAGTAGAAGACTTCTTGATCCAATATGAAACATTTGGCCTAACCCTTACTGATACGGTCTTTGCATGGTTCCAACCTTTAGATCCTAATAATTTTCAAAACATGGAACAAGTATATCAAGAATTGATTGAGGAATTCACCAAGACTGGAATAAAAAACAACTCTTCATCATTAATCCATAGTTTCAAATAGGCACCCACGGAATCAGTGAGATTAGCAGCGAGACGATTCAAGCAATATGTGGATAGATGTCCTATAGAAGAGAGGCCCACTCAAAACAAAATGGTCTCATTATTCTTGGAAGGATTAGTGAATGGATCATTGAGATCATTAGTATACGTGAAGAGAGTCCAAAGTTTGCAAGAATGTATGAAGGAGTGTATAGACCTAGAGGAAAATCTGGCAGAAGACTTAAAAATACCTCAAGGTAGTGTTAAGAGTGAGGATAGTGTCAGCAGTACTTCAAATTCCAAGAATAATGTAGAAGAGATAGTCGATTTAGTGGCTAAGAAACTGAATGTGCAAGGACAAAGGAATTATCCCAATAGTCCTATGAGACTGCCTATGCTCAGGGGATGCGTTCACTATGGAGGTGACCAGCCTTCTCACATGTGCAATAGGGGAGTAATCCCACCACCTCCTCACGCCTATAACATATCTTCTACCCAGATTCCAACTCATTACTGTAGCATTGAGCAAAGGTACACAAATCACAGTACAAAGAATCGTCCTTACAATTGACAACCAAGACCTGCACAACTGCCATTTAGGCCTTATGGATACCCCTCGAGAGATCAAGGAGGAGAAGCCTATAGATACCCCCCATACCAACATCAAGCACTTGCACCACGGCCATATGCATATAAAGGATATAATCAACCTCAACCAGTGCTAGGACAACAACCACCTCACCCTCAGAATGTTGTCCCAATGAAAATCGCTCAAATTGAAGAGAATCTTGAAAGAGCAATAGTACCAGCCACCCCATTGAATAGTACTGAGACTTAGGAGCCATCTTATAACCTTAATCAAGGAAATTATTCCACTTATGAGAACACTATGGATGAGTACAAACAATCTTATGAACCATATACATATGCATCTGAAGGATATGATAGCTCCTACGGATATGATCAGGACTATGTGTCACTAATGTACACTGCTCCTAGAGCACCCATACCCCCACGGCCAATGAGTAGACCACCTACCCCTAGAGGACTATGTTATAGATGCGGAGATGATCACTTTATCAGAGAGTGTACATTACCTAACCCACCACCACCTCAGAGAGTTTGGGAGGGTTACTGCAGTGATTGTGGTAAAGAACATCTTTTTAGAGATTGTCCCAAGAATCCAATAAAGTCAATCCCAATGTGCATATCAATGTGATAGAAGTGATAGAGTCATCAGGGAGTGATAAGGAGTACATTGTGCCATTGAAAGCGACAATGAGAGCAAAAGCTAGAGAGATCCCAGATGAACCCAAAGAAAATGATCACCCCGACAAAGAATTGAACATACCCACACCTCAAGTAATTGCAGATTCTGAAGAGTCTGAGAAAAGTTCTAAAAGTAAATGAACCCAAAGATGGAAGAATCGTAGAGAAAAGATAAAAGATAAGAGACTGGAACAAAATTTGGAGAACGAGAACAATAAACAAAGCCAAGAGGAAAAACAAGAGTCTAAAGGAAACCCTAACAAGGAGACAGAAAAGCATAAAAAACAAGAGGCAGGATCAATTATGGACGATCCAATGCCAAAAGAGTTAGCCATGTGGATTGTAGCATATCAAGTACGAATAAAGGCAGGCCCAACCATTGAACAACACGAAAGAGAATACTCAAGAGGCAACTTAGAGAAAGAAAGATTGGAGATATGTAAGAAGTTAATTGAAGTGGCTCAACAGACCTTAGAAAAACCAGTTCAACCCTTACCCAGCTCAAGAATTCCCGAAAAGGAATTTCAGGAATGTGTAGCACCTAGTCATCTTGGGGAAGGGAAGAAAAACGAAAACTATGGCGAAAATTGTTGTGAAAGTAAAAAAGAAGGATCAGTTATCCCCGAAGTGAACGTGGAATGGCCTAGAGATGTGTGGGCAAGATTCCAAGAAGATAGATGGAAGAAAACATAAGGAATTGAACCACCTTTTGAGGAGTTAGAAGCGGTAGGTGAGTTTGAATTGTCAATGCCTGAATTAAACCCAGAAGGATTATTGCAACTTGACGACAACAAGGATGAGGGAGACACTATGAGTGTGTTACCAAACTATATGGGAGAGTATGAGCATAACTCCGAATTATATCATGTTCCCTCAATGAGGAGAAAGGAGTAGAACCCATAAGTCCAAACCTCTGACAAAGTATAACACCTTAAAAAAGTAAAAATCCCATGTACTCTGACTCTGGAAGAACTCTTGAAAGCGAAGCCTCAATTGAGAGAGAAAATCACCAGCCAGTTAGAGACAAAGTCAGACAAGAGAGAGATGTGAGAGGAAGTAGCTAATGTTAAAATCCTAGTTGATAAGGTTGGAGATTTCAGTGAGGGAGATGAAGGAAATACATGCCTCCCCATCACTTATAGAGAATATACAATAAAAGCCATATTAGATTCAAGTGATGGAGTAGGAATCGCTACCAAAGAAATATGGGAGAAATGGGGAAAGCTAGCTTTACGACCTACTAGAATGAAGATTCAAATGGCAGATGGACACACGGAGTGACCCTTAGGATTATTGGAAAAAGCAGTATTTACCACTTGTGGAGTCGAATTCGAGCACACCTTAGCAATATGTCAATTCGAAAAGGCTAGCAATTATGAGATGATACTTGGAAGGCCTTTCATGAGACAACTCAAGGCAGTGCAAGAATGGGGAAAAGATGCGGTATACTTGCAGCATGGGGGAACAACAACTAGAATAAACATCCATACTTATACGTATCAAGATGTCCCTCCTCTGCAATGGAACTTGATACATAAGGAAGATGACAATCTATCCATTCATAGTGTAGGATCGAGTAGCCAAACATGGATGAACGAAGGTACTCATCTATGGATATGCCAAAGAGCTAAAAGGGAAGAAGAAAGGAGGCAAGGATGGCAGCTAAGGCAAGGAGTATCTAGACCTATACAAGATCCTGCTTATATGCCTCAAATATTTTTAGATGAAGAATTTGAACCCCATGGTTGGATGGAGATTTTAGCCACTCTTGATGTATGCACAAATGAAGAATTAATAACTATGAATGAATGCATCGATGAGGAAGGATATGATGTAAGCTTATACATGGTCATCCTCCAAGAAGCAGAGAGGTAATTCAAAAAGAATGGAAGGAAGATTATGAGAGCATAGAAATGGAACAGGAACCTATTGAGGAAGAAAATGAAAATCAAGAAATAAGCATCGTGACTAAAGAGTCAAATCAAGGAATGACACAAAGGGAAGAAAATGAACCGAACAAGGAACCAAAAGCGAGGAGCTATGGAAGACTAAAAATCTTCACATCATAGCAGGAAACCTATACTACCAATAACCAAGTGGACTACTTATGAGATGCGCAGAAGAAGAGGAGCAAGAGATGTGGCTTCAAAAAGCACACGTGAATCAATGGAAAACTCATCGAAGTGTTATAGGAACCTGGCAAGCACTTACGAGATTAGGCATATATTGGCCAACCATGCAGAGGGATACACATAACTACGTATCTACATGCTCCACTTGTCAAGAAAGAATGCCTGAAGAGAAGTCCACTCTATGTTACTCTACAGTAGCACCAAGGTGGAGTATGCCTCTGCTAAAATTCTTGAAAATGCAAGAGTACCCAGAAGGAGCTAGTTTGGCAAGAAAATGTGCCCTCGAGGAGCAAAGCAAAGATTATGTACTAATAGGCAGACAAATTTTCAAGAGAGGAAGGGACAATCACTTAAGAATGTGAATCCATGAAGACGAGTATGTTTTAGTCTTAGAGATGGCTCATACAGGAGCCATCGGAGGACATTTTTTTGCAGAAAAAACTACAAAAATGATTCTTTTTGCTCGAATGTGGTGGCCAACTCTATATCAAGATGCAGCCACATATGTCTAAAGATGTGACATGTGTCAACAAATGAAGTATCGTATCAGAAGAGATGAAATGCCATTAAGACCGATGATAAGTGCTAGAGCATTTACCAAATGGGGGATAGATTTCGTAGGACCTCTTAGCCCACCGATGAAAGGATCTCATGCTGAGTACATAATTGTAGCAACGGACTACTTGACCAAATGGATAGAAGCCAAGGAAACTAAGAAGAACGATGCAAGGACCATGGATAAGTTTCACTTTGAGAGCATATTCACTAGATTTGGATTGCCAATAGAAATCGTGAGTGATAGAGGCACACACCATCAATGAAGTGATAGAAGCCTTAATGAATGAATTCCTAGTGATTCACAAGAAATCAGCTCCCTATCATCCACAAGCCAATGGACAGGCTAAAAGTTCAAACAAGATCTTGTGTACAGTTCTCACAAAGATTGTTAACAATGGAAGATCTGATTGGGACAAGCGGTTACATCACACTTTATGGTCATTCCGAGTAGCATACAAAACAACTATAGGAACTACTCCTTTTAATCTAGTGTATGACCAAAATGCAATTTTGCCAATTGATTTCCTAGTTCCTACTCTTAGAGTAGCATCAACCTATGAATGGACTAGACATGAGCTATCTAGTCAATTGGACCAAATCGAGAAGCTACATGAAACTAGATTACAAGCAGTGGCAGGCATTTATGCTGCAAAAAGGCGACAAAAGGCATACTTTGATGCTCATATTAAGGATAAAAATTTGAAGGAGGGAGATTTAGTCCTGGTATATACTTTAAAGCAACATGCAAAGAAGCTACAAAAAAGAGGATACGGCCCCTTGATGATCAATCACATATCAACTAGTGGAGCCATCAATTTAGCAACCCTAGATGGAGAAGTACTACCAAACTATATCAGTGGTTGTCGAGTGAAGAAGTATTTAGAGCCATTAACAGAAGAGATGCTATCAAGACTTCTAGCAGCAAGAAATAGACGAGAAGAAGAAGAGAAAATACACAGGGAGGCATGACAAGAGGCCCTAGAACGAATAAGGAAATGAGAGGAATGGATGAGAGAGAGGGATGAAAGATATCGGCTAGGAGAGGATCCCATCCCAATAACTAATTTTAGAGCCCATGAAACTCGAGGACATCAAGTGAGGAAACCATATTTGAACTTAGGAGTGGGAACAGAGGAATACCACTTGGTGGATGCCCTCATTGACACCGGAGCAGTTATCAGCTGCATCAGTGTTGGCAGGCGTCAGGGCATTTTAAGACAAGGGAGCCGACATAAGGAATTAGAGCAAAGAGAAGGGCCAAGTAGGCAAAGCAGTCAATGGAGATCTGGCAAATAGGCCTACCATTTTTCACAAAGCAATATTTCCCAAATAGTGATCTTAGTCACTTCACACCATTGAAAATACGGTTTTTGATTATTTCTACTCCATTTTGTGCAAGCCGATTAATAGTATTTATGTACCAATTTTCATAATTTTCAGAGCTCGTTTGAGCCTCCAAAATAGCATTAGAGACTAATTTTTAACTAGGCCAGACACTAGGTCTGGACAAGACCAAAGCTAGTCAAAAACTATAAAAAGAGCTAGCGAGCTCATTTTTGAGGTTAGCTTGTTGTAGATTTGAATTTGTATGAGAACTCTTTTGCAATAGAAGTTACTCCATTGTCTCTCTCTTTGTTCTTGCCTTGTGTACGCGTGTGTGTATGTGTGTGCATGTTTGTGTGCTTCTCACTCACACACTTGTGCCATCACTTGTTCAAGGTCTTCATACCATCCTCCTGTCTTCCCGGATTGACATTAAAGGCGGTGCTACTCATCACTGAGCTACACCAAATTTTGGCGCCGTTGCCGGGATTGAGCTTTGAGGACGAGCGTGTGATGGTAAGATGTAGAGTTGTGACGTTGGAATTGTAGGTAATTTCTTTAGTTCTCCTTATTTTTCTCTTTCTTACTTCACCTTCATCATCACCATCATCATCCTCACCATCTTCCACCTCCATCTCCATTATCGTGAAAATTTTAGTTTTTTGGTCATATCACCTTCTCCCTTCCATTTTCCTCATTTCACTTGTGAGAGAGAGCGAGAGCGATTTGTGTGTGTTGTTTTTGCATGTTTCTTGAGTGTTCTTGCACGTTTTGGCTGTATCATCATCTCCAGCAGGTCGTGTAGGTACGAAAATGCTCTGCACAGTCTCTAGGGCATTGATATCTGTCAATCGTGATTGATAGAAAAATTGCTCCTTTGGTAAAACAAAGTGCACCACCATAACACACATAATGAGCACATTGCAAATCATTAATCAAAATTAAAAAATTTCTTAATCCTTTGTCAATCACGATTGACACTGTCAATTGTGACCGACATCCACGATTGAAAAACTCTGTCAATCGCAACCGACAGACTCTATCAATCGCGATGGACAGACTTTGTCAATCGCAATTGACAGACCACGATGGACTACCACGTAGGATTCAGTCAATCGTGATTGACACCGTCGATTGTGATCGACTAAAATTTCATGATTGACACCAAAATTTGTGTGCCCACGTGTCCATCGTGATAGACACAACCCCGATCGACTGAAATTACGCTGGATTTTGTGAAAAAAGTATCGATCGTGATTGACACCATCAATCGTGACTAACAGACCCCTTGACTGGCTCTGTCAATCACGATTGACACCATCAATCGGGACTGACTTGTCGATCGTGACTGACAGGCCCCGACGGACACTTGTGTCAATCCCGATTGACAGACCTATCGATCGCAATTGACAAGCATTTTTGGCTAAATTTTTAGGGTTCTTATTCCAAATTTTTGGGGTAATCTTGGGCACACTTATCAAGTAATTAGCCCTTTGTGAGGTCCTTACACTAGTAATTTGAGAAAAATCTTGTTTGACCGTTAGCCTTTTGAACCATGTTTTAACCCCAAAACCCTGAATAGTCATAACATCCTCATACAAAATCCGTTCGGGGTGAAGTTGACCATACCACGGGGTAGGAAAAGTGAGGGATCTTCAGGATTGTTTTCCATAAAGCCAAAGGACAATTTGGTCTATGAACTGCATGAAGGAAAACGGTTTGTTGTGTCAATTGAATTTAACTCTTGAGCTAACTTTGGAACTTTTACAGGTCCACTAAGAGCTTTGAAAGGCATTCAAGGCAAGAGTGAGTGCAGGCTTGGGAACAAACTTCCTGGGCTTCCAAGGGCAAGGGATAAGCAACTTGAGGTTGGAGTATTCTCAACTCCCTCTGTCAATTCCTAGCTTAGGCTAAGTGCGAGTTGGGTTATAAGTAAGATAGGGTGACGAGAGGCACCTATCAAGTTGAAGATTCTTAAATCCCAAATCAACCCATTGGACTAGAACATCCAGCAGTCAAGTTTGAAAATGATGCATACCTGGACAAAGAAGGAACAATGTATGTAGTCACCAATCAACTGGATCGAACAGACGAATTTGGTAATGTCATTACAGAGACAGACTTAGGTGACATAGAGCAAGGGAACTTAGCAAGAGAACCTAGGACTCCCCGAGGCAAATCAGTCTTGACTAGAATCATCACTCTAGAATGGGTGCCCCAGGACAATAAGAGTATAGATATGCTCTTGAACCGAGAGACCGATGAAGCCTTTTGGAGGTATAAGACTGATCAATCTAATGAGGCAGGAATTATCACAATCTATGAGTTTAAAGATCTCGATAGCCCAGGAAAAGTGACCTATTTAGACAATACTTCAGAGAGAATCTTTGTGGTCTCCGAGCATGGTAGGCATGCCTACACATGGAAGGGTAAATTTATTTTTCCAAAACCAAGATCTAATGTCTCTTATGGCCACCAAGGAGCTAGAACATCCCAAGCTCATGGAGCTGAGAGGGACAGAAGTAGAGATAGACCTGAAGTGAGCTTTGCTAACCCACTGGGAAGAGAAAGAACAAGAACAAAGATGGATAGAGTGGAAAACGAGAGACCTATAGACCCAAGGAACCAAAGAAATGCTGATGATTTTCCTTTGCCAAGGCCTAGAGAACACACTAGGACCTTGAGGGTAACCCAGCTGGTTAAGTCCATGAAAAATTACTTCGATGGCACTGGGGACCCATATGATCATGTGGCCGAGTTTAGGCAAGTCTTGAGAGTTGAACAAGTTGAGGACCTATTCACACAGTACAATGCTTTTGGTCTAACCCTTAGGAACACAGCCCTTACATGGTTTCAACCACTACATGAAAGACAATTCAGGAACATAGACCAACTTCTAAAGGCTTTCATTACCGAATTCTCTAAGAGTGGCATACGACATAATACTTCCTCACTCATTCACAGCTTCAAGCAGACATCTCAAGAGACCATTAGACTTGTACGAAGAAGGTTTAGGCAATACCTAGAGAGATGTCATGTTCTTGAGTTACCCACACCAGCCAAACAAGTGGCTTTATTCTTGGATGGACTGCTAAGTATCAAATTGAGATCATATGTGTACTTGAAGGACCCTAGGACCATAGAAGAGTGTGTACACATGTGCATCGACATCGAGGGTAATCTAGGGGAGGAATTAGAGCTTTCGAAAATCTATAGAGATTCAGATAGCTCTACTAGCCTCAATTCAAATCCATCCACATCCATTGAGGAACTGGCAGAGAAAGTGGATCAAAAGTTAGGAGTATCAAGCAAACAAATACCAAGGTTTGCCCCAGTGAAAAGATGTTATACTTGTGGGGGTGACCATATGGCGAATGTATGTCCCATTATGGCTCAACCCCAAATGAATCGTAGTAGTCGATACTACACCATAGAACGGACATACACTAATCACAACTCACAAGATTGCCCATACAATAAGCAAACAGTGAGGCAAACATACCCACAGCCATACCCTCAACAAGGAAGATACCAGAACTAGTACCCATCACTGCAGTATGCTAGGCCTCAGCAACCCTACCAACCACAATATCACACCCAACAAAGGCCTCAACCTGTGTTAGCTCAGCAACCTCCAACCCCAGCCAATGTGATTCTAGTGAAGTATGCAGCTGCGGAAGAGAATCTGAATAGAGCCATAGTGCCACACCATTGCTTTTAGAAAGTGACCTGAGTGATCATAGTTTTGACTCTACTCACATTGATAGTCCACAAGCTTACTACATGCAATCACCTGAATATAAGGAGTCATACTATTATGAGGACCCGAGTGAACCAAGTTGGGAGCTAGAGTATGCAAATGTCATGTACGCAAACCCCAACTCTAGACCTCAACCTAGGCAGGTAAGACCTCCACTCCCTAGAGGACCGTGCTACCAATGTCAGGGAGATCACCTCATTCATGATTGCCCTCTACTTGCACGTACACAACCCCAATCAGTGACAATTCAAGGCTTTTATCAAGATTGTGGAAAAGAACATCTCTTCTGAGATTGTCCTAAGAACCCCAACAATATACCGAAAATGACTCATATCAACATTATTGGGTTAGTAGTAGACTCTACACGAAGTGTAACCTCCACTGCACCAGTGCAGGTGGTCATTAGAGCTCAAGCTTTGCAGCAAAACGAAGGTTTAGGCCTGAAAAAGAGTTTTGAGGTTAGTGAAACTGAGAGCATAACTAAGAAGAGGACCAGAGCTTGGAAGGATAGTCATGAGAGAATGAAAAGCCAATGGGCTAAGAAGATGAGTGAACTCGAGGAAAGCCTAAGAGAAATGAAAGCCAAGATAATTGAACTCACATCTCAAACTCACTCTCACACTACTCCACCACCACCATTCCCATCTCCCTCGAATCCACCACCCTCCAACCCACCTCAATCAATCCCAGCACCCCTAGAGTAGGATTAGTCTTAGTAGATCCCACTCCCGAGGACATAAACATGATGCTTAAGGCATATCAGGCCAGAATCCAAGAAAGGCCAAACGTAACGGATCATGAAAAGTGTTACCCTAGAGTTGAACTAGAGCTTGAACGAACTAAAATTTGTGCCAAAATGGTGGAATTGGCAGTCTCCTCTTTAACTTCTCTAGTTCAGCTAAGTCGCAGTTTCACTTTGATGGACTGCTAGAAAGATTGGAGAGGATAATTGCAAAATCAGAAAAGGACCTCGCCTCTCAAAATAAGGACAAGGCAAGTGAAAGGATAAGCCTTCCCCCCAGGAAGCTTACGTGCCTAACTATTGATATATTTAGGTAGTGATGTGTGTGAACACACTAGGACTGCCGAAGCACTTTTTTCCCTCTTTAGGAGGTTTCTTTTTTCCCGACTTGTATATACGCCTATTGCCCTAATGGGCTACTTATCTTTGTACATTCTCTAGTAATACATTGAGTATTGTGTGTTTTGCTCCAAGCTTCTTCTCCTTCCTTGTGATGTTTGCATGCTTTCGCAGACGTCTATCTCCAACAATTGGTATCAGAGCAGGTCGTCGCTTCATCTAGGGTTCCATCGACACTCCTCTGTTTGTAGTCTCAAATTTGCATGAAATTTAGTCAGCATACTCAAGGTGTTTCAGAGATCAAAACAACTTCGTTACGTGGTGCCAAAATCATGATCTGAGCTCATTTTGGCCTCCGAATGCACTATCATAGCGCTTGTGCAGGCTATTTCGGCTTTTTGTGCCAAAGGTATATACCTATTTCGGTTCGCCAGAATAGGTGCCTCAAAGTCTGCTACAGGTGGAACTGTGGAACATTGTGCAGGGTGTTGAAAAACGTCCTATCACACCTGCAACTGTTACAACTGCAAGTACTGAAGCTGATGCAGAAGGTATCGAAGATGATGATATTCTGCATATTCTTGTTCATGCTACGGTTTCTGCTGCACCTACTATAGAGCAGATTTGTTGGGATGGTAGAGATGCCCAAACACATGCATTGATAGCTTTGTCTGTCAAACGTGCCATTATTCCTCATATTCGCTCTTGCAGAATAGCTAAGGATGCTTGGGATACACTTACCACATTGTACCAAGCTAGGAGTGAGGCTCGTGTTGCTTACCTCCGAAAACAGTTGGAGAGTGAGCACATGAATAAAGGTGATTCGATGGAGAGTTCCTAACAAAGATCAAAGACTTGAAGGAACAATTGATTTTTGTTGATGAGGTTATACTAGATAGCTCACTTGTGCAGACCATTCTAAATGGTCTTCCTCATTCATATCAGAGTTTTGCTTCTACTCTTCGGTTGATGATAAAAGGCAATCCAAATGCCTTGTCATTTAAGGAGTTAGTCTCTGTTCTGTTGCAAGAAGATCAATCCAGGCAGAACAGGTCCATTATGCATGTTGCAGATCAAGCTTTCTTGGCTAGTCAGAAGGGCAAAGGAAAATGGAGCCCTTCTACTAGTAAGCAGAAATCTACAAATGCTCCACATTCAAAGAACCAAGACAAAGATGAGAAAAAATAAGAAAAGCAGAAATTGTTTTGTAAGTACTCTAAAGGGAATGATCATATCATAAAGAACTGTCCAAAACTGGCTGCAAAAGAGGCAAAGAAGAAAGAGGTTGGAATGGTTGTTGCAGAAGCCTCTACACCAAAAATGGACTCTGCTAATCTTGTGCAGGAAGAAGAATGGGCGTTTACTACTGTTTGCAGTTTTGATCCATCTTCTCATAAGCAGTGCATGTCTGCAGTAGATTCAGGTGTTTGGTACTTTGACAGCGGGGTGACCAAACATATAACCTCATAGTGCAGTTTCTTCTCTTCACTCGAGCCTGCCCCTATAGGGAATACTCTTACATGCGCCAACAACTCCTCTTATCCTGTTATGGGAGTTGGTAAGATCATTTTGACTATTGCTGATGCTAGTTCTTTCACTTTGTCAGATGCTTTGTTTGTGCCAGGGATCAAGAAAAATCTATTATCAGTTTCTGCATTAGCCAAGATTGGCTTGGTTGTGAAATTTGTTGATGACAGGCATGCAGTTCATGATCTATCAAATGGAAATGTGATTATTGCTTATGGCATTTTATGTCGTGGGCTGTATAAGCTCATAGACTATGAAAGATCTGTAAATGATTCGGCATGTGCAATACATGATTCTCAGGCTATGTTAGATGCAAAGCTTTGGCATGCATGCTTTGGGCTTCTGAATTTTGCTAGTTTGTTATGCTTGCAGAAATCTGAAATGGTGTCCTCTTTGCCCAAACTTGAGGCACCTGGAAAACATGTTTGTGAAGGCTGTATTTTGGGCAAAATGCAGCGTTCGTACTTTCCAAAAGATGGTTCAATTTGGGCTACTCAAAAATTGCAGCTTGTATTTAGTGATGTTTGTGATCCTATGCAGACACCTTCTTTTGGGAATTATCTTTACTTTGTGACTTTCATCAATGATTTTTCCAGGCATGCATGGGTATATCCATTGGAGGAAAAGTCCGAAGTGTTCATGTGCTTCAAAAAGTTTTTGGTTTTGGCTAAAAATCTGTCAGCATGTAAAATGGGCACCCTCCATTCAGATCGAGGGGGGGAATATATGTCTTTTGATTTTAATGCATTTCTGGTTGAACGTGGGATAAAACACCAGTGTACAGTGCCATATACACCTCAACAGAATGGAATTGCTGAACGAAAGAACAGGTCACTCATGGAGATGGCGAGGTGTATGGTCAAGAGTTAGGCTTTACCACATAATTTCTGGCTTGAGGCTGTAATGTGTGCAACATATGTAATGAACAGGTGTCCCACTAAAGCGCTGCAGTCTATCACTCCATATGAGGCTTGGCATGATCGCAAGCCATCTGTTGCACATCTACGTGTTTTTGGTTGTTTGGCATATGCATTAGTACGTGAACAACATCGCAGAAAATTGGATGATAAAGCAGTAAAATGTATTTTTGTTGGGTACAAATCTGAAAGTAAAGGCTATCGTCTGTATCATCCACAGACTAAATGCATTTTGGTTAGCCATGATGTTGTTTTTGTGGAAGATGCTATTCAGCCATTGCTTTCATGAGACATCTGTTAGCTCCAAAGACATGTAGGATATGGCTAGTGCAGTCTTTGCGTGATAGCAAATTAGATGCACCTCTGTCATATTGTACTCGTTTAGGCTCTCATAGTGCCTCTTTTGCATCAGATTGCTATGCTATGGCTGCATCTAGTCTTTGTGATGATAATGAGCTTGTTTCGTTTGATGACGCACAAAATTCAGAAAATTGGATGGCTGCTATGCAATCTGAATATGATGCTATCATGAAGAATGGTACTTGGCCTTTATGTGACTTGCCTCCTGGTAAGAAGGCCATTGGGACTAAGTGGGTATACAAGCTGAAGCGTAAGCCTGATGGTACAATTGACAAGTATAAGGCTAGGCTTGTTGCAAAGGGTTATGCACAGGAAAGAGGCATTGATTTTGATGAGACCTTTGCACCTATTTGCCGAATGACTACTGTTCGTAGCATATGTGCACTTGCAGCTCATCATGGTTGGAATGTACATCAGTTGGACATTAAAACAACATTTCTGAATGGTGACTTGCATGAAGAAGTGTATGTTTTTCAGCCCATGGCTTTGTGCAGAAAGGGCATGAAAACCAGGTGTGCAGGTTAAAGAAGGCATTATATGGTTTAAAGCAAGCACCACGTGCTTGATATGAGAAGATACATGCCTATCTGATTGCACATGGTTTTGAGAACAGTTCAACTGAAAGCACCTTATATGTTAAGTGTGTTAATGATGTGCTTCTGATCATTGTTGTCTATGTTGACAACATGTTGCTCAGTGGTCCTATTGACAAGCATATTGCTGATTTTAAGGCTGATTTGCATGCCTCATTTGAGATGTCTGATTTGGGGCATTTGCATCACTATTTGGGTATTCAGTTTATGCAAGTTGACGGTGGAATGGCTCTATGTCAAACGAAATATATTGACACATTATTGCAGCATTTTGGCCTTGAAGACTCTAAGCCTATTGCCACTCCTATGGAGACAGGTTTACGATTGAGTCTTCATGATGCTGGAGATGCATTTGATGTTTTTCTCTATCAGCAAGTTGTTGGATGCTTGATTTACTTATGCATTACTCGGCCATATATTCAGTTTGTTGTCTCACAGATGAGCAGATTTATGCATTGCCCAGGAGTCAAGCATTGGCAGCCGGTTAAGTGCATCTTTCGCTACTTGAGTGGTACCCGGCTACTTGGGTTGTTTTATCCCAAGGGGGGATCACTATCGCCAGATTTGCATGCTTTTTCTGACTCTGATTGGGCTGGTTGCTATGACACTTCATGCTCTGATTGGGCTGGTTGCATGCTCTGATTGGGTTAGTTGCTTCATGCTTCGTAGCTCATGTATATCTTGGTTGAGCAAGAAGCAGCCTACTGTGGCCACTTCCAATTGTGAGGCTGAGTATAGGGTAGCTTTCACAGCTACTGTTGAGTGTGTGTGGCTCAGACGCCTTATGGCTGATTTGGGAGTTGGTCAGTCTTCTACCACCACCATCTTCACTGACAGTTAGAGGGCATTGGCAGTTGCGAGGAACCCTGTGTTCCATGCTCGCACTAAGCACATTGAGGTGCATTATCATTATGTCAGGGAGAGGTTCTCTACTCGGGAGATCAGCTTGGCATATGTGCCCACACAGGTGAACATTGCAGACTTTTCACGAAGGCTCTGCCTAGGGAGAAGTTTGAAGCTTTTCGCAAAGCTTTGGGCTTACTTCCTTTTGTGGAGTAATTTCCACATAGCTGGGCACTTCCTTATACATGAGTGCCAACTCCTTGTTCACCGCATCACTCCCAGGGGGGATTTGTTGATATATTTAGGTAGTGATGTGTGTGAACACACTAGGACCACTAGCGCACTTTTTTCCCTCTTTAGGAGGTTTTTTTCCCCCACCTTGTATATATGCCTATTGCCCTAATGGGCTACTTATCTTTGTACATTATCTAGTAATACATTGAGTATTGTGTGTTGTACTCCAAGCTTCTTCTCCTTCCTTGTGTTATTCGCGTGCTTCCGCAGACATCTATCTCCAACACTAACTCCACTGAACCAGACACATCTTCTTCTACAAATCGGTACTCACCAGAATTCTTGCGAGAGATTCAGGAAGAGAAACGGGCTAAAGAAAGTAAAGTTCCTCCTCCCATTGAACTTGTGGATGATGCGCATGATCAATTCTTGCAAGACATTCCATCCATTTATGAGGAGCAGGAGAGTGCCCAATCTCATGAGAGATTAGACTTCGAGTCTAATTCCTTACAGGAGCTACACCATTTCACAGGCCCATGGGAAGCTAAATCTACTTGTATGAGAGCACCCACGATCATGGTAAGAAACGAAGACTCCATCATCCCTAGGAACACATAGGTAGTGAAAAATGCTACAGTGCAGTGCAACCTCACTTTAGAAGAGCTACTCAAAGTTAGGCCACAACTGGGGAAACATGTAGCCAATCAAGTGCCAAAAGTAGCGAAACCTCGTTCCTAGGTAGGATCTCATAGAACAGTGCCATAAATACCCTTGGACAAGATAGGAGACATGAGCAAAGGAGAAGAAGGAAACACCTATCTTCCCATTACCCATCAGGGGTACATAACCAAGGCAATTTTGGACTTAGGTACAGGAGTTGCAATTGCTACCACTTCCCTATGGAAGCGTTGGGGCAAGCCAGCACTCAGGCCAACAAGAATGAAATTGCAGATGGCTGATGGTCACATAGAAAGACCCTTAGGACTGCTAGAAGGAATCACTCTCACTACATGTGGTGTTGAGTTTGAGCATACTTTCGCTATATGTGTCTTTAGCAAGAATCATGCCTATGAGATGATTCTGGGAAGACCATTTATGTGGTAGTTGCAAGTGGTACAGGATTGGGGAACCAATTCCTTGTACTTACAACACTTAGGTGTCACGACCAAAGTTAATCTCAAGGATTAGGTGCGAAGGAAACTCATAGATCAATTCAAGACGCAACCTATGCACCTGTCATATTTCCTCACGAAGAGTTTGAACCTCATGGTTGGGCAAAGATTTTAGCAACTATGGATGGGGCCATCAATGAAGAACAATGGACACCCCACTGGAAGCCACGTGTATGCATTAACTTGAAGGAGATTAATGTAGCCACTATTCAAGATAACTATCCGCTTCCGATTACTGAGCATCTGCTAGAACGGGTAGTAGGCAAGCAAGTGTACAACTTTGCAGCTCAGTGATGAGTAGCACCTCCTTTAATGTCAATCCAGGAAGACATGAGGATGGTATGAAGACCTCAAGCAAGTGAAGGCACAAATGTGTGAGTGAGAAGCACACCAACATGCACACTGTTGGAACTGAAGGACTCACTAGGCAAGGAAGCTTAAGAAGGGAGTCAGAGAGAAGAGAAAGTACAAGCAGACAGAGCAGTCAACGACGATCTGGCAAGTAGGCCAATATTTTTTCAAGACATTTATGCACATAAGAGAGGTGGACACAAGGAGAAGGAGCAAGTAGGGAGCTCCAGGAAATGTATATCAAAATGTTCGAAGAAATCCCTACAACAATAGTGATTTTCATCACTAAAAACCCTTGTAAATACCATTTCACATTTTTGTAGCTCCATTTTGTGCAAGCCAAGGAGTCCTTGAGCTTGAGGAGCTTTAGAAGTATCTACCTGTCAGTTTTCACATTTTTTAGACTTCGTTTGAACCTCCAAATAGGGTAGAGAACCTAATTTTTAACTAGGATGGACACTAGGTCTGGACAAGGCCAAAACCTAGTCAAAAACTATAAATAGAGCTAGAGAGCTCATTTTTGAGGTTAGCTTGTAATTGAAATGAACTTGTAAGAGCTTTTTGAAAGTAATCTAAAAACCCCATTGCTTCTCACTCTTTGTCTTGCCGTGTGTGCGCGTGTGTGTGCATGTTTGTGTGCTTCTCACTCACGCACTTGTGCCTCCACTTGCTCGTGGTCTTCATACCATCCTCACATCTTCCCGGATTGACATTAAAGGAGGTGCTACTCATCACTGAGCTACACCAAATTTTGGCGCCGTTGCCAGGGATCGAGCTTTGAGGACGAGCGTGTGATGGTAAGACGTAGATTTGGGACGTTGGCGTTGTAGGTAACTTCTTCACTTTTCCTTTTTTTCTTTTTCTTACCTCATCACCATCATCATCATCACCATCTCCCACCTCCATCTCCATCATCGCAAAAATTTTAGTTTTTTACTATATCGCCTTCCTCCTTTCATTTCCCTCATTTCACTTGTGAGAGAGAGCGAGAGAGCGAACTGTTGTGTGCTATTTTCTGCATGCTTTTGCAGTTTCTTGCAGGTTTCAGCATCATCATCCCCTCCAGCACGTCGCGCAGGTACGGAAATGTGCAGAACTGTCTCGCAGTCACCGACTTCTGTCGATCGCGATTGACAGAAATTTTCACCTTTTGGTAAATCTGAGTGCACCACAGTGGACTAGAGACCCTACACACCACATTTCCACAAAAATTTTTGAAAAATTTGCAAAATTTCAATCCATCACGATTGACAGCTCTATCCGTCGCGATTGACTGCCTGTCCGTCGCGATTGACAGCTCTATCCGTCGCGATCGACTCCTGTCCATCGCGATTGACAGCTCTATCCGTCGCGATCGACTCCTGTCCATCGCGATTGACTTCCCTGTCCATCGCGATTGACAGCCAATCCGTCGCGATCAACTCCTGTCCGTCGCGATCGACTCCTGTCCGTCGCGATCGACTCCTGTCCGTCGCGATCGACTCCTGTCCATCGCGATTGACAGCTCTGTCCGTCGCGATCGACTCCTGTCCATCGCGATCGACTCCTGTCCATCGCGATTGACAGCTCTGTCCGTCGCGATCGACTCCTGTCCGTCGCGATCGACTTCTGACCATCGCGATCGACTGCCCTGTCCATCGTGATTGACAGCCAATTTTAGCCAATTTTTAGGGTTTTTAATTTGAAGAGTTTGGCTCATTTTGGGCATGAACATTTTACTCTAGAGCACATAAGGAGGCCATAGGAAAACAACTTGGGGAAAACCTGTTGCACAGTGATCCTGTTTGAACCCTGTCTTAACCCTAGAACCCTGAACGGTCATAACTTTTTCATACGAAATCCATTTTTTGAGCTCTAGGGCTTGTTGGAAAGCTCGTGGCATATACTACACGCCCTCAACTGTTTTTTATAAAGATAATGCGTTGATTTTCAGCTAGGGTATTTTGAAGTTGACCATACCCAGGGGGATCAAAGTCAGGGGCCTTAAGAATTGTTTTCCTAAAAATCACTATGCAAATTAGTATTTGTGCTACAGGAATGAGAATCATTGGTTCTGTCTTTGGAGTGTAAATCTTAAAGCTAACTTTGGAACTCTTACAGATCTATTGAGAGCATCGAAAGGCGTTCTAAGCAAGTGTAAGTGCAAGCTTGGGAACACACTTCCTGGGCATTCAAGGGCAACCAAGCAGGAAACAAAAGGTTGGAAACTTTCAACCCCCTCTGTCAATTCCTAGCTTAGGCTAAGAACGACTAGTGATAGGAGTAAGTCAGGGCAACGATAGGCATCAATCAAGTTGAAGATTACCTATGCACTCAAGTTCAAGATTAAACATAATCTCTTCGTGATGCGATAACCTTAAAGGAAAGAATCTAACGTGGAACGATCAACTTACAGTGCGAAAAATTAACTCAAATATTCCTGACAACGTGATTTCTGACTAGAGCATAAACACGATAATCGACTAAAAAAGAATCAAGTGATTGATACAAAAGAACTCAGCAACGAGGTTGTACTTGGGCAAAATTGGGCTATTCAATTAGGCTTATGAACCTTAGATCAGGGCGACATCTAGGGAGAGATAGACAAAGCCTTAGGTCTTCAGAGGCTAGTGTCAACCACACTGCTAGGTCTTGGGCCCAGCAGTTGAGCCACCACTCATACTACCCTAGCTCTGAGACTAGTGAATCAGAGATGTCTCAAGGCATGGACCGACCTACGGAAAGTTCAGGAGTGCCATACTTGCACAGGGTAGAAGGCCCATACAAGTCGCAGCTAGAATACCTTAGGACCAACCGATTAGGTGCTAGCATCTATGAGGACCGCCTAGGAAGATCTGTGGTCCAGATTAAAAACCCTGACCAATCCATAGGATTAGAGCACCCAGCTGTCAAGTTTGAAAACGGAGCATACTTGGACAAAGAAGGAACCATATACGTAGTCACCAGTCACCCAGATAGGACGGACGAATTTGGAAATGTGATCCCAGAAGCGGACTTAGGTGACCTAGAGCAAGGAAACATGGGTACGGAACCTAGAACCCCTCGAGGCAAATCGGTTCTCACTAGGATTATCACACCAGAGTGGATTCCCCAGGATAATAAGAGCATAGATTTTCTCCTCAATAGAGAGACTGACGAAGCCTTTTGGAGGTATAAATCTGATCAGCCAAATGATATAGGAACAATCATAATCTATGAGTTTAAGGATCCAGATAGCCCAGGCAGAGTGACCTACTTAGATCACGCTTCAGAGAGGATCTTTGTGGTTACAGAACATGATAGACATGCTTACACTTGGAAGGGTGAATTCGTTTTCCCCCAACCCAGATCGAAGGTGTCCTATGGTCACCCTGGAGCTGGAACATCCCAAGCTCATGGAACTCAAAAAGACAGAAGTAGAGATAGGCCAGAAGTAAGCTTTGCCAACCCAGGGGGCAGAGAAAGAACGAGGACGGAAACAAACAGAGTAGAACCTGAGGTACTTAGAGCTCCCAGGAATCAAAGAAATGTGGATGAGTTCCCTCTACCAGGACCTAGAGAGCACACAAGGACTCTGAGACCGACTCAGCTAGTTAAGTCCATGAAGAACTACTTCGATGGCACTGGAGATCCATAAGATCATGTGGCTGAGTTTAGGCAAGTCTTGAGAGCTGAACAAGTGGAAGATTTGTTCACGCAATACAATGCCTTTGGTCTAACCCTTAGGAACACTGCCCTGACATGGTTTCAGCCACTAAACGAGAGGCAGTTCAGGAGCATAGACCAACTTCTAGAGGCATTCATTATCGAATTCTCTAAAAGTGGCATAAGACATAACACTTCCTCGCTGATTCACAGCTTCAAGCAAACCCCTCAAGAGACCGTGAGACTTGCTGGAAGAAGATTTAGGCAATACTTGGAGAGATGCCCTGCCCTTGAGCTACCCATGCCAGCTTAGCAAGTGGCTTTATTCTTGGATGGATTGCTAAGTACCAAATTGAGGTCATATGTGTATCTGAAGGACCCTAGGACCATAGAAGAGTGTGTACGCATGTGTATTGACATTGAGGATAACCTTGGGGAGGAGTTAGAGCTATCCAAAATATACAAAGATTCAGATAGTGCCTCTAGCCTCTCTTCCACGCAATCCACATCAATTGAGGAACTTGCAGAGAAAGTAGCTCAGAAATTAGGTGTCACTACTAAACAGATCCCAAGGTTTGCCCCTGTGAAAAGATGCTATACTTGTGGTGGCGACCACATGGCGAATGTATGTCCCATTATGGCTCAACCCCAAGTAAATCCTAGTAGCCAGTACTGCACCATAGAACGGAGGTACACCAATCACACCGCACAAGATTGCCCCTACAATAAGCAAACCGTTAGGCAGACGTACCCACAACCATACCCTCAACAAGGAAGATACCAGAACCAGTACCCACCTCAGCAGTATACTAGGCCTCAGCAAAACTACCAACCGCAATATCAGGCCCAACTGAGACCCCAGCCTGTGCTAGCACAACAACCCCCTGCTCCAGCTAATGTGATTCCGGTAAAGTATGCTGCTGCAGAAGAAAACCTGAATAGAGCTATAGTCCTTGTAACACGAGTGCTTTCAGAAAGTGATCCCAGTGACCATAGCTTCGATTCTACACATGTTGATAGTCCCCAGGCTTACTACATGCAATCTCTTGAACATGGTGAGTCCTACTATAGTGAAGAGCCAAATGAACCTAGTTGGGAGTCAGATTACACAAACGTCATGTATGCAAACCCCAACCCTAGACCTCAACCTAGACAAGTAAGACCCCCATTCCCTAGAGGACCATGCTATAGATGTCAGGGAGATCATCTCATTCGTGATTGTCCCTTGCCTCCACCTACACAACCCCAGTCACTGACGATCCAGGGCTTTTGCCAAGAATGTGGAAAGGAGCATCTCTTACGAGAGTGCCCAAAGAACCCCAATAATATGCCAAAAATCACTCCTATCAGCGTTATTGGGTTAGTTGTAGACTCCGCAGGGAGTGTGACTTCCACTGCACCAGTACAAGTAGTCACTAGAGCTCAAGCATTGCAGCAAAACCAAGGGGTAGGTCAGGATAAGAGCCCAGATGTTAGTGAAACGGAGAGCATGACAAAGAAGAGGACTAGAGCTTGGAGAGATAGTTGCGAAAGAATGAAAAGGCAATGGGCAAAAAAGATGAGTGAACTCGAGGAAAGCCTCAGAGAAACAAAGGCCAGGATAACTGAACTCACATCTCAAACTCCCTCTCACACTACCCCACCTCCACCATTCCCAACTCCATCTGACCCGCCACCTTCCAACCCGCCTCACCTAATTCCACCACCCCCTAGAGTAGGATCAGTCCTAGCAGATCCCACTCCCGAGGACCTTAATATGATGCTTAAAGCCTATCAGGCCAGAATCCAAGAAGGGCCAAACGTAACTGATCATGAAAAGTGTTACCCTAGAGCAGAACTAGAGCTAGAACGAACCAAAATTTGTGCTAAGATGGTGGAATTGGCTCAGACCATGTTTGAAGCCAGTCGCCTATTTAACATCTCTAGTTCAACGAAGACACAGTTACACTTTGATGGACTGCTAGAAAGAATAGAGAAGCTGATTGCACAATCAGAAAAGGAACCCGCCTCTCAACATAAGGACAAGGCAAGTGAAGGAGCAAGTCTTCCTGCCCAGGAAGCCTATGTGCCTGAAGCCTATGTGCCTAACTCTACGGAGCCAGCTACATCTTCTTCTCTGAATCGGTTTACACCAGAATTCCTACGAGAGATTCAAGAAGACAAATGGGCTAAAGAAAGTGAAGTCCCTCCTCCCATTGAACTTGTGGATGACGCACATGACCAATTCCCACAAGACATCCCATCCATTTATGAGGAGTAGGAGAGCACCCAATCTCAGGAAAGATTAGACTTTGAGTCTAACTCTCTACAAGAATTACCCCACTTCACAGACCCATGGGAAGCTAAGTCTACTTGTATGAGAGCACCCACAGTCATGGTACGGAATGAGGACTCAGTCATACCTAGGAACACAGAGGTAGTGAAAAACACTAAAGTACAATGCAACCTCACCTTAGAAGAGCTACTCAAAGTAAGGCCTGAGCTATGGAAACATGTAGCCAAACAAGTACCAGAGATAGCAAAACCTCGTTCCCAGGTAGGATCCCAGAGAACAGTGCCCGAAATAGCATTGGACAAGATAGGAGACATGAGTGAGGGCGAAGAGGGAAACACATATCTTCCTATCACCCATCAAGGATATACCACCAAGGCCATTCTAGACTCAGGCGCAGGTGTGGCAATTGCTACCACTTCCCTATGGAAGCGTTGGGGCAAGCCAGCACTCAGGCCCACGAGGATGAAACTGCAAATGGCCGATGGTCACATAGAGAGACCCTTAGGGCTGTTAGAAGGAATCACTCTCACCACATGTGGTGTAGAGTTCAAGCATACATTTGCTATATGTGATTTTAGCAAAAATCATGCCTATGAAAGGATCTTGGGACGACCCTTTATGCGACAGTTGCAAGTGGTACACGACTGGGGAACCAACTCCTTGTACCTGCAACACTTAGGTGTTACGACCAAAGTGAATCTTAAAGATTACTCTGATAGAGATGTCCCTCCTATCCAATGGAATCCCATCCATAGAGCCAAAGATGATACGGAATCGGTGCATTCCATAGGATCAGGATCCTCATGGATGCATGAAGACACTCACTTATGGATGTGCAAAGTAGCAGTAGAAGAAGAGAAGAGAGAAAAAGTCAGAGAGATAGGTGCAAAAGAAACCCATAGATCCATTCAAGACCCAGCCTATGCACCTGTAGTCTTTCCTGACGAAGAATTTGAACCCCACGGCTGGGCAGAAATCCTAGCAACAATGGATGTAGCCATCAATGAAGAACAATGGATACCCCACTGTGATGAGGATGGCTATGACATTTCAGTCTTCTCCATAGAGCCAATCATGGGAGAGGCAGTGTTAGAAGAGTGTGAACCTAGCCCTGATGCATTTGAGGATGTAAGTGACTCCGATCTAGAGTCAATCATTATGGACCCACCTTTTGCATCAGATGAAGAATACTTCTATGAAGTAGAATTTCTACCCTAGAGGTATGGAGAGCTTACAAATGATGTAAGGCTAGCCACACATGTGACCCCGAAGGAAGAAGGAAAGAAAAGAAAGAAGAGAGAAGTCACACCAGAAGAGGAAGAATCTTTGTTTGAGGTCCCGGAAAATTTTAAGAAGTATGAGATAGATGACAGGAGAGTCATGATCAGAATGCCTAAACGAGAGGCGCAATCAGGAGAAGCCTATGATAACAAAGAAACCACAAAGAAAATTGTGGTAGCCATGGAAGAAGGAGAAGAGAGATGCACGTACATAGGCCATGACCTGACAGAAGAGGAAGAACAAGAGCTAATAGCCTTGCTAAGAGAATACAGAGACGTGTTCGCTTGGAGTTACAAGGATTTGAAGGGTGTTGATCCAGACATATGCTCACACACTATCCCCATGACCTCGGATACCAAACCTTCTAAGCAAAAGCCATACACATATAATGATAATTATGCTGCTAAGATCAAAGAGGAGATAGATAGACTAGTTGAAGCTGGATTTATCTATGAAATTGAGCACATTGAATGGGTAACCCCTGTTGTTGTGGTGCCCAAAAAGAATGGTAAATTACGTGTATGCATTAACTTGAAGAAGGTTAATGCAGCCACAATTCGAGATAACTATCTGCTTCCTATCACAGAGCATCTCTTAGAAAGAGTAGCAGGCAAGGAAGTGTACAGCTTCCTCCATGGATTTTCGGGCTACAATCAAGTAGCCATAGCTCCAGAAGATCAGCATAAGACAGCTTTTGCCACAGAGTGGGGTATATTTGCCTTTCGTGTAATGCCATTTGGGCTTACCAATGCACCAGCTACCTTCCAAAGGCTGATGTGCCATGTATTTAAGGAGTTCCTGAGGAAGAATTTAGAAGTCTATGTTGATGATCTTTGTGCTCATTCCAACATTAGACAAACCCATATTCCTGAACTCAGACAAATCTTTGACAAATGTAGAGAATATCAAGTCTGCCTGAACCCAGAAAAGTGCGTTTTTATGGTCAGGCAAGGCAAGATTCTCGGACACATAGTGTCGAAGAATGGCATATCCACTGATGAAGAGAAAGTGAGAGCCATAGCAGAGCTACCTAGGCCAAGGAATGTCAAGGAAGTACAAGCTTTCATGGGACATTGTGGTTACTACCGCCGGTTCATTCACATGTATGCTGTCATTGCAAAGCCCATGTACGGACTTCTGACTAACTATGAGTGGACTGATGAATGTGAGAATTCCTTCAATGAGCTTAAACGGCGATTATGTTCAGCACCGATCTTGACCACACCAGATTGGAATAAGCCTTTCCATGTTCATGTTGATGCATCCAATTATGCTATTGGGTGTGTACTCGCGCAGCCTACCAGTGAAGGTAATATGGATCTTCCAATTACCTATGCTAGTAGACAATTGAATGCTGCTGAACGAAATTATACCACTACGGAGAGAGAAGGACTAGGTATGGTGTATGCGGTTAAAAAGTTTAGACATTATTTACTTGCAAATAAGTTTAAATTTTTTACTGATCATCAAGCTCTACTATACTTGGTAAACAAGCCATGCAACACAGGTAGATTAGTAAGATGGTTTCTCTTGCTAATGGAATATGATTTTGAGGTTGTGGTAAGGAAAGGGAAGACTCATTTGAGAGCAGATCACCTTTCTAGGCTCACATCTGGAGAGGCCCCACAAGGAGTGTCAGATGACCTTCCTGATGCTTACTTGTTTAATTTGGAAGTGGTGCCACAGTGGGCTAAGCCATTAGTGCCAATATTGATGTACGGGCCTAACCACCCAGTAATAGCCACACAGGATAGACAGGTAGTAAAAGCCCAAAAGTACCACATCATGGCAGGAAGTATGTACAAGCACACAGATCAAGGGATCTTGGCCTGTTGTGTAGAAGAGGATGAGTACGCTAAATGGTTGCAATTAGCACATGTAGGTGCATTACAGCAACACTACTCAAAACAACGAACCCTACAGACACTAAGGAGACTCGGAGTGCATTGGCCAACTATGGAAGCTGATGTCCAAAGTTTGTGCAAGGAATGCCCAATCTGTTGCACTAAACCACCTGTGGAACATGCCACTCTTTATCAACTGTCCATAGTGCCAGATTGGAGTGAACCACTAGTATCCTTCCTGAGGACGAAAACATTCCCTTCAGACATGACTCTGGTTAGGAAAAGAAGTCTAGAACAAGAAGCCCTAGAGTACTCACTCATTGGTGATAATCTCTACAAGCGTGGTAAGGATGGTTACCTGAGACTTTGTGTTCATGAGAGTGAATATCTAAAGATTTTGGAAACTGCTCACCAAGGTGTAGCAGGGGGACACTTTGGACCAGATCGGGTGATCAAGTCAATACTATTTGCGGGCTTTTGGTGGCCAACCCTTCACATGGATGCACATACCTATGTGAAATGGTGTGATATTTGTCAGAGAACTCAGTACCCTATACGCAAGGATGAGATGCCACTGAAACCTATGATGGGTGGACGTGCATTCTCTAAGTGGGGAATAGACTTTGTAGGTCCTATTAATCCCCCAGCTAAGGGTTCCCATGCAGAATATATCATTGTTGCGACAGAATATCTAACAAAGTGGGTGGAGGTAAAAGCCACGACGAAGAACGATGCTCAAACAACTGCTAAATTCTTGTTTGAGAATGTATTCACAAGATACGGGCTACCTATAGAACTAGTAAGTGATAGAGGCACTCACTTCTTGAACGAAGTGATTGAAAATCTACTCCAAGAATTCTTGGTAGTTCATAAGAAGTCTGCCCCCTACCACCCACAAGCTAATGGACAAGCTGAAGGCACAAACAAGATTCTGTGTAATGTGTTGACCAAGTTAGTGAATAATAAACGCTCCGATTGGGACAAACAGCTACACCATGCTGTTTGGGCATACTGAGTCGCCTACAAAATGGTACTCCAAGCCACTCCCTTTCAGATGGTATTTGGTCAAAATGCAGTGCTACTGTTGGATTTCCTAATACCTACACTGAAAGTAGCACAAGAGCATGAATGGACGGGTCATGAACTCTCCTCTAGACTTTTCGACCTTGAACGATTAGGAGAAACAAGACTGAGGGCGGCTGCAGGGATATATGCAGCTAAGAAACGACAGAAGGCATACTTTGATGCCCACGTTAAGGATAAAGGTTTGAAGGCAGGCGACTTAGTTTTAGTCTACACATTGAAGCAACATGCGAGAAAACTGGAGAAGAGAGGCTATGGACCCATGATTATAAACAGAATCTCAACAAGTGGGGCGGTACAGCTAGCCACCTTAGAAGGTGATATTCTTCCGAGCTACATAAGCGGATGCAGGGTCAAGCTATATCAGGAACCTCTCATAGAGGAAATGCTAAGTCGACTCAATACTGCTAAGAAACGCAAAGAAGAAGAAAAGCGAATTCGAGAAGAAGCCCAAGCAAAAGCCTTAGAGTGCATACAGAGAATGAAATTAAGAAGACAAGGTAGAGAGCAACCTGTGCCAGATGCATATGCAGATCAAGGATATCACGTGGCTATGTGTGAAGTTTCAGGTATCAGCTCCCATAGGATAATTGATCGACGTCCTTTTATGACCTTAGAAATAGGACAAGGAAAGGGTGCAAGGACTGTAAGAGCCTTGATTGACTCAGGTGCAGCCACTAGTGCTGTTAAATTGTCTTACTGTCAAAAGTTGAAATTAACCGTCAATCCTATTGAAGCGTATCTCATAGGATTGGGAGGTGTGGAAACCCCTTGCATGGGCGAGGTGGAACTTCCCCTCTATATTTAAGACGAAGTAATGACAGTCAAAGTACTAGTGTGTCAAGATGAGGACCTCACTGAGCCTCTTGTCTTGGGTCACGACTAGATCTATGATCATGCGGTCAACCTAAACCTAAGAAGTGGACTTCTTCAGGTATGGGTAAATCATAGTCGAATTACAGTTGAATTGGAAAATGAGGCACTCAAGGACTTAGGTAAGGCACGAACTCTTGGTCCTTCCAGGGGTGCACATGAAGTTGACAATGTTATTTTTGTCCAAAAATGTATGATGCAGAAAGAGGATTGTCTCAACAACGGAGTCAAGGATAAGACGGTACTCCCTTCTTTTCCAAAGGCCAGAAGGATGCAGCAGCCAACGGCAGATCAAATTCAAAAGAAGCAGAACACTACCTATACTAGAGGCCAAAAAAAGGAGCAAAGCATATTGTTTCAGCCGATGAAACAAGTATGGAGGCGAAAAGGCAAACACCCTGTTCCGACCAGGCCAACACCATGGCCAAAACCTCTTATTAGTAATCAACAACACGACACTAATAAGAGGTCCTTCATAAATTCTTCTGCGAAAGTGAAGTCTATTTGGGTACCCAAGAAGTCAATGAAGGCCAGCCCACAATCACGACAAATCTGGGTGCTTAAGGCTTGCTTGCGGGCTCAAATAGCTACACCAAGGCCAAACCCTGTACAACATGTTTCACTCACGCGAACATCTGAGGCCTAGTCTTACACATCACGCACTAACACGTATTCTTCCATGAGCACAAGTAGAATCACTTATAAATGGGCTCCTAAAAAGCCCCATTTTTCAAGTAAACACCCTATCACACTCTCCAGAGCCTCCACAAAGTCAAAATCAAAACCTATCCATTGCATTTGGCAACCGAAACTTGTAATAAACCCCCGGATCCCAATTGTAAATCCATGTCCACCTACTAACTACTTCACTCTCACACCACATCATTCCGCTTAGCTCTTAGGTCTACCCAATTCCTAACTACACACACAAGCACCAAGCACTTACTAACCCCCTAACCTCTCCCGAACCTCATGTTAATGTTGTATCAGGGGACACAGTGTCATTTTTGTGTCCATTGCAATGTTAACATTTATTCATATATTCTCACAGAACCAGCTGTGAAGTTTTCAACATGGCTGAGGCGGCAGGAACTAGCTCTCAAATAGAAACAAGCCAGCAAGTGGTGGACTTAGACAGTTTACCCGTTTTACCTGAGACAAATGAAAGACCAGAAGAATTGCAGGCCATCAAAATCATACCTATTGCGGACCCTCCCAGTGGCCATACCATGCCCGTAGGAAAAACTTCCCACTGGTTTAGTGAAGTGGCAGGACCCTTGGGTGAGGGAACGTACCTATGGGAATCAGAGTTGGACTTCAATGGGAAGCAAGGCAAATACCATTTCTTTACAAGAGAATTCGAGAAGTTACAAAATGCAGAAGGTCTACGTTCGATATGGGAGAAGGCATGATTGGATGCATATTTCAGTGCACGGCTCCCAAAGCCTGACTTCATGCGATGCTACTATCTCATCAACACCTTGACTCCAAACCAGAACCCAAAAGATGCAAGCTCATTTGTGATTCCATCTCTGACAAAGGGGAATGAGCTCAAGAGGTTCAGGCTATCAAACAACTTGGTGAGAGAGGCTCTAGATATGCGCGGAATGCATATTCCTACAGAGAAGGAAACCCTAGTACCGGATTACATGAAGAATCGAAGTCTCACCAAACTCAAGGACATGGTGTCCATGACGCCTAATATTGCAATACACCTTCGCATGTGCATGCAACACTTTGCTTTTCCTGCACAAGATAGATTCACCATGCCGCCCAAAAAGATTTGGTTTAGTTTGTATCTGGCAGAGACACAGAGCCTCACCATCAACTTACCCCACTGGATAATTGATCAGATACACCTAGCTCACAAACGATGGCCGCGGAAACAGGTTTTATATGGTTGCTGTGCTCTGACGAGAATCATTTATAGGTGTTTGGCTTATGACATCCCTATTCAACGGGCCCTAATGTGGAATCGTGTAGAGCAGTTTAGAGGCAAGACATCCACTGGACCCCCTTCTAAGAAGATGAGAGGCACTGTCCAAGTCCCATGTGCTCAACCACGTGGAGCCACCCTAACACCAGACGTCACCCCTCCACCCCGAAGAGTCCGACCATTCACACTCCGACTTCCAAGACGCAGCACCGATGGTTCTACCTTGATATTCCCTCCCATCCCAACCAATCTTGAATTTCCCAGTGGTGCACCTTTGGAAGAACTCACGAATGAAGATTTCGAACAATTATTACAAGATGTAGAGCTGGAGGCAGAAGAGGCACAACAAGTGGAGAATGTGCAAACGCAAGCAACAACCGCCCAAGTACCTGTCACCACAGTTGAAGTGGATGAAGAGGATGATGAAGATGAAGAACAGGAGGAAGATGAGGAGGATTATGATCAAGAGCATCAAGATGAGCAACAAGAAGTGCCAGAACTTGTAGGTGCACCAGCATATATAGCTCAACTACAAAGGTTATACGACACAATCAAAGCAGTACAAGAAAGGCATCAACTCTCTCTTGTGTCAGGTCAAGCTTTGATGCAAGAAATGCTATCAGATGATGGGGTGGATCAACATTTCATTGACACCCTCAAATTAGTGTCAGAATCTTTAGGAGTTCCGGAGGCTGTCCACATTGCAGTCCGCCAGTCCGTGAGGTATGACAAATGCAGAGTTGACACATTACCACGCGCAGGTAAGACTATCAAGATACCCGTCACAGAACAAGAAGTACCCATTGAAACCACAGCTACCCCCACCACCACCATTGACCTCTCTGCTGAAACCTTCGTTCAGACATCACCCATCTCACCCCAGCATCCCCAATCACCACCTTCTCCACCCCCACCCCCACCCCCACCCCCACCACCACCTCCCACCATGGAAGAAACGACAGTCATCACCTCTACCTTCACTTATAAACCATCCTCATTCACATCATTCTCATTTCGAGAACCCACCTCACAAGACACCCTCTTCTCTTTCATCACCAATCCCTTGTACACTTCAACCCTTCTACCCTCTGAACCCATAATTGGCCATCCCATAATTCCAAGTGTGGTTGGAAACCCGGCACCCACCGAAGGCACCCTGTGTTTTCCAGCCTATTCCCCAATACGGGTACCTCCATTTCATGACCCTCACTTCCCATCTGGCCCCTACACCTCTTTCAACCTGACCTCACCACCCCAATACCCGTCCTTTGTGGAGCAATTCATCCGCTCTCCAATGTTTCAGAGGCATATTTCCCCGCTATTCGCAACGACATCAATTTACACGAACACCACACTCACTTCACCTACCATACCCACCTACATGGTAGCCCCTGTACACACCACCTTGTCTCACCCAATGGACATTTCACCAACCACAGCACCTCTTCCCACGATTCCACCATCTCCCCCTCCCTTACCCCCCACCTCACCACTCACATCATTGGCACACATAGCATTCACTACCCCCTACCCAATCCCACCTCCCCTGCATTTCAAACTTTTCCCTTGCATCTCATAATGTAAATAGCATGTTCAATACATTACTTCAGTGTGCACATCAACTACAACAAGAATACCATCAATTGGAAGAAAGCACTGCTGCCCTCCAGGCAGAATCTCAACGTCTGCAAGCTAGAGTCACCACTCTTGAAGCTGATTACCAAACGCTCCTAACCAAGCATACCACCTTACAGCAGGCTCACTCCAAATTGGAATCAAAGACATCAACAGTAGATGATCAAGCAGTCAAGGAACTAGAAACAGTGCTCCAAGCGCAAATGATATCTAATGCTACACTCAGACGCAACCTTGGGCTATTAAGGAAGCATATGGCAGCAGCACTAGAAGACAACAAGAGGCTTCAACAACAAAACCAAGACAACTTTGAAGCGGCTATGGAAGGAACTGCAGGAGCAACCATTAGCCCTACCAAGTATAGAGCAGTCCCATCGGAAGACATTCGCATCTTACTTGAGGAGCATGCAAATTTCTTGGAGTCATATGAAAAGTTAGAGACTGAATGTGCAGACCTAAAGAAACAGATAGCCAGTGCCCCCACAGCTCAACAGGAGCCGGTAATCTTGCAACACTCTACAGAAGAAGTAGAGACCCTCCGGAAACAGGTGGCAGAACTCCAAGCACGCCTCTTACCATATGAAAGGCCACCCTCGCCCACTGAAGAACCAGAACCTGAAATAGTAGTGGAAATCCCCGTCGATGATAGCTATGAAGAGCCGTACGAGCCAATGCCGACACCTGGTGGTCGGACTACAGAGGAAGGACATGACACTTTAGAAATTCAAGTTCCAGATTGGGTCAAAAGGGTCGAGAAAGTGGGTAAGACACATGATGATCGCGTTGCTGTGCAAATGCAATCTCTCACAAATCTGGAAGAAACTATCCTTCGGTCTTCTTACTTTCAGAACCTATCCCACCAACGGTTAATCACAACATCCGAGTCGCAATACATGCCTTATTTTGTCTTACTACATGATTATAATGCAGAAGTTAAAAGACATACAGGGAAGGAGCCCACATTTGCCACTCAATTTGAGCCAGAGGACTTACCGACAGATGCGCGTGCGGGCTCGATTTTCCAGCCTAATTGGCGTGCACGTCTACTAACCGATTACCCTGAGATGATGAGCACCTGGGCAACCATGCCACTGTATATCAAGTATAATCCATGCTATTGCCCAATGGTACGTCGCAGATCTTGGCAAGCATTTGCGATCAAGGTACGCAACAATAAAGAATGCTCGGCTTGGGTTAAATATCCATGTTTTGCTCCACCTCGAGGGACCCCAACCGTAGCCTACATGATATCAACAATTCGGCACTGGTCTACACGTCTAAATAATGTACCCGACATAGCAGCAAAAATGTGTATGAAGATATTCGAGCTCATGACCATTGTCTTCAAAACCTTTCGGAATGTACAAGCTCCATACATCTCTGCCCCTGGATTCTCTCAAGGTAACAAGGATTTAGTCTACGACATGAGCCAGACTCCCTCGGTTACTATAATCTTTGCCTGGCATGCACGAATAAAGTACTTACCCGCATGCTTCAAGCAGACATTTGAGGAAATGTTCTCTACGGGATTCTGGGAATATCATTCATAAATTTTCATTCCTAGACCCACACATTTGCTACATCTATTCGCAGTAGAACAAGCGATCCATGCAGATCAGTTACGTCTGCCACATCCGGACATTCCAGGACCAATTGATTGGGATCGTATGATGACAGACTTGGCCAGAGGACTACGCATACAAGAACATCAGCTTGCCACTCAGGTTGTGGAATATTACATCCAACACTCCCAACAATAAGGGTCTGTCAGGGACGACAGAGGCAAGAGAGGGGGGGTGTTGGAACTGAAGGACTCACTAGGCAAGGAAGCTTAAGAAGGGAGTCAGAGAGAAGAGAAAGTACAAGCAGACAGAGCAGTCAACGACGATCTGGCAAGTAGGCCAATATTTTTTCAAGACATTTATGCACATAAGAGAGGGGGGGTGTTGGAACTGAAGGACTCACTAGGCAAGGAAGCTTAAGAAGGGAGTCAGAGAGAAGAGAAAGTACAAGCAGACAGAGCAGTCAACGACGATCTGGCAAGTAGGCCAATATTTTTTTCAAGACATTTATGTACATAAGAGAGGTGGACACAAGGAGAAGGAGCAAGTAGGGAGCTCTAGGAAATGTATATCAAAATGTTAGAAGAAATCCCTACAACAATAGTGATTTTCATCACTAAAAACCCTTGTAAATACCATTTCACATTTTTGTAGCTCCATTTTGTGCAAGCCAAGGAGTCCTTGAGCTTGAGGAGCTTTAGAAGTATCTACCTGTCAGTTTTCACATTTTTTAGACTTCGTTTGAACCTCCAAATAGGGTAGAGAACCTAATTTTTAACTAGGCCGGACACTAGGTCTGGACAAGGCCAAAACCTAGTCAAAAACTATAAATAGAGCTAGAGAGCTCATTTTTGAGGTTAGCTTGTAATTGAAATGAACTTGTAAGAGCTTTTTGAAAGTAATCTAAAAACCTCATTGCTTCTCACTCTTTGTCTTGCCGTGTGTGCGCGTGTGTGTGTATGTGTGTGCATGTTTGTGTGCTTCTCACTCACGCACTTGTGCCTCCACTTGCTCGTGGTCTTCATACCATCCTCACGTCTTCCCGGATTGACATTAAAGGAGGTGCTACTCATCACTGAGCTACACACACACATACACACACACGCGCACACATGGCAAGAACAAAGAGAGCAAGACAATGTAATCACTTCTATTACAACCAAGTTCTCATACAAGTTCAAAACTACAAGAAGCTAGCCCCCAAAAATGAGCTCTCTAGCTCTATTTATAGTTTTTGACTAGCTTTCGTCCTGTTCAGACCTAGTGTCCGGCCTAGTTAAAAATTAGGTCCCTAAGCTATTAGGAAAATACTACTAAAGCTCCTCAAGCTCGAGGACTCCTTGGCTTGCATTAAAATGGAGCTACAAAAAGGTGAAACGGTATTTACAATGGTTTTCAGTGATGATAATTGTTGGTGCAGACCAATCACCAATTGAAGATTTGAAGGACAAAGGATGGAGATAAGAACAATTTGTGAATCATAGGAGGTGGTTACATTCACAGATTTAAAGACATGTACACATATGTACATTAGTGAAGACATAGATCACTTATACTTTTGTCTAGTTATAAGCTTGTACATATTTGCCTATAAATACTTTGGAAAAATGTCGGGGCAATAGAGGAGACAATGAGAGAGTATGAGAATAGTGTATTGAGGAGTTGTAAAAGTCATTAGACTTCCTAGAAGTGAGTTGAACTCTCTCTCATAACTCAGTTGTAAATTTCTGAGAAATAGAAGAAAAGTTGCGCCCGAAGTTTTCGTGTCTTCTCCTTCTGTGGTAAAGCTTTTGTGGAATGCTTTTTTACAAGTCTAAGTCTAGAGTTGATCAACCTCTGTACAAAATTTCAGCTTCCAATTGTAATCAGGTTCAGAGAATTGTGTGTAGGAACATTCATATGTAAAGAATGTTCACAGTCTCCTGAAACAGGCGCAGATTTTGAGTTCAATGAAATGAGTAGTGCTCAGTGCACAGTGTAAAGTTTTACACATATGATAGCTCAAAATCTAAGTTGAGAGATAAGCTATCTACAGCCAAAAGGATTTGATAAAACGGGTTCGACATTGTGAGAACTAAAGCTAAGAAGTTAGGGGTGTCCAAATCGACTTCTCAGAAATGCAGATTCAGACATAGGTAACTTGTGAAGTAGATTTCTCAAGATCTACTAAATCTTTTGGAGTGATTTGACTTGGAGGAGGTGCGCAATCTTTAGGCGACACCTTGTGCAAAGTTTCATAAAAAACTTTACACATTTACTCAGTCAATGAGAAAGATATATGCAGCAGACTTTCTGAGTAATTTCCTTCTTCACAGTTTGTTCAAGAATTTGATATTTGGTCATTGATCTCTTAAATTGGTGAAGGTTTTGACTTACTCTTGATATAGAGGTGTTCTAAGTTCAAGAGTAGGTTGTTCTTTTGGAGATTAACACTCTCCATCAGTGGTATCAGAGCAGGAAGCATCAGAATCAAGGAAAGGGAGACTCCGACTATTGCAGAAATACAAACTTTACATATTGAAGTTGTCAAAAGGATCAGAAGAAGTAATATTCGAAGTCAAGGTACATTTATTCTTCATAAAGTTTAAAGATCTATTAATAGAGGTGAAGGAAGATGGGAGATTCTCTTCAGATAGAGAAATTGGATAGAGAGAACTATCCTGCATGGTCAATGAGGATGGAAGCTCATCTAATGAGCAAAGATTTGATAGCTTACATTACAGGAGAAGAAGAAAAGCCACAATTCAGAGATCCTAGTGTTCCAACTAGGGAAGAATTATCAGAGTTGAAGAATTGGATGAAAAGAGATGCTCAAGCTAGGAGCATAATCTATATGGCAGTCAATGACTACTTGCTACCTCACATTCGAGGTCTTGAAAGTGCAAGTGAGATATGGAATGCTTTGGAGGAGCATTTCCAAAACACTACAAAGTCAAGGAAGGCATCCCTATGGGCAGAATTTACCACTTTCAAGAAGAAGGCTTCACAATCAATATCTGATTATGTGACAAAGATGGACATTGCAGATGCATTAGGAGCAGTGGATGAAGACATTGAAGAAGATAAATTGGTAAGGCAAATTCTCACAGGACTAAGAGGTGATGAGAAGTGGAAGCCTTTTATTTTATCTACAAAACTTTCATTGGATCATTTCAATCCTGATTTGAATCAATTGTTAGGACATATGCTAACTTTTGAGAATGATATCAAAGGAGATGTTGACAAGAGTGCAGGTCATGCAATGTACTCTAAAGACAAGAAGAAAACTAACAAAGGAAAGCAACAAGCAAATGAAGAAGAAGGCACAACTAGTCAAGCCAACTTCCTAAGAGGAAGAGGAGGTGGCAAAGGTAGAGGAAGAGGTAGGAGTAACAAAGATGGATCCAAAGCTTGCTGGATTTGTGGTAAGACAAATCATTTAGCCAATGATTGTTGGCATAACACTCAAAGTAATGGAGGATACACTCAGAACTATAATTCAAGAGGAAGAGGTGGCAGAAATCAAAGAGGTAATTTCAGAGGTAGAGGTAGTAGGGGTTACTTTGGAAGAAATGCAGGTAGAGGTTTCCAAAGTCAACAATATAACAATACCTACTACAATTATGCTTCAGATCAGAAGGAAGATTCAACATTGATAATGAATGCAACTTGTGAAAGGCAGAATGAAGATCAAAGAGTCTTCTACATTGAATCAGGGTGTAGCAATCACCTGAGTGGTAATATAGCCTTGATGACTGATTTGGAGAATAAGGTATCTAATCATGTTGTTCAAACAGGTGACAACACAAAGCACAATGTGAAGTCAATTGGATCAGTGAAGGCCAAGGATGGTAGCACCTTATTGAGTAAGGTCTTGTATGTTCCTACAATTCCTAAGAATTTGATAAGTGTAGGACAAATTGTGGAAAAAGGTTATGAAGTAAGGTTCACTAATGAAGGAGTGTTTGTGGAAGACCCTAGCAATGGGTATAAACAAATTGTTTCAGGGAAGAAAGAAGGAAGATTGTTCACATTGAAGATTCAAGGTAATGTTGGTCATGCCTTGTTCACTTATGGAGGACATAAGATCTCTGAGTTAGATCTTTGGCACAAGAGACTTGGACATTTCAATGAAAGAGGTATTAAAGACATGATTAATAATGGTTCAGTGCTTGGATTGCCTAATGTTGCAGGTCAACATATGACATACAGATGTGAGGCATGTCAATTAGGTAAGGCTCATAAGCAACCCTATTCTAAGCATGGGTTTATGTATTCAGAGAAACTTGAGTTGGTACACACAGATGTGTGGGGACCATCAAAGGACTTCAATATCAATGGCTCAAGGTATTATGTGATTTATGTTGATGATGCTACCAGTTGGATCACTATCTATGTGATCAAAGATAAGTCAGAAGTATTCAATACTTTCAAACATTATCATATGTATGTAGAGAGAATTACAGGACATAAGTTGAAGAGACTAAGGTCAGATGGAGGGGGAGAGTATTTCTCTAATGAGTTCAGTGATTACTTGTGGAATGCAGGTATAAAAAGAGAGGTTACTTGCAGGTACTCTCCTCAACAAAATGGTGTAGCAGAAAGGAGGAATAGGACTCTTGTTGAGTTTGCAAGATCCATGATGAAGGAGAAAAATTGCCCAAATTATTTGTGGGCTGAGGCTGTAAATACAGCTACTTATTTGGTTAATAGGCTACCATGTAAAGCCTTGCAGGGTATGACACCTTATGAGGCATGGTGGGGTAAGAGACCTACACTAGATCATTGCAAAGTATTTGGATGTTTGGCCTATGCATATGTGCCATCACAATTAAGGCACAAATTGGAATCTAAAGCTAAAAAATATGTGTTTATTGGTTATGATGATAAGCAGATGGGATACAGGTTGTGGAATCCATCCACAAAACATTTTCTTGTATCAAAAGATGTTACATTTGATGAGCAAGGTACTTGGTATGCAGGTACTATCAATATTAATACAGATGATGAAGAAATTGTGAGCCAAAGGAAAGGTAAATCAAAGGTTCAGATATTTGATGAGCAAGAGAATAATGAAGTGCAAGTTGAAGTGGAAGAAACACCAAGATTTGATCCTGAATGTGAAGAACCAGAAACCTCAAGAAGTGGAGAACTTAGGAGGTCTACAAGGAACAAATGGCAACCTACAAGGTATAGCTATGATACTTCATTCTTGACTACTAAGGATTATTCTTACATGATTAAAGCAGATGAAGACCCTTCTACATATGAAGAGGCAAAAGGTAAAGAGATTTGGGAAAAAGCTATGCAAGAAGAATATGATGCATTGATGGAGAACCAAACATGGGATTTGGTTCCAAAACCAAATAGTCAGAAGATCATTGGATGCAAATGGGTCTATAAGACAAAGAGATTTGCAGATGGAAGTGTGTCTAGGTACAAAGCTAGACTTGTTGTAAAAGGGTTTGCTCAGATATATGGTGTTGTCTATGATGAGACTTATAGTCCAGTGGCAAAGATGACAACCGTCAGAACACTCATAGCAATTACTGCATGCAAAGGTTGGAAATTGTGTCAATTAGATGTGAAGAATGCTTTTTTGAATGGCTATATTTCAGATGATGTTTTCATGGAGCAACCTCAAGGATTTAGAGATGGAAGATATCCAGATCATGTGTGTAAGCTCAAGAGAGCTTTATGTGGCTTGAAGCAGGCCCCAAGGGCATGGAACTATAGGCTTGTAAAGTTCTTAAAGGAACTTGGATTTCAAGTATCAAAAGCAGATAGTAGCTTGCTTGTTAAAGCAAGTGATGATGGGTTCATTTACATATGTATATATGTTGATGATATAATTCTTACAGGTACAGATGAGAAAGGCATACAAAGCCTAAAGAAGCAAATGGAGAAAGAGTTCAAAATCAGTGACTTGGGAGATTTGTCATACTTCTTGGGCATGGAGATTTCATACACTCAACATGGAGTGTATGTGACTCAAGAGAGGTACTTGAAGAACTTGTTAACCAAGTTTAAAATGAATGATTGCAGAGTAGCACCTACTCCAATGGAGGTGAATCACAAATTAAGTAGATTTGGAGGTGAAGAGTTCAAGGACATGAAGCAATATCAGAGTTTGGTTGGTAGTCTTATCTATGCTACATTAACTAGGCCTGATTTATCATATGCAGTTGGTGTGTTGTCTCAATTCATGCATTGTCCTAGGAAAGAGCATTGGATTGCAGATCAAAGAGTGTTGAGGTACATTAAGAGAACACTCAAAGAGGGTTTGTATTATGGTTTTACATCAGATACAAATATCAAAATTATATAGTGATGCAGATTGGGCAGGTAATCCAGATGATAGAAGTGATATGGCTTAAGACTCTCATGAAAAGTTTTGACACTATACAGAGCATACCTATCATTTATGGTGATAACATGAGTTCATTATACAGAGCATACAGAGCAAAAGAAGTGATATGGCTTAAGACTCTCATGAAAAGTTTTGACACTATACAGAGCATACCTATCATTTATGGTGATAACATGAGTTCATTATATCTAGCTGCTAATCCTGTTTTTCATGCCACGACCAAACACATTGAGATACAGTATCACTTTCTAAGAGAGAAGGTGATGGATAAGGAGATTGAAGTTATACATACTTCAACAAAAGATCAGATAGCTGATATGCTTACAAAAAGTTTAGATGGACCAAAGTTACAAAAGTTCAAAGACATGGCAGGCATAAAGAAGATAAGAGAAACCTCAATTGATAATTGAGGGGGAGCTCTTGGTGCAGACCAATCACCAATTGAAGATTTGAAGGACAAAGGATGGAGATAAGAACAATTTGTGAATCATAGGAGGTGGTTACATTCACAGATTTAAAGACATGTACACGTATGTACATTAGTGAAGACATAGATCACTTATACTTTTGTCTAGTTATAAGCTTGTACATATTTGCCTATAAATACTTTGGAAAAATGTCGGGGCAATAGAGGAGACAATGAGAGAGTATGAGAATAGTGTATTGAGGAGTTGTAAAAGTCATTAGACTTCCTAGAAGTGAGTTGAACTCTCTCTCATAACTCAGTTGTAAATTTTTGAGAAATAGAAGAAAAGTCGCGCCCGAAGTTTTCGTGTCTTCTCCTTCTGTGGTAAAGCTTTTGTGGAATGCTTTTGTACAAGTCTAAGTCTAGAGTTGATCAACCTCTGTACAAAATTTCAGCTTCCAATTGTAATCAGGTTAAGAGAATTGTGTGTAGGAACATTCATATGTAAAGAATTTTCACAGTCTCCTGAAACAGGCGCAGATTTCGAGTTCAATGAAATGAGTAGTGCTCAGAGCACAGTGTAAAGTTTTACACATATGATAGCTCAAAATCTAAGTTGAGAGATAAGCTATCTACAGCCAAAAGGATTTGATAAAACGGGTTCGACATTGTGAGAACTAAAGCTAAGAAGTTAGGAGTGTCCAAATCGACTTCTCAGAAATGCAGATTCAGACATAGGTAACTTGTGAAGTAGATTTCTCAAGATCTACTAAATCTTTTGGAGTGATTTGACTTGGAGGAGGTGTGCAATCTTTAGGCGACACCTTGTGCAAAGTTTCATAAAAAACTTTACACATTTACTCAGTCAATGAGAAAGATATATGCAGGAGACTTTCTGAGTAATTTCCTTCTTCACAGTTTGTTCAAGAATTTGATATTTGGTCATTGATCTCTTAAATTGGTGAAGGTTTTGACTTACTCTTGATATAGAGGTGTTCTAAGTTCAAGAGTAAGTTTTTCTTTTGGAGATTAACACTCTCCATCAATAATCACTTTAAAATAATGTAAGGATTGGAAAGAATTGATGGTTGCCCCAGTGCTAGATCTGCATGTATGCTCTTACTTGCTTGTTCTCGTATGATGCCAACACTCTCCCCCCCTAGCGTCTGTCGTCTTTGACAGACCTTTGCTCCGCAGGATTATCAATGTAGTGTTGAACTATCTCAGTGGCTAACTCCTGTTCTCTGATCCTGAGTCCCCTGACAAGATCTCATTGAAGAGCATCCCAATTGACCGCGCCTGGAATATCAGGTTGTGGGGTGGTGTAGAGCTCTGAGTGCATAGTCTGTTCACATGCAAATAGCTATAGTAGATGGGTTGGATGTGGCGCGAACACCTCCGAGTGAGCTTCCCAAAACCCAGTGGTAAACATATCATCAAAGGTTTGCTTGTAGCATGCTGGGAGATATCTAATCCTCGCATGCCAAGGGTAAGCAACCCTAATACTAAGCATTGTACTCATATCATAAAGTAAGTCGTAATTTCCATTTATAAAGCCCGAGATTGGGGGTTGGATGTTACGTACATTGCGAAAAGTACAATTTGCATCATGTCCAAGATCTTTAGCATCATCTGCGCAGCTACATCGTTCATTGGTTGGAGACGTGGCATCCAGTGTCTGATAGTAGCTATCATGTATGCTACGATAGGGGTGCCTATTGGTGGTGCAATGGAGGGGTAATTGAGCCATTGTTTGCAATTAGCATTGTTCTAAACTTTTATGGCAAATGCTTTCCATGCTCTTCTTTGTTGCACTGCCCCATAGCATGGATTGTACTTTAAGTGCATGGGGGCATGGTCCCACGTTCGTAGCATTTTTGGATAGGTCTCCAATAACTTTTGCCTCCAAATGGGTTGGAATATGGCACCTTTTTGGGCTTCCTCTGAAATGTCCTCTGGTTCGAACTGTGTTGCGAACATAGGGTACTTGTTGGTTTTGCGTTTAATCTCAGTGTTATAGTCTGCCAACAGCACAAAGTAGGGCTTATACTGTAACTCTGAACTAGTTATCAATCGCATAGAAGCAAGGTGCCTGAAATATTCTGATTGAAGTATGGTCTCCTCAATAGTCTTCATGGCCAGCATTTGAGTGGATATATGCTCTTCGTGAGTTGGCCCCATTTCTTCTACTTGTTTCATCCAGGCAAGAGGGGGTTCTTCGTATCTGTCCTATCCCTCGTCAGTGATTCTGCCTCTTGGAAGGGTTTGAGGCTCATAGTTATCTTCAAAGGTCTCTTCCACACGAATGGTTACTGCTTCTTCCTCTGCCGGTTGATCAGGTGGAGAGGGGGGTCGTTCATATTGTAACAACTTAATCTTTAATTCTACAACTTGTTGGCATAGCTCAAGTACCTCGTTGACCATTCAAGATTCGGGCTTTGGTGAAGTAGCAACATTGACCACCTTTCTTGGTTCTGTCATATGTGGTGTGAGCATTGGTTGTCTCTGTAGTTCTTTCGCTTGGTCGGCAAGCTGATCATGTGCTTCTAAGAGGTTTGCATAGTTTTCCAATATCTACTGGATATTTTCTGAGGGGATAGCCTGAAAGCTAGCAGGATCTATGGGTGCCCCTGGAGTGTTTTCGATGGCTGCTTCGAGATTGTCTTGATTTTGTTGTTGTAATCTTCTATTCTCCTCTTGGGCAGTAGCTAAGTGTCGTCGAAGTAAGGCCATGTTTCTTTGTAGCCATGCATCGCAGGCTAGTTGATCTCTGAGTTGTTCATCAGTTACTTTACCTGCCTCTGTGTACTTGGCTTTGAGCTCCGCATGAGATTGTTGGAGGACGGTAACCTCATGTTGTAACGCAGTGTTACTCAACTCCAAGGCATTGACACGTGCCTGGAGGTGGGACGACAGAGTACAAAGCTCTTTATTGTTTTGTTCCAATAACCTGTATTCCTGTTTGCATTGGGCAGCAGCTTCGAACATGGTGTCCAGTGCATGACTAAATGAGGTGGATGCAGAGGTGGAGGTGAAAGATGCAAGGGGTCGGGAAATGGGAAAGGTAAAAGTGGATGTTGTGCTGACAGTGGGTGTATGTGATGATGTGCGTGAAGTTACAAGTGGTGATGTTGAGACAAAAGTGGTGGTAAGTTGTCCTGTGGAGGGTGAAATGTCCATGGGATCAGACGTGATTGTGTGTGAAGTGTGAATCGTGAATACTGGAATGGTTGATGGTGTGTTAGTGGTGGCCGTGAATGTGGGGGAGGTGGTGTGGGAAAGGGACTTCCTATTATGATTCTCAATTTGTTGAACTATATTTATAAGGTTTGCCAAGAATGGAGGTAGGGGGGTTTATGTAGGTTCTGACGGGGTTAAGAGGGGCCCAGTGGGTTGGAGTTGGGAAAGAGGAAATGTAGTAGTGAGGTTAATTGGGTGTGTTAAGGTTTGGGTAGGGACATGTGGCTGTCCAAGAGCTGGTTGATAAGAAGGGTGACCTATTATGGTTTGATGGGTGGCGGGATGACCTATCTGAGGTTCGAAAAATTGGCTGGAACTGGTGGGTGTAGGAAAAGGGAAGGATGGAGAGATGGTGGTGTTTGATATAGGTTCAGTGAGGGTGAATACTGGTTGTTCAGGAATGCTAGTGGTGAGGGTTTCCGTGGGCTGGATGGGAGGTGATGGTGGAGATGGTACTTGTGTGCCGTCGTCGTGTGCATCAGTGCTAGTGGGGCTGGCCATGTGAACGTCTTCTTGAGCTGTTGTAGGGAGGGAGGTAGAGACTTCCATTTGAATCATCTTTCCCCTTCGCAGTTGCGTATCGAGCCTTCGTTGGTTGTGTTGAGGGGTGGTACGGTGTACCATGGTTTGCATGGCTTCCGCAATTCCACAAGTATCTGCCAAAAGGTTTAAGGATTCAACAAAGTTGGGGTCCGCATTCTCTGCTTGTAGCATTTGGTTCACCATTGCTATGTTTGCCTCTTTTGACAACCTATGCCTTCTTTGTACTTGTTTGATTGTTTTGTATAGCTGTTTGATTTGTGCCCTGTATGTGGGGGCTTCCTCTGCGCTCTCCTCTGATTCATGCCCCTGCACCTCCTCTTGTTCTTGGGTGTCTTCAACTTGAGTGTGTTGTACTTCATCCTCCTAATGTACTCTCCGTTCTTCGCGATGTGGACATCCTCTCTGGGATGATGATCCGGGACCTTCCGTGTCTGAAAAGAACTCACTATCTGATAATTGTGTGGTTTGCAAGAAGGTTTCAAAATCAAAGGATGTATCTTCCGCCAATGAATTCATGGATGCCAACTCAACATCCATGGGTAGTGGAGGGGCTGATGGAGTGGGTTGTACCATGCCTACTGACTGTGGTCGTTGGAGAGGGATAGTAAATGGGGCCACCTGTTCTTCTTCTCTAAGGGAGATTTCTGTGGTGGACTCGCGAGGAATTGGAACATGGGAAAGAGAGACCCACATTCTTTTAGCTGGTTGAACCCCCGATTTCCGTCCCTAGAAGAATTGCAACTGTGAGTACGTAAGGGCCCGTGCGATCGGCATGTCATAAGCGAGGCATCTGTAGATGATTCTTGTAATGGGACAACAACCATTCAAAGTAGGCTTCCTTACTCTTGGTTTTCCTGCTTCATATAATGCTCAAGGATCCACACTGGCATTTTAATAGGTAAGCCACCTGTCTCCGCTAGGTATAACCCGTACCAAATTTTTTTATGAGGCTGTGTGAATCGGTCTTGAGCTGGAAACGCAAAGTGCTGAAGGCACATTCGCATCGGTATGGTAATGTTGGGGGTGAGGTGTCACTCTAGCACAATGGTGAGTACCAACGTGAGGAGATCCACCTCATAATTGTCAATCTGTGGAGACGTGAGAACTAGTATGAAGACTATGAGCAAGTGAAGGCACAAGTGCGTGAGTGAGAAGCACACAAACATGCACACACATACACACACACGTGCACACAAGGCAAGAACAAGGAGAGGAACAATAGAGTTCTTTGCATTAGTCAAAAAGTCTCTTACATAAGCTCAATTCACAAACAATCTAACCTCAAAATGAGCTCTCTAGCTCTTTTTATAGTTTTCTAACTAGCTTTGGCCTTGTCCAAACCTATTGTCCGGCCTAGTTAAAAATTAGGTTCTAGAGCCTATTTGAGGGCTCAAACGGAATCTAAAAATTATGAAAATTGGTATGTCATTGCTGCAGAGCTAAAGAGAGCACAAGGCAGAGAAAAAGATGGGCCCCAAAATTTTTTCGATTTGGACACCCAATTTTTGTATTATAACCATTCTTGTAATATATTTTCCGATGTAAATGCACTAGAGGAGTCCTCTAGATGCATCCCCACAGAAGATTAGAAGCTTACCCATGTAAATTAGTAGGAAATTAGTCTTTAGTTAATAAAGTGCCGGTCTCTTGTGTGAAAGGACCATTTTTAGGGCACAAGTATATAAGTCAATTTGTGACTCTTTGTACAGACTTTTGGCCATTGTGAGAATCAAGAGCACAGAAATTCGAATTTGTGTCTTCTCCTCTCTGTATCTTCTTTTTTGTGAGCTTGTGTGCATGTGTGTTGCTTGGAGAGAGTGTTAGGAAGTGTTGTCTATCCATGAAAGTGTTTGTTTGCTGTTGTTAAGGTGTGTGCAGTGTAGGAAGTGCTGAAGTGTAGGAAGGTTTTCCCGCGACTCAGTATTTTGCTCATAACTTGAAGTAGGAGTGTCAGAATTGAGTGAGACCACAACCATTGGATGCGTCTTCTCAAGAGCTTGCAAACACATATGCTATTTGCTATATTTGGAGTTGGGAGCTGAGAGAAAAGCTCAATTTACTGTTGGCTACTGTTCCAAGTACCGTGACACCATGACTGACAGTTGAAGCTTGTTTGCATTAGTCTTTGCCTTGTTTGCACTTGTTGAGTAATTCATTTGCATTGATCATCATTTGAATGCATGTCTTCATACACTCGGCTAGGTTTGTATACTCATCGGATTGATAATTAAAACGTGAATCCCCACTATATGCACTTGAGGGGGATTGAGGTATAGTCTCTTTCTCCACAAGTCCCTAAGTTGGTGCTTAGGTACACACGTTTTTTGGCGCCATTGCGGGGGAGTGTCGAATCAAACCGAGGCATTCGTGTGATGGTAAGTAGCTTTTTGCATTGAAGCGAGAGGTGGAGTAATGATTTTCTCTTCTTTGGTAAGTCACTTTCAGCCGCACTTACTACTTCTCATTCTTGGAGTGTGTGTAGTGAGTTGTTAGTCTAGGGAAGTGAGTGGAATGAGTAGAGTAGGAGGAGCAAGGGAGTAGGTTAAGTAAGTAGAGAAGCTTTTCAGTCTTTGTCCCTTTGATTTTTTTTTTTTTAGTGAGTAGGAAAGCTCTAAAGTATAAAAGCCAAAAAATCGAGTTGTCCAAGTCATTTGTTCTTGAGCAAGTATCGTGAGAAGTATACAGCCGAGTATCGTTTTGAGTGAGAAAGGAGATTGGGAGCAGCGCAGAGCAAGGGGGAGTGATAAATAAGTTGGAAAAGTATCCAAGGTGAGCACATTATTGTTTGGTTGTGATTACTTACCTGTTAAATGAAGTTTCCAAAGAAAAACGATCTGCGTTAGGTATTGTGGAGGACTTACAGGGGGTAGAAAGTGTGTTTTGGGTGATACAGAGAGTGAGGAGAGGGTAGAAGAAACTGAAAAACATCTGTATTCATTCAAAACCCAAAAAAATCTAGCAAAAAATTTGAAAAAGGGGTCAAGTATCGTGTTCTCCCGCGGTCGAGTATCGCGATACCTGACAAGTATCATGATCTCCTGTGGTTGAGTATCGCGATACTTCCCGGAGATCGTGTATCGTGGTTGCCCAATTGCGATACTTCACCAAGTATCGTGTATCGAGTATCGTGTGTCTCCGAGTATCGTGTATCGTGTTCTATCGATCGCGATACTTGCTAGAGATCGTATATCGTGTATCGTGTTGCTCTTGATTGCGATACTCCACCAAGTGTCGTGTATCGAGTATCGTCTGTGTCTAGATATCGAGTATCACGTACTCAGGTATCGTGTATCGTGTTCCTGGATCAAGTATCGTGTATCGTGATTTTTGAGGTATCGAGTATCGTATGGTTCCCGATCGCGATACTTATCAATTATCGTGTATCGAGTATCGTTTCACTCAAGTATAGAGTATCGTGAGAATTCAGATATCGTGTATCGTGATTCCTGACCAATTATCGTGTATCGTGTTCTGCAAGTATCGAGTATCGTCCTATTCGGGTATCGTGTATCGTCTGGTTAGGAGGTCAAGTATCGTGAAGCTTTGGAGTCAAGTATCGTGACTAGAGATTTTCTTTTTCAGTCATTTTCCAGCCAAATTCTTCTAGAATTCTGACCCATAGTGAAGAGTTCTAGAAGCTAGAGGTTAGCAAGGGCTGATCAGAGCTGTTAAGTGGATGAACCTGAGATCTGGAAGAACCCTAGGAAGCCGAAGGAGTGTGATCTCTTCTGCAGGAAGTGTAGCTGAACCAAGTAGCTGCTCACATTATTCTGAGACCTCTAGTGAGTCAGAAGAAGAAATTCCTATGGCTTCAGAGGACATGCAAAATCCCGTGCCAATGATTGGCATGATGTCAATCATTGAGGATGAATATCGGACATCTTTAGAATATGTGAACACCAACCAGAATGAGATACCTATCTACTTAGATGGTCTAAACCGATTAGTGGCCAGACTAAAGAAAGCTTCAGAGGCTTACATAGTGCCTAGGCCAGCAGTCAAGTATACCGGAGGATTTTATATGGATAAAAGGGACATCCAGTATGTGGTTACCGAGCATCCGGAAAACATTAATGAACTTGGGGAGGAAAACAATGTTCATAACCCTAATGGAGAAGGAAATGAAGAGCAAGTGACCACACCTAGAGGGAGATCTACTGTTGTTAGGGTTTGGAGAGGAGACTTGGTTCCCCAAGACGACTCCTTAATGGATGTGTATTTGATCAATGGAATGGAACACCTCCTTAGAGCCCACTCATCAATATGGGAAGCAGCCCCTAATCTAGTTACCATATATGAGTTACAAGATCCTGACTTCCCCACCATCATCACATATTTGGATAAGAATCAGAGAAGGTATTGGCCCCTAACAGAGTCAGAAAGAGCCGAGTTGAAATATCAGAATATTCATGTGTTTCCCCCTAGGGACCAAGCCACTACTTCACGAAACCTACTTGGAACATCTCAAAATGACTCATATCAGCAGTCACGACAAACACAACAAACCCAACAAACACAAATCCCGGTCAGACCACATGTGCAGTTTGCAATGCCTGCAAATAACCCTAATTACCAGCCTCAACCACCTGTGGATCCAAGACATGGAATTCCTGCCCTAGTCAGACCACCTGTAGCAAGAGGACCTGGTATACCCATAGGAAGACCAATTTTTCCAGTGATGCCTAGACCGCCTGAAATAGGAAGAAGATTAAGGCCAATTCAAGTTGCCAAATGCATGAGAAATCACTATGATGGCTCTAGTGAACCTTACAATCATATAGCGGAATTCAAACAAGTAATCAGAGTTGAACAAGTAGAAGATTTTTTGATCCAATACGAATCTTTTGGTCTAACCTTGACAGACACGGCGTTAGCATGGTTCCAACCATTAGATCCTAATAATTTTCAAAACATGGAACAAGTCTATCAAGAAATGATTGAGGAATTCACTAAGTCTGGAATTAAAAACAACTCGTCATCATTGATCCATAGCTTTAAGCAAGCTCCTACAGAATCAGTGAGATTGGCAGCAAGAAGATTCAAGCAGTATGTGGACAGATGCCCAGTGGAAGAGAGACCTACCCAAAATAAAATGGTGTCATTATTTTTGGAAGGATTATTGAACGGATCATTAAGATCTCTGGTGTATGTAAAGAGAGTTCAAACTTTGCAAGAATGGATGAAGGAATGTATTGATTTAGAAGACAATCTTGCCGAGGATTTGAAAATACCTCAAGGCAGTGTCAAAAGTGAAGATTCAGCCAGCAGCACATCAAACCCTAAGAACAATGTAGAGGAAATAGTCGACTTGGTAGCAAAAAAATTGAATGTTCAAGGACAGAGGTGATGGAGAATGTTATCCTCCAAAAGAACAACCTATTCTTGTGATTAGAGCACCTCTATACCAAGAATAAGTCAAAACCTTCCACTCATTTAGAGGATCAATTACTAATTATCAAAAAGTTAACAAATCTGTGAAGAAGATGAAACACAGAAAAGTCTGCTGCACTATTTCTCCACATTGACCTATCAAACGTGTAAAGTTTTTGATGAAACTTTGTACGAAGTATCTCCTAGAAATTGCGCATCTACTTCAAGTTGAATTACTTCAAAAGATTAAGTATAACTTGAGAAATCAACTTCTCAAGTTACCTATGTTAGAAACTGTCATTCAGAACAGTCGATTTTACACCTGTAACTTTTAAGACTTGGTTCTCCTTGAATAGAACTCGTTTTCCAAAATGCTTCTAGCCATGAGTAGCTTATCTTTCAACTTAAAGATTAAGCCCTCACTCATGCAAAACTTTAAACTGTGCTAGGAGAAATGATCAAAACATCAAGTTCGAAATCTGCGCCTGTTTTAGGAACCTGTGAACATACTTCACATATGAATGTTCCTACACTTAATTCTCTCAGCCTGATTACAATTGGAAGCTAAAACTTTGTACAGAGGTCGAGCAACTCTCAACTTAGACTTGTACAAAAGTATTTCACAATTGATCTACTGTAGAAGGAGAACACGCAGAAACATCGGGCGCAATATTTTTGATTACTCAGGAAAACTTTACAGTTGAGTGATGAGAGAGAACTCAACTAACTTTTCCTCTATCTCATGACATCTAACTTCCTCATTCTTGACTTCTAACTATTGTCACATATGCTCTCATACTTGCCCCGACTTTTCTCAAAGTATTTATAGATAAATTTGTACATGATTCTTACTAAACAAAAGATCTAAGTCAGCTATGACTAAACTAATGTACATATGTGTACACTTCTCTTATCCTCTGAATGTAATCTTCTTCCACACTTTAGGAATTGATTCTTCCTTCATCCTTTAATCTTCCAAGCCTTCAATTGGTGATTGGTCTGCACCAACAGCTCCCCCTCAATCATCAATTGAGGTTTTCTCTGTCTTCTTGATACTTGCCATGTCTTTGAACCTTTGCAACTTAGGTCCATCCAAACTCTTTGTCATCATATCTGCCACTTGTTCTTTTGTTGGAGTGTACATCACTTCAATCTCTTTATCTAGTACCTTTTCCCTCAAGAAATGATACTGAATCTCTATATGCTTAGTCCTGGCATGAAAAACAGGGTTAGCTGCCAAATACAAAGAACTCATATTGTCTCCAAAAATTATTGGAATACTATGATCAATCTCAAAACTTTTCATCAAGGTCTTCAACCATATCACTTCCTTTGCAGCTTCTACCATTCCCTTATACTCAGCTTCTGTGGATGATAAAGCAACTGTATGTTGCTTCTTTGAACACCAAGAAACTAGCTTATCTCCAACATAACAGAGATACCCATGAGTAGACCTTCTATCATCTGAATCACCTGCCCAATCTGCATCACTAAACACTTTGATTCTTGTGTCAAAAGTGAAACCATAATACAAACCTTCACTTAGGGTTCCTTTGATATATCTGAGTACCCTTTGGGCTGCAATCCAATGAGTCTTCTTTGGACAATGCATAAATTGTGACAACACACCTACTGCATATGATAGATCTGGCCTTGTCAAGGTAGCATAGATTAAACTACCTACCAAACTCTGATATTTCTTCATATCATTGAACTCTTCACCTCCATACCTGCTTAATTTATGATTTACCTCCAATGGTGTGGTTGAGGTCTTGCAATCCTCCATGTTAAACTTGACTAGAAGATTCTTCAAATATCTTTCTTGTGACACATATACTCCATGTTGAGTATACACAATCTGCATTCCTAGAAAATAAGATAAGTTTCCCAAATCACTTATCTTAAACTCCTTCTCTATTTGTCTTTTGAGTTCATTGATTCCTTGAGCATCTGTTCCTGTAACAATAATATCATCAACATAAATACACATGTAAATGTATCCATTTTCACTTGCCTTCACTAGCAAGCTACTATCTGCCTTTGATGCTTGAAATCCACATTCATTCAAGAACTTGACCAATCTGTAATTCCAAGCTCTTGGGGCTTGCTTCAACCCATATAAAGCTCTCTTGAGCTTACACACATAATCTGATCCAATTGATTCCATGAAGCCTTTTGGTTGCTCCATATATACCTCATCTGCAATGTATCCATTTAGAAATGCATTTTTCACATCCAATTGTGATAATTTCCATCCCTTGCAAGCAGCAATAGCAATCAATGTCCTAATTGTAGACATCTTAGCAACAGGACTAAAGGTTTCATCATAATCTACCCCATAAGTTTGGGCATAACCTTTGACCACAAGTCTAGCCTTGTATCTAGACACCTTACCATCTGCAAACCTCTTTGTTTTATATACCCACTTACATCCAATGACTTTCTGATTCTTTGGTCTTGGTACTAATTCCCAAGTTTCATTTTCAAGTAGAGCATCATACTCTTCCTGCATTGCCTTCTCCCAATTCTGTTTACCTTTGGCTTCTTCATAAGTGGTTGGATCTTCTTCTGTCTTCACAATGTAGGCATAATCTTTTGTTGTTAGGAAAGATGTATCATAACTATACCTTATAGGTTCTTTCCTTTCCCTTGTAGATCTTCTGATTTCTGCACTTCTCGAAGTTTCAGCCTCATTTGATTCTGGATCAAATCTTGGCCCTTCTTCTACATGATCCTGCACTCTACTTCTAGAGTCAACTTCATCAACAATTTCTTCACATACTTTTACCTTTGCCTTTCCTTTCCTTTGTATTTCTTCAACACCTGCAAACTCATTTGGTGATCCTGTATACCATATATTTTGCTCATCAAATGTCACATCTTTAGTAACAAGAAATTGCTTTGTGGATGGACTCCACAACCTGTAACCCATCTGTCTATCATCATATCCAATAAATACATACTTCTCTGCTTTTGGTTCTAGCTTATGTCTTAATTGTGAAGGAACATAAGCATATGCAATACATCCAAATACTTTACAATGATCAAGAGTAGGCTTCTTACCCCACCATGCTTCATAAGGGGTTCCTCCATCCAAAGCTTTGCAAGGCAACCTATTCACAAGGTATGTTGTAGTGTTAATGGCTTCTGCCCATAAGTAATTTGGACAATTCTTTTCCTTCATCATGGCTCTTGCAAACTCTACAAGAGTCCTATTCCTCCTTTCTGCTACTCCATTCTGTTGAGGGGAGTACCTGCAAGTTACTTCTCTTTTGATACCTGCATTCCACAAATAATCATCAAACTCTTTAGAGAAATACTCTCCCCCTCCATCTGATCTTAACCTCTTGAGCTTTTGCCCTGTGATCCTTTCTGCATAAGCATGAAAATGTTTGAATGTCTTGAAAACTTCTGATTTATCCTTGATTACATACAAAGTAATCCACCTGGTTGCATCATCAACAAACAACACATAATATCTGGATCCATTTATGCTATAGTCCCTTGAGGGACCCCATACATCTGTATGAACCAATTCAAGCATATTTGAATGCTTGTATCCTGATTTGTTGTAAAAACTCTTATGTGCTTTACCTAATTGACAAGCTTCACACTTGTACACCATATGTTGCCCTTCAATATTTGGCAATCCAAGCACCACCTGATTCTTTGACATCTCCTTTATAGCTCTCTCATTGAAATGACCTAGCCTTTTATGCCATAGGTCTAATTCAGATACCTTTTGACTTCCATAGGTAAATAATGCATGTCCCACATTACCTTGGACTTTGAGAGTGAACAATCTTCCTTCCTTTTTACCTGCAGTTATGTTTCTATATCCCTGATTTGGATCTTGTATATAAACACCATCATTTGTGAATCTTACCTCATATCCTTTCTCCACAATTTGCCCTACACTTATCAAATTTTTAGGAATAGTAGGAACATAAAGTACCTTGCTCAGAAGTGTACTTCCACTCTTTGTCTTCACTGATCCAATGCTCTCCACTTTATGTTTGGTATTGTCACCTGTCTGAACTGTATGTCCATTCACCCTTGCTTCCATATCAGTCATCAAGGATAGATTCCCACTCAGATGGTTGCTGCATCCTGAGTCAATATAAAACACTCTTTGATCTTCTCCCATTGATTCATGAGTTGCATTCAAGATAAGAGTCATGTCATCCTTCTCATCTGATGCATAATTGTAATAATTATTGTTGTAGGACTGAGATTGGAAGTTTCTTCCACCTCCTCTACCATATGATGTCCTACCTCCTCTTCCTCTGAAATTGCCTCTTTGGTTTCTGCCTCCTCTACCTCTTTGATTATAATTCTGATTATTGCTTCCACCATTTTGATTGTTATACCAACAATCATTTGCCAAATGATTTGTTCTACCACAAATCCAACAAGCTTTAGCATTATCTTTGTTCTTACCTCCTCTTCCTTTACCTCTGAAATTCATCTTTCCTTTTGTGAAGTTAGCTTGATTTGAATTCCCTTCATCATCATTTGATTGCTTTCCCTTGCCATTCTTTTTCTTGTCCTTGGAGTACATAGCTTGACTTGTACTTCTATCATTGTCTCCTTTAAGATCCTGCTCAAAGGTTAGCATGTGTCCTAGCAATTGATTAAGATCAGGAGTAAAGTGATCAAGTGACAATTCTATGGACAATATAAAAGGCTTCCACTTCTCATCTCCTCTCAAACCTGTAAGTATTTGTCTTACCAACTTTTCCTCTTCAATGTCTTCATCCACTGCTCCCAAGCTATCTGCAATATCTTTCATCCTTGCCACATAATCTGAAATTGATTGTGAGCTCTTCTTCTTGAAGGTTGTGAACTCAGCCCATAGTGAGGACTTCCTTGACTTAGTTGTATTTTGGAAATGCTCTTCCAAGGCATTCCAAACATCTGTAGCACTTTCCAAACCTCTGATGTGAGGTAGAAGGTAATCATTTACAGCCATATAGATGATACTCCTTGCTTGAGCATCCTTTCTCATCCAAGTCTTCAACATTGCAAGCTCTTCTCTAGTAGGAATACTAGGATCTGCAAACTCAGGTTTTTCTTCATCTCCTGTAATAAATGATATAAGATCTTTGCTCATGAGGTGTGCTTCCATCCTCATGGACCATGCTGGATAGTTCTCCCTATCTAGCTTATCAATCTGCAAGCTTTCTCCCATCTTGTATCCACCTGTGTATTGAAATCTTCAAGCTTTACAAACAATGTATGTACCTTTACTTCGAATTAGACTCCTTTTGCCTTTCTTGATGTCAAATAGTCTTCTCCTCAAGCTTTGACTCCAAGCTTTCACTTCTTAGTCCTTCAAGTGTTGAATTTCTTGAATCTGCAGCAGTCGGGATCCTCCTTTCCTTAATTTGATGTCTCCTGCTCTGATACCACTGATGGAGAATGTTATTCTCCAAAAGAACAACCTATTCTTGTGATTAGAGCACCTCTATACCAAGAATAAGTCAAAACCTTCCACTCATTTAGAGGATCAATTACTAATTATCAAAAAGTTAACAAATCTGTGAAGAAGATGAAACACAGAAAAGTCTGCTGCACTATTTCTCCACATTGACCTATCAAACGTGTAAAGTTTTTGATGAAACTTTGTACGAAGTATCTCCTAGAAATTGCGCATCTACTTCAAGTTGAATTACTTCAAAAGATTAAGTATAACTTGAGAAATCAACTTCTCAAGTTACCTATGTCAGAAACTGTCATTCAGAACAGTCGATTTTACACCTGTAACTTTTAAGACTTGGTTCTCCTTGAATAGAACCCGTTTTCCAAAATGCTTCTAGCCATGAGTAGCTTATCTTTCAACTTAAAGATTAAGCCCTCGTTCATGCAAAACTTTAAACTGTGCTAGGAGAAATGATCAAAACATCAAGTTCGAAATCTGCGCCTGTTTTAGGAACCTGTGAACATACTTCACATATGAATGTTCCTACACTTAATTCTCTCAGCCTGATTACAATTGGAAGCTAAAACTTTGTACAGAGGTCGAGCAACTCTCAACTTAGACTTGTACAAAAGTATTTCACAATTGATCGACTATAGAAGGAGAACACGCAGAAACATCGGGCGCAATATTTTTGATTACTCAGGAAAACTTTACAGTTGAGTGATGAGAGAGAACTCAACTAAATTTTCCTCTATCTCATGACGTCTAACTTCCTCATTCTTGACTTCTAACTATTGTCACATATGCTCTCATACTTGCCCCGACTTTTCTCAAAGTATTTATAGATAAATTTGTACATGATTCTTACTAAACAAAAGATCTAAGTCAGCTATGACTAAACTAATGTACATATGTGTACACTTCTCTTATCCTCTGAATGTAATCTTCTTCCAAACTTTAGGAATTGATTCTTCCTTCATCCTTTAATCTTCCAAGCCTTCAATTGGTGATTGGTCTGCACCAACAAGAGGAACTACCCCAACAACCCAATGAGAGTGCCCATGCTTAGGAGATGTATGCACTGTGGAGGAGATCATCCTTCTCATTTGTGTACTAGTGGAGTAGTCCCACCACCTGCTTATGCGTACAATAGACCACCTGTCCCGGGACCTCTACAGTATTGCAGTATTGAGCAAAAATATACAATTCACAACATAGAAAATTGTCCTTACAATAGGTAATCAAGACCCATGCAACCTGTCATGAGACCTTACGGATACCCTCAGAGAGATCAAGGAGGCGAAGCCTTTAGATATCCCACATATCAGCAGCAAGCACCGGTACCACGACCGTATGCTTATCAATGATACACTCAACCACAACCAGTGTTAGGACAACAACCGCCCCATCCTCAGAATGTTGTCCCAGTGAAAATAGCTCAACCTGAAGAAAACTTAGAGAGAGCGATAGTCCCAGCTGCACCATTGACTAGTAGTGAATCATATGACCCATCCTACGACCATAGTCAAGGAGCATATTCCACTTATGAAAGCTCTATGATAGAATATGGACAATTGTACGAACCATATGCCTATGGCATGGACATACCAGATAGTTCCTACGGATATAAGCAGGACTATGTGTCATTGATGTACACATCCCCTAGAGCATCCATACCCCCCCGACCTATGAACAGACCGCATGTACCTAGAGGACCATGTTACAGATGCGGAGGTGATCATTATATCAGAGAGTACACTACCAAACCCACCACCACCACAGCGAGTTTGGGAAGGATACTGTAGTGACTATGGTAAAGAACACCTTTTCAGAGATTGCCCCAAGAACCCCAACAAAGTTAACTCTAATGTGCAAATCAATGTGATAGAAGTAATCGAATCATCAGGGAGTGATAAGGAATACACTGTACCGTTGAAAGCAATAACTAGAGCCAAAGCTAGAGAGACCCAAGAAAAAACTAAGGAAAACAATCAAAGCGATAGAGAGATGAACACACCCACACCTCGGAGAGTTGAAGACTCGGAAGAGCCTGAGAAAAGTATTTTAAGTAAACCACAAAAATGGAAGAACCGTAGAGATAGGATAAAAGAAAAGAGGTTACTGCAGAAGAAGGAAAATGAGAAGAGCGAACAAAACCCAAAAGAGGAACAGAAATTTGAAGAAGAAAATAAAAATGGAAAGCATAAAAAAGAAGAGGTAGGATCAGTTTTAGCAGATACCATGCGTGAAGAATTAGCCATGTGGATTCAGGCGTACAAGGCACGAATAAGAGCAGGACCTACCATAGAACAACATGAAAGAGAATATCCTAGAGGTGACCTAGAGAAAGAGAGGTTGGAGATCTGCAAAAAATTAATAGAAGTTGCTCAACAGACCTTAGAAAAACCTGCATTGCCATTACCCAATACCCGAATTTCCGAAAGAGAATTCCAAGAGTGCGTCATTACTAATGATCACGAGAAACCCGAAGCAGGTAAGACACATAATAGAAATTATGGTGAGGATAAAAAGGAAGGTTCCATTGTTCCCGAAGTAGAAGGGGAACGGCCTAAAGATTTGTGGGCAAGAGTCCAAGAAGACAGATCGAAGAAAGTGGAAGGAATTGAACCGCCTTTTGAAGAGCTAGAAGCAGAAGATGGAATAGAGGATTTAATACCTGAGTTGAATTCAGATGAAATATTACCAATTTATCCGAGTAACGAAGAAAATGATAGTGTAAAGGTTTTGCCAAATTAAACAGGAGAGTACGAATGTAATTCGGAACTATATTGTATTCCCTCAATGAGAAAAAAAGAACTGAACCCATCAGTCCAAACATTGGATATCATACAACACCTTAGAAAAGTAAAAATCCCTTGTACCCTGACATTGGAGGAACTGTTAAAGGTCAAACCACATTTGAAGGAGAAACTGACCAGTCAATTGGAGATCAAGACGGAAGAAAAAGAGGTATCTGATGAAGTAAATACAGTAAAGATCCCAGTCGATAAGGTTGGAGATTTTAGTGAGGGAGATGAAGGAAACACTTGCCTTCCAATTACCTATAGGGGTTACACCACTAAAGCCATTTTAGATACACGAGCTGGAGTAGGAATAGCAACTAAAGAAATTTGGGAGAAATGGGGAAAACCAGCTCTAAGACCAATACGCATGAAGATAAAAATGGCAGATGGACACACTGAACGACCCTTGGAATTATTGGAACGAGTAGTTTTTATCACTTGTGGAGTTGAATTCGAGCACACCCTAGCGATTTGTCAGTTTGAAAGGCCTAGCAATTATGAAATGATACTTGGAAGACCTTTCATGAGACAACTAAAGGTAGTGCAAGATTGGGGAAAAGACGCTGTATACCTACAGCATGAAGGAACCACCACTAGAATAAATTTCCACACATATACATATCAAGATGTTCCCCCCTTACAATGGAATCAAATTCATAAGGAGGAAGACGATCAGTCAATTCACAGCATAGGTTCTAGTGACCAATCTTGGATGAACGAGGACACTCATCTATGGATATGCCAAACTGCAAAAAAGGAAGAGGATAGGAGAAAGGGATGGCAACAAAGGCAAGGAGTAGCTAGGTCTGTACAAGATCCAGCTTACATGCCTCAAGTCTTTTTGGATGAAGAGTTTGAACCTCACGGTTGGATGGAGATTTTAGCGACCCTTGATGTATGTGTGAACGAAGAAGTAATAACTATGAATGAATGTATTGATGAGGAAGGATATGACATTAGTCTATATGTGGTAGTCCTTCAGGAGGCTGAAGAAGGAGAAGTCATAGAAAATGAATGGAAGGAAGACTATGAGAGCATTGAAATGGAGCAAGAAGACAGGGAAACAGAAAATGAAACTCAAGAAATAAGTGTCATAGCTCATGAAATAAATCAAGAACCAACACAGGAAGAGGAGCTTGGATTAGAAAAAGCAAAAATTGATGAAGAAAACGAGCCTCAAGACCAATTTGAAGTGTCCGCACACTTCAAAAAATATGAAGTAGAAGAGAGAAGAATTGCTATTCAAATGCCAAAACGAGAAGCATAGCCGGGAATAGCATACGACAACAAAGAGCAAACCAAGAAGATAGTAGTAACGTTAGAAGAAAGAGAGGAGCGATGTACTTTCATAGGACAGGATGTCTCAATGGAGGAAGAACAAGAGTTAATACGCCTCATAAGGGAATATCGGGATGTCTTTGCCTGGACCTATAAGGACTTGAAAGGAGTAGATCCATCTATATGTGCTCATAGAATCCCCATGACATCCGAAGCCAAACCTTCTAAACAAAGACCGTATACATACAATGATGTGTACTCAACAAAGATAAAGGAAGAGATAGATAAATTGTTAGATGCAGGATTCATATATGAGATTGAGCACACGGAATGGGTGTCACCTTTGGTGGTTGTACCGAAAAAGAATGGGAAGTTAAGAGTATGCATAAATCTGAAAAAAGTAAATGCCGCTACCATAAGAGACAGTTACCCATTACCCATCACAGATCATCTTTTGGAAAGAGTGGCAGGGAAGGAAGTGTATAATTTTTTGGACGGCTTTTCAGGCTATAATCAGGTAGCCATTGCTCCTGAGGACCAGCATAAAACAGCCTTTGCAACTGAATGGGGAGTGTACGCCTTTAGGGTTATGCCTTTCGGCCTAACCAATGCCCCAGCCACTTTCCAAAGATTGATGTGCCATGTATTCAAAGAGTTCCTGAGAAAGAGTATGGAGGTATACGTGGAGGATTTATGTACTTATTCAGTTGTACGATCAGAGCATATCCCTGAGCTAGAAAAGATCTTTGCCAAATGTCAACAATATAGAGTATGCCTCAACCCAGAAAAATGTGTTTTCATGGTTCGACAAGGAAAAATATTAGGACATATTGTCTCTAAAAATGGAATCTCAACCGATGACGACAAAATCAAAGTGATTCTGGATTTGCCAAAGACCGAAGACTGCTAAAGAAGTCCAAGCATTTATGGGACATTGTGGTTACTACCGAAGATTCATACATATGTATGCCATAATTGCTAGACCTCTTTATGCATTATTGACGCAATTTAATTGGACAAAAGAATGTGAAAAAGCCTTTAAAGAATTAAAGAGTCGATTGAGTTCAGCACCAATCCTTCGAGTACCCAATTGGAATAAGCCATTTCACATTCATGTGGATGCATCCAAGTTTGCCATTGGTTACATCTTAGCTCAACCTATAGATACAGGAAAGCTGGACCACCCTATAGCCTATGCCAGTAGACAATTAAATCAAGCAGAGCGTAATTACACCACAACCGAGAGAGAAGGCCTAGGGATGGTGTACACAGTAAAGAGGTTTCGACACTACTTATTGGCAAACACAAATTCAAATTCTTCATTGATCATCAAGCCCTACTGTACTTAGTCAATAAGCCTTGTAATACAGGACGACTAGTACGATGGTTTCTATTGTTGATGGAATTTGATTTTGAAGTAGGAGTCAAGAAAGGAAATACCCACATAAGAGTGGATCACCTATCAAGAATGACACATGGAGAACCACCCACAGGAGTACCAAATGATCTGCCAGATACGTACCTTTTTAATCTTGAAGTATGTCCACAGTGGGCAAAAAAATTGATCCCTATACTTACGCATGGACCAAAAAATGGAATCACACCAAACCGAACCCAAGACCTATGGAAGACTAAAAACCTTCATATCATTGCTGGAAGTTTGTATCACCAAGATTCAAATGGATTACTCATGAGATGCGTAGAAGAAGAGGAACAGGAAATGTGGCTTCAGAAAGCACATGTAAATCAATGGAAAACTCATCTAAATGCAAATGGAACATGGCAAACACTAAGGAGATTGGGCATATATTGGCCAACTATGCAGAGGGATGCGCATAACTATGTATCAGCCTGCCCAACCTGTCAAGAACGGAATCCAGAAGAGAACTCCACTCTATGCTACTCCACTGTAGCACCAAGATGGAGCATGCCTCTGGTAAAGCTCTTAAAGACCCAAGAGTACCCAGAAGGAGCCACTATAGCAAGAAAACGAGCACTTGTGGAACAAAGTAAGGACTATGCTCTTATTGGAAAACAACTCTTCAAAAGAGGAAGAGATAATCACTTGCGAATGTGCATTCATGAAGACGAGTATCTTGCTGTTTTAGAGATGGCACATACAGGAGCTGCAAGAGGACATTTCTCTGTAGATAAGACAACAAAAATGATTCTCTTTGCAGGAATGTGGTGGCCAACTCTACATCAAGATGCCGTAACATATGTGCAACGATGTGATACTTGTCAACGAACGAAATATCCAATTAGAAGAGATGAGATGCCACTGAGACCCATGATGAGTGCCAGAGCTTTTACTAAATGGGGAATAGACTTCATAGGACCTATTAGCCCCCCAGCTAAAGGATCCCACGCCGAATATATAATTGTAGCCACAGACTATCTGACCAAATGGGTTGAAGCCAAAGCAACCAAGAAAAATGATGCAAGAACTACGGCCAAGTTTCTCTTTGAGAACGTTTTCACTAGATTTGGACTACCGATAGAAATTGTGAGTGATAGAGGTACGCACTTTGTGAATGAAGTTATAGAAGCCTTACTGAATGAATTCTTAGTAATTCATAAGAAATCAGCTCCTTATCACCCACAAGCCAATGGACAAGCCGAAAGTTCCAATAAAATCTTATGCACCGTTCTCACAAAAATTGTGAACAATGGTAGATCTGATTGGGATAAGCAATTACATCATGCTTTATGGGCATTTCGAGTTGCCTACAAAACAGCCATAAGAACTACACCTTTTAACCTAGTGTACGGACAGAATGCTATTCTGCCAATTGATTTCTTAATTCCCACTCTCAGAGTAGCAACAACTTACGAGTGGACGGGACATGAACTATCAGCTCAATTGGATCAAATAGAGAAGCTTCATGAAACTAGGTTACAAGTAGTAGCAGGGATTTATGCTGCTAAAAGGCGACAAAAATCATACTTTGATGCTCACATTAAAGACAAAAATTTGAAGGAAGGAGATTTAGTTTTGGTATATACCTTGAAACAACACGCTAAGAAGTTGCAGAAGAGAGGATATGGCCCATTAATCATCAATCACATATCCACCAGCGGAGCCATCAGCTTAGCAACCCTAGATGGAGAAGTATTACCAAACTATATCAGTGGGTGTCGAGTGAAAAAATATCTAGAACCATTGACTGAAGAAACAATGTCACGATTAATCAAGGGCAAGAATAGACACATCGAGGAGGAAAGGATACAAGAAGAAGCGAGACAGGAAGCACTAGAACGAATTAAGAAACGGAAAGAGTGGATGAGAGAGAGAGATGAGAGATATCGACTAGGAGAAGAACTCATCCCAATGGCTAATTTTAGAGCCACTAAAAACCTAGGTCAACAGAGAACACAACCATATTTGAATTTGGGAGCGGGTAAAACGGAGTACCACTTAGTGGATGCTCTCATTCACACAGGAGCCGCGATAAGCTGTATCAAATTTTCATTGACTCAGCAACTCAAGGAAATTACGTCCATCAAAGGCACAACTGGTTGGAATAGGAGGAAAAATCACCACGTGTATAGGAGAGATTACCTTATCTCTACACCTTGGCAACAACACTATGGAACAAAAACTCTTAGTATGCCATGATAAGGACTTATTGGAAGAATTAGTGCTAGGTCAAGATTGGATATACGAATATGAGGTGACTATTCAATTGGCTTTAGGATACATCTCAACCAAGATAGGACATCGTGAAGTATTCAGTTTGCTAGACGAACGACCAATCAAAGCTGCAAGCATAGAGCCAAAAATTCACTCTAATGAACACAATCATGAATGTATGTTCACTAGCACTATGGAAACCCCTTCATCAAGTACTTCATGTGAGGACACACCGAATCCTGCTTGCACACCGTTTTCTAATCTAGCAAGTCACCAGAGTACCATTCAATCTGGAACCAACCTTAGTGAAGCACCATGCACAAGAGAGACTAGTTCTCAAGATCATCACAAGTTTGTACCTATTAGAATATACCCCATTCCTCACACTAGACAGGCTTGGATAAGGAAGGATCAAGTAGCTGTATATCTCCTACAATAGAAACATCGTCGACATCAGAACAATCCAACGAAGAAGCAGACAAATGACTTTGGATGCCGAGATCAACAACGAATTGCTAGACGGTGGATTCCAAAGAGAGTAATAGCCGCCCAATCGGACCGAACACAAATATGGATTCCCAAGCCATGCGCTCAAAGGACAATCATCAAGAAGGAAGAGTCAAGGCTCAAGAAAAATCAGTATGCTCCAAAAGCAAGACAACCAAAGATGAACAGCTGCAGGACAGAGGAGTATACATTTGCACCAAAAATTATTCCAAGGCTCAAACATCAGCAAAAGCAGACGTACAACATAAGAAGACCCACATTCATCAGGAATGTTGAAAACACGATTTCCCCCAACAAAATGAAGCAGATTTGGATGCCGAAAGACAAAGCAAGCCATATACATCAACCAAATAACTCGAGTTGCACGCATATGGAGTTACCAGAATCCAAAGTATGCATGATAGGGCCACATTACAAGGCCACACATTCGGCACAATATTCTTCTATTTCAGAATAGTGAAGCACATTTCCCTCTTGGGAAATAGGAGAGCACTTGTACAGGATTTAAAGAAAATTACTATATAAAAAAAAAAATTTACGCTTCGGCTATGAACTCACTTTTCTGTCTCTCTTTCAGACAAAAACATAAAAATATATAAAAATTATGGAAAATCTCAGGTATTACCTTTCTCACACCCACGGGGAAGGGACGACACCAATCACTCGAAGCAATGTCAATCTTATGAAGGACAAATGAAGGAGGGTTTCTGATACTATATGGCCACTAATTCATACTCTATATTGAGTGCAGATGGCATCTACTAATTTTGAAGCTAGGTGAGAGGAAGAGGTCCAGCTTCTTCCACTAGAATCCATAACAAAATCACGAGGCCATTGGTTTCTGGATGACCAACCGGTGTCGGACCTTATTTTCATGGCAACCATTAGGATCATGGATAGGGATCACTACTTCCCTATTATGTCGCAAGACTTCAAGACTATCATACAAGGATTACCGCACATAGTGGATGTCTGGACACAAGCAGGGATAGACGCATTTCTGAGAGTACCTATCTATCTACCAAATTTTCAAAGATGCACACAAGTGATGAACACACTACAGCCTGCAGCGACGAAGATATCAGTTCCTGAAGCAAGAGTACTGGACAAAGTGGGTACTTGGAGAACCATTCAATTCACTCATGAGTTAATCAACAAAGCTTTTGGATGGAATCAAGAAGGAATCACTAATGTCAAGGAGGAATGTCATGACCCAAAAAAGAGATCCTTTTTGGATATTAACAGAACAGATATTGAAGATGTTGTCCGCTTAGTGCATCAGCACTTTTGTTTCCCGAGTATGCATAGATACACAGCCCCGCAAAAGAGTGTTGTACAACTACTATCTCATGCAATGAAACAAGTTGGAAACAAAGTGAATATGACTCCTTATGTCCAAGAACGATTATTTGAAGCCAAGAAGAAATGGGGTCAGAAGAAGTTTCTAAATGGCAGTTCTGCGTTAACCTTACTTATCTATGAGGCACTTGATATGAAAAATTGTCTCCATGAGATGCCAACCTCAGAGGGGTTAGCCCAATATGCCAAATATGCCATGGTTCCCAGGAAAAAGAAAGTAGCTATTGCCGTGGAAGAAGCAGGAACCAGTTCACAAAAACCCATGAGGGGTACAAAGCGCCTCAGAGAGGAAGAAGCCCAGGCTACACCCCAATCAAAGCGGACACATACTTTACCAAACATTCCTATAGTCCAAATGCCAATCACCAAGAGAGATCTCTCCGCTGCCCAGGAAGAGACACATCAGTACATGCAAGGGCAAGTGAATCTGAATGTTCAAGGTCATCACTACAGACAAGCAAGTCAAGAAAAGCAACAACAGAGTAAAGAAAAGACCCCAGAACAAGCTGCCAGATACAAAGCACTGGGCTTAGATGATTCAAGCTCCAATGAAGAATCTAGTCCCGAGAAAGATACATTGGATACTGATATAAGGACAGAAACTCATGAGGAAGAATGGACGGAAATTAATCAAGTTGAAGTCACACCTGACAACCAACAGTCGCAAGCGAAGAACATAGAACAACATGTGGACAATGTGCATGTGATTCAACTAAATGACCAATCAAAGATTAGTGTGAAGGAAGTTCCCGTGAATAATCAAAATCCCAGGCCCCCTGTCAAAGAGGAAATACAAACTCCAGTGACTGCGGACACAGGTTTACTACAAAACCAAGAGCCAACTGTGATCGAGGTGCCAGATGATACACCTCAAGGCAAAATTGACCACATGGAGGCTGAGCCAAGGATCCAACTCCATATTAGGCAGCCCCATGACACTACGTTACACATGGCACAAGGAAAAGATGTCACCACAGGCAAGGAACCTAGCATACCTACCACATGGCTAAATGTGGATGTTACTCAGTTGAAGCCAGTGGTCAAGCAAATGATCCAAACGGCCATGGATACACAACAATAGATGATGGATATTGATGCAGACTACGACAAAGCCATGAGGGAAAAGAGTCAGTTTCAAATTATGAGTGAACAATTGTCTGCACAACTAATCCAGGCCCAAAAAGAGATAGCAGCGAAAAGCACGGAATTACTAGAGGTAAAAACTCAATGTAACACATTGATGACCCAACATCACCAACTCCAAGCATAGCTTACAGACCTACAAAGATTACATGAAGCCAGCGAGGCCGACAAAGAGAGAATGAAAGCTAGAAGCACCTTGCTCGAAACCCAATTAAAGGTGTACATGGAAGAAACTGACAGTTTACGAAATAGAAATAAAGAACTCATGAAGTCATTGCTATACGATCAACCTCTTGAAAAACAAGAAACAACAGATGTTGATCAGAAAGAGTTAAGAGATCAGATTGCAAAATATACAAAGTTGCTATAACAAGAACAAGCATTAAGAACCGAATGGGAGCAGAAGTACATTCAAGACACCACTGAGCTCCAAAAACAATTGAATATGGCCAATGGTAAACTTGCCTCGAGTTATAGTGAGAACATGGATCAGGTAGCCAAAATTGGCAATGAACTGCTTGCAGCCAAAGAAGCACTCATGGCAGCAATGCAAGAATTAAAAGAAAAGACTGAGCGCATAGAATAGTTAGAGATCCAAGTAAAGCAGAAAGCACCAATCGGGACACCGGTAGAGCCAACAAAAGAGAATCCTACTGATGAGGTAGAGGTACGTCCTCTATCTCCCCCGATTTATAATTCTCCAATACACGAGCAGATGGCGGACATACATGATGATCATCCAATGCCATATATTGCAGAAATAAGTAAGAAGGAACGGGCACTAGTGGTGTCCCGATTGACAAAAAATTTTGAGAACGAAGTGATCAAGGTCATGAAAGAAGCAAAGATCAAGGGTAAAGACTTAGAAAAGATCATGAAGCCTTTCAACATTCCGTACGGATTAAAGAGAAAACAAGACAATATATAAAGAAGATTACAAAGACAAGTCCAGACGAGCAGCTAAACTTTAAACATGACACATTCACTTACACTCAAGAAGAATTTGAAGTTGCACAACCTGCTTGGAGAAGAAAGTTTTTGGAGAAACATCCTACACTCCGAGTGCATTGGCAAGCAACACCATATTTCCTACAGGTAAACCCTTCATTTTGTCCTATACCACGTCGAAGAGAAACCAGGGAATTTTTGGATATGCAAAGAAATGGTGCCATAAATAAATAGTGGCTGAATTATCCTCTACTGCCAAGCCCACCACATAATTATCTACCAACAGAAGATTATATGGTCAAGACCATCGAATTTTGGCTGCAGAACTATGCAACAATACCAGACTTAACTATGAAGATGACAAATAAAATACTCAGTATGATACTTACAGTCTTGAAAGTTTTCAAACACGTTGCCTATACATTTTTGAATTTCATTGGTATTAATCAGGGAACAGAGATCCTCATTTTTGATATGTCTGTTATGCCTAGCTGACCAAGCATAATGGCTTATTATTCCAGGCTCATGTTCTTGCCAAGTACATATATGCAAACGTTCGAGGAAGCATTTTTTACAGGATTTTTTGAGATAGATTCCGAAATCTTTTTAAAGATGTCATCTAATTTGAATGCCAGATTAGTGGCATATGAACTGAGCTTCTTCGCCGACCACAGACAGCCACCTAACGATGGCGTAAAGGCAAAACAGTGGAAACAGTTAATGGTACGTGAAGCCAATCTGCTTAATGAAACAGAGCAAAAAATATATCGAACATACTCCCGTCGACTGTCAAAGCTTGTCGGGGACGACAGAGTCCAGGAGGGGGGTAGTGTTCAGGGAGAATCAAGCAAAAAGAAGAAAAGAAGAAGACAACGAAAGAAGCTTTACTAAAAAGGTAATATCTGAAGACATATCTCTGCAAGAAGCCCTGTAGGGGCGCAACACCCATCTTTGCACAGAGCCCCGCAGGGGCACAGATCAAGGAAAAAGCACGCAGCTGGAAGGAGGAACCAGGGCCAACAAGTATCCATGAAGAAGTGCAAGAAGATATCCAGCGGTTCCGAAACCACAAGAGGGTGCTTCAACCTCTTGATCTTTGGAAGGTCCAGATCGAAGACTGAAACATCACATCCTCATACCTTCCACTGGTGGCGTGCGTGGCAACCCGACTTTTAAGGCAAGACAAATACATCAGGCCCAGAGGATGTCAAACAAGAATCAAGAAGAGGCCATCAAAACTGAACACCTGTTTAACAAACACGCAGAACTCACCAAGGGTTGCGGGCGATGAAAAGAAAAGAACAGGCAGTACAAATGCATCAGGCCCAAAGAATGTAAAAAAAGAATCAAGGACAGGGCCTTTAAAACGTAATGCCAGTCTAACCAGTAGGCAGAACTGACCAAAAGATGCATGCGAACAACAAAATGAAGACAAGAAGTGAAGCCTGTCAAGGGACGACAGAGACGAAGAGGGGGAGAGTGTTGCAGAGCTAAAGAGAGCACAAGGCACAAAAAAAGACGGGCCCCAAAAGTTTTCCGATTTGGACACCCAATTTTTGTATTATAACCATTCTTGTAATATATTTTCCGATGTAAATGCACTAGAGGAGTCCTCTAGATGCATCCCCACAGAAGATTAGAAGCTTATCCATGTAAATTAGTAGGAAATTAGTCTTTAGTTAATAAAGTGCCGGTCTCTTGTGTGAAAGGACCATTTTTAGGGCACAAGTATATAAGTCAATTTGTGACTCTTTGTAAAGACTTTTGGCCATTGTGAGAATCAAGAGCACAGAAATTCGAATTTGTGTCTTCTCCTCTCTGTATCTTCTTCTTTGTGAGCTTGTGTGCATGTGTGTTGCTTGGAGAGAGTGTTAGGAAGTGTTGTCTATCCATCAAAGTGTTTGTTTGCTGTTGTTAAGGTGTGTGCGAAGTGTAGGAAGTGCTGAAGTGTAGGAAGGTTTTCCCATGACTCAGTATTTTGCTCATAACTTAAAGTAGGAGTGTCAGAATTGAGTGAAACTACTACTATTGGATGCGTCTTCTCGAGACCTTCAAAACGCATATGCTATTCGCTATATTTGAAGTTCGGAGCGAAGAGAAAAGCTCAATTTACTGTTGGCTACTGTTCCAAGTATCGTGACACCATGACTGACAGTTGAAGCTTGTTTGGATTAGTCTTTGCCTTGTTTGCACTCGTTGAGTAATTCATTTGCATTGATCATCATTTAAATGCATGTCTTCATACACTCGGCTAGGTTTGTATACTCATCGGATTGATAATTAAAGTGTGAATCCCCACTATATGCACTTGAGGGGGATTGAGGTATAGTCTCTTTCTCCACAAGTCCCTAAGTTGGTGCTTAGGTACACAATCGCTAATTCTAACACTCCTCAAGCTCAAGGACTCCTCGGCTTGAGCAAAATGGAGTCTGTTCTACCAAAAACGGAATTTACAATGTTTGTGTAGTGATTCAAATCACTTGAGTTGTGAATAGTCCATGGAAAAAATGATTAGGCCTTGTTGCCATGTTGTGCATGACTGCTCCTTTGTGTCTGTATGCTCTGCTTCCGACTTATATGCCAACACTCCCTCCTTCCTAGCGTCTGTCGCCCCTGACAGACCTCTGTTCTATAGGGTGGTCGATATAGTATTGGATGACATTGGTGGCTAATTCATGTTCTCCTATCCTTAATCCTCTTGCTAAGTCAGCTTCCAATGCATCCCAATTTATTTCACCGGGGACCTCGGGTTGTGGAGTAGTATAGTACTCGGAGTACATAGCTTGTTCACATGCAAAGAGATGGAGCAGGTGTATAGGCTTTGGTGCAAAGACCTCCGAGTGGTACTCCCAGAAACCTGATCTGAAAATGTCCTCAAATGTCTGTTTATAGCATGCAGGGAGGTATTTGATGCATGCATGCCAAGCATAAGCTACCCGAATGCTGGGGGTGGTGCTCATGTCGTACACCAAATCATAATTGCCATGGGTAAACCCCGGTAGACGTACCTGTGGTGCTTTTGCATTTCTAAATGTTTTGAGCACTACTTGCATCATGTCCAAAATTTTAAGCATCATTTGGGTGGCCACATCTTGCATAGGCTTCAATCGAGGCATCCAATGTCGAATGGTTGCCATCATGTATGCTGTGGATGGTGGCCATTGTGGTGCCGCTATGTAAAAATAATTGAGACACTCTTTGCATTGAGTATTATTTTGTACCTTTATGTTGAATGCCTTCCATGATCTGCGTCATGGAACGGGGCCATAACATGGATTGTACAGTAGATGCAGTGGGGCGTGGTTCCAGGTGCGAAGCATTTCAGGATATGTCTCTAGAAGTTTTTGCCACCACTTCGGTTGATAGATTCTACCTTTCAGTGCTTCTGGAGGGAGGTCTTCTGGTTGAAACTGGGTAGCGAATGAAGGGATCTTACCCGTGACTCTCTGTATTTTTGCAATATAATCGGCCAGAATAACATAATAAGGCCTATATTGGAGTTTTGATGAGAGGATAAGGCGTCTAGATGACAGGTTCTTGAAGTACGCAGATTGTAAAACAATTTCTTCTATGACTCTCATGGCCTGATTTTGCACTACTTTGCGCTCTTCATGAGAACTCCCAATGTCTTCCACCTGCTTTAACCATGGAGGTCTTGGCGCTTCAAAAGTATCTTGGCCTTCTTCTGTTTTTCATCCCCCTGGGATGGATTGCGGCTCATAATCCTCTTCGAATGTCCGTTCCACAGGAATCTGTACTATTTCTTCATCGGTGGGAGGCTCGGGTGGGGAAGGTGGTCTCTCATATTGTAGTAGGCGTGCTTGCAATTCTGTGACCTCTTTTTGGAGATCTTTTAGGGCCTCTGAGGCCGAGGAGGAGGTGGGTTGAGGGGCAGTCATTATGTATTTTTGTTGTTTCTACTTCAATTGACCCAGTTCCTCTGATAACTGGTCATGTGCTTCAAGTAGAGTAGCATAGTCTTCTAAGATGATCTTGATATTGTCGGGGGTCACAACATGAAACTTTGAGGGACTCATGGGTGCCCCGGGTGTGCTTTTGATGACACCCTCTAAGTTTTCTTGATTCTGTAATTGTAGGTGTTGATTCTCTTCATGAGCACCTGCAAGATGCCGCTTAAGTAGGGCCATATTTCGCTGAAGCTTTGAGTTGTGTTCTAGTTGTGTCTGTAGATGGCCTTCTACCACTTGTATTGCTTCCTGGTCTGCGTTCTGTAACTGTACTTCCAATATGCTATGAGCCTCTTGCAGAGTGTGGAATTGTGTCTGGAGGTGCGCATTCTCCTCTTCGAGTGCAGCAAGGCGATGTTGTAGCACTTCTCTTGCAGACGTACGTTATGTTGTTGGAGCTGATTGTACTCTATTCTTAACTATGATATACATGCGAGCATGGTGTCCAATGCATTGCCTATGGATGAAGGTGTGGTTTGTACAATGGAAAATGCAAGGGGAGGGGATTGGGGAATGGGAAGAGTGAATGATGTGTCAATTGGAGATGTGTGTGCAGGTGAAATTGGTGGAGGGGGAATGGGAGAAGGTGGAAGTGTGGGGGGAGGGGGAGGTGCTCTGGGTGGCGAAATGTCCATACTTTCAGGAGTGGATGCAAGTGTGGTGTCTACCATGTATATTGGAATGGTAGGTGGTGTGTGTGTGAAAGTGGTGAATAAGTGTTGTGAGGATGGTGGGGATGGGACTGATGAGGAGGGTTGGGTGGCAGCTTGATACATTCTACAAAAGTAGTCATGGGCAGGTTGAAGGAATGGTGGAATGGGGGGTGGAAAATGAGAACTTGGAGGCGGGAAAGCCATAAAAGGGGATGTGGTGGCTGGGAATCCGAAGAAAATGGATCTAGAGTCAAGGTGGCCTATGGCTGAGGGCAAGGGGGATGGTTGTCCTAGGGTAGGCTCTATGAAGGACTCAATTATGACGGTGGCAGTACTAGATAGGGGGTTTTCAATGGGGGAGAACAAAGTAGAACTAGAGGTTGGACTACGGAAGATGAAGGCTTGTTCTGTGGGTTGGGTAGTGGAGGTGGTATTTATGGCTTCCGTTTGAGGAGGTGATGGGGGAGGGGTCAGTGGTAGTGGTTCGGTTGACTCATCCTGGGTGATGGGGATCTCTTGGCTAGTGGTTCCTGCTATTTGGGAGGTTGTCTCAATGGGTTCGGATGTAATAATAGGTCCTTCCATTGTAGTGATGGGAATATGGATGTTTTTGCCTGATCGTGGTTGTGTTTGGAGTCTCCGCGGATCATATTGAACAGGAGACCTCTCAATTGCTGATCGAACTGCTTCCACTACCCCATACGTTTCTGCCACTAAGAGTAGGCCTTCGCTGTATTCAAAGTCCACTCCAGCTTCTTCCAATAGCTGAGCCATGAGCACCCGACTGCTGTGTTCGGTGAGCAACTATTGCAACCGCACTCGTTCCATTATTTGATATAGCCTCTGGAGTTTTGCTGTATAAGCTGGGGCTTCATTTGTTCTTCTGCTTTTGCTTCTTCTTCTACCCCCGAGTGTTCTAGTTGTTGCGACAAAGTTCTCTACTGCTCATCATCCCAATGTACATGGCGGCCTTTTGTGGATTTCCTCCTTCTTTGGGAAGATGTTCCCTGTTCTTCTGTATCTGAATAGAACTCTAAATCAGAAAGTTGTGTATTCTGCAAGAATGATTCGAAGTCGAAGGTACCCATCCCTTGAGGGTCTCCAATCGCAGGAAATTCAAATTTAGGAGGGACAGGAGGAGTCGAGGGAGCAGTTTGTGATTAGCCTTCAGATCCAAGTCTTGGTATGCAAATGGTAAAGGGAGGCACAGTGGCATCCCCCTGTGGCGAGACTTCCGGGGTCGTTAGGACTTCGCGTGTTTGGACACAAGGAATAGAGACCCTCATGCGCTTGGATTGATGTGTGGCGATGCGCATGATTGACAACATCCATTCATCACTAGCTTCCTATGTGCCCTTTTATTTGCTTCATACAGTTTCTCTATAATCCATATAGGAAGCTTAATCGGTAATGCACCTGTCTTTGCCAAGTAAAGAGCGAACCAAATCCACTTGTGGGGTTGAGTGAACCGATCTTGGCCGGGAAATGCAAAATGTTGCATGCACATGCGAAGAGGAATTGACACATTTGGTGTGAGTGCCACCATATCTTTCAACTTTTGTAGCTTCTGATTCTTCATGTTAGGGGGAATAAGAGGATCCTTCTTAGAGGGCACATGCGTGTCGTGCATGTTGAATGTAGAGCTCACCAATTCCAAACTGAGTTCGAACCTTTTCAACTTGTCCAATAAGGAAGGAATGACAAATGATCCTGGTTTATCTTTTTCTTCATGCGCCTGTAATGTTGAGACCAAGTAGTAACATCGTAGGAGGTCTGGTTTGGGTAAAGGTGTTGCAAAGTATTCGGCCAGTCCTGCATGCTCCCATATGGTCTGCAGATCTTGTGTGTTCTTGAGAGTCTCAAACTCCTTAGAAAAGAACTGGAATCTGACCCATTGCTTATCATCCTCACACTTGGACTCCCAGATATACTTGGCCTCTCCTAAGGATCCTGGCATGCCACTGAACCAATGAGAGTTGGCATGGACCCTCTCTGTTATTCCTGTGGGAGGATCAGGTATAGGTATTTGTTGGAGGTGTTGCAACTCTATGGGTCGTTCAATTGGAGGCACATCAACAGGTAGACTATCCACATCAATCCCTGCAGTACTTACTCCTGCCTGTAAGCTCGGACCTGTTTCTTTTGCCATGAGATTTCGTGTAGCTCTTGATGCTTATCTACTAGAAGAAGAGAGGCACATTAGCATTGCATAGGAAACAGGATGTTACGGTGTTCCCTCCACAATACTAACATGACATTTCAAGTGGTTAGGGGTTAGTGGGTGGATGGTGTGGTGATGTGTGAGAATGTTGGTTAGTGGGTTAGTGTTCATCCTAGATGCATGCTTTGGATGTGCAATGTACTCAGAATGCTTCTACATCAGAGTGGACAGATTTACAAGAGTGGGTCAGGGGGTTTGATACGGGGTTTAAGTCTCCAAACTTTGATGGTGAAATCGTAGCTTTTATGGGTGATGATGTGTGAAGGTTTGTGGACTGGATTGTGTTGAATTTGAGACCTTTTGGGTACCCATCTCCCCACATTCCTAGGTGTGACCGAAGATGTAATGGTGTGGGGTATAGGTGTTTGCCCTGGGATTTGTGTCGAGAGTGCTTGTGAGTGTTGATTCGATCCTGTGAATGGAGGTAAAGCTATTTGAGCTCGTAAGTAGGTCTTGGGCACCCATATCTGTCTAGCCTTTGGGAAAGCCTTCATTGACTGCTTTGGAACCCAAATAGAGTGTGGCCTAGGGTATTCTTTCGTTGTGATCCTTGATGGGGGAGCTCGTTTTTCACCCTTGCGTACCCAGATGTGCTTCATGCCACGAGGTACTCCATACTGTATAGGTTGGTGCTCATACTTCTTGGTCATTGGCCTCCTTTGTGTCGTGTGTTGCCCGGCTTGCTTGCCTCGAATCCTCTTTGGAAAAGAAGGGAACTCCTCGTTGACTTCTACACCTTCGTCAAGGGTGACAATCTTCTGCACCATAGAACTTTGGACAAGAATAGCATTGTTATCTTCATGTGTGTTCCTGGAGGGACCAAGATTTGGTGCCTCTTCTAGTGGCCTAAGTGCTTGATTTTCTAATTCGATTGTGATGCGGCTTCGGCCTACCCAAGCCGGAAGAAGTCCACTTCTTAGGTTGAGGTTGACTGCATGATCATAGATCCAGTCTTGGCCCAAGACAAGAGGCTCGGTAAGATCCTCGTCTTCACATACTAGCACTTTATTGCCATTAGGACCTCTTGAACGTAGAGGGGAAGTTCCACCTCCCCCGTGCAAGGGGTTTCCACACCCCCCAATCCTCTGAGATATGCCTCTATAGGATGGACCTTCAATTGCAAATCTTGGCAGTAAGAAAGTAGTCAATGCAGTGTTCTTGAGTGTTAGGCCAAAAGCATTGTATTGAGTGAACAATTCTTCCACTTGTTTAGCTCTCAACACTTGCCTAAACTCAGTTACATGGTCATATGGGTCTCCTGTGCCATGGAAGCAATTCTTCATAGACTTAACAAATTGTGTAGGCCTTAAGGTTCTAGCATGTTCTCTAGGTCTTGGAAGAGGTAATTCATCTGTATTTCTTGGATTCATTGGATCCCTATGTCTCTCCCTGTCCATCCTATCAGTCTCTGTCCTCGTTCTTTCTCTTCCAAGTGGATTGGCAAAGCTCACCTCGGGTCTATCTCTACTCCTCTCTCTCTGAGTTCCATAAGCCTGAGATGTTCTAGCTCCTTGGTGACCATAAGACACAGTGGATCGAGGTTGGGGTAAAACAAATTCCCCCTTCCAAGTGTATGCGTGTCTTCCATGCTCTGAGACCACAAAGATCCTCTCAGAAGCATCATCTAAGTACGTCACTTTGCCTAGGATATCGGGATCTTTGAATTCATAGATGGTAAGTGCTCCTACTTCAGTGGGCTTCTCAGGCTTATACCTCCAAAAAACCTCATTCGTTTCTCTGTTCAAGAGCGAATCTATGCTCCTATTATCCTGGGGAACCAACTCTGGAGTGATTATGTTGCCAAATTCATCTGTCCTTTCAGGTTGGTTGGTGACCTACATAGTTCCTTCTTTATCTATATAGGAACCATTTTCAAACTTGACTACAGGGTGTTCTAGTCCAATGGGTTGATCCGGGTTTTTAATTAGGACAACAGACCTTCTCAGGCCGTCCTCATAGATGCGTGCACCTAAGCGGTTGGTCCTGATGTATTCCAATTGAGTTTTGCATGGACCCTCAGGTCTTTCTAGGTATGCCACTCCTGAGCTACCTACAGGTCTCTCCATGTTGTAAGACATCTCCGAGTCACTAGTTTCTGAGTGTAGAGCGTAGGGGTAGTCGCTCAATTGCTGAGCCCAAGATCTGGCTGTATGGTTGACACTAGCCTCAGAAGATCTAATACTCTGACGGACTCTCCCTAAGTGTCTTCCTGATCTAAGGTTCATATGCCCTTCCAATTAACCCAATGATCCTTGTACAACCATGTTGTTGATTCTTTGATACCAATCACTTGTTCCTTTTGAGTTCCTTTGTAAGTGTTTTTCTTGTCTTTAATTAAGCGTTGTCAGGAGCATTTAAGTGTGTCGTACTTGATGTTCTTCATCCACTTAGTTTAAGTTCTTTTCCTTAAGTTGTCCTTTGACTGCAATTTAGCCTATTCTTGGACTTGAGAAATTAAAGGCTCTTCAAACTTGAGTATTCCTATCGTATCCCTAGTCAATTTGGACCATTGCTCGCACTTAGCCTATGCTAAGAATGGACTGAGGGGGTTAAGAGATGTTCCAACCTCAAGTCACTCCTTCTTGCTATGCTCGTCTGCCCAGGAAGCGCGTTCCCAAGCTTGCACACAATGGCACTTGCTTTGCTGTCTCCAAAAGCTCTTAATGATCCTGTAAAAATTCCAAGTTTAGCTCCACTTTTCACCCTCAATTGACAGACAATTTAGTTCATACACTTTTAATGACCCTTTTTTCCCCCCTTTCTATTGCCAGACAGTTTTCTCTAGAGCTCCCTTGGTGTACCTACCCCATAGAGGGTTAACTTCAAAATACCCTATCTGAAAATCCCTACCACGAGCTTTTTGACAAGCCCTAGAGCTCAAAAAATGGATTTTGTATGAAAAAGTTATGACCGTTTAGGGTTTAGGGGGTTAAACAGACAAACAGAACCTTTCAAGAGTTTAGTGCATTTTTCTAAGGCCTTTGTAATGGCATAGGTGATTGAATATGCAAATATGCCCAATTTTTAGCCCAAATTTTCACAAAAATTGCCCCTTGATTTTTTCACCGAAAATGTGTGTCTATCGTGATAGACGGTGTCTGTCGCGATAGACACTGACTATCACGTGGGTCTGTCTGTCGCGATAGATGGTGTCTGTTGCGATAGACGGGGTCTATCGTGGTTCTCTGTCTGTCGTCTGCCATGGGCCTGTCTGTCGCGATAGACGGTGTCTGTTGCAATAGACTAGGTCCTGTTTGTCGCCATAGACGGGGTCTGTCGCGATAGACTGAGTCTGTCGTCTGCCATGCTTTTTGGTTTGTCGCGATAGACGAGGTCTGTCACGAGGTCCTGTCTGTCGTGATAGACTGAGTTCTGTCTGTCACGATAGACGGTGTCTATCACGATAGACGGGGTCTATCGTCTATCGTGAGCCTGTCTATCGCGATAGACGGTGTCTGTCACAATAGACGACCTCTGTCGTGGGGTGCTGTCTGTCGCGATAGACGGTGTCTGTTGCGATAGACGCTGTCTGTCGCGATACATTGTGTCTGTCACGATAGACTGAAAAAACGTAAATTTTTTGGAATTTTTTAGTGATTTGGAGTGCTCTCATGGTGTAGGTTATCGTGCCAAACATGCATTCAAAAAATGTTAAGTTTTTCTGTCTGTCGCGATAGACAGAGGTCGTCGTCTTGGGACCTATGCAGAGTCTATCGTACCTGCACAAGCTGTTGGAGATGGTGGTACAGCTCGATCCTACAATAAAAGCTCAAAAAACACACCAAAACTGATAGCATGCAAGCTCTCTCTCGCTCTCTCTCACAAGTGAAATGAGGGAAATGAGGTGGGGAGTGGAATATGACAAAAAACTAAAATTTTTGTGAAGATGGAGATGGAGGCGGGAGATGATGAGGATGATGATGGTGATGCAAAAACAAGAAAAATTGAAGAAAAATAAGGAAAAGAAAGGATATTACCTATGACTCCAATGTCTCAACTCTACGTCTTACCATCACATGCTCGTCCTCGAAGCTCTCTCCCCGGCAACGGTGCCAAATTTGGTGTCACTCTAGCACAATGGTGAGTACCAACGTGAGGAGATCCACCTCATAATTGTCAATCCGTGGAGACGTTGTTGGAGAAACACTCACTAATTGGACATATATTTGAAGGTCAAAACTTAGGAAGAAAACCCCATGCCTATGTGAAGGGACAAATTCACAAGTGTATCATACTTGTAAAGTTAGTTCACTTTAGTTCTAGAAGTTTTTTAAAAATCACGGGAATGAGAAAATCTATATAAGTTAGTTTGTATCAACTGACGCGGTGAGAGAGAGAGAAAGAATAGAGAGAAGGAGAGAAGAAGAAGGAGGAAGACAATGAGAAAGTGAGAAGAACTCATTTTTGTATGACTGAGTATAGTCGAGCTTCTCTGAGTGAGAAAGCATTTGTAAAACTTCTGAGTTTTTACAGTTATGAGAAGAACTGAGTAAAGTTCTGTGTATGAGCCTCTCTCCATCATCTCCATGATTACCTACTGTGTGATGAGTTACAAAGATCAAGTTTTCCAAGCAACTCGATGCCTGGCATCGAATCTCTGTTGATAAGTCATATTTTCTTTTATATTTTTCATTCAGTACTGAAGTGTTTTGAAAAACATGATGTTGTTGGAGCAACTCGATGCCTGGCATCGAATTCCAGTTGATAAGTCATATTCTAAGTGTGCATGAAATCACCTATAGTTTTGGTGTCCAAAAGATCAAGACTTTATGCGGGAAGTCGATGCCCGGCATCGAATCCCTGCTGAAAAGTGGCCAAAAACATCCCAAGCCGATGCCCGGCATCGAATTCTCGTTGCAAGTCGATGCTAGGCATCGAATTCTAATTTTAAACAGGCGCTCTTACTAAAACAGGTAATATTTCCAGTTTTGGAAGGTCATACAGGGTCATCTTGTGAGAGCCATAACTTGAGTTCTAGAGATCCGTTTGATGCATATGATAGCTTGTTGGAAAGCTCTACTCTTCTAGTTTCAGCTTATAAAGTTTCATCAAGAAATAATACTTGAGCTAGGAGAAATTAGCAAAATACTGAAGGTATGTCATTTTAGTGACTAGGAATTTCTGTAGAAGCAAAGTTCTCACTTTAGGCTATCATTTCTCAAAGTTTGGAGTGGCAATGAGTTAATGGTGACCATAGAGGTGTTCTAGTGTCACCTTAATTCATTTCTTGTGGTGTTTCATACATCAACAAGTGGTATCAGAGCAGAAAGATTCTCGAGAGCAGAAGACGACAAAGGTACGAGAAGTTTTGTAAAGTTTTCCATTAAAGTTTGAAAGGTGAAGCATTTGAAGACACAAGGCATCAAAAGATTACTTTCGAAGTATCCTCATACACAAAGAACTTCAAAAGGTATTATCCTTTATCCTTTAAGCTCACAGGTTGCAGTAGAAGGAAAGAACTATGGCAGATCATATCTCCATTGACAAACCGGACAGAGATAATTACCCCGCATGGGTAATGAGAATGGAAGCCTTACTTATGAGTAAGGATATCATGGTATATGTAACAGGTGAAGAAGAGAAGCCAGTATTTGAAGATGAAAGCCGACCAAAGAAAGAGGAACTTGATGCTTTAAAGCATTGGCAGAAGAAGGATGCAAGTGCAAAAGCCTACATCTACAATACAATCTCAGATCATTTGCTACCACACATCAGAGGATTGGAATCATCAGAAGATATATGGAATGCATTGGAGTATCATTTCCAAAGTACTACTAAAGCACGGAAAGCAAGTCTATGGTCAGAGTTTACAACATTCAAGAAGAAGCCAAGTCAAACCATTAGTGATTATGTCACTAAGATGAAGGATCTAGCAGATAGTCTTGGATCCATAGATGAAGATGTTGAAGATCACAGATTGATTGCTCAACTACTTGCAGGCTTGAGAGGGGATGAAAGGTGGAAACCTTTTGTCTTATCAACAGAACTTTCATTAAATCATTATGTTCCAGATTTGAACCAGTTGCTTGGTTTGATGCTCACATATGAGCAAGACTTGAAGGGAGATGGAGATAAAGGTCAAAGTTCTGCAATGTACATGAAGAATAAGAAGAAAGGAGATAAAGGTAAAGCAAAGGATGAAGAGGAGTCTAATTCTCAAGCTTATTATGCAAGAGGTAAAGGCACTGGCAGAGGAAGAGCAAGAGGTTTTGGAAGAGGAAGAGGTAATCAAAATAACAACAAAAAGGCTTGTTGGATCTGTGGATTGAGTAATCATTTGGCTCATGACTGTTGGCACAACCAACAAGGATCAAACCAGAATCAAAACAACAATAGCAGAGGTCGAGGTGGAAGATATCAAAGTAATTTTCAAAGAGGTAGACAAAGTCAAAGAGGAGGCTATGGTAGAGGTGGAGGAAGAAGTTGGGGACAGAATCAATCCTACAACACCACCTACTACAACTATGCAAATGACACACAGAATGAAAGTCATACATCATTGATGATGAATTCAATTAGCACATCAGACAAAGAAGATCTAAAGGTATTTTACATTGACTCTGGATGTTCTAATCATTTGTCAGGAAACATAGAATTGATGTCAGATTTGGAAAAAGGCATTTCTAGTCATACAGTTCAAACTGGTGATAATACAAGACATAGTGTACATTCAATTGGAAAAGTGAAATGCAAGAGTGGAGCAGATTTGCTAACCAATGTTTTGTATGTTCCTACAATACCTAAAAACTTGATTAGTGTGGGACAGATAGTTGAAAAAGGTTTTCAAGTTAGGTTTACAAATGAAGGAGTATTTGTGGAAGATCCAGAAAATGGATATAATCAGATTGTGTCTGGTAAGAAAGAAGGTAGACTCTTTACTTTAAGAGTGCAAGGGAACATTGGTCAAGCTTTGCTCACACATGGTGAAGCAGTGATTACAGAACTTGATCTCTGGCATAAGAGATTAGGTCATTTCAATGAAAGAGGAATTAAAGCTATGGTTGCTAATCAGTCTATACTAGGATTACCAAATGTGCAAAGTCAACATATGGTTTATAAATGTGAAGCATGTCAAATGGGTAAAGCACACAGGTTACCATTTCAAAAGAAAGGTTTCAAACATGATGGAGTACTTGAGCTCATTCATACAGATGTATGGGGACCAGCAAAAGAAGGATCTATCAGTGGCTCAAGGTACTATGTTCTTTTCATTGATGATGCTACAAGATGGATAACATTATATGTTTTGAAGGAAAGATCAGAAGTGTTTGGAGCTTTCAAGCATTTTCATGCATATGCAGAGAGAGTAACAGGTCAAAAGCTTAAAAGACTGAGGTCTGATGGAGGGGGAGAATACTTCTCCCAAGAGTTCAATGATTATCTTTGGAATGCAGGTATTAAGAGAGAAATAACTTGCAGGTATACACCACAACAAAATGGTGTAGCAGAAAGAAGGAACAGGACTTTGGTTGAGTTTGCTAGAGCTATGCTAAAGGAGAAGAAATGTCCAAATTATCTTTGGGCTGAGGCTGTAAATACAGCCACATATCTTGTGAATAGATTACCATGTGCAGCTTTGAATGGAATGACTCCATATGAAGCTTGGTGGGGTAAGAAACCAACACTAGATCATTGTAGAGTGTTTGGATCAATTGCATATGCTTATGTGCCATCACAACTTAGGCATAAACTTGAACCAAAGGCAGAAAAATATGTGTTCATTGGTTATGATGAAAAGCAGATGGGTTACAGATTGTGGAATCCTCTAACCAAACAATTTATTGTTTCTAGAGATGTTACATTTGATGAACAGAAAAGTTGGTATGCAGATCAAAGTCACACAGCTGAAGAATTTGAAGAAGAGGTAAGAAGATGTGAGAAAGGAAAATCAATTGTGCAGGTAAATAGAGATGAAGACTATATGCAAGCAAGTACATCCACAAGTGGATTAACAAGAAGGAATGAAGAAGCTCCTATATTTGATGAAGAAGTGTATCCAGACACATATGAAGAATGTGAACCAAGAAGGTCAAGCAGGACTAGAAGACAACCAGAAAGGTATTCTTATGATACTTCTTACATAACTCAGAAGAACTATGCATATATGGTCAAAGATGATGAAGAACCCCAGAACTATGATGAAGCTAAAGGTAAGAAGCAATGGGAAGAAGCAATGAGGGAAGAATTCAATGCACTGGAGGAGAACAAGACATGGGAACTTGTTGCTAAACCAAATGGTAAGAAAGTAATTGGAAATAAATGGGTTTATAAAGTGAAGAAGCTTGCAGATGGAAGTATAGCCAGATACAAAGCTAGATTGGTGGTGAAAGGCTATGCCCAGACCTATGGCATAGATTATGATGAGACATTCAGTCCCGTAGCTAAGATGTCAACTATAAGGACAATCATTGCTATTGCAGCTTCAAAAGGATGGACTCTAAGTCAATTGGATATAAAAAATGCATTCTTGAATGGATACATATCAGATGAGGTATACATGGAACAACCTCAAGGGTTTATAGATTCCAGGTATCCAAATTTTGTTTGCAGGTTGAGAAGAGCATTGTATGGATTGAAGCAAGCTCCAAGAGCTTGGAACTATAGACTGGTGAAGTATCTCAATGATCTTGGATATCAAAGTTCAAAAGCAGATTCAAGTCTACTTATCAAAAGAATAGAGGAAGGTACAATCTACATTTGTATTTATGTAGATGACATTATAATCACAGGTACTTCAGATGAAGGAATCAAGGAGGTAAAGAGATTACTTGAGAAAGAGTTTAAGATCAGTGACCTAGGAAAGTTATCATACTTTCTTGGAATGGAAGTTACTTATACAGATCATGGCATATATGTGTCACAAGAAAGGTATCTTCTGAACTTATTGAAGAAGTTTGATATGGAAAATTGCAGAGAAGCTTCAACTCCACTTGAAGTTAATCACAAGCTCAGTAAATATGATGGTGCAGACTACAAAGATATGAGGAAGTATCAATCTCTTGTGGGTAGTTTGATTTATGCTACACTAACAAGACCTGATCTTAGTTATGCAGTGGGAGTTTTGTCACAATTCATGCATTGTCCAAAGGACCCACATTGGATTGCAGGTCAAAGAGTTCTCAGATATATCAAAGGAACTATAAAGGAAGGATTATATTATCCTTTTACATCAGATTTGAAGTTGAGAGCCTACAGTGACTCAGACTGGGCAGGTAATCAAGATGACAGGAGATCAACTCATGGTTACATGATATATATTGGTGATAAGCTTGTAAGTTGGTGTTCAAAGAAACAACATACAGTAGCATTATCATCAACTGAAGCAGAGTACAAAGGACTTGTGGAAGCAGCTAAGGAAGTCATATGGATGCAGACATTGTTCAAGAGCTTAGGCATTGATCAAGGTACACCTACAATACATGGAGATAATATGAGTTCACTTTATCTTGCAGCAAATCCAGTATTTCATGCAAGAACAAAGCACATAGAGATACAGTATCATTTTCTCAGAGAAAAGGTAATGGAGAAGGAGATTGAAGTGGAATACATTTCTACTAAAGATCAATTAGCAGACATAATGACAAAGAGCTTGGATGGTGTGAAGACCAGCAGATTCAAAAGCATGGCAGGAGTAAAAGAAAAGAAGATGATATGAAGAAACAGGGAATGTCAATTAGTGATTGAGGGGGAGCTGTTGGAGAAACACTCACTAATTGGACATATATTTGAAGGTCAAAACTTAGGAAGAAAACCCCATGCCTATGTGAAGGGACAAATTCACAAGTGTATCATACTTGTAAAGTTAGTTCACTTTAGTTCTAGAAGTTTTTTAAAAATCACGGGAATGAGAAAATCTATATAAGTTAGTTTGTATCAACTGACGCGGTGAGAGAGAGAGAAAGAATAGAGAGAAGGAGAGAAGAAGAAGGAGGAAGACAATGAGAAAGTGAGAAGAACTCATTTTTGTATGACTGAGTATAGTCGAGCTTCTCTGAGTGAGAAAGCATTTGTAAAACTTCTGAGTTTTTACAGTTATGAGAAGAACTGAGTAAAGTTCTGTGTATGAGCCTCTCTCCATCATCTCCATGATTACCTACTGTGTGATGAGTTACAAAGATCAAGTTTTCCAAGCAACTCGATGCCTGGCATCGAATCTCTGTTGATAAGTCATATTTTCTTTTATATTTTTCATTCAGTACTGAAGTGTTTTGAAAAACATGATGTTGTTGGAGCAACTCGATGCCTGGCATCGAATTCCAGTTGATAAGTCATATTCTAAGTGTGCATGAAATCACCTATAGTTTTGGTGTCCAAAAGATCAAGACTTTATGCGGGAAGTCGATGCCCGGCATCGAATCCCTGCTGAAAAGTGGCCAAAAACATCCCAAGTCGATGCCCGGCATCGAATTCTCGTTGCAAGTCGATGCTAGGCATCGAATTCTAATTTTAAATAGGCGCTCTTACTAAAACAGGTAATATTTCCAGTTTTGGAAGGTCATACAGGGTCATCTTGTGAGAGCCATAACTTGAGTTCTAGAGATCCGTTTGATGCATATGATAGCTTGTTGGAAAGCTCTACTCTTCTAGTTTCAGCCTATAAAGTTTCATCGAGAAATAATACTTGAGCTAGGAGAAATTAGCAAAATACTGAAGGTATGTCATTTCAGTGACTAGGAATTTCTGTAGAAGCAAAGTTCTCACTTTAGGCTATCATTTCTCAAAGTTTGGAGTGGCAATGAGTTAATGGTGACCATAGAGGTGTTCTAGTGTCACCTTAATTCATTTCTTGTGGTGTTTCATACATCAACAGACGTGAGGACTAGTATGAAGACTATGAGCAAGTGAAGGCACAAGTGCATGAGTGAGAAGCACACAAACATGCACACACATACACACACACGTGCAGACAAGGCAAGAACAAGGAGAGGAACAATGGAGTTCTTTGCATTAGTCAAAAAGTCTCTTATATAAGCTCAATTCACAAACAATCTAACCTCAAAATGAGCTCTCTAGCTCTTTTTATAGTTTTCTAACTAGCTTTGGCCTTGTCTAGACCTAGTGTCCGGCCTAGTTAAAAATTAGGTTCTAGAGCCTATTTGAGGGCTCAAACGAAATCTAAAAATTATGAAAATTGGTATGTCTCTAATTCTAACACTCCTCAAGCTTGAGGACTCCTTGGCTTGAACAAAATGGAGTCTGTTCTACCAAAAAACAGAATTTACAATGTTTGTGTAGTGATTAAAATCACTTGAGTTGTGAATAGTCCATGGAAAAAATGATTAGGCCTTGTTGCCATGTTGTGCATGACTGCTCCTTTGTGCCTGTATGCTCTGCTTCTGACTTGTATGCCAACATGAGGGCACACATCTCTTTCAACTTCTTGAGTTTACTGTTCTTCATAGACTCCGGTATCAATGGGTCTCGATTGGAGAGTACATGGGTGCCATACATCTGAAGGGCCTCCATGATTAAAGTTATGTTCAACTCAAACTTTTTCATTTCCTCCTGGTTTGATAGAGAAGGCACCAGGAATGTGCCCGACTGATCTCGATCTCTTGTCGCTTTAAGAGTTGCTATCAAGTAGTTGCATCTAAGGAAATCTGGTTTAGGCAAAGATGCACTAAAATAATCCTACAAGCCCGCTTTCTGCCAAATATCTTGAAGAGGGGCTACGTTTTGTAATGCTTCAAACTCTCTTGAGAAGAACTGAAATGTCCACCACACTCCTCCAAATTCCAACTTGGATTCCCAGATATGGTCTGCATCCCCCAAATCTCCTGGCATCTCATTGAACCAATGAGAATGTCCCTTTACTCTTTCTGTTAGGCCACTTGGTGGATCCGAGATGGGAATTCGTCTCACATTCAGAAACTCCTCAGGCCTAGCTGTTAGTGGAACCTCCACAGGCATGGTATCCCAATCCATTTGAGTACTAGTGCCTGCCTGGGAGCTCGTACCTGTTGCTACTGCCATGAGACTTTTGATGCATATCTGCTAGAAGAAGAAAGGCACATTAGTGTTGCATAGGAAACAGGATGTAATGGTGTTCCCTCCACAATACTAACATGACATTCCAGATGGTTAGTGGTTAGAGGTGAAGTGTTTGTGATAGGTGTGAATGTTGATTAATGGTTAGTGTCATCCTAGATGCATACTTTGGATATGCAATGTACTCAGAATGCACCTACATCAGAGTGGATGGATTTACAAAATTGGGTTAGGGGGTTTGATACAGGGTTTAAGTCTCCAAACTTTGATTGAGGATTTGTAGCTCTTAGAGCATGTGACAGGTACAGATTTATGAACTAGATTTTGCTGGATTTGGGACCTTTTGGGTACCCATTTCTAGACATTTCTAGGTTTGACCGAAGTTGTAATAGTGTGGGGTGTAGGTATCTCCCCTGAGCTATTTGCAAAGAGTAGTTGTGAGTGTTGAGTTATGCTAGTGACTGGAAGTGAAGCTATTTGGGCTTCTAAGCAGGCCTTGGGCACCCATATCTGTCTAGCATTGGGGATAGCCTTTGTTGACCGCTTAGGGACCCAAATAGAAATGGTATGTCTAGAGTGTTGCCTAGGGAACTCCTTGGTTTTAGTCCTTGACAGTGTGGCTCGCTTAATGCCTTTTTGAGAACCTGTCTCTGGGGCCGTGGTTTTTTCCCCCTTGTGTAGCCAAATCTGCTTCATGCCACCAGGTACTTCATGATGCACAAGTTGGTACTCACGCTTCTTGATCATTGGCCTCCTCGATGTAGTGTGTTGACCGGCTTGCTGTCCTCGAGCCCTCTTTGCAAAAGAAGGAGATTCCTTATTGAATTCTGTACCTTCGTCTAGAGTGATAATCTTCTGCACCACAAAACTTTGGACAAGAATAGCATGGTTATCTTCATGTGGGTTCCTGGAGAGACTAGGATTTGGTCCCTTTTCTAGTGGCCTGATTGCTTGATTTTCTAATTCAATCGTGAGGCCGTTTTGTCCTACACAAGCCTGAAGAAGCCCACTTCTTAGGTTGAGGTTGACTGCGTGATCATAGATCCAGTCTTGGCCCAAGACAAGAGGTTCGGTAAGATCCTCGTCTTCACATACTAGCAATTTTGCAAGCATTAGGACCTCTTCAATGTAGAGGGGAAGTTCCACCTCTCCCATGCAAGGGGTTTCAACACCTCCCAACCCTATGAGATATGCCTCAATAGGATTGAACTTCAATTGCAATTTTTGGTAGTAAGAAATCCGAACTGCACTAGTGGCTGCTCCCGAGTCAATTAAAGCTCTCACAATTTTTGCACTCTCTCCTTGTCCTACTTTTAGGGTCACAAAAGGTCGTCGATCGACTATCTTAAGCGAATGTTCACCTGAAGACTCGCACATGGCCATGTGATAACCTAGAGCTTCATGAGAGTCAGGCATGGGCTGATCTCTACCTTGTCTTCTCAATTTCATTCGTCGGATGTGTTCTAAAGCTTCTGCTTGTGCTTCTTCTCGAATTCGCTTTTCCTCTTCCTTACGTTTCTTTGCAGTATTGAGTCGATTTAGCATCTCTTCTGTTAGGGGTTCTTGATACAACTTGACTCTGCATCCGCTTATGTAACTTGGTAGGATGTCACCTTCTAGAGTGGCTAGTTGTATTGCTCCACTTGTGGAGATCCTATTGATAATCATTGGTCCATAGCCTCTCTTCTCTAACTTTCGTGCATGTTGCTTCAATGTGTAGACTAAGACTAGGTCTCCTACTTTCAAGCCCTTATCCTTCACATGTGCATCAAAATATGCCTTTTGTCGTTTCTTGGCTGCATAAATTCTTGCCACAACTCTCAATGGTGTCTCACCTAAACGTTCAAGATCAAACATTCTAGAGGAGAGCTCATGGTCTGTCCATTTATGCTCTTGTGCTACCTTCAATGTAGATATCAAAAAGTCCAATGGTAGCACTGCATTTTGGCCAAACACCATTTGAAAGGGAGTGGCTTGGAGTACTGTTTTATAGGCAACTCGGTATGACCAAACATCATGGTGTAGCTGTTTGTCCCAATCAGAGCGTTTATTATTAACCAACTTCGTCAATACATTGCATAGAATCTTATTTGTGCTCTCAGCCTTTCCATTAGCTTGTGGATGATAGGGAGCCGACTTCTTATGTATTACCGAGAATTCTTGGAGAAGGTTCTCAATGACTTCATTCAAGAAGTGTGTGCCTCTATCACTCACTAACTCTATTGGCAATCCATATCTGGTGAACACATTCTCGAATAAGAACTTAGCAGTGGTATGCGCGTCATTCTTCGTTGTAGCTTTTACCTCTACCCATTTGGTTAGATAATCAGTGGCCACAATAATGTATTCAGCATGGGAACCCTTAGCTGGGGGGTTAATTGGACCAACAAAGTCTATTCCCCACTTAGAGAATGCACGTCCACCTATCATAAGTTTCAGTGGCATCTCATCTTTACGTATATGATACTAAGTTCGCTGACAAACATCACATCTATTCACATAGGCATGTGCATCCATATGAAGTGTGGGCCACCAAAGACCTGCAAATAGTATTGCCTTGATCACCCTATCTGGTCCAAAGTGTCCTCTTGCTACACCTTGGTGAGAAGTTTCCAAGATCTTGAGATACACTCTCGTGGACACATAATATAAGATACCCATCTTTTCCTCTTCTATATAGATTATCTCCAATGAGAGTATAATCTAAAGCTTCTTGTTCTAAGCTCCTCTGTCTAGCCAATTTCATATCTTGGGGAAAGGTTTTCATCCTCAAGAAGGCTACTAAGGGTTCACTCCAATCTAGCACTAAAGACACTCGATAAAGAGTGGCATGTTCCACTGGTGGTTTAGTGCGGCAGATTGGGCATTCTTTACACATCCTATGGACATCAGCTTCCATAGTTGGCCAGTGCACTCCAAGTCTCCTCAATGTCTGTAAGGTTCTTTGTCTCGAGTAGTGTTGCACTAATGCACCCACATGTGCTAATTGCAACTACTTTGCATACTCATCCTCTTCCACACAACAGGCTAGTACTCCTTGATCAGTATGTTTGTCCATACTCCCTGCCATGATATGGTACTTTTGGGCTTTTATTACCTCCGTATCTTGGGTGTTTACTACTGGATGTTTAGGCCCATATGTCAAAACTGGCACTAAGTTCTTGGCCCATTGTGGTACAACCTCTAAATTAAACAAGTAAGCATCAGGAAGGTCATTTGATACTCCTTGTGGGGCCTCTCCGGATGTGAGTCTTGAGAGATGATTGGCTCTCAAGTGATTCTTGCCCTTCCTCACCACTACCTCAAAGTCATATTCCATTAGTAAGAGAAACCATCTTACTAATCTACCTGTATTGCATGGTTTATTTACCAAGTATAGCAATGTCTGATGATCAATGAGAAAGTTAAACTTATTTGCAAGCAAATAGTGTCTAAACTTTTTAACCGCATATACCATGCCTAATCCTTCTCTCTCAGTAGTGGTATAATTTTGTTCAGCTGCATTTAACTGTCTACTAGCATAGGCAATTGGAAGATCCATATTACCTTCGCCTGTAGGTTGTGCTAGCACACATCCAATAGCATAGTTCGATGCATCCACATGCACATGGAATGGCTTGTTCCAATCTGGTGTGGTCAAGATTGATGCTGAACATAATCTTCGTTTAAGCTCATTGAATGAGTTTTCACATTCTTCAGTCCACTCAAAATTGGTCAAAAGCGCGTACAGAGGCTTCGCAATGATTGCATACATGTGTATAAAATGTCGATAGTAACCACAATGCCCAATGAAAGCTTGCACTTCCTTGACATTATTTGGCCTAGCGAGTTCTGCTATAGCTCTCACTTTCTCCTCATCCATGGATATTGTTACCGTTAGTGTCCATGTGAAAGGCCAAATGGCCACCGGACACTTCTTTGTATATGTTCTTTAATAAAACATATAGTGGCCTGGTCAGTCACAGACTGTAAGTTCGACCCGCATTTGTAAGACCTAAGAAGTCTGTCTTCGTGCTCCCTGTGTACTGCGTTTTCTGCGTATTCTACAACCTCTGTGCGGAGTACTGTGTGTGACGTCAAGAGCTCGGTTTTCTACTCCGAGCATATCGTCGTGGAGCTCTCGAGAAGGAGAGTGCAGTGTGGTGCATCGCCATCGGAATACTTCACTGGTATCAGAGCAGTTCGAGGCAAAAAGCTTTGTTCCTTTTGTGCGAGCGAAGCGACCCGCCCCTCCCCCAAGCTTTCTCCAAGGCTTACGACCAAGGCGGCGACCAAGGCGGCGACCAAGGCATAGACCTTGGCATACCTTGTCATCCGAGTCACCGAAGTCACCGAAGTCACCGTTGGCACCGTTGGCTGTGCGCGAGGGAGGACCTCAACGATCAAGGAATATAGAGGTTCCCGGTACTTCCCGGGAGGTCACCCATCCCAGTACTGTTCCCCCCAGAGCTCGCTTAACCGTGGCAATCTCTTACCACTAAGCTACACTCTTGTGGTGTTTGAAGAAGGGGAAAGACTAAGGTTGACATTACCTTGAACAAGTTTTGGTCCCTCAAAGCTTCATTTTTGCTTTTAAAGCCTATTTCTGAAGCAATTTTGGGGTGCTTTTGGAGCCATTTCGGAATACTTTCGCACGTAGTTCTCTTCACACAGGTCCAAGAACATCAAGAAGAGTGTTCCTTGTACTTCTCAGATAATAAATGTCAACCTTTGGGGCTGTATTTTCAGCCACACTCGTAAAACTACAGGTTTCTCGAGGGGTTTTCAGTTTTGGTGGGAGCAGTCGCTGCAAATTTATGCAGGTTTTTAAAGCCTAAAACATCAGAGTTGACAGACACTTGCAGGTGTTATTGGCTAGTTTTTGGGCTGTGTATTCAGCCTTTCAGTGTCATTTTATTGCATATGTTGAGCACATACACACCATGTACGCTTCTATGGATACCGCTTATGTACGTCCATGTGGGCATTGATATAGCGGTTACGTTCTTTGCATAAAGCCTTTTACGTTGATAAAGAGGGTCGTGGTGAGGTTTTCTTAACTGGGAGACACCCAGATGTCGGGGTCTCTTCGGTGATGCAGGTGGAAGACTTACCCAGCCTCGCCATAGGAGATGTATGATAGTTGTTCATAGGTGCTCGATAAGCCTAGTTGGCTTCTATTGGGTAACTGATTATATACAGTGGAGTCAGTGATTCACTATGCAGGTAGACATGTCAGTACTTGCAATTTTATGATACTTTGACATTGGTCATATGCTAATTTTGCAGAGGATACTCTGGCAAAATTTTTCCAGATTTCTGGTTTAGTCAACTATATAGTGGTCGATTTACTCCTTGATACACTTATTTGTTGGTGTTTGGACTCTTCTAGCTCCATTATCATTCTATTCAGTTCTCTACGATCATGGCATCAGAGGTCTCAGGCACATCCGGTGGATCAGGGTCTAGTGCTAGCGTTCCGAGGAGGAGCTATAACTTGCAGGGAAAAGACCATTTTGAGATCCGAAAATTTGATGGCACAAACTTTGCTCTATGGAAGAATCAGATTAAAGATGTGCTGATTCAAGGAAGGCAATGGAAGCCAGTAAATGGGATTTCAAAGAAGCCTACTGACATGGATGAAGATGATTGGGATGAGTTAGATGAAATGGCCAGGTCTACCATTCGCTTGCACCTAGCAGATAATGTTTACTTTACAGTATTAGACTGTGAACGTGTAGAGGAGCTTTGGAAGAAGTTATGCAATACATATGAAAAAGAGACGGCATCAAATAAAGTATATCTGATGAGAAAATTATACGACCTTCGTATGAAGGACACAGATAGTGTTGCTGCTCATCTAAATGAGTTTGATGCCATATTCTCCCAATTACAGGCTCAGAAAATGGATATGGACAATGAAATGAAAGCAGTATTGCTGTTATGCACCCTGCCATCATCATGGGATACATTTTGCACAGCTATTAGCAATAGTGCACCAGGTGGTAAACTCGTCTATGATGACATATGTGGAGCACTCTTGAGTGAGGAGATTCGTAGAAAATCTATGGTTGGCACTCAGAGTGGAGATGCATACAATGTTCGTGATTCTTACCAAGGAAAGAATCAACAACGTGGCAGGAGCAAGAACAAGGAAAAGAATGGTCAACGGAATAAGAGCAGAAGTAAATCAAGGAAGAGGGATATTGAATGCCATTATTGTCATAAGAAAGGACACATGAAGAAAGACTGTTATGCATTAAAGAATGCTAAAGGTAAAGGACAGAATGTTGATGGGCATGTTAAACAGTTACCTGCACCATCTACTTCGACTGTGAAGATTGAAGAAATTAATGCTATTTCTGATGATGCTGATGTGTTGACACTTGATAGTACTGTGCCATCTGAGGCACTTATGGCTGATTCTCTTTCCCACACCTGGCTGCTAGATTCTGGTGCTTCTTTCCATGTGACACCACATAGAGAATGGTTCTCTAATTATGCAGCAAAGTCTCTTGGTACCGTGAGACTTGGTGACTCTTACCAGTGTGATGTTGTGGGGATTGGAGATGTGGTTGTGCAGTTCATTGACGGTTCAAAATTTACTATGCATAATGTACGCCATGTACATCAGTTATCACGCAGTTTGATGTCAGTTGGTCAACTTGATGACCTTGGTTACAAGGTGGTCTTCTATGCTCAGTCCTTTCGTATATCAAAGGGCAATATGGTTATTGCAAAAGGAAGGAAAGTTGGCTCACTTTACCCTTTATTTGTATCACAGAAAGAACACTTGTTAGCTGTTACTGAATAGCCTATGGCTTGTATTTGGCATGGTCGTTTGGGCCATATATCTCGTAGTGGAATGGAAAATCTTTCTCGTTCTGGCTACTTACCTGTGTTATCTTTCTCTGATTTTTCATTTTGTGAGCATTGTCAATATGGAAAGCAAACCAGAAATGTGCATAAAACGCACATTGACTCTTCAATTCAGCCTTTAGATCTTGTTCATACAGATGTGTGTGGTCCTATGCCCACTAGGTCCTTAGGTGGTTCTCTTTACTTTGTCACTTTCATAGATGATGCTACTAGAAAAGTCTGGGTATATCCTATCAAATCGAAGGATGATGTATTTCCTACTTTCAGAAAATGGCTTGCTTCAGTTGAGACTGAAAAAGGAACTAAGCTTAAGGCTTTACGTTCAAATAATGGGGGTGAGTATACCTCACATGAATTCAGCCTTTTCTGTTAGTGTAGAGGGATTCGTAGAGAGTTTACAGCTCCTTATACCCCAGTACAGAATGGTGTAGCTGAGAGGATGAATAGAACTATTCAAGATAGAGTAGTCTCTATGTTGCATCATGCAAACCTCTCACAAGGTTTTTGGGCAGAAGCAGTATTGACTGCAGTTCATGTGATTAACCTTTCACCTAGTACTGCCAAAGGTTTGAAAGTGGCACAAGAGATATGGACAGGGAAACCACCATATTATGATCATCTTTGAGTTTTTGGGTGTGAAGCATATGTTCATATACCCAAGAATCTTAGACAGAAGTTGGACCATAAGTCAAAGAAATGCATTTTTCTTGGATATGGTCGAGAAGGACAATTTGGATATCGCTTATGGGATCCTGAAACACGGTCAGTGATCAGAAGTAGTGATGTCATTTTTAATGAGTCTAAGATGCATAAACAGCCGATTAAGGAGGTTGAAGTGAGAAGAGTGGTGTTTGAGGATACTAGTCCTCCGGTTAGCATGCATAAAAATGCTACACATAGGGATGTTCAAGAGAATGTCCATTCAGATCAGTCTGCACATGTTCCTGTTCAGCAACCATTGAGACGTTCTGCACGTGTCTCATATCCACCTGATAGATATGTTCCAGGTTTAGATTTTGTTATGCTAACAGATGCCGGTGAGCCCTCTTGCTACAAAGAGGCTATGCAGACAGAGGATCATGTCAAGTGGGAGCGTGGCATGAAGAGCGAGTTGGATTCTATTCACAAGAATGGTACTTGGGACTTAGTACCTTTGCCAAAGGGCAGGAAAGCTTTACCATGTAAATGGGTATATAAGCTGAAATTCACATCAGATAGTGCTTCTCCAAAATATAAAGCACGACTTGTTGCAAAGGGTTTTAAGCAACAACATGGTGTTGATTTTGAGGAAATCTTCTCTCCAGTGGTCAAGATGACTACTTTGCGCATGTTGCTTGGATTCGTTGTAATGGAGGACTTAGAGCTAGTCCAAATGGATGTGAAAACAGCTTTCTTGCATGGAGATCTTACAGATGAGATCTATATGGAACAACCAGAGGGTTATGTAGTTCCTGAGAAGGAAAGTCTAGTTTGTAAGCTCAAGAAGAGCTTGTATGGACTTAAACAGTCTCCTAGACAATGGTACCAAAAGTTTGATGCTTTTATGAAGTCCCAAGGCTATTCTCGGAGCAATGAGGATCATTGTCTCTACACAAAGAGATGTTCTGATGGCAGCTTGATATGCTTGATACTTTACGTCCATGATATGTTGATTGCTGGGAAGTCCTCTTATGATTTGTCAATTCTAAAAAAGAAGTTGAGTCAGACATTTGATATGAAGGATTTGGGGGATGCCAAACATATTCTTGGCATGCGCATCACTCGTGATAGGAGTAAAAGATGCATATACTTGTCTCAAAGTGAGTACATATCCAAAGTACTTCATCGATTCAATATGCAGGGTGGAAAGGCATTGCGTACACCTTTACCCACATATGTGAAATTGAGCAAGGATGACTGCCCCAAATCAGATGAGGAAAAGGAATTCATGACCAAAATTCCCTATCAGTCTGCTGTTGGTAGTCTCATGTATGCTATGGTAGCTACGAGACCAGACATTGCATTTGCAGTGGGAGTTGTGAGCAGATATATGTCTAATCCTGGCAAGAAACATTGGGAAGCGGTCAAAATGATTTTGAGATATCTGAGTGGCACTAAGGACAAGTGTCTATGCTTAGGTAGAGGGAAAGCATCCATTATTGGTTACACAGATTCTGACTATGCTGGTTGTGTAGACAATCGTAAGTCTACATCACGGTACATTTTTCATTTTGCTGGAGGTGCTATCTCTTGGAGATCTCATCTTCAAGAATGTACAATTGTTTCCACCACAGAAGCAGAGTATGTTGCAGCAAGTGAGGCATGTAAGGAAGCATTGTGGCTTTCTCGTCTTGCTTGTGATATGGGTTTGCATCAGCATGTACCTCACTTGCTCAGTGATAGTCAGAGTGCCATTGCTTTGGCTAAGAATCCGGTCTATCATGCAAAGACCAAGCACATTGAGGTGAGGTATCACTTCATTAGAGATTGCTTAGCCACTGAGAGCATTATTCTTGAGAAGGTTCACACTCGAGATAATGCTGCAGATGCTTTGACTAAAGCTCTACCACAGGATAGCTTTCGACACTGTTGTCACTTGATAGGGGTTACTTGATTCTTGATCTTACGCAGTCACTTGTATACTGTGTAACATGCCCATCAGGTGGGAGGTATAGTTTGTATACTTACACTCAGGTATTCTTTATCATTCTTTCTTTTTTCTCCCATAGTTACTCTGGCCATATTGGCCTTTAGTGGGAGATTGTTACCGTTAGTGTCCATGTGAAAGGCCAAATGGCCACCGGACACTTCTTTGTATATGTTCTTTAATAAAACATATAGTGGCCTGGTCAGTCACAGACTGTAAGTTCGACCCGCATTTGTAAGACCTAAGAAGTCTGTCTTCGTGCTCCCTGTGTACTGCGTTTTCTGCGTATTCTACAACCTCTGTGCGGAGTACTGTGTGTGACGTCAAGAGCTCAGTTTTCTACTCCGAGCATATCGTCGTGGAGCTCTCGAGAAGGAGAGTGCAGTGTGGTGCATCACCATCGAAATACTTCAGATATGCCATTCTTTGACACTATGTGTCCTAGAATCTTGCCTTGCCTGACCATGAAAACACACTTTTCTGGATTCAAGCAGACCTGATATTCTCTACATTTATCAAAGATTTGCCTAAGTTCAGGTATATGTGTTTGTCTAATGTTGGAATGAGCACAGAGATCATCAACATAGACTTCCAAATTCTTCCTCAAGAATTCTTTGAATACATGACACATCAATCTTTGGAAGGTTGCGGGCGCATTGGTTAGGCCAAATGGCATTACCCGAAAGGCAAATATGGCCCACTCTGTGGCAAAAGCCATCTTATGCTGATCTTTTGGAGCAATGACTACTTGATTGTAGCCAGAAAATCCATCCAAGAAGCTGTACACTTCCTTGCCTGCTACCCTTTCTAATAGATGCTTAGTGATTGGAAGTGGATAACTATCTCTGATAGTGGCTGCGTTAACCTTCTTCAAGTTAATGCATACATGTAGTTTGCCGTTCTTTTTGGGCACAACTACAATGGGGAATACCCATTCAGTGTGCTCGATTTCATAGATGAATCAAGCTTCAACCAAACGATCTATCTCTTCTTTGATCTTGGCAGCATAGTTGTCATTGTATGTGTATGGCTTTTGTTTAGAGGGTCTAGCCTCTGAGGTCATGGGGATCATGTGTGAGCATATATCAGGGTCTACACCTTTCAAATCCTTGTAACTCCAAGCGAATACATCTCTGTATTCTCTCAGCAAGGCTATCAACTCTTGCTCTTCTTCTTTAGTCAGGTCGTGTCCAATGTATGTGCATCTCTCCTCTCCTTCTTCTATGGCTACCACTATTTTCTTGGTGGTTTCTTTGTTATCATAGGCCTCTCCTGCTTGTGGCTCACGTTTAGGCATTCTTATCATGACTCTTCTATCTTCAACTTCATACTTCTTGAAATTTTCAGGGACCTCAAACAAAGATTCTTCTTCCTGTGGTGTGACTTCCTTCTTCTTCCTTTTCTTGCCTTCACTCTTGGTGGCCACTTGTGTGGTTAACCTTACATCATTTGTAAGCTCTTCATGTCTTTAGGGGTGAATTTCTACTTCATATAAGTATTCTCCCTCTGATGCAAATGGTGGGTCCATAATGATTGACTCTAGGTCGGAGTCACTTGCATCCTCGAATGCATCAGTGCTAGGTTCACATTCTTCCAGAACCGAATCTCCCATGATTGGCTCTATGGAGAAGACTGAAATGTCATAGCCATCCTGGTCACAATGGGGTGTCCATTGTTCTTCATTGATGGCTACATCCATTGTTGCCAAAATTTCCGCCCAACTGTGAGGTTCAAATTCTTCGTCAGGGAATACTACAGGTGCATAGGCTGGGTCTTGAATTGATCTATGGGTTTCTTTAGCACCTACCTCTCTGGCTTTTTCTCTCTTCTCTTCTTCTACTGCTACCTTGCACATCCATAAGTGAGTGTCTTCATGCATCCATGAGAATTCTGATCCTATGGAATGCACTGACCCAGTATCATCTCTGGCTCTATGGATGGGATTCCATTGGATGGGGGGTACATCTCTATGAGAGTAATCCTTGAGATTAACTTTGGTGGTGATACCTAAGTGTTTTAAGTACAAGGAATTGGTTCCCTAATCCTGTACCACTTGCAACTGCCGCATAAGTGGCCTTCCCAAAATCATCTCGTAGGCTTGGTTTTTGCTAAAGTCGCATATAGCAAAAGTACGCTCGAACTCAACACCACATGAAGTGAGAGTTATTCCTTCTAGCAATCCTAAGGGCCTCTCAATATGACTATCGACCATTTGCAATTTCATTCTTGTCGGCTTGAGTGCTGGCTTGCCCCAACGCTTCTATAGGGAAGTGGTAACAATTGCAACTCTTGCACTTGAGTCCAAAATTGCCTTGGTTGTGTATCCCTGGTGGGTAACTGGAAGATAGGTATTTCCTTCTTCTCCTTCGCTCATGTCTCCTATCTTATCCAATGGTATTTCTAGCACTGTTCTATGAGATCCTACCCGGGAACGAGGTTTCGCTAAGTTTGGCACTTGTTTGGCTACATGTTTCCACAATTCAGGCTTAACCTTGAGTAACTCTTCTAAAGTGAGGTTGCACTGCACTTTAGTGTTCTTTACTACCTCCGCGTTCCTAGGTATGATAGAGTCTTCATTTCTTATCATGACCGTGGGAGCTCTCATGTAAGTGGACTTAGTTTCCCAAGGGCCTGTGAAATGGGGTAATTCCTGCAAGGAATTAGATTCGAATTCTAACCTCTCATGAGATTGGGCACTCTTTTGCTCTCCATAAATGGATGGAATGTCTTGTGGGAATTGATCGTGCACATCATCCACAAGTTCAATTGGAGGCGGGTCTTCACTTTCTTTAGCCCATTTCTCTTCTTGAATCTCTCGTACGAATTCTGGTGAATACCTATTCATAGAAGAATAGGTGTCTGGTTCAGTGGAGTTCGGCACATAAGCTTCCTGGGGAGGAATGCTTATTCTATCCCTTGCACTCTCTCTAGACTGAGAGATGGCTCCTTTTCCAGTCTTTGCAAGTAACCTCTCCAATCTATCTAATAGACCATCAAAATGCAATGGTGTTCTAGTGAAGCTAGAGCCATTGAACAAGCAACTGGCTTCAAACATAGCTTGCTTCAATTCTACCATCTTAGCACAAAGTTTTGTTCTCTCTATTTCTAGATCAGCTCTAGGGTAACATCTGTCATGATCTGTCACATTTGGCCCTTCCTGGATTCTGGCCTGATATGCTTTAAGCATCATGTCTAGATCCTCACGGGTGGGATCGGCTAGGATTGATCCTAATCTAGGTGGTGGGTGGGTTACGTGTGGTGGATTAGAAGGTTGGGAAATAGAAGGTGATGGGTTGGAGGGAGATGGAAAGGGTGGTGGTGGGGTAGTGTGAGAGTGGTTTTGAGATGCGAGTTCACTTATCTTTGCTTTGGTTTCTCTCAAGCTTTCTTCAAGTTCGCTCATTTTCTGTGACCATTGTCTTTTCATTCTCTCCCGGCTATCTCTCCAAGCTCTTGTCCTTTTATTGGTCATGCTCTTTGTCTCACTAACCTCAGAACTCTTTTCCTACCCTACTCCTTGAGTTTGCTGTAAAGCTTGAGCTCGGGTGACTACTTGCACGGGGGCAGTGGAAGTCACACTTCCTATAGAGTCTACTACTAGTCCAATGACGTTGATAGGAGTGATTTTTGGCATGTTGTTGGGGTTCTTTGGGAATGTCGTAAGAGATGCTCGTTTCTGCAATCTTGACAGAAGTCTTGAATTGTCACAGGTTGGGGTGGTGTAGGGGCAGGCATTGGACAATCACGAATGAGGTGATCCCCCTGACATCGATAGCATGGTCCTCTAGGAAATGGGGGTCTTACCTACCTAGGTTGAGGTCTAGAGTTGGGGTTTGCATACATGACATTTGCACACTCTGGCTCCCAACTAGGTTCACTCGGATCTTCAGTGTAATATGACTTGTTATGCTCAGGTGACTGCATGTAGTAAGCCTGTGGACTATCCATGTGGGTAGAGTTAAAACTATGATCACTCGGGTCGCTTTCTGAAAGAAATGGTGTCACTGGCACTATGGATCTATTGAGGTTCTCTTTTGCAGGTGCGTACTTTATGGGAATCACATTGGCTGGGGTTGGAGGTTGTTGAGCTAACACAGGCTGAGGCCTTTGTTGGTTTTGGTAGGGTTGTTGATAGGGTTGTTGTGGTCTACCATATTGTTGTGGTGGGTATTGGTTTTGGTATCTTCCCTGTTGTGGGTATGGTTGAGGGTAAGTTTGCCTAACCGCTTGCTTATTGTATGGGCAATCTTGCGTAGTGTGATTAGTGTATCTCCGTTCTATGGTGCACTACTGGCTATTAGGATTCACTTGGGGCTGAGCCATAATGGGACATACATTCTCCATATGGTCGCCACCACAAGTATAACATCTCTTCACTGGGGCAAATCTAGGGATTTGTTTGCTAGAGACACCCAGTTTTTGAGCTACCTTTTCTGCAAGTTCCTCGATAGAGGTAGATTGACTAGAAGTGAGGCTACTAGAGCTATCTGAATCCTTGTAGATTTTCGAAAGCTCTAATTCCTCCCCTAGGTTATCCTCAATGTCGATGCACATACGTACACACTCTTCTATGGTCCTAGGGTCCTTCAAGTACACATATGATCTCAATTTGGTACTTAGCAGTCCATCCAAGAATAAGGCCACTTGTTTGGCTCGAGTGGGCAACTCACGAACAGGACATCTCTCTAGGTATTGCCTAAACCTTCTTCGTGCAAGCCTAACCATCTCGTGAGGTGTTTGCTTGAAGCTATGAATTAGTGAGGAAGTGTTGTGCCTTATGCCACTCTTAGAAAACTCAGTGATGAATGCCTCTAGAAGCTCGTCTATGTTTCTAAACTATCTCTCATTTAGTGGTTGAAACCATGTAAGGGCTATGTTTCTAAGGGTTAGACCAAAAGCATTGTACTGCATGAATAGGTCCTCAACTTGTTCAGCTCTCAAAACTTGCCTAAACTCGGCCACATGATCATACGGGTCTCTAGTACCATCGAAGTAATTCTTCATGGACTTAACTAGATGGGTTGTCCTCAAGGTTCTAGTGTGTTCTCTAGGTCTTGGTAAAGGAAAATCATCAGCATTTCTTTGGTTCCTTGGGGCTCTAGGTCTCTCGGTTTCTTCTCTATCTGTTTCTGTTCTCATCCTTTCTCTTCCTAGGGGGTTCGCAAAGCTTACCTCTGGCCTCTCTCTACTTCTGTCCTTTTGAGCTCCATGAACTTGGGATGTTCTGGCTCCTTGGTGACCATAAGAGATATTGGATCTTGGTTGGGGAAAGACAAATTCAGCCTTCCACGTGTAGGCATGCCTACCATGCTCCATGACCACAAAGATCCTTTTTGACATACTATCCAGATAAGTTACTTTACATGGGCTATCAGGTTCTTTGAACTCATAGATCGTGATCGTTCCTACTTCATTCGGTTGATCAGGCTTATACCTCCAAAAGGCTTCATCGGTCTCTCGATTTAAGAGCAGATCTATGATCTTGTTGTCATGGGGCACCCACTCTAGTGTGAGGATTCTCGTAAGAACTGATTTACCTCGAGGGTTCCTGGGCTCTCTTCCCATGTTCCCTTGCTGTATGTCACCTATGTCCATTTCTGGGATCACATTACCAAATTTGTCTGTCCTGTCTGGGTGATTGGTGACTACATACATTGTTCCCTCTTTGTTTAGGTATGCGCCATTTTCAAACTTCACTGCTGGATGTTCTAGTCCAATGGGTTGATTTGGGTTTTTAATCTGGACTACAGATCTTCTTAGACCATCCTCATAGATGTAAGCACCTAATCGGTTGGTCCTAAGATATTCAAGTTGAGTCTTGTAAGGACCTTCAACCTTTTGTAGGTAAGCCACACCTGAACTTCCTGTGGGTCTCTCAATACCCTCAGACATCTCTAATTCGCTAGTCTCAGAGTTAGGATGGTTTGAACAATCGCTTAGCTGCTGGGCCCAAGAGCTAGCAGTGTGATTGGCACTAGCTTCAGAGGATCTGAGGCTTTGTCTGTCCCAGCCTATGTGTCTTCCTGACCTAAGGTTCATATGTTGGGTTTTCTATCCTCTAGTCCCAAGTAAAATCTCATTGCAGGTTAGTTTGTATCACTCACTTTGTTCTTTTTAGTTGGTTATTGTGTTAAGCTCTTGTTTGAAATCACGTCGTCAGGAGTACTTAAGTGAATTTCGCACTTGATAATTGATCGAATCAAGTTTACTTTTGTCCCTTAGGTTTTTTGTGCTTAAGATCTGCCTAATGCTTGTACTTAGTTGATTAGTTCTCTTGGACTTGATTCATGTCTGACGTTGCTCTAATTAATCACCACACCTAAGTCGTACTTAGCCTAAGCTAGGAATTGACAGAGGGTGTTGAGAATTTCCAACCTTAAGGCTCCTTCCTTCGTTGCCCTTGTGTGCCCCAGAAGCGTGTTCCCAAGCTTGCACTTACTCTTGCTTGGATTCCCCTTCGATGCTCTCAATGGACCTGTAAAAGTCCCAATGTTAGCTCAAGATTTCAATTTAAAAAAAAAAACACAACAGACCAATTTCATTCATGCAATTCAGATATCAACTTGTTCTTTGGCTTTGTGGAAGACAATCCTAAAGATTTCCCGGCTTTCCTACCTCGGGGTATGGTCAACTTCAAAATACCCTATCTAATAATCCTAGCATTAATTTTACTAGTGCAAATTTTGGAAGTACTCCCCACTAGCTTTCCAACAAGCCTAAGACCACTCTGAACAGATTTTGTATGAGGAAGTTATGATTGTTCAAAAATTTAGGGTTCAAAACAGGCTCTCAGGGTTCAAGAATGTTTTTATGATTTTCTCGGTATTTTTCCCACTTCTAAGGCTCTAAGGTAGTCCCAATGTGTTAGAAATCCAGCCCAAAAATTATCCCAAGTCAATCAATTATTACACTCCAAAAAATTATTCGTGAGGCCGGTGTATCGCGATAGCTCAAGTCAGTGTGTCGTGATAGATGGGAGTGTCGCGATAGATGGGTGTGTGTCGTGATAGATGGCAGTGTCGTGATAGGTCGGAGTGTCATGATAGATGTGTGTGTCGCGATAGATGGGTGTGTCGTGATAGCCGAGAGTGTCGTGATAGATGGGAGTGTCGAGATAGATGGGTGTGTCACGATACCTCGGTGTGTCATGATAGATGGGAGTGTCGCGATACCTTGGTGTGTCGTGATAGATGGGAGTGTCGCGATACCTCGGTGTGTTGCGATAGGTCAGGATATGGTGAATTTCACTGATCAGGCTAGTGATTCTAGGAGCTCTCTGTCTGCGTTATGTCGTGGTGCACTCAGAATCATGATTGGGTAAACTTTTCGGTGTGTCGTGATAGCTCAAGCTCGACGCCTCGGGGCATGCGCAGAGAATTTCCGTACCTGCTGAGCTTGCTAGAGATGGTGAGGATGCTGCAACCTACAAGAATCATGAAAAAACACACAAAACCAACAATGCACACTCGCTCTCTCTCAAACTCGCACAAAGCAAATGAGGAGAATGAATTGGAAGTGGGAATATGAAGTGGAGAAGGAGATGAAGATGGAGATGGAGATGGAGATGGAGATGGAGATGGAGATGGAGATGGAGATGGAGAAAAAACAAGAATTTTACCTACTACTTACCATTCCATTGCGTCTTCTCTACGTCTTACCATCATACGCTTGTCCTCAAAGCTCGATCCCCGGCAACGGCGCCAAAATTTGGTGTAGCTCAATGATGAGTAGCACCTCCTTTAATGTCAATCTGGGAAGACATGAGGATGGTATGAAGACCTCGAGCAAGTGAAGGCACAAATGTGTGAGTGAGAAGCACACCAACATGCACACACATACACACACACGCACACACGACAAGAACAAAGTGAGCAAGACAATGGAATCACTTCTATTACAATCAAGTTCTCATACAAGTTCAAAACTACAAGACGCTAGACCCCAAAAATGAGCTCTCTAGCTCTATTTATAGTTTTTGACTAGCTTTGGTCCTGTTCAGACCTAGTGTCTGGCCTAGTTAAAAATTAGGTCCCTAAGCTATTTTGGAGGTTCAAACAAGCTCTGCAAATTATGAAACTTGGTATGCAAATACTACTAAAGCTCCTCAAGCTCGAGGACTCCTCGGCTTGCACAAAATGGAGCTACAAAAAGGTGAAACGTTATTTACCATGGTTTTTAGTGATGAGAATCACATTAAAATAATGTAAGGATTGGAAAAAATTGATGGGTTGCCTCAGTGCTAGATCTGCATGTATGCTCGTACTTGTGTCTTCTCGTATGATGCCAACAAGCTTCCTTGATGGATTTTTCGGCTACAATCAGGTAGCCATTGCTCTAGAAGATCAACATAAGACGAATTTTTCCACAGAGTGGGGCTTTGCTTTTCGAGTAATGCCATTTGGGCTTACCAATGTGCCTGCTACCTTTCAGAGACTGATGTGTCATGTATTTAAAGAATTCCTGAGGAAGAATTTAGAAGTCTATGATGATGATCTCTATGCTCATTCCAACATTAGATAGATGCATATACCTGAACTCAAGAAAATTTTTGACAAATGTAGAGAATATCAAGTCTACTTGAACCCAGAAAAGTGTGTCTTTATGGTCAGGCAAGGCAAGATTCTAGGACACATAGTGTCAAAGAATGGCATATCCACGGACAAGGAGAAAGTGAGAGCTATTGCAGAGCTACCTAGGCCAAAGAATATCAAGGAAGTGCAAGCTTTCATGGGGCATTGTGGCTATTACCGACGTTTTATGTTGGAGAAACACTCACTAATTGGACATATATTTGAAGTTCAAATCTTAGGAAGAAAACCCCATGCCTATGTGAAGGGACAAATTCACAAATGTATTATACTTGTAAAGTTAGTTCACTTTAGTTCTAGAAGTTTTTTAAAAATCACGGGAATGAGAAAATCTATATAAGTTAGTTTGTATCAACTGACGCGATGAGAGAGAAAGTGAGAAGAACTCATTTTTGTATGACTGAGTATAGTCGGGCTTCTCTGAGTGAGAAAGCCTTTGTAAAACTTCTGAGTTTTTATAGTTATGAGAAGAACTGAGTAAAGTTCTGTGTATGAGCCTCTCTCCATCATTTTCATGATTACCTACTGTGTGATGAGTTACAAAGATCAAGTTTTCCAAGCAACTCGATGCCTGGCATCGAATTCCAGTTGATAAGTCCTATTCTAAGTGTGCATGAAATCACCTCTAGTTTTGGTGTCCAAAAGGTCAAGACTTTATGCGGGAATTCGATGCCCGACATCGAATCCCTGCTGAAAAGTGGCCAAAAACATCCCAAGTCGATGCCCGGCATCGAATTCTCGTTGCAAGTCGATGCTAGGCATCGAATTCTAATTTTAAACAGGCGCTCTTACTAAAACAGGCAAGTTTTCCAGTTTTGGAAGGTCATATAGGGTCATCTTGTGAGGGCCATAACTTGAGTTCTAGAGCTCCGTTTGATGCATATGATAGCTTGTTGGAAATCTCTACTCTTCTAGTTTCAGCCTATAAAGTTTCATGGAGAAAGCATACTTGAGCTAGGAGAAATTAGCAAAATACTGAAGGTATGTCATTTTGGTGACTAGGAATTTCTGTAGAAGCAAAGTTCTCACTTTAAGCTATCATTTCTCAATGTTTGGAGTGGCAATGAGTTAATGGTGACCATAGAGGTGTTCTAGTGTCACATTAATTCATTTCTTGTGGTGTTTTATACATCAACAAGTGGTATCAGAGCAGAAAGATTCTCGAGAGCAGAAGGCGACAAAGGTACGAGAAGTTTTGTAAAGTTTTTCATTAAAGTTTGAAAGGTGAAGCATTTGAAGACACAAGGCATCAAAAGCTTACTTCAAAAGTATCCTCATACACAAAGAACTTCAAAAGGTATTATCCTTTATCCTTTAAGCTCACAGGTTGCAGCAGAAGGAAAGAACTATGGCAGATCATATCTCCATTGACAAACTGGACAGAGATAATTACCCCGCATGGGTAATGAGAATGGAAGCCTTACTTATGAGTAAGGATCTCATGGTATATGTTACAGGTGAAGAAGAGAAGCCAGTATTCGAAGATGAAAGCCGACCAAAGAAAGAAGAACTAGATGCTTTAAAGCATTGGCAGAAGAAGGATGCAAGTGCAAAAGCATACATCTACAATACAATCTCTGATCATTTGCTACCACACATCAGAGGATTGGAATCATCAGAAGATATATGGAATGCATTGGAATATCATTTCCAAAGCACTACTAAAGCACGGAAAGCAAGTCTATGGTCAGAGTTTACAACATTCAAGAAGAAGCCAAGTCAAACCATTAGTGATTATGTCACTAAGATGAAGGATCTAGCAGATAGTCTTGGATCCATAGATGAAGATGTTGAAGATCACAGATTGATTGCTCAACTACTTGCAGGCTTGAGAGGGGATGAAAGGTGGAAACCTTTTGTCTTATCAACAGAACTTTCATTAAATCATTATGTTCCAGATTTGAACCAGTTGCTTGGTTTGATGCTCACATATGAGCAAGACTTGAAGGGAGATGGAGATAAAGGTCAAAGTTCTGCAATGTACATGAAGAATAAGAAGAAACGAGATAAAGGTAAAGCAAAGGATGAAGAGGAGTCTAGTTCTCAAGCTTATTATGCAAGAGGTAAAGGCACTTGTAGAGGAAGAGCAAGAGGTTTTGGAAGAGGAAGAGGTAATCAAAATAACAACAAAAAGGCTTGCTGGATCTGTGGATTGAGTAATCATTTGGCTCATGACTGTTGGCACAACCAACAAGGATCAACCCAGAATCAAAACAACAATAGCAGAGGCCGAGGTGGAAGATATCAAAGTAATTTTCAAAGAGGTAGACAAAGTCAAAGAGGAGGCTATGGTAGAGGTGGAGGAAGAAGTTGGGGACAGAATCAATCCTACAACACCACCTACTACAACTATGCAAATGACACACAGAATGAAAGTCATACATCATTGATGATGAATTCAATCAGCACATCAGACAAAGAAGATCTAAAGGTATTTTACATTGACTCTGGATGTTCTAATCATTTGTCAGGAAACATAGAATTGATGTCAAATTTGGAAAAAGGCATTTCTAGTCACACAGTTCAAACTGGTGATAATACAAGACATAGTGTACATTCAATTGGAAAAGTGAAATGCAAGAGTGGAGCAGATTTGCTAACCAATGTTTTGTATGTTCCTACAATACCTAAAAACTTGATTAGTGTGGGACAGATAGTTGAAAAAGGGTTTCAAGTCAGGTTTACAAATGGAGGAGTGTTTGTGGAAGATCCCGAGAATGGATATAATCAAATTGTCTCTGGTAAGAAAGAAGGTAGCCTCTTTACTTTAAGAGTACAAGGGAACATTGGTCAAGCTTTGCTCACACATGGTGAAGCAGTGATTACAGAACTTGATCTCTGGCATAAGAGATTAGGTCATTTCAATGAAAGAGGAATTAAAGCTATGGTTGCTAATCAGTCTGTACTAGGATTACCAAATGTGCAAAGTCAACATATGGTTTATAAATGTGAAGCATGTCAAATGGGTAAAGCACACAGGTTACCATTTCAAAAGAAAGGATTCAAACATGATGGAGTACTTGAGCTCATTCATACAGATGTATGGGGACCAACAAAAGAAGGATCTATCAGTGGCTCAAGGTATTATGTTCTTTTCATTGATGATGCTACAAGATGGATAACATTATATGTTTTGAAGGAAAGATCAGAAGTGTTTGGAGCTTTCAAGCATTTTCATGCATATGCAGAGAGAGTCACAGGTCAAAAGCTTAAGAGACTGAGGTCTGATGGAGGGGGAGAATATTTCTCCCAAGAGTTCAATGATTATCTTTGGAATGCAGGTATTAAGAGAGAAATAACTTGCAGGTATACACCACAACAAAATGGTGTAGCAGAAAGAAGGAACAGGACTTTGGTTGAGTTTGCTAGAGCTATGCTAAAGGAGAAGAACTGTCCAAATTATCTTTGGGCTGAGGCTGTAAATACAGCTACATATCTTGTGAATAGATTACCATGTGCAGCTCTGAATGGAATGACTCCATATGAAGCTTGGTGGGGTAAGAAACCAACACTAGATCATTGTAGAGTGTTTGGATCAATTGCATATGCTTATGTGCCATCACAACTTAGGCATAAACTTGAACCAAAGGCAGAAAAATATGTGTTCATTGGTTATGATGAAAAGCAGATGGGTTACAGATTGTGGAATCCTCTAACCAAACAATTTATTGTTTCTAGAGATGTTACATTTGATGAACAGAAAAGTTGGTATGCAGATCAAAGTCATACAGCTGAAGAATTTGAAGAAGAGGTAAGAAGATGTGAGAAAGGAAAATCAATTGTGCAGGTGAATAGAGATGAAGACTATATGCAAGCAAGTACATCCAGAAGTGGATTAACAAGAAGAAATGAAGAAGCTCCTATATTTGATGAAGAAGTGTATCCAGACACTTATGAAGAATGTGAACCAAGAAGGTCAAGCAGGACTAGAAGACAACCAGAAAGGTATTCTTATGATACTTCTTACATAACTCAGAAGAACTATGCATATATGGTCAAAGATGATGAAGAACCCCAGAACTATGATGAAGCTAAAGGTAAGAAGCAATGGGAAGAAGCAATGAGGGAAGAATTCAATGCACTGGAGGAGAACAAGACATGGGAACTTGTTCCTAAACCAAATGGTAAGAAAGTAATTGGAAATAAATGGGTTTATAAAGTGAAGAAGCTTGCAGATGGAAGTATAGCCAGATACAAAGCTAGATTGGTGGTGAAAGGCTATGCCCAGACCTATGGCATAGATTATGATGAGACATTCAGTCCCGTAGCTAAGATGTCAACTATAAGGACAATCATTGCTATTGCAGCTTCAAAAGGATGGACTCTAAGTCAATTGGATATAAAAAATGCATTCTTGAATGGATACATATCAGATGAGGTATACATGGAACAACCTCAAGGGTTTATAGATTCCAGGTATCCAAATTTTGTTTGCAGGTTGAGAAGAGCATTGTATGGATTGAAGCAAGCTCCAAGAGCTTGGAACTATAGACTGGTGAAGTATCTCAATGATCTTGGATATCAAAGTTCAAAAGCAGACCCAAGTCTACTTATCAGAAGAACAGAGGAAGGTACAATCTACATTTGTATTTATGTAGATGACATTATAATCACAGGTACTTCAGATGAAGGAATCAAGGAGGTAAAGAGATTACTTGAGAAAGAGTTTAAGATCAGTGACCTAGGAAAGTTATCATACTTTCTTGGAATGGAAGTTACTTATACAGATCATGGCATATATGTGTCACAAGAAAGGTATCTTCTGAACTTGTTGAAGAAGTTTGATATGGAAAATTGCAGAGAAGCTTCAACTCCACTTGAAGTTAATCACAAGCTCAATAAATATGATGGTGCAGACTACAAAGATATGAGGAAGTATCAATCTCTTGTGGGTAGTTTGATTTATGCTACACTAACAAGACCTGATCTTAGTTATGCAGTGGGAGTTTTGTCACAATTCATGCATTGTCCAAAGGACCCACATTGGATTGCAGGTCAAAGAGTTCTCAGATATATCAAAGGAACTATAAAGGAAGGATTATATTATCCTTTTACATCAGATTTGAAGTTGAGAGCCTGCAGTGACTCAGACTGGGCAGGTAATCAAGATGACAGGAGATCAACTCATGGTTACATGATATACATTGGTGATAAGCTTGTAAGTTGGTGTTCAAAGAAACAACATACAGTAGCATTATCATCAATTGAAGCAGAGTACAAAGGACTTGTGGAAGCAGCTAAGGAAGTCATATGGATGCAGACATTGTTCAAGAGCTTAGGCATTGATCAAGGTACACCTACAATACATGGAGATAATATGAGTTCACTTTATCTTGCAGCAAATCCAGTATTTCATGCAAGAACAAAGCACATAGAGATACAGTATCATTTTCTCAGAGAAAAGGTAATGGAGAAGGAGATTGAAGTGGAATACATTTCTACTAAAGATCAATTAGCAGACATAATGACAAAGAGCTTGGATGGTGTGAAGACCAGCAGATTCAAAAGCATGGCAGGAGTAAAAGAAAAGAAGATGATTTGAAGAAACAGGGAATGTCAATTAGTGATTGAGGGGGAGCTGTTGGAGAAACACTCACTAATTGGACATATATTTGAAGTTCAAATCTTAGGAAGAAAACCCCATGCCTATGTGAAGGGACAAATTCACAAATGTATTATACTTGTAAAGTTAGTTCACTTTAGTTCTAGAAGTTTTTTAAAAATCACGGGAATGAGAAAATCTATATAAGTTAGTTTGTATCAACTGACGCGGTGAGAGAGAAAGTGAGAAGAACTCATTTTTGTATGACTGAGTATAGTCGGGCTTCTCTGAGTGAGAAAGCCTTTGTAAAACTTCTGAGTTTTTATAGTTATGAGAAGAACTGAGTAAAGTTCTGTGTATGAGCCTCTCTCCATCATTTTCATGATTACCTACTGTGTGATGAGTTACAAAGATCAAGTTTTCCAAGCAACTCGATGCCTGGCATCGAATTCCAGTTGATAAGTCCTATTCTAAGTGTGCATGAAATCACCTCTAGTTTTGGTGTCCAAAAGGTCAAGACTTTATGCGGGAATTCGATGCCCAGCATCGAATCCCTGCTGAAAAGTGGCCAAAAACATCCCAAGTCGATGCCCGGCATCGAATTCTCGTTGCAAGTCGATGCTAGGCATCGAATTCTAATTTTAAACAGGCGCTCTTACTAAAACAGGCAAGTTTTCCAGTTTTGGAAGGTCATACAGGGTCATCTTGTGAGGGCCATAACTTGAGTTCTAGAGCTCCGTTTGATGCATATGATAGCTTGTTGGAAAGCTCTACTCTTCTAGTTTCAGCCTATAAAGTTTCATGGAGAAAGCGTACTTGAGCTAGGAGAAATTAGCAAAATACTGAAGGTATGTCATTTTGGTGACTAGGAATTTCTGTAGAAGCAAAGTTCTCACTTTAAGCTATCATTTCTCAATGTTTGGAGTGGCAATGAGTTAATGGTGACCATAGAGGTGTTCTAGTGTCACATTAATTCATTTCTTGTGGTGTTTTATACATCAACATTTTATACACATGTATGCCATCATTGCAAAGCCTCTGTACGGACTTTTGACCAATTTTCAGTGCAAGCTTAAACGACGATTGTGTTCTGCACCAATCTTGACTACACCAGATTGGAACAAGCCCTTTCATGTTCACATGGATGCATCCAATTATGCTATTGGATGTGTGCTTGCACAACCTACTGGTGAAGGTAATATGGATCTTCCAATTGCCTATGCTAGTAGATAGTTGAATGCAACTGAACGAAACTATACTACCATCGAACAAGAAGGATTAGGCATGGTATATGCGGTTAAAAATTTTAGACACTATTTGCTTGCAAATAAGTTTGATTTTTTCACTGATCATCAAGCATTGTTGTACTTGGTAAACAAGCCAGGAAATACAAGTAGATTAGTAAGATGGTTCCTCTTACTAATGGAATATGACTTTGAGGTAGTGGTGAGGAAAGGCAAAACTCACTTCAGAGCAAATCATATCTCAAGGCTCACATCTGGAGAGGCCCCACAAGGAGTATCAGATGACCTTCCTGATGCTTACTTGTTTAATTTGGAGGTTGTACCTCGATGGGCCAAGGCATTAGTGCCAGTATTGACATATGGGCCTAACCACTCAGTAATAAACACTCAAGATAGGGAGGTGGTAAAAGCCCAAAAGTACCATATCATGGCAGGAAGTATGTACAAGCATACAGATCAAGGGATATTAGCTTGTTGTGTGGAAGAGGATGAGTACACGAAGTGGTTGCAATTAGCACCTGTGGGTGCATTAGAGCAACACTACTCGAGGCAAAGAACCTTACAGACACTAAGGAGACTCGGAGTGCACTGGCCAACTATGGAAGCAGATGTTCATAGGGTGTGCAAGGAATGCCCAATCTGCCTTACTAAACCACTAGTGGAACATGCCACTCTTTATCGGGTGTCTTTAGTGCCAAATTGGAGCGAACCATTAGTAGCCTTCTTGAGGATGAAGACATTCCCTAAAGATATGACTTTGACTAGGAAAAGAAGTTTAGAACAAGAATCCCTAGACTACTCACTCATTGGAGATAACTTATACAAGCGTGGTAAAGATGGTTACCTTAGATTATGTGTCCACGAGAGTGAATATCTAAAGATCTTAGAAACTACTCACCAAGGTGTAGCAAGAGGACACTTTGGACCAGACAGAGTGAACAAGGCAATACTTTTTGCAGGTCTTTGGTGGCCCACACTGTTGATTTCGTGACAAAAGCTTGTTCACTAACAAGACTGCAAAAAATTGCCACTTGATGAGCTCTAACAAACCATCATCAACTATTGAGCTCTTGTACTACTTATTAACGCAGCGAGTGAGCTTAATTAACTAAAGCTCAACTGCAAAATTCACTACGTTACAAGAACTAAGATAGAGCGATATTAGAACACCTCTATAATCATCAATAGCTTAGCAAACTTTCTGAAACTGAAAACTTTATAACTGTATTTGAACTCACCGAAATGTCACCGAAACTTCACCGGACTGTCACCGTAATTGCACCGGAATGTTACGGGAATCTTACCGGAATCAACTGCAATTCTGTTTGTAGTTACTTCAAATGATTGTTGATGAAGTAAGGAGGTAATACCTGAACTTCCTTCATGAAATGAACTCTTTCTGAAGTTTAAGAAAAACCTTCACCAGTTTAGGATGCCTTTTTACGGTCAGACATAGTACTGTGTACTTGTCCCGTTTCACAGAAGTCTTTTGATCAGTTTGTAGTTGAGACTTCTACCTTCAAGATGAGCTATCACTCATGAAAACCTTTACACTATGTTGCGAGATCTAACTCTCAGAAGTACTGGAAAATGTTTACTGAGAAAACTATAACTGTTAACTAGCTTTCACAGTAACATGAAATTACTTAGATTTCTTCACATACAAAGAATGCGCTCAAACTTCCACATGAACATGTGTTTTCTATTAGAGAAGATGTGTACAAAATAGCTTGGCCTCACTTTGCTCATAGCTATGGAAAACTCTCCTTCTCTGAGTAGTTATTCCTTACCATGTCTCTCAGATGAATACCCGACAATTCAGGTTCTATTATTCATCTCTACATACGCAATCTCTGGCGTCTTCTATATCACTATCCTCAGTTTCTATATGCGCTATTCTATTCCGCTTCTATGAGCACACTGCTCTCTTCTTCTCACGTCTGATTATGATCTTCTACCTCATATATATACATTTTGTTCCGAGATTCAAAACTCGTATTTTTGGAAGTTTCTATGAACTATATTACAGTCGTGAATTTGTCCCTTCACTAAGGCTTGAGTTTCTGAAAGCTTTGTTTCTGCTTCTCTTTGTCTTTCTTCGTCTTTATAGCTATCTTTATGTCAAATTTGTGAGTGATTCTTCAACAGCTCCCCCTCAATCACTAATTTGCATTCTCTGATCTTTCATATATTCTTCTTTTCTTTTATACCTACCATTTCTTTGAATCTGCTTGTCTTTACTCCATCTAAACTCTTTGTCAGAATATCTGCTATGTGATCTTTTGTAGATGTGTATACTATTTCAATCTCTTTTTCCATTACCTTTTCCCTCAGGAAATGATATTGAATCTCTATGTGTTTTGTTCTTGCATGAAATACTGGATTTGCTGCAAGATACAATGAGCTCATATTATCTCCATGTATGATAGGTATACCTTGATCAATACCCATGCTTTTGAACAAGGTCTGCATCCATATCACTTCTTTAGCTGCTTCCACAAGTCCTTTATATTCTGCTTCTGTTGACGATAAAGCCACTATGTGTTGCTTCTTTGAACACCAGCTTACAAGCTTATCTCCTAGATATATCATATACCCATGTGTCAACCTTCTGTCATCTTGACTTCCTGCCCAGTCTGAGTCACTGTATGCTCTCAGCTTTATATCTGACGTAAAAGGATAATATAATCCTTCTTTTATAGTTCTTTTGATATATCTAAGAACTCTTTGTCTTGCAACCCAATGTTGATCTTTCGGACAATGCATGAACTGTGAGAGAACTCCCACTGCATAACTAAGATCAGGTCTTGTTAGTGTAGCATAAATTAAGCTTCCCACTAACGGCTAATACTTCCTCATATCTTAACTCTGCACCTCCATATTTGCTGAGTTTATGATTTACTTCAAGCGGTGTTGAAGCTTCTCTGCAATTCTCCATGCTAAACCTCTTCAGTAAGTTTAGGAGATACCTTTCTTGCGAAACATATATGCCATGATCTGTATATGTAACTTCCATTCCAAGAAAGTATGATAACTTTCCTAGATCACTGATCTTGAACTCTTTTTCAAGCAATCTTTTTACCTGGACCTTGATTTCTTCATCTGAGGTTCCTGTGATTATTATGTCATCTACATAAATACAAATGTAGATCTTCCCTTCATCTGTTCTCTTAATGAGTAGACTTGCATCAGCCTTCGAGCTTTGGTATCCAAGGTCATTGAGATACTTCACAAGTCTGTAATTCCAAGCTCTTGGAGCTTGCTTCAATCCATAGAGAGCTCTTCTTAATTTGCAAACATGATCTGGGTAACTAGAACTTACAAGCCCTTCAGGTTGTTCCATGTAGACTTCATCTGATATATATCCATTCAGAAATGCATTCTTTATATCCAGCTGACTTAGCTTCCATCCTTTTCATGTTGCTATATCAATCAATGTCCTTATGGTTGACATCTTTGCCACCGGACTAAACGTCTCATCATAATCTATACCATGCGTCTGAGCATAGCCTTTGACCACCAGTCTAGCTTTGTATCTGGTTATCCTTCCATCTGCAAGTTTCTTAACTTTGTAAACCCATTTATTTCCAATCACTTCTTACCATTTGGTTTTGGAACAAGTTCCCAAGTCTTGTTCTCTTCAAGAGCATTGAACTCCTCCTTCATTTCTTCTTCCCATTGTTTCTTACCTTTTGCTTCACTGTAATTATGAGGTTCTTCATCTTCCTTTACTAAATAAGCATAGTTTTTCTTAGTCAAATAAGAAGTGTCATAGGAATACCTTGTTGGTTGTTTCCTTACTCTCTTTGACCTTCTTAGCTCATATTCTTCATGTGTATCTGAATACACGTCTTCATCAAATCTTGGTTCATCTTCGTTTCTCATACCTGATCCGATCCTGGACGTACTTGCCTGCATATGATCTTCATCTTCATTCACCTGCATATGTGATTTTCCTTTTTCTTTCCTTCTTATCTCTTCTTCAAGTGTTTCAACACTATGCTCTTTGTCTGTATACCAGCTCTTTCCTTCATCAAATGTCACATCTCTGGAAACAGTAAACCGTTTGGTTGGAGGACTCCATAACCTATAACCTATCTGCTTTTCATCATATCCGATGAACACATATTTTTCGGCTTTTGGTTCAAGCTTATGTCTCAGTTGTGATGGTACATAAGCATAAGCAACTGATCCAAACACTTTACAATGATCAAGTGTTGGTTTCTTGCCCCACCAAGCTTCATAAGGGGTCATCCCATTTAAAGTTGTACATGGTAATCTATTTACCAGATATGTTGCTGTATTTACAGCCTCAGCCCATAGATAATTTGGACGATTCTTCTCCTTTAGCATTGCTCTTGCAAACTCAACTAGAGTTCGGTTTCTTCTTTCTGCTACTCCATTTTGTTGCGGTGTATACATGCAAGTGATTTCTCTTTTGATACCTGCATTCCACAGATAATCATTGAACTCTCGAGAAAAATATTCTCCTCCTCCATCAGACCTTAGTCTTTTGAGTTTCTATCCTCTAAGTCTTTCAGCATATGCATGAAACTGCCTGAAAGCTTCAAATACTTTTGACTTCTCTTTCAAAACATAAAGAGTTATCCATCTTGTTGCATCATCAATAAAAAGAACATAATACCTTGAGCCGCTGAATAGATCCTTCTTTTGTTGGTCCCCATACATCTGTATGTATGAGCTCTAACACACCATCGTGTTTGTACCCTTTCTTCTGAAATGGTAACCTGTGTGCTTTTCCCATCTGACAGGCTTTACACTTGTGAATCATATGTTGATTCTTCATATTTGGTAATCCTCTCACGGATTGTTTCTCCACCATAGTTTTGATTCTTGTTTCATTAAAATGTCCTAACCTCTTATGCCAGAGGTCTAATTCTGTAAATACCTCATCACCATGTGTGATCAAGGATTGATCAACATTCCCTTGTACTTTAAGAGTAAAAATTCTACCTTCCTTTTTACCATGGACAATCTGATTGTATCCATTCTCTAGATCTTCAACAAATACTCCTTCATTTGTAAACCTGACTTGAAAACCTTTTTCTACTATCTGCCCACGCTGATCAGATTCTTCGGGATTGTTGGAACATACAAAACATTTGTTAGTAGGTCAGCTCCATTCTTACACTTTACCTTTCCAATTGACCTTACATTATGTTTTGTGTTATCACCTGTCTGTATTGTATGACTTGAAATACCTCCTTCAAGTTCTGATAACAATTCTATATTTCATGACAAATGATTTGAACAACCAGATTCAATATAGAATACATTGAGGTCTTCATTCTCTGATATACTTATTGAGTTCACCATCAACATTGTATGACTGTCATCCTGCGTATCATTCACATAGTTGTAGTAGGTAGTGTTGTGAGACTGATTTTGTCCCCAACTTCTTGCTCCACCTCTACCATATCCACCTCTTTGGCTTTGTCTTCGTCTTTGATATCTTCCGCTTCTGCCTCTACTGTTATTATTCTGATTCTGACTTGATCCTTGTGAATTATGCCAGCAATCATGAGCCAAATGATTGCTTAATCCATAGATCCAACAAGTCTTCTTGTTGTTAGTCTGATTACCTCTTCCTTTACCTCTACTTTTACTTCTGGCATTACCTCTTCCTCTTGCAAAATTTGCTTGAGTAGACATATCTTCTTCATCTTTTTCTTTACCTTTATCACCTTTCTTCTTATTCTTTGCATACATAGCCGAACTATGTCCTTTATCTCCGTCTGTCTTCAAATCTTGCTCAAACGTTAACATTAGTCCAAGCAACTGATTTAGATCTGGTACAAAATGATTTAAAGAAAGTTCAGTTGAGAGTACGAAAGGTTTCCTTTCATCTCCTCTCAATCCTGCAAGCACTTGTGCTATCAGACTATGATCTTCGATATCTTCATCAATAGATCCAAGACTATCTGCCAAGTCTTTCATCTTAGTGACATAATCACTAATGCTTTGACTTTGCTTTTTCTTGAACGTTGTAAACTCTAGCCATAAGCTAGCCTTCCTAGCTTTCGTCGCATTTTGGAAATGATCTTCCAATGCACTCCATATGTCTTCCGCTTTCTCCAGACCTCTAATGTGCGGTAGTAGATGATCTGTAATAGTATTGTAGATATAAGCTCTTGTCGTTGCATCTTTCTTCTACCACAGCTTCAAGGCTTCTAACCCTTCTTTCTTTGGTTGACTGTCGTCTTCAAAAGTCGGCTTCTTTTCTTCTCCTGTCACATATATCATTAAGTGCTTACTCATAAGTAAGGCTTCCATGCGCATTACCCATGCGGGATAATTATCTCTGTCCAATTTGTCAATAGGGATATGATCTGCCATAATCTTCTTGATTCTGTTACTTTCGGTGAGTGTAATGTTAAAAGGTTTTACCTTTTACAAACCTTTACCCTTGAGAATTACTTCGGAACGTTTCTTTATGCCGTTTGTTGTTGATCATCTCAGCTTTCACCTTTCTTGTGAAAGTTCTTCGAATTCTCTTGTATCTTTACTTCCGTTTCTACTTCTGAGAAACCTTTTATGCTCTTCAGAACCTTTTGCTCTGATACCACTCTTGATTTCGTGACAAAAGCTTGTTCACTAACAAGACTGCGGAAAATTGCCACTTGTTGAGCTCTAACAAACCATCATCAACTGTTGAGCTCTTGTACTACTTATTAACACAGCGAGTGAGCTTAATTAACTAAAGCTCAACTACAGAATTCACTACGTTACAAGAACTAAGCTAGAGCAATATTAGAACACCTCTATAATCATCAATAGCTTAGCAAACTTTCTGAAACTGAAAACTTTAAAACTTTATAACTGTATTTGAACTCACCGAAATATCACCGGAACTTCACCGGACTGTCACCGTAATTGCACCGGAATGTTACCGGAATCTTACCAGAATCAACTGCAATTCTGTTTGTAGTTACTTCAAATGATTGTTGATGAAGTAAGGAAGTAATACCTGAGCTTCCTTCACGAAATGAACTCTTTCTAAAGTTTAAGAAAAACCTTCACCAGTTTAGGATGCCTTTTTACGGTTAGACATAGTACTCTATACTTTTCCCGTTTCACAGAAGTCTTTTGATCAGTTTGTAGTTGAGACTTCTAGCTTCAAGATGAGCTATCACTCATGAAAACCTTTACACTATGTTGCGAGATCTAACTCTCAGAAGTACCGAAAAATGTTTACTGAGAAAACTGTAACTATTAACTAACTTTCACAGACATGAAATTACTTAGATTTCTTCACATACGAAGAATGCGCTCAAACTTCCACATGAACATGTGTTTTCTATTAGAGAAGATGTGTACAAAATAGCTTGGCCTCACTTTGCTCATAGCTATGGAAAACTCTCCTTCTCTGAGTAGTTATTCCTTACCATCTCTCTCAGATGAATACCCAATAATTCAGGTTCTATTATTCATCTCTACATACGCAATCTCTAGCGTCTTCTATATCACTATCCTTAGTTTCTATATGCACTATTCTATTTGGGTTCTATGAGCACACTGCTCTCTTCTTCTCACGTCTGATTATGATCTTCTACCTCATATATATACATTTTGTTCCGAGATTCAAAACTCGTATTTCTGGAAGTTTCTATGAACTATATTACAATTGTGAATTTGTCCCTTCACTAAGTGTTGCTCTAGCACAATGGTGAGAACCACGTTAAGAAGCTCCACCTCCTTAATGTCAATCCTCGGAAGAGAAAGGAGTGATATGAAGATCGTGAATGTGAGATGAAGTGAGAGTGAAGGTGAGAAGCATAGAGATGCACACACACATACACACACACTACGAAGAGACAAGCAAGACACAATGGAAGGTGAGAAATCAACTCTATTACTCAAGAACACTCTTACAAGCTCAAAATAGCTCTAAGTTGTTCTCTACTCACACAAGCTAACCTCAAAAATGAGCTCTCTAGCTCTTTTTATAGTTTCTAGACTAGTTTTGACGGGTTTCACATCTAGTGACCGACATAGTTAAAAAATAGGTCCTAAGTGCTTTTTGAAAGGGTAAACGGTGTATAAAAATAACCAAAATTGATATGCTCATTCTACCTAAGCTCCTCAAGCTCGAGGACTCCTCGGCTTGCACAAATGGAGCTAGAAATTACGAAAAGGGTTTTTCTATATTACATATGTTACAATAGTGATAAAAATCACTGCTGGAGGTTTTTTGAAAAGTATTTTAAAACATCATTCTTTGAAAAATGATCCGACTGACTCCCTGCTCTGCCTTTACATGCTTCCGCGTCTTCTGTGCCTCTGGCTACTGCCAACACCCCCCTCCCTCTCGCTTCTGTCGTCCTCGACTGTAGCTCAGTGATGAGTAGCACCTCCTTTAATGTCAATCCGGGAAGACGTGAGGATGGTATGAAGACCACGAGCAAGTGGAGGCACAAGTGCGTGAGTGAGAAGCACACAAGCATGCACACACATACACACACACGCGCACACATGGCAAGACAAAGAGTGAGAAGCAATGGAGTTCTTAGATTACTTTCGAAAAGCTCTTACAAGTTCATTCCAATTACAATCTAACCTCAAAAATGAGCTCTCTAGCTCTTTTTATAGTTTTTGACTAGGTTTTGGCCCTGTCCAGACCTAGTGTCCGGCCTAGTTAAAAATTAGGTTCCAGGGCCAATTTGAGGGCTTAAACGGAGTCTAAAAAATACGAAAATTGATATGTAGGTACTTCTAAGGCTCCTCAAGCTCAAGGACTCCTTGGCTTGCACAAAATGGAGCTACAAAAATATGAAATGGTATTTACAATGATTGTTAGTGATAAGAATCACTGTTATAAAGATGTTGATTTGGAAAAATTTGAAGGGCCTATCTACCAGATTTGCGTCGACTGCTTTGTCTACTTACTCCTTCACCTCGCTCTGACTCTCTCCGCTGGCTTCCTTGTCTAGTCAGTCCTTGGGTGCCCATACTGCTCTCAACACCCCCCCCTCTCTCGCGTCTGTCGTCCCTGACAGACCCTTGTTGCTGGGAGTGTTGGATGTAATATTCCACAACCTGAGTGGCAAGCTGATGTTCTTGTATGCGTAGTCCTCTGGCCAAATTTGTCATCATACGATCCCAATCAATTGGTCCTGGAATGTCCAGATGTGGCAGACGTAACTGATCTGCATGGATCGCTTGTTCTACTGCGAATAGGTGTAGCAAATGTGTGGGTCTGGGAATGAAAATTTCTGAATGATATTCCCAGAATCCCGTAGAGAACATTTCCTCAAATGTCTGCTTGAAGCATGCGGGTAAGTACTTTATTCGTGCATGCCAGGCAAAGATTATAGTAACCGAGGGAGTCTGGCTCATGTCGTAGACTAAATCCTTGTTACCTTGAGAGAATCCAGGGGCAGAGATGTATGGAGCTTGTACATTCCGAAAGGTTTTGAAGACAATGGTCATGAGCTCGAATATCTTCATACACATTTTCGCTGCTATGTCGGGTACATTATTTAGACGTGTAGACCAGTGCCGAATTGTTGATATCATGTAGGCTACGGTTGGGGTCCCTTGAGGTGGAGCAAAATATGGATAGTTAACCCAAGCCGAGCATTCTTTATTGTTGCGTACCTTGATTGCAAATGCTTGCCAAGATCTGCGACGTACCACTGGGCAATAGCATGGATTATACTTGATATATAGTGGCATGGTTGCCTAGGTGCTCATCATCTCTGGGTAATCGGTTAGTAGACGTGCACGCCAATTAGGTTGGAAGATTGAGCCAGCACGTGCATCTGTCGGTAAATCCCCTAGCTCAAATTGAGTGGCGAATGTGGGCTCCTTCCCTGTATGTCTTTTGACTTCTGCATTATAATCGTGTAGTAAGACAAAATAAGGCATGTATTGCGACTCTGATGTTGTGATTAACCGTTGATGGGATAAGTTTTGAAAGTAGGAAGACCGAAGGACAGTTTCTTCCAGATTTGTGAGAGATTGCATTTGCACTGCGACACGATCATCATGTGTCTTACCCACTTTCTCGACCCTTTTGACCCAATCTGGAACTTGAATTTCTAAAGTGTCTTTTCCTTCCTCTGTAGTTCGACCACCGGGTGTTGGCATAGGCTCGTATGGCTCTTCATAGCTGTCATCGACGGGGATTTCCACTACTGTTTCAGGTTCTGGTTCTTCAATGGGCGAGGGTGGCCTTTCATATGGTAAGAGGCGTGCTTGGAGTTCTGCCACTTGTTTCCGAAGGGTCTCTACTTCTTTTGTAGAGTATTGCAAGGTTACCGGCTCCTTTTGAGCTGTGGGGGCACTGGCTATCTATTTCTTTAGGTCTGCACATTCAGTCTCTAACTTTTCATATGACTCCAAGAAATTTGCATGCTCCTCAAGTAAGATGCGAATGTCTTCCGATGGGACTGCTCTATATCTGGTAGGGCTAATGGTTGCTCCTACAGTTCCTTCCATAGCCGCTTCAAAGTTGTCTTGGTTTTGTTGTTGAAGTCTCTTGTTCTCTTCTAGTGTTGCTGCCATATGCTTCCTTAATAGCCCAATGTTGCGTCTGAGTGTAGCATTAGATATCATTTGCGCTTGGAGCACTGTTTCTAGTTCCTTGACTGCTTGATCATCTACTGTTGGTGTCTTTGATTCCAATTCGGAGTGAGCCTGCTGTAAGGTGGTATGCTCGGTTAGGAGCGTTTGGTAATCAGCTTCAAGAGTGGTGACTCTAGCTTGCAGACGTTGAGATTCTGCCTGGAGGGCAGCAGTGCGTTCTTCCAATTGATGGTATTCTTGTTGTAGTTGATGTGTACACTGAAGTAATGTGTTGAACGTGCTATTTACATTATGAGATGCAAGGGAAAAAGTTTGAATTGCAGGGGAGGTGGGATTGGGTAGGGGGGTAGTGAATGCTGTATGTGCCAATGATGTGAGTGGTGAGGTGGGGGGTAAGGGAGGGGAAGATGGTGGAATCGTGGGGAGAGGTGCTGTGGTTGGTGAAATGTCCATTGGGTCAGACAAGGTGGTGTGTACAGGGGCTACCATGTAGGTGGGTATGGTAGGTGAAGTGAGTGTGGTGTTTGTGTAAATTGATGTCGTTGCGAACATCGGAGAAATGTGCCTCTGAAACATTGGAGAGCGGATGAACTGCTCCACAAAGGACGGGTATTGGGGTGGTGCGGTCAGGTTGAAAGGGGTGTAGGGGCCAGATGGGAAGTGAGGGTCATGGAATGGAGGTACCCGTATTGGGGGATAGGATGGGAAACACAGGGTGCCTTCGGTGGGTGCCGGGTTTCCAACCACACTTGGAATTATGGGATGGCCAGTAATGGGTTCGAAGGATAGAAGGGTTGAAGTGTACAAGGGATTGGTGACGAATGAGAAGAGTGTTTCTTGTGAGGTGGGTTCTCGAAATGAGAATGATGTGAATGAGGATGGGTTATAAGTGGAGGTAGAGGTGATGACTGTCGTTTCTTCCATGGTGGGAGGTGGTGGTGGGGGTGGAGAAGGTGGTGATGGAGGATGCTGGGGTGAGATGGGTGATGTCTGAACGAAGGTTTCAGCAGAGAGGTCAGTGGTGGTTGTGGGGGTAGCTGTGGTTTCAATGGGTACTTCTTGTTCTGTGACGGGTATCCTGATAGTCTTACCTCCGCGTGGTAATGTGTCAACTCTGCGTTTGTCATACCTCATGGACAGGCGAACTGCAGTGTGGACAGCCTCCGGAACTCCTAAAGATTCTGACACTAATTTGAGAGTGTCAATGAAATGTTGATCCACCCCATCATCTGATAGCATTTCTTGCATCAAAGCTTGACCTGACACAAGAGAGAGTTGATGCCTTTCTTGTACTGCTTTGATTGTGTCGTATAACCTTTGTAGTTGAGCTGTATATGCTGGTGCACCTACAAGTTCTGGCACTTCTTGTTGCTCATCTTGATGCTCTTGATCATAATCCTCCTCATCTTCCTCCTGTTCTTCATCTTCATCATCCACTTCAACTGTGGTGACAGGTGCTTGGGAGGTTGTTGCCTGTGTTTGCACATTCTCCACTTGTTGTGCCTCTTCTGCCTCCAGCTCTACATCTTGTAATAATTGTTCGAAATCTTCATTAGTGAGTTCTTCCAAAGGTGCACCACTGGGAAATTCAAGATCGGTTGGGATAGGAGGGAATATCAAGGTGGAACCATCGGTGCTGCGTCTTGGAAGTCGGAGTGTGAATGGTCGGACTCTTCGGGGTGGAGGGGTGACGTCTGGTGTTAGGGTAGCTCCACGTGGTTGAGCACATGGGACTTGGACAGTGCCTCTCATTTTCTTAGAAGGGGGTCCTGTGGATGTCTTGCCTCTAAACTGCTCTACATGATTCCACATTAAGGCCCGTTGAATAGGGATGTCATAAGCCAAACACCTATAAATGATTCTCGTCAGAGCACAGCAACCATATAAAACCTGTTTCTGCGGCCATCGTTTGTGAGCTAGGTGTATCTGATCAATTATCTAGTGGGGTAAGTTGATGGTGAGGCTATGTGTCTCTGCCAGATACAAGCTAAACCAAATCTTTTTGGGCGGCATGGTGAATCTATCTTGTGCAGGAAAAGCAAAGTGTTGCATGCACATGCGAAGGTGTATTGCAATATTAGGCGTCATGGACACCATGTCCTTGAGTTTGGTGAGGCTTCGATTCTTCATGTAATCCGGTACTAGGGTTTCCTTTTCTGTAGGAATATGCATTCCGCGCATATCTAGAGCCTCTCTCACCAAGTTGTTTGATAGTCTGAATCTCTTGAGCTCATTCCCCTTTGTCAGAGATGGAATCACAAATGAGCTTGCACCTTTTGGGTTCTGGTTTGGAGTCAAGGTGTTGATGAGATAGTAGCATCGCATGAAGTCAGGCTTTGGGAGCCGTGCACTGAAATATGCATCCAATCTTGCCTTTGCCCATATCGAACGTAGACCTTCTGCATTTTGTAACTTCTCGAATTCTCTTGTAAAGAAATGGTATCTGCCTTGCTTCCCATTGAAGTCCCACTCTGATTCCCATAAGTACGTTCCCTCACCCAAGGGTCCTGCCACTTCAGTAAACCAGTGGGAAGTCTTTCCTACGGGCATGGTGTGGCCACGCGGAGGGTCCGCAATAGGTATGATTTTGATTGCCCGCAATTCTTCTGGTCTTTCATTTGTCTCAGGCAAAACGGGTAAACTGTCTAAGTCCACCACTTGCGGGCTTGTTTCTGTGTGAGAGCTAGTTCCTGCTGCCTCAGCCATGTTGAAAACTTCGCAGCTGGTTCTGTGAGAATATATGAATAAATGTTAACATTGCAATGGACACAAAAATGACACGGTGTCCCCTGTTACAACATTAACCTAAAGTACGGGAGAGGTTAGGGGTTAATAAGTGCTCGGTGCTAGTGTGTGTAGTTAGAATTTGGGTAGACCTACAAGCTAAGCGGAATGATGTAATGTGAGAGTGAAGTGGTTAGTAGGTGGACATGGATTTACATTTGGGGTCCGGGGGTTTGTTACAAGTCTTAGGCTGCCAAATGCAGTGGATGGGTTTTGCTCTTGGTTCCGTAGAGACTCTCGAGAGCTTTATAGGTGTGTCAGCTTGAAAATGAGGCCTTTTAGGGACCCATTTACAAGTGATTCTGTTCGTGCTCATGGGCCTTGGTGTGTTCCTGGGTGTTAAAAACGAGTGGATGCCGGCTGTGCGAGTGAATGGATCATGCTGTATAGGGTGTGCTCTTGGTGTAGCTATTTGAGCCCGCAAACAAGCCTTAGGCACCCAAATTTGTCTTGATTGTGGGCTGGCCTTCATCGACTTCTTGGGCACCCAAATAGACTTCACGTTAGCAGATGAGCTTCTGAAAGACTTCTTATTAGTATCGTGTTGTTGGTTACTAATAAGAGGCTTTGCCCGTGTGGTTGGCTTGAGTGCAACCGGGTGTTCGCCTTTCCGCACCCACACTTGTTTCACTTGCTGAGATTTTTTGCTGCGCAGGTACTTTTGATCTCCGACATAGGTAGTACTCTGCTTCTTCTGCCTTTGATCCACCTTTGGTTGCTGCCTCCCTCTGGCCTTTGGAAAAGAAGGGAGTTCCGTTGCATCCCTGACTCCTTTTTTGCAGCCATCCTTCCTCTGCAACACATAGTTTTGGACAAGAACAACATGGTCATCTTCATGTGTTCTCGAATTCGTTTTTCCTCCTCTTTACGTTGCTTAGCAATATTGAGTCGACTTAGCATTTCCTCCGTGAGGGGTTTCTGATACAACTTGACTCTGCATCCGCTAATATAGTTTGGGAGAACATCACCCTCTAAAGTGGCTAGTTGTACTGCTCCACTCGTGGAGATCCTATTGATTATCATAGGTCCGTAGCCTCTCTTTTCTAGCTTCCTTGCGTGTTGTTTCAGTGTGTAGACTAAAACTAGATCTCCTGCTTTCAAGCCCTTATCCTTCACATGGGCATCAAAGTATGCCTTCTGTCGTTTCTTAGCTGCATATATCCCTGCAGCCGCCCTCAGTCTTGTTTCTCCTAATCGTTCAAGGTCAAATAGTCTAGAGGAGAGTTCATGACCCGTCCATTTATGCTCTTGTGCTACTTTCAGTGTTGGTATTAAGAAGTCTAATGGTAGCACTGCATTTTGGCCAAACACCATCTGAAAGGGGGTGGCTTGGAGTACCGTTTTGTAGGCAACTCGGTATGCCCAAACAGCATGGTGTAGCTATTTGTCCCAATCAGAGCGTTTATTGTTCACTAATTTCGTCAACACATTGCACAAAATCTTGTTGGTGCTCTCGGCCTGGCCATTTGCTTGAGGGTGATAGGGGGCAGACTTCTTATGCACTACCAAGAATTCTTGGAGCAGATTTTCAATCACTTCATTCAAGAAGTGAGTGCCTCTATCACTAACTAGCTCTATAGGTAGCCCGTATCTAGTGAATACATTCTCAAATAGAAACTTAGCTGTTGTTTGAGCATCGTTCTTCGTTGTGGCTTTTACCTCTACCCACTTAGTTAGATAGTCTGTTGCAACAATGATATATTCTGCATGAGAACCCTTAGCTGGGGGATTAATAGGACCTACAAAGTCTATTCCCCACTTAGAGAATGCACGTCCACCCATCATAGGTTTCAATGGCATCTCATCTTTACGTATAGGATATTGAGTTCTCTGATAGACATCACACCGTTTCACATAGGTATGTGCATCCATGTGAAGGGTCGGCCACCAGAAGCCCGCAAATAGTATTGCCTTGATCACCCGATCTGGTCCAAAGTGTCCTCCTGCTACACCTTGGTGAGCAGTTTCCAAGATCTTAAGATACTCACTCTCATGGACACATAGTCTCAAGTAACCATCTTTACCACGTTTGTATAGATTATCGCCAATGAGAGAGTAATCCTAGGCTTCTTGTTCTAAACTCCTTTTCCTAGCCAGAGTCATGTCTGGGGGGAATGTTTTCGTCCTCAGGAAGGATACTAGCGGTTCACTCCAATCCGGCACTATGGACACTTGATAAAGGGTGGCATGTTCCACAGGTGGTTTAGTGCGACAGATTGGGCATTCTTTGCACAACCTTTGGACATCCGCTTCCATAGTTGGCTAGTGCACTCCGAGTCTCCTTAGTGTCTGTAGGGTTCGTTGTTTTGAGTAGTGTTGCTCTAATGCACCTACATGTGCTAATTGCAACCACTTCGCATACTCGTCCTCTTCTACACAACAAGCCAAGATTCCTTGATCTGTGTGCTTGTACATACTTCCTGCCATGATGTGATACTTTTGGGCTTTTACTACCTCTCTATCTTGCGTGTTTATTACTGGATGGTTAGGTCCGTATGTCAATACTGGTACCAATGGCTTAGCCCACTGCGGTACAACTTCCAAATTAAACAAGTAAGCATCAGGAAGATCATCTGATACTCCTTGTGGGGCTTCTCCAGATGTGAGCCTAGAGAGATGATCTACTCTCAAATGAGTCTTACCTTTCCTTACCACGACTTCAAAATCATATTCCATTAGTAAGAGAAACCATCTTACTAATCTTCCTGTATTGCATGGCTTGTTTACGAGGTACAGCAATGCCTGATGATCGGTAAAAAATTTAAACTTGTTTGCAAGCAAATAGTGTCTAAATTTCTTAACTGCATATACCATGCCTAAGCCTTCTCTCTCAGTGGTGGTGTAATTTCGTTCAGCTGCATTCAATTGTCTACTGGCATAGGCAATTGGAAGATCCATATTACCTTCACCAGTAGGTTGAGCAAGCACACACCCAATAGCATAATTGGATGCATCCACGTGAACATGGAATGGCTTATTCCAATCCGGTGTGGTTAAGATTGGTGCTGAACATAATCACCGTTTAAGCTCATTGAAGGAATTCTCACATTCCTCAGTCCACTCAAAGTTTGTCAGAAGTCCGTACATGGGCTTTGCAATGACAGCATACATGTGAATGAACCGGCGGTAGTAACCACAATGTCCCATGAAAGCTTGCACTTCCTTGACATTCCTTGGCCTAGGTAGCTCTGCTATGGCTCTCACTTTCTCTTCATCAGTAGATATGCCATTCTTTGACACTATGTGCCCTAGAATCTTGCCTTGCCTGACCATGAAAACGCACTTTTCTGGGTTTAGGCACACCTGATATTCTCTACATTTGTCAAAGATTTGTCTCAGTTCAGGAATATGGGTTTGTCTAATGTTGGAATGAGCACAAAGATCATCAACATAGACTTCTAAATTCTTCCTTAGGAACTCTTTAAATACATGGCACATTAGTCTCTGGAAGGTAGCTGGTGCATTGGTAAGCCCAAATGGCATTACACGAAAGGCAAATATACCCCACTCTGTGGCAAAAGCTATCTTATGCTGATCTTCTGGAGCTATGGCTACTTGATTGTAGCCCGAAAATCCATACAGGAAGCTGTACACTTCCTTGCCTGCTACTCTTTCCAAGAGATGTTTTGTGATGGGAAGCGGATAGTTATCTCGAATTGTGGCTGCATTGACCTTCTTCAAGTTAATGCATACACACAGCTTGCCATTCTTCTTGGGCACCACTACGATGGGGGATACCCACTCAGTGTGCTCAATTTCATAGATAAATCCAGCTTCAACCAGTCTATCTATCTCCTCTTTAATCTTGGCAGCATAATTATCGTTATATGTATAGGGCTTTTGCTTAGAAGGTTTAGCATCTGAAGTCATGGGGATGGTGTGTGAGCATATGTCTGGGTCAACACCCTTCAAATCCTTGTAACTCCAAGCAAATACATCTCTGTATTCTCTTAGCAAGGCTATTAACGCATGCTCTTCTTCTTCTGTTAGGTCATGGCCTATGTACGTGCATCTCTCCTCTCCTTCTTCTAGGGCCACTACTATTTTCTTGGTGGTTTCTTTGTTATCATAGGCCTCTCCTGATTGTGCCTCTCGTTTAGGCATTCTTATCATGACTCTCCTATCGTCTATCTCGTACTTCTTAAAATTTTTTGGGACCTCAAACAAAGATTCTTCCTCCTCTGGTGAGACTTCTCTCTTCTTTCGTTTCTTTCCTTCTTCCTTCGGGGTCACATGTGTGGCTAATCTTACATCATTTGTAAGCTCTCCATGCCTCTGGGGTTGAAATTCTACTTCATGGAAGTATTCTTCATCTGATGCAAATGGTGGGTCCATAATGATTGACTCTAGATCGGAGTCACTTGCATCCTCTAATGCATCAGGGCTAGGTTCGCATTCCTCTAGAACTGCCTCTCCCATGATTGGCTCTATGGAGAAGACTGAAATGTCATAGCCATCCTCATCACAGTGAGGTGTCCATTGTTCCTCATTGATGGCTACATCCATGGTTGCTAGAATTTCTGCCCAACCGTGAGGTTCGAATTCTTCGTCTGGAAAAACTACAGGTGCATAGGCTGGGTCTTGGATTGATCTATGGGTTTCTTTTGCACCTACCTCTCTGGCTTTTTCTCTCTTCTCTTCCTCTACTGCTACTTTGCACATCCATAAGTGAGTGTCTTCATGCATCCATGAGGATCCTGATCCTATGGAATGCACCGATTCCGTATCATCTTTGGCTCTATGGATGGGAGGTACATCTCTATGAGAGTAATCTTTGAGATTTACTTTGGTTGTAACACCTAAGTGTTGAAAATACAAGGAGTTGGTTCCTCAGTCCTGTACCACTTGCAACTGTCGCATAAATGGTCTTCCCAAAATCATCTCATAGGCATGATTTTTGCTGAAGTCACATATAGCAAATGTATGCTCAAACTCGACACCACAGGTGGTGAGAGTTATTCCTTCTAGCAATCCTAAGGGTCTCTCAATATGACCATCGGCCATCTGCAATTTCATTCTCGTTGGCCTGAGTGCTGGCTTGCCCCAACGCTTCCATAGGGAAGTGGTGGCAATTGCAACTCCTGCACCTGAGTCCAAAATTGCCTTGGTGGTGTACTCCTGGTAGGTAATGGGAAGATAGGTGTTCCCTTCTTCACCTTCACACATATCTCCTATCTTATCCAAGGGTATCTCTGGCACTGTTCTATGTGATCCTACCTGGGAACGAGGTTTTGCTATCTCGGGCACTTGATTGGCTACATGTTTCCATAATTCAGGTCTAACCTTGAGTAGCTCTTCTAACTTGAGATTGCACTCCACTTTAGTGTTTTTCACTACCTCTGTGTTCCTAGGTAAGACTGAGTCCTCATTTCGTACCATGACCGTGGGTGCTCTCATACAAGTAGACTTAGCTTCCCATGGGCTGTGAAGTGGGGTAATTCTTGTAGAGAGTTAGACTCAAAGTCTAGTCTGTCCTGAGAGTGGGTGCTCTCCTGCTCCTCATAAATGGATGGGATGTCTTGTGGGAATTGGTCGCGTGCATCATCCACGAGTTCAATAGGAGGAGGGACTTCACTCTCTTTAGCCCATTTGTCTTCTTGAATCTCGCGTAGGAATTCTGGTGTGAACCGATTCATAGAAGATGATGCGTCTGGCTCCGTAGAGTTAGGCACATAGGCTTCAGGCACATAGGCTTCCTGAGCAGGAATGCTTAATCTTTCACTTGCCTTGTCCTTGTGTTGAGAGGCGGGTTCCTTTTCTGATTGTGCAATCAGCTTCTCTATTCTTTCTAACAGTCCATCAAAGTGCAACTGTGTCTTCGCTGAACTAGAGATGTTAAATAGGCGACTGGCCTCAAACATGGTCTGAGCCAATTCCACCATCTTAGCACAAATTTTGGTTCGTTCTAGCTCTAGTTCTGCTCTAGGGTAACACTTTTCATGATCAATTACATTTGGCCCTTCTTGGATTCTGGCCTGATATGCTTTAAGCATCATATTAAGGTCTTCGGGAGTGGGATCTGCTAGGACTGATCCTACTCTAGGGGGTGGTGGAATCAGTTGAGGCGGGTCAGAAGGTGGCGGGTCGGATGGAGTTGGGAATGGTGGAGGTGGGGTAATGTGAGAGGGAGTTTGAGATGTGAGTTCAGTTATCCTGGCCTTTGTTTCTCTGAGGCTTTCCTCGAGTTCACTTATCTTTTTTGCCCATTGCCGTTTCATTCTTTCACGGCTATCTCTCCAGGCTCTAGTCCTCTTCTTTGTCATGCTCTCTATTTCACTAACATCTGGGCTCTTTTCCTGGTCTACCCCTTGGTTTTGCTGCAATGCTTGAGCTCTAGTGATCACTTGCACAGGTGTAGTGGAAGTGACACTTCCTGTGGAATCTACCACTAACCCGATAACGTTAATAGGAGTAATTTTTGGCATATTACTAGGATTCCTAGGGTAGTCTCGTAAGAGATGATCCTTTCCACACTCTTGGCAAAAGCCCTGAATCGTCACTGACTGGGGTTGTGTAGGTGGAGGCAAGGGACAATCACGAATGAGGTGATCCCCCTGACATCTGTAGCATGGTCCTTTGGGGAATGGCAGTCTTACTTGCCTAGGTTGAGGTCTAGGGTTGGGGTTTGCATACATGACGTTTGTGTATTCTGACTCCCAACTAGGTTCATTTGGCTCTTCACTATAGTAAGACTCACCATGTTCAGGAGATTGCATGTAGTAAGCATGGGGACTATCGACATGTGTAGAATCAAAGCTATGGTCACTGGGATCACTTTCAGAAAGCAGTGGTGTTACAGGGACTATAGCTCTATTCAGGTTTTCTTCTGCTGCTGCATATTTTACTGGGATCACATTAGCTGGGGCAGGGGGTTGTTGTGCTAGCACAGGCTGAGGTCTTTGTTGGTTTTGATAGGGTTGTTAGGTTTGTTGAGGCCTAGCATACTGCTGAGGTGGGTACTGGTTCTGGTATCTTCCTTGTTGAGGGTATGGCTGTGGGTACGTCTGCCTAACGGTTTGCTTATTGTAGGGGCAATCTTGCGCGGTGTGATTGGTGTACCTTCATTCTATAGTGCAGTACTGGCTACTAGGATTAACTTGGGGTTGAGCCATAATGGGACATACATTCGCCATGTGGTCACCACCACAAGTATAACACCTTTTCATAGGGGCAAACCTTGGGATTTGTTTGTTAGTGACACCTAATTTCTGAGCTACTTTCTCTGCAAGTTCCTCAATTGATGTGGATTGCGTGGAAGAGAGGTTAGAGGCACTAACTGAATCTTTGTATATCTTGGAAAGCTCTAACTCCTCCCCTAGGTTATCCTCGATGTCAATGCACATACGTACACAATCTTCTATGGTCCTGGGGTCCTTCAAGTACACATAAGATCTCAATTTGGTACTTAGCAATCCATCCAAGAATAAAGCCACTTGCTTAGTTGGTGTGGGTAGCTCCGAAACAGGGCATCTTTCTAAGTATTGCCTAAATCTTCTTCCTGCAAGTCTCACGGTTTCTTGAGGGGTTTGCTTGAAGCTGTGAATCAGCGAGGAGGTATTATGCATTATGCCACTCTTAGAGAATTCAATAATGAAAGCCTCTAGGAGTTGGTCTATGCTCCTGAACTGCCTCTCATTTAGTGGCTGAAACCATGTCAGGGTAGTGTTCCTAAGGGTCAGACCAAAGGCATTGTACTGCGTGAATAGATCCTCCACTTGTTCAGCTCTCAAGACTTGCCTAAACTCAGCCACATGATCGTACGGATCTCCAGTGCCATCGAAGTAGTTCTTCATGGACTTAACTAGCTGAGTCGGTCTCAAAGTCCTTGTGTTCTCTCTAGGTCGTGGTAGAGGGAACTCATCCGCATTTCTTTGATTCCTGTGAGCTCTAAGTATCTCAGGTTCTACTCTATTTGTTTCCGTCCTCGTTCTTTCTCTGCCCACTGGGTTGGCAAAGCTTACTTCTGGTCTATCTCTACTTCTGTCTCTTTGCATTCCATGAGCTTGGGATGTTCTAGCTCCAGGGTGACCATAGGATACATTCGATCTTGGTTGGGGGAAAACGAATTCACCCTTCCAAGTGTAAGCATGCCTATCATTTTCTGTCACCACAAAGATCCTCTCCGAAGCGTGATCTAAGTAGGTCACTCTACTTGGTCTATTAGGATCCTTAAACTCATAGATCATGATTGTTCCTATATCAGTTGGCCGATCAGGTTTGTACCTCCAAAAGGCTTCGTCAGTCTCTCGATTGAGGAGCAAATCTATGCTCTTATTATCCTGGGGAATCCACTCCGGTGTGATAATCCTAGTGAGAATCGATTTACCTCGAGGGGTTCTAGGTTCTGCACCCATGTTTCCTTGCTCCAGGTCACCTAAGTCTGCTTCGGGGATCACATTTCCAAATTCGTCCGTCCTATCTGGGTGACTGGTGACTACGTATATAGTTCCTTCTTTGTCCAAGTATGCTCCATTTTCAAACTTGACAGCTGGGTGCTCTAATCCGATGGATTGATCAGGATTCTTAATCTGTACCACAGATCTTCCTAGGCCGTCCTCATAGATGCTAGCACCTAATCGGTTGGTCCTAAGGTATTCCAATTGCGTTTTGTAAGGGCCTTCTACCCTGTGCAGGTATGGCACTCCTGAACTGCCTGTAGGTCTCTCCATACCTTGAGACATCTCGGATTCACTAGTCTCAGAACTTGGGTAGTATGAGTGGTGGCTCAACTGCTGGGCCCACGACCTAGCAGTGTGGTTGACACTAGCCTCTGAAGACCTAAGGCTTTGTCTATCGCTTACTAGATGTCGCCCTGATCTAAGGTTCATAAGCCTAGTTGAATAGCCCAAATTTGCCCAAGTACAACCTTGTTGCAGAGTCCTTTTGTATCAGTTACTTGATTCTTTTTAGTTGATTCCTGTGTTAAAATTCTTGTCTGATGTCACGTCGCAAGGTATATTTGAGTGTAGTTCCGCACTTACAATTGATCGTTCCACATTAAGTTCTTTTCCTTTAAAGTTCTCGATAGTACAAAGATTATGTCCTTAGCTTGAACTTGAGAGTTTAGGTCTGTTTCAACTTGATAATTGCCTATCGTCGCCCTGACTTACTCCTACCTCTAGTCGTTCTTAGCCTAAGCTAGGAATTGACAGAGGGGGTTGAAAGTTTCCAACCTTTTGTTTCCTGCTTGGTTGCCCTTGAATGCCCAGGAAGTGTGTTCCCAAGCTTGCACTTACACTTGCTTAGAACGCCTTTCGATGCTCTCAATAGATCTGTAGAGTTCCAAAGTTAGCTTTAATATTTAAATTCCAAAGACAGAACCAATGATTCTCATTCCTGTAGCACAATTACTAATTTGCATAGTGAATTTTAGGAAAACAATTCTTAAGACCCCTGACTTTGATCCCCCTGGGTATGGTCAACTTCAAAATACCCTAGCTAAAAATGGATTTCGTATGAAAAAGTTATGACCGTTCAGGGTTCTAAGGTTAAGACAGGGTTCAAACATGATCACTGTGCAACAAGTCTTCCCCAAGTTGTTTTCCTAAGGCCTCCTTATGTGCTCTAGAGTAAAATGTTTATGCCCAAAATTAGCCCAACTCTTCAATTAAAAAACCCTAAAAAATTAGCTAAAATTGGCTGTCAATCGCGATCGACAGGGCTGACAATCGCGATGGACAGGGCTGTCAATTGCGATGGACAGAGTATCCATCGCGATGGACAAAGTATCAATCGCGATGGACAGGCAGGTCAGTCAATCGCGATGGACAGGGTATCAATCGCGATGGACAGAGAGGCTGTCAGTCGCGATGGACAGGAGTCAATCGCGATGGACAGGAGGTCAGTCAATCGCGATGGACAGGTAGGCTGTCAGTCGCGATGGACATGCTGTCAGTCGCGATGGACAGGCAGTCGGTCGCGATGGACAGGCAGGCTGTCAAACACGATGGACAGGCAATCGGTCGCGATGGGCAGGCAGGCTGTCAATCGCGATGGACAGGCAGTCGGTCGCGATGGACAGGCTGTCGGTCGCGATGGACAGGCAGTCGGTCGCGATGGACAGAGCTGCCAATCGCGATGGACAGAGCTATCAATCACGATGGATTGAAATTTTGCAAGATTTTCAAAAATTTTGGTGGAAATGTGGTGTGCAGGGTCTCTAGTCCACTGTGGTGCACTCAGATTTACCAAAAGGTGAAAATTTCTGTCAATCGCGATCGACAGAAGTCGGCGACTACGAGACAGTTCTGCACATTTCCGTACCTGCGCGACGTGCTGGAGGGGATGATGATGCTGAAACCTGCAAGAAACTCCAAAAGCATGCAGAAAATAGCACACAACAGTTCGCTCTCTCGCTCTCTCTCACAAGTGAAATGAGGGAAATGAGGTGGAGAAGGTGATATAATCAAAAAACTGAAATTTTCGCGATGATGGAAGTGGAGGTGGAAGATGGTGATGATGATGATGGTGATGATGGTGGTAAGGTAAGAAAGAGAAAAATAGGAAAAGTAAAGAAATTACCTACAACGCCAACGTCTCCAATCTATGTCTTACAATCACACGCTCGTCCTCAAAGTTCGATCCCCGGCAACGGCGCCAAAATTTGGTGTAGCTCAGTGATGAGTAGCACCTCCTTTAATGTCAATCCGGGAAGACGTGAGGATGGTATGAAGACCACGAGCAAGTGGAGGCACAAGTGCGTGAGTGAGAAGCACACAAGCATGCACACACATACACACACATGCGCACACACGGCAAGACAAAGAGTGAGAAGCAATGGAGTTCTTAGATTACTTTCGAAAAGCTCTTACAAGTTCATTCCAATTATAATCTAACCTCAAAAATGAGCTCTCTAGCTCTTTTTATAGTTTTTGACTAGGTTTTGGCCCTGTCCAGACCTGGTGTCTGGCCTAGTTAAAAATTAGGTTCTAGGGCCAATTTGAGGGCTTAAACGGAGTCTAAAAAATACGAAAATTGATATGTAGGTACTTCTAAGGCTCCTCAAGCTCAAGGACTCCTTGGCTTGCACAAAATGGAGCTACAAAAATATGAAATGGTATTTACAATGATTGTTAGTGATAAGAATCACTGTTATAAAGATGTTGATTTGGAAAAATTTGAAGGGCCTATCTACCAGATTTGCATCGACTGCTTTGTCTACTTACTCCTTCACCTCGCTCTGACTCTCTCCGCTGGATTCCTTGTCTAGTCAGTCCTTGGGTGCCCATACTGCTCTCAACATCGACAGAACCTTGTTGTGCGGTCTGTCGGATGTAGTTTTGTAGGAGGTCTTGAGCGAGGGTGTGTTCTGATATCCGAATGCCTCGGGGAAAATCTGCCTCGAGTTTCTCCCAATCAATTGGTTGCGGTTCATCGAGTGGTGGGAGCCGATAATGTGTGGAATATACCATCTGTTCACAGGCGAATAAGTGTAAGAGGTGGGTGGGCCTGCTGATGAACACTTCTGAATGGTATTCCCAAAAACCGGTTGTGAACATCTCTTCGAAAGTCTGCTTGTAGCACGCCGGTAGGTATTTAATTCTGCAATGCCAGGCATAACACACCCGTAGTGATGGCGTTGTACTCATATCATATGCAAGATCTAAATTGCCATGCTCGAAGCCCGGGGTGTTTACATGAGGTGCCTTTATACGACGGAAGACTTTAAAAACCATTTGCATCAGGTCAAAGATTTTGACCGTCATGTGCGCTGCTATATCGTCCATGTGTTTCAAGCGAGGGAGCCAATGACGAATCGTGGCCATCATGTATCCCACTGTCGGTAGGTCTATGGGTGGCTTGAAATATGGGTAATTTAACCAATCCTGGCACTGCTTGTTGTTTTGTACTTTAATGGCAAAGCTGTCCAGGAGCGGCGAGGTGGCACTAGTCCCCAACATGGGTTGTATTTCAAATGTAGTGGTGCCTTTACCCAAGTACTCATCATCTCAGGATATTCTTGTAAAAGATCTTTACGCCACTCTGGTTGATAAATCTCTCGTTGCTGCGCATCCATCGGCAAATCATCAGGCTCAAACTGAGTAGCGTGAGATGGTTTCTTGCCAGTTTCTTTCTCTATTGCTGTTGAAGCTCAAGGTCAAGGACAAAGCATGGAAGCGCATCAAGGAAGTGGACACACAAGAAGAAGGAGCAAGTAGGGAGCTCCAAGAAGCACCTGTCAAATTTTCAGAAGAAATCCCTACAAAAATAGTGATTTTTATCACTAAAAACCATTGTAAATACCATTTTCCATTTTTGTAACTCCATTTTGTTCAAGCCGAGGAGTCCTCGAGCTTGAGGAGTATTATATCTACCATCCTACCAATTTTCATAATTTTTAGACTCCGTTTGAGCCCCCAAATAAGCCCTGGAACCTATTTTTTAACTAGGCCGGACACTAGGTCTGGACAGGGCCAAAACCACTCAAAAACTATTTGTTGTAGATTTCAGTTTTCTAAGAGAGCTCTTTGGTAATCAAAGCTTTCCATTGTTCCACTCTTTGCTCTTACCTTGTGCGCGTGTGTGTGTATGTGTGTGCATGCTTGTGTGCTTTCACTCTCGCACTTGTGCCATCACTTGCTCGCGGTCTTCATACCGGTCCTCACGTCTCCACGGATTGACATTTATGAGGTGTATCTCCTCACGTTGGTACTCACCATTGTGCTAGAGTGACACCAAATTTGGCGCCGTTGCCGGGGAGAGAGCTTGGAGGACGAGCGTGTGACGGTAAGACGTAGAGTAGCGACGTTGGAAGGTAAAAAAATCATCATTTTCAGTTCAGTTTTTGAATTTCCCTTCTTCTTCATCTTCATCATCATCACCATCTCCATCCGCCTTCATCTTCTCAGTTTTTTCCATTTTTTAGAGTACATTCACCATGTTTTTACTTGTGGTTGTGAGCAAGAAGCTTAGAGAGGGTGCAGAACAGAGGCGCTGAAGAAGTAGCACCAAAAATAACTAAAAATCTGAGTGAATAGCCTCGGACAAGACAAAACGTGCGCCAAGTATCGTGAGAGCTGCGCCAGAGATCGTGAGTGAGAAATCGGGCAAACTGGGGCTACACAAAGCAAGGGGAAGTGACTAAGAAGTTAGAGAGGCTCTCAAGGTGAGCAAACACCCAATTAATCTATAATTTCTCAGTAAATTAAGTTTGGAAAGGGAAACGATCTGCGTCAGGTATCGTTTGGTACTGACAGAGGTGAAAAGGAGTGATTTGGGGTGATACAGAGAGTGAGGAGAGGAGAGAGGAAAGAGTAGAGCATGTGTACAACCAAAACTTAGAAAAAATCTTTCCCAAAATTTGTCTAAGGGTCAAGTATCGTTTTGCTCCCGCGGTCGAGTATCGCGATACTTAGCAAGTATCGTTTTTACTCCTGTGGTCGAGTATCGCGATATTTCCCTCCTTTCGGTATCGTTTGGTCCAGAGATCGTTTCGATAAAAGATCACGATACTCACTAGTGATCGTGTATCGTCTGGATCTAAGATCGTGTATCGTCTGGGCCAAAGATCGTCTGGATCAAAGATCGTGTATCGTTTGGCTTAAGTATCGTGTATCGCTTCTCAGAGATCGCGATACTTACCAACGATCGTGTATTGTTTTGTTCAGGTATCGTCGATCGTTTTGAGCCAAGTATCGAGTATCGTTGGTGCCAAAGATCGTTCTATCAAAGATCGCGATATTCACCAGCGATCGTGTATCGTTTGGTTCATAGGTCGTGTATCGTTTGCATGAGAGATCGGTATCGTTTCGGTCGAAGATCGGTATCGTTTATCAGAGATCGCGATATTTTTCAGAGATCGGGTATCGCCTAAGTCAGAGATCGTGTATCGTTTTCTTCCAAATATCGAGTATCGTCTTGAGTTAAGTATCGTTTTGCCCGAGTATCGTGATAGTCAAGTATCGTGTATCGTTATACAGCGATCGCGATACCTATCAAAGATCGTGTATCGTGGAGTTTACTCGCGATACTTGTCGAAGATCGAGTATCGCCTACTTCAAGTATCGCGATACATACCAAGTATCGTGTATCGAGTTCCTCAAGGATCAAGTATCGTGTCCTACAAATGTCGTGTATCGCCTGAATTGAAGCATTTCCTGAGAGACCCTGTTTCCCTGTTTTAACCCCCAAAACCCTGAACTGGCATAACTTTCTCATACGAAATCCGTTTGCTGTGATTTTGGTTTTGTTGGAAAGCTCGTGGGGAATATAACCAAAACATCGACTGGTTATGTTAATATTAATACCAGGATTATCAGATAGGGTATTTTGAAGTTGACCCTCAAGGAAACTGGAAAACCAAGGTGTTCCAAAGGATTTTGAGCAATAGAAGAGAACTTTGGGACTAGAAGCCAAGGCTTATGAACCTGAGATCTGGCAGACACTTAGGCAAGGATAGACAAAGCATTAGATCATCTGAGGCTAGTGTCAACCATACATCCAAGTCTTGGGCTCAACAGCTTAGTGGTTATCCTTACACACGAAGTTCAGAAACCAGTGACTCAGAAATGTCTTTTAGCATGGAAAGACCCACACGTAGCTCAGGCACTGCCTATTTACAGACACCAGAAGGTCCCTATAAGACCCAATTGGAGTATATCAGGACCAACCAATTAGGTGCTCGCATCTATGAGGATGGTCTCTAAGGCGATCAGTAGTTCAACTCAAAAATCATGACCAACCCTTTGGACTTGAACACCCAGTGGTCAAGTTTGAAGAGGGTGCTTACATTGATAAGGAAGGAACCATGTATGTGGTTACCAACTTACCAGATAGGACAGATGAGTTTGGAAATATCATTCCTGAGAACGAGATAGGAGACCTAGAGAAAGGAGACCTAGGAGGAGAACCCAAGACCCCTAGAGGTAAGTCAGTCCTAACCAGAGTGCTCACTCCAGAATGGATTCCTCAAGATAATAAAAGCATAGAACTATTCGTGAATAGAGAAACGGAGGAAGCCTTTTGGAGATTTAGGCCAGATCAACCCAGCCCAGTAGTCACCATCTATGAATTCAAGGACCCAGAGACACCAGGGAAAGTTGTCTATCTAGATCACATATCTCAAAAATTATTCTTGGTATCAGATCATGACAGACATGCTTACACTTGGCAAGGTGAATCAATTTTCCCTCCACCAAGATCTAATGTTTCCCAGGGCCTCCAAGGAGCCGGATCATCCAAGGCTCATGAAACCCAGAGGGAAAGAACTAGAGAGAGACCGGAGGTAAGCTTTGCAGACACTGTAGGCAGAGACAGATCAGGATATGGAACGGAAGGACTTGAAAGGGAGAGACATAGAGTTCATAGGCATCAAAGAGATGATCATGATTTCCCATTGCCTAGACCACGAGAGCACTCAAGAACCCTTAGACCCTCTCAAGTGGTTAAGACAATGAAGAACTACTTTGATGGATTTGGAGATCCTTATGATCATGTGGCGGAGTTCAAACAAGTGCTAAGAGCTGAACAGGTTGAAGACTTATTCACCCAGTTCGAGGCATTTGGTTTGACTCTTAAGGGTACTGCCTTAGCTTGGTTTCAACCTCTAAACAGTCGCAACTATAGAGAGATAGGTCAGCTGCTAGAAGAATTCATTGTGGAATTTTCCAAAAGCGGTATCAGGCATAACACATCATCCTTGATCCACAGCTTCAAGCAGACACCCCAAGAAACAGTGCGACTTGCAGGAAGAAGGTTTAGACAGTACTTGGAAAGATGCCCTGTACCAGAATTACCCACATCAGCCAAACAGGTGGCACTGTTTTTAGATGGCCTATTGAGCACAAAATTAAGATCATATGTATACCTGAAAGAGCCTAGATCCATAGAAGAGTGTATACGGATATGCATTGACATAGAAGACAACTTGGGTGAGGAGTTAGGACTATCCAAACTCTATAAGGACTCTGATAGCTCTACAAGTCATACCTCTAGAGCCTCCACTGAGATAGATGAGATAGCTGAGCAGGTGGCCAAAAAGCTAGGAGTTCAAAATAGACAAATGCCAAGGGTCACCTCAGTGAAGTGATGTTATACATGTGGAGGAGATCACATGGCTAATGTTTGCCCATTGACGACTCAACCCCAAGGAAGCCCTAATGCTCTATATTGCACCGTTGAGAGGAAATATACAAATCATACAACCCAAGATTGTCCCTATAATAGGCAAGCTGTTAGACAAAATTATCAGCAACCTTACCAGTAGGGTAGGTATCAGAATCAGTACCAACAGCCATATTATAGGCCACAACAATATCAACCTCAATACCAGCAGCAATATCAGGCACCATATAGGCCACAACCAGTCCTAGGAAACCAACCGCCAGCTCCTGCCAATGTGATCCCAGTTAAATATACGATGGCGGAGGAGAACCATAATAGAGCATTGGTGCCACTAACCCCATTGGTCTCAGAAAATGATTCTCACGCTCATGGTTCAGACTACTTCCATGAAGATAGTCCACATGCTTATTATATAGAGTCACCTGAGCAAAGTGAGACTTCTCAGTATCAATATGAGGCACCACCTATGGAACAAAATTGGGAGCCAGAATACTCCAATGTCATGTATACGAACCCAAATCCTAGGCCCCAATTGAGACAAGTAAGACCACAAGCCCCTAGAGGACCATGCTTTAGATGTCAGGGCGATCATTTCATTCGTGAATGTCCCCACCAACCAGCTCTAGGACTAGGACAGAACATCACAATACAAGGCTTTTGTCCTGAGTGCGGCAAGGAACATCTTCCTAGAGAGTGTCCCAGGAATCCCTCTAGTGCACCCAAGGTCACACCCATCAACGTGGTAGGCTTAGTGGCAGATTCAAGTTCAAGTAGCAGTAATGTGGCCCCTATACAGGCAGTTACTAGGGCACAGGCTGCACAACAAGCAAAACCATCTGAGCAATCGGAGTCAAGTGAGGCAGGAGATCCTAATAAGAGGAAACCAAGAACATGGAAGGATATCAGAGAGAAGGCTAATCGCAAGTGGAACAAAAAGATATCTGAAATAGAAGAAAGTCTAAAAGATGCCAAAACAAAAATAGAAGACATTGCATCTCAAAGCCCCTCGCATGCGGAAGCTCCATCCACTCCACCTCATTCTACCCCACTGCCCATTGTAAATAGACCGCAACCAGGGTCTGTTCTTGCAGATCCAACCCCAGAAGGCTTGGACATGATGTTCAAGGCCTACCAGGCTCGTCTTCAAGAAGGGCCAACAACTGCAAACTTGGACAAGAGTTACCCGAGAGCAGATTTAGAGATTGAACGGATGAAAATGTGCATGAAAATGGTGGAACAAGCTCAAGCTATACTTGAAACTAGTCAAAAGTTCAATCAGACACACTCTGTCAAATCAGATTTGCATTTCCAGGGCTTACTAGAAAAATTAGAGCAGTTGGTAAACAAACCACAAGTTCCTTTACCTCCACAGGCTCAACCAGTTATTGAAAGAGGAAGCTCACCACCAATGGGAGCTTATGTTCCTAATTCCACGGATGCTGGAATACCTCCTTCAATTCAACAGTACTCTCAAGAGTTCTTGCGGGAAATACAGGAAGAGAAATGGGCCAAGGAGAAGGGTAATTTCCCTCCTATTCCTGAGATTGATGATCTTCATGATCAATTTCCCCAAGACATCCCATCTATCTATGGAGATCAAACAGAGCAACATGAGGATGAGAGATTAGATTTTGAATCTAATTCTTTACAAGAATTGCCTCATTACACAGGCCCATGGGAATCTGAATCTATCCAGATCAGAGCTCCCACAATATTGGTAAGAAATGAAGACTCAGTGATTCCAAGAAACACTGATGTTGTGAAGAACACTAAGGTTCAATGTCATCTCACTGTGGAAGAGCTGCTCAAAGCAAAACCTGAGCTCTGGAATCATGTGAAGGATCAGGTTCCAGAACTTGAATCCAATATGCCAAAAGTAGGCTCTAAGCAAAAAGTTCCAGAGATACCTCTCGACAAGATAGGAGACATGAGCGAAGGTGAAGAAGGTAACACTTATCTTCCGATCACCTATCAAGGTTACACAACCAAGGCAATTGTAGATTCGGGTGCTGGTGTTGCTATTGCGACCACCTCCCTGTGGAAGCAATGGGGCAAACCCACATTAAGACCAACTAGAATGAAGCTTCAAATGGCAGATGGTCATTTTGAAAGACCTCTAGGATTGCTTGAAGGGATAACTCTAACCACTTGTGGTGTAGAGTTTGAACATACGTTTGCTATATGTGACTTTGAGAAAAATAATGTCTACGAGATGATCCTAGGAAGACCCTTCCTACGACAATTGCAAATAGTACAGGATTGGGGAACCAACTCCTTGTACTTACAACACTTAGGGATCACCACCAAGGTCAATCTGAAGGATTACACCTTCAGAGATGTACCACCCCTACAGTGGAATCCTATCCACAAAGCAAAAGAAGATTCTATCTCCGTGCATTCTGGAAGTTCACCTGATCCATCATGGCTACATGAAGATACTCACTTGTGGATGTGCAAAGTCGCAGAGGAAGAGGAAAAGCGCCTAAAAGCGAGAGAAGAAGGAACTCCCCCAGGAGATAGACCAATAAAAGACCCAGCCTATACACCGATGATATTTCCAGATGAGGAATTTGAGCCTCATGGTTGGGCAGAAATCTTAGCTACCATGGACATAGCAGTCAATGAAGAACAGTGGACACCTCATTGTGATGAGGAGGGTTATGATATTTCAGTGTTCATGTGTCAGCCCCTGTTGGAAGAGTGTGAGCCTAATGAGTTCATAGAAGAAGAAGAGAATGACGATGATCTAGACTCCATTGTGATGGATACTTACTTTGACTCAGAGGAACACTATTTAGAAGACATAGGAGTGTTAACCCAAAAAGAAGAAGAACCCTTCACGAGTATTAAAACGATAAATTCAAAGGAAGGAAGTGAGAAAAAGAAAAGAAAAGCAGTGAAACAAGAAGAGGAAGAATCATTGTTTGAAGTACCAGAAAATTTCAAGAAATATGAAGTGGAAGACCGAAAAATTTTGGTACGAATGCCTAAGAGAGAGGCCATCATAGGAGAAGCATATGACAATAAGGAAAAGACCAAAAAAATTGTAGTGACCATTGAAGGGAACGAAGAACGATGTACGTACATAGGAGATGACCTAAGTGCAAAAGAAGAAGCAGAGCTTGTAGCTCTATTAAGGGAATATAGGGATGTATTCGCATGGCACTATAGAGACTTGAAAGGAGTAGATCCAAAGATTTGCTCTCATACGATTCCGATGACCACTGATGCCAAGCCCACTAAACAAAAGCCCTACACATATAATGACAATTATGCAGCCAAAATAAAGGAGGAAATTGACAGGCTGATTGAAGCTGGATTCATCTATGAGATTGAGCACACTGAATGGGTGTCCCCCATTGTGGTGGTGCCCAAGAAGAATGGGAAATTGCGAGTGTGCATTAACCTTAAAAAAGTTAATGCCGCAACGATCAGAGATAGTTATCCACTTCCAATCACCGAACATCTATTGGAGCGTGTTGCAGGCAAGGAAGTTTATAGCTTCCTTGATGGATTTTCAGGTTACAACCAAGTAGCCATTGCCCCCGAAGATCAACACAAAACGGCCTTTGCCACAGAATGGGGAATCTTTGCATTTCGTGTGATGCCATTTGGGCTCACCAATGCACCTGCAACATTCCAAAGGCTCATGTGTCATGTCTTCAAGGAGTTCTTGCGGAAGAGCTTAGAAGTATATGTGGATGATTTATGTGCGCATTCCCAACAGAGAAGTTACCACATCCCTGAGCTCAGACAAATCTTCAACAAGTGTAGAGATTATCGAGTTTGTCTGAACCCAGAGAAGTGTGTGTTCATGGTACGACAAGGTAAAATCTTAGGTCACATTGTTTCTAAGAATGGAATTTCAACAGATGAAGACAAGGTAAGAGCGATAGCAGAGTTGCCAAGACCAAGAAATGTTAAAGAGGTACAGGCCTTTATGGGCCATTGTGGATATTACCGTAGGTTTATCCACATGTATGCCATCATAGCTAAACCTCTTTATGGGTTGTTAACAAATTTTGAGTGGAACGAGGAATGCGAGAATTCCTTCAACGAGCTGAAAAGACGTTTGTGCACAGCACCAATATTGACTACTCCGGATTGGAGCAAACCCTTTCATGTCCATGTAGATGCCTCCAATCATGCAATAGGATGTGTGCTAGCACAACCCACAGGTGAAGGAAACCTAGATTTGCCGATAGCATATGCTAGTAGGCAATTAAATGCAGCTGAACGAAATTATACCACAACGGAGAGAGAAGGCTTAGGTATGGTATATGCCGTGAAGAAGTTTAGACACTATCTATTGGCCAATAAGTTCAAGTTTTTCACTGATCATCAAGCTTTACTATATTTGGTCAATAAACCTTGCAATACAGGCCGCTTAGTAAGATGGTTCCTCTTACTAATGGAATACGACTTTGAAGTTGTTGTCAGGAAAGGTAGAACCCATCTTAGGGCAGACCATCTTTCTCGTATCACTTCAGGAGAGCCACCGCAAGGAGTGTCTGATGAATTGCCCGATGCTTATCTGTTCAATTTAGAAGTTGTTCCTAAATGGGCAAATAAGTTGGTGCCAGTCCTAACCTTCGGACCTGCAAATAAAAATGTGAAAACAAGCAAAGAAGAAATTGTAAAATCACAAAAGTATCAAATATTGGCCGGAAGTATGTACAAGCAAGATACCGAGGGCGTATTAGCTTGTTGTGTTGAGGACGACGAACATACTAGTTGGATGCAACAAGCCCATGAGGGACTGCTAGGAAATCACTACTCTAAACAACGAACATTGCAGAATCTAAAACGTTTAGGAGTGTATTGGCCTAGCATGGACAAAGAAATACAGGAGTGGATCCAAAATTGTCCAGTGTGCCAGAAGAGACCCCCAGTGGAGCATGCCACTCTTTATCATGTGTCATTAATCCCAGATTGGAGTGCTCCATTGGTTGAGTTCATGAGATCGGGAACATTACCCAATCAGGCTAGTCTTGCAAGAAAACGGAGCATGGAGCAAGAGGCTCAAGACTATGCCTTAGTAGGAGACAACCTATATCGAAGAGGCAAGGATGGTTACCTAAGACTGTGCGTTCATGAATCAGACTATTTGAAAGTCTTAGAAACTGCACACAGCGGTGCTGCAGGTGGACACTTTGGGCCTGACAGAGTAATTAAGACCATTCTATTCTCAGGACTTTGGTGGCCCACTCTTCATATGGATGCACATACTTATGTGAAGAAATGTGACACATGCCAACGTGCCCAATATCCGATAAGAAAAGATGAAATGCCCTTGAGGCCCATGATGGGAGGACGCGCATTCTCGAAGTGGGGCATAGACTTTGTTGGTCCTATTAACCCCCCAGCTAGAAACTCCCATGCAGAATACATTATTGTAGCCACAGATTACCTTACAAAGTGGGTGGAAGTAAAATCCACGACAAAGAATGATGCTCAAACGACGGCTAAGTTCTTATTCGAAAATGTGTTCACTAGATATGGGTTACCAATAGAGTTGGTTAGTGATAGAGGTACGCACTTCTTGAATGAGGTCATTGAACATCTCCTTCAAGAATTCATGGTGATACACAAGAAGTCTGCCCCTTATCACCCACAAGCCAACGGACAAGCCGAGAGCACGAATAAGATCCTATGTAACGTATTGACGAAACTTGTAAATAATAAACGCTCTGATTGGGACAAACAACTTCATCATGCTGTTTGGGCATACCGAGTTGCCTACAAAACGGTACTCAATGCTACCCCATTTCATATGGTCTTTGGACAGAATGTCGTGCTACCATTAGACTTCCTAATCCCTGCCTTGAAAGTAGCACAAGAGCATGAGTGGAATGGACATGAGTTGTCTTCCAGGATCTTTGATCTAGAACGCTTAGGTGAGACGAGGCTACGGGCAGCAGCAGGCATTTATGCTGCAAAGAAAAGGCAAAAGGCATACTTTGATGCCCATGTAAAGGATAAAGGATTGAAGGAAGGAGATCTAGTGCTGGTTTACACGCTAAAGCAACATGCCCGCAAATTGGAGAAACGAGGATATGGACCCATGATCATTAATAGACTCTCCACTAGCGGTGCAGTTCAATTGGCCACTTTAGAAGGTGATATCCTACCAAACTATATTAGTGGATGCCGAGTCAAGTTATATCAAGAACCTCTTATAGAGGAAATGCTCATGAGACTCAACACTGCTAAGAAGTGAAAAGAAGAGGAGTTAAGGGTTAGAGAAGAAGCACAAGCAGAGGCAAGAGAGCGCATCAGAAGAAATAAGCTACGGCGGCTAGGCCTAGATGTCAACACAAAAGCTCCAAAATATAACATGGACATGTGCCAAAAATCGGGCATAACTACTTCTCAAATAATTGATCGACGGCCCTTTGTGACTATAGAGGTAGGACAAGGAAAGAGTGTAAGGACTGTGAGAGCATTGGTTGACTCAGGAGCAGCAACTAGTGCAGTTAGACTTTCATACTGCCAAGACCTGCAATTGAACATCGAGCCCATAGAAGCCTATCTCATAGGTTTAGGAGGCGTGGAAACCCCTTGTTTGGGAGAGGTGGAACTTCCCATCTACCTTCAAGATGTTCCAATAAAAGTCAAAATGCTAGTGTGTCATGATGAGGACCTCACAGAGCCACTTGTCTTGGGTCAAGATTGGATTTACGACCATGCTGTCAACTTGAACCTAAGAAGTCAACTTCTTCAAGTTTGGGTATATAATCAATGCATTACATTAGAATTGGAGAATCGCATGCCCACTTACACTGACACCACACACTCTCTTTGTTTCTCTAAGGCTAATCTTCTCGAACAAGATGTTGTAGATGTCAAAAGCTCTATGATCCAGACGGACGCAACGGAAGGACAGTCGCAAAGGCAAGATGAACCTTCTTCTTTTTTTTCAAAGAGTAAAGCATCTACAGTAGTTCAACCTCAGAAGCAAGCAAAACAGTGCAAGATAGCCAGTCTATCAAATAGACAAAGAGCCTTCAAGAGGAAAGAAGTGTTGGGCATGACACAGATCTGGGTAAAGAAAGGAGTACAACCATCGATGTTGCCTCAAAGACTCCCACCCAACCAGATCGACCATGGCAACAGAAGGACCAAACACCCACGACAGGCTCAAGCACGAAGACTCCAACAAATTTGGGTACCGAAGCTATCAATGAAGGCCGACCACAATCAGGTACAAATTTGGGTGCCTAAAAAATTAGCTACAGCTCAACAAGGGCGATTACAGATGTGGGTACCCAAGAAGCTCTTACACGTACAAAGGCCTATGCTCCCCACCATGCGAAAGGCCTCAACAAAGAAGCCAAGGAAAGCAAAGGGTAAGAACAGAGCACAAAGACCAAAAGAAGATAAACTCAACCCTTCTACAAAAATAAGCAGGCACTCACCCAGGATATGGGTTTGGAAGCCAAAAGCACAAGCAACATCCACAGAACCAAGGGGCCAACCACACTGGATACCAAAGTTTGGACAGCATCCAAAGAAGAATTGGCTTGAGGTGATCTCTACAGGGCCAAATACTATTCGGAAATGGGTTCCCATTAGGAGGATTACATCATTTCGAGATCCAATCGACACCTCCAAACAAAGAATGCATCAACTATGCGAGTAACATCAAAAGCCTCGACGTGCATCAACCATGTGCCTTTGGCATAACCTTGTCTTTTGCACCATTGAGGTCATGCACTTCCAAAGTATGCATCAACATAGGGCCACATTACATGGCCTTGCATAGACACAATTGAGAAATCCCAGGCACATGAGACACAATTTTCACATGCAAAATATGTTATTGATACTAACCTCTTTCTTCTTGTTTGATGCCATCGTGTTCCAAAAAAAAAAAAAAAGGGACTGTGCAAAGAAGAGGACTGTGCTTGAAAATGCTCATCAGCGAACTTTCAGCAAGAACATCCATCAACAAAAAGGACAAGCCGATGGTCAAACACCATGATGGAACTACAACACGAAGAGATGAAGATCAACGGACCCTTCTGTTGCTCTAGCACAATGGTGAGAACCACGTTAAGAAGCTTCACCTCCTTAATGTCAATCCGAGGGAGAGGTAGGAGTGATATGAAGATCGTGAACGTGAGATGATGTGAGAGTGAAGGTGAGAAGCACAAAGATGCACACACACATACACGCACACAATGAAGAGACAAGCAAGACACAATGGAAGGTGGGAAATTAGCTCTATTGCTCAAGAATACTCTTACAAGCTCAAATTAGCTCTATGCTCACACTAACCAAAATGAACCAACCCCAAAAATGAGCTCTCTAGCTCTTTTTATAGTTTCTAGACTAGTTTTGACCGGTTTCACATCTAGTGACCGGCCTAGTTAAAAATTAGGTCCTAGAGGCTATTTGGAAGGGTAAACGATGTCTAAAAATAACGAAATTTGGTACGAGTATTCTACCTAAGCTCCTCAAGCTCGAGGACTCCTCGGCTTGCACAAAATGGAGCTATGGATTAAAAAATGGGGTTTTGTCTATATTACATATGTTACAAGAGTGATGAAAATCACTGTTGGATGTTTGAAGAAGTAATAAGAATTATATTTGTTTTTTTTTTTTAAATTGATCCGCCTGGCTCCCTGCTTTGTCTTCACATGCTTCCGTGGCGTCTGTGCCTCTGACTGCTTCCAACACCCCCCTCCCTCTCGCTTCTGTCGTCCCTGACAGAACCTTGTTGTGAGGTCTGCCGGATGTAATTCTGTAGGAGGTCTTGAGCGAGGGTGTGCTCTGATACACAAATACCTCGGGCTAGATCAGCCTCGAGTTTCTCCCAGTCGATAGGTTGCGGCTCGTCTGGTGGTGGGAGCTGATAATGTGTGGAGTACACCATTCGTTCACAGGCAAATAATTGCAATAAGTGTGTGGGCCTGCTTATAAATACTTCGGAATGGTACTCCCAAAAACCGGTGGTGAACATTTCTTCGAATGTCTGCTTGTAACATGCCGGTAGATATTTGATCCTGCAGTGCCAGGCGTAACACACCCGTAGCGATGGCGTTGTGCTCATATCATAGACTAAATCAAAGTTGCCATGCTCAAAGCCCGGGGTGTTGACATGGGGAGCCTTGATGCGCCGGAAGACTTTAAAGACCATCTGCATCATGTCAAAGATTTTGACAGTCATGTGCGCGGCAATATCATCCATAGGTTTTAATCGAGGGAGCCAGTGGCGGATCGTCGCCATCATGTAGCCTACTGTGGGTAACGCGACTGGTGGCTTGAAGTAGGGGTAGTTCAACCAGTCTTGGCACTGCTTATTGTTCTGTAGCTTTATAGCGAAGGCAGTCCAAGAGCGGCGTCGTGGTACTGGTCCCCAGCACGGATTAAATTTTAAATGAAGCGGCGCTTTTACCCACGTGCTCATCATCTCTGGATAATTTTGCAATAAATCTTTGCGCCAGTCTGGTTGAAGGATTTCACCTCTCTGTGCTCTTGGTGGCAAGTCCTCTGGCTCGAATTGAGTTGCATGCGTTGGTTTCATGCCGGTTTCTTTCTCGATGGTGAATTGGTATTCGGCCATTAGCATGAAGTACGGTTTATATTGGAGCTCATGCCCAGATATGTATCGTCGCGGGGCCAGTTGAGCAAAGAATGGTGACTGTAAAATTTTCTCTTCAATTATGGCCATGGCATGTAGCTGTGCCTCTACTCTGGCCGAGTGTGTCGTCCCGAGTTCTTCCACTGTCTTCATCCACGCGGGGGTAGGTAATTCGTAGGTCATCTGGCCTTCGGCCGTGACACGTCCGCCTGGGATGGGTATCGGTTCATATGCCTCTTCGAATGTCTCCTCCACCGGGATAGTGACGGTTTCTTCCTCAGCTGGTAGCTCAGGTGGGGAGTCTGGCCTTGGTGGTGCTTCATAGATGGCAATCCTAGATTCAAGATTTGTTACCTGGGCCCGGAGTGTGTTGAGTTCCTCTAAAACTTCAGGGGCAGGGTCCGCAGGTGCTGGTAGTCCTGTTGCTACGTGTACTTGTTGTGTTGCTGGTTCTCTGAGCTGTAGCAGTTTGTGATCTTCCTTTAACTTTTGATGTTCTTCGTTCATACGATCATAGTCCTCGAGCAATCTGACATGGTCGTCTAGCAGCATCCGCATCGACTCGGATGGGATTGCCTTGAATCTGCTCGGACTTAGTGGCTGTTCTGGATGATCTAAAGCCGCTTCCAAGTTCTCTCTGTTCTGCTCTTGGAGTCTCTGGTTCTCCTCTTTTGCTGCGGCTAAGTGTCTTCTTAGTAAGCCCATATTTCTAGTGAGCGTTGCATTGCGGACAGTCTGGGCTCTAAGTAGGTTATCTAAATCCGCGGTGGCCTCTTTGCTTTTTTCCTCACTTTCTATTTCTAACTTGTGATAAGCCTCTCGTAACTCTTGGTATCGGCTGTTCAGTGAGGCGTTCTCAATTGATAACAAATTAAGCTGCGTTTGTAAGTCGTTCGTCGTTTTCTGCAGCTGTTGATAGTTGGTGTCGAGTGATGCAAACTCATCGCGGACTTGCGTCATGCATGCGAACATGTGTTGAAATGCGGTGTCTATGGTGGGCGATAGTAGTAGTGAAGTGCTAAATGAGGATGCAGTGGTAGTAGATGCAGTGGGAATGGGGAGCGGGGTTGGGACTGTGGATGCAATGGTGATTGTGGAAAATTGTGAAGTGCCTAAATATGAGGGTGCTGTGAGTGGAGTGGGTGGTGGTGAGGTGGGTGGTGATATGTCCATGCCATTGGACGTGTTTAATGTTGTGACTGTGAAAAGTGGTGTGATTGTGGGTGGTTGCGTAGGTGTGAATACGGGATTTACAAACGTAGAGTAGTTTACAGGGGGGATGGTTGGGGTGGCTTGGTGAAACGGGGAAATAGGGGTTATGGTAGGTTGGGGAGGTGAGACTGGTGAGAAGGTTAGTGGGGTTAGGAAGGGGAATGGGGGTCTTAGAGGTGGGGGAAACGCTGGGAAGGATGAAGGGGTGAAGGGGTTAACATAGGGATGCAGAGGGTTGGGTGTGGGCCTGGTGGTATGAATGGGTAAGGAAGAGGTTGGGGCTATATTGCTTTGTACAGGTGTGGATGTGGGGAAAGCAGGTGGGTGTGCGGGTGATACAGGATGGGTTGGTGAAAGATGAGGTGAGAGAGGAGTCGAAGGGGTGGAGGTTATTTCGAGGATTGTAGTGGTATGTACAATGGTGGTACGGGGTGGCGAATCTACAAGAATGGTTTCTGCGGTTACTGAACGTTCGGGGGCGAGGCGTGCCTCCCTGGCTTGTGCTGAAGATTGGGCTCCTGTTGGTACACGAATATACTCCCCAGGTTTTGAGAGTAGTCGCACTCGGCGGGGATCAAACTGTGGTAGTTGCTTTCTTTGTAAAAACCTGAGTGCTTCATGGGAGCCTACTGATTTGACTAACTCTCTGAATCCTCTGATGTATGCGTCTTCGAATCCTCCAGAGATGAGTTCCTGTTCAATTAATGCCTGGCTCTCCTCTTCAGTTAACTTCTTTCGTGCCCAGACTTTCTCCATGGTACGATATAATTTCTTTATAGCCAGTGTGTACGCTGCGGCTTCGAATGTCTCATCTTCATATGTGCTGGTGTCGCCGTGTGTGTCGGTTTGTTGGCCTTGGCCCTCTGTCTGTTCATCATGTGAGCCCTGGCTGGCTTCATCGTTGCCTTGATCGTCGTCTGTTTCGGTTCTTTCTTCTTCAGAGCCCGACACAGCTTGTCCCTGTGGCAAGTCTCGCGGCGTAGTCGGGTAGCTGGGACGTTCATATTCCTGGGAGAACAGTTGTGCTTCTGAATACTGAAATTCGTTTGAGAATGCATCAGGCATCTCAAAATCGAATGTCGTGTTTATGGGGTCGGCCTCCATATGTGGTATCGGGAAAGAAAACGCTTCCGCACCAATGGTGGTGGGAGCTTCTGCTGTTGTGGTGGCGGGTTCTGAGGTGGCAGCTGCCTGGGGTGCAGCGGTACTAGTGGTGGCCTCTGTAATTACTGGTCTGGACAATCGTATGCGAATAGGTTGTACAGTGGGAGCAGCTTCTGTCTGTGGTCGCTCTGGAGAGGGTTGTGGTGATGGCGACTCTGGCACTTGGAGGCAAGGGATGGTGCCTCGCATGCGCTTACCTGCCCGTGTCCTACTGGGCTTCCTAGCTTTCTTCGCTGTGCTCTTGAATGCCTTCAATTCCTCTCCTGTTAATGCACGCTCGATGGGCAAGTCATAAGCCAAACACATATACACAATTCTTGTGAGTGCACAACATCCGTTAAGCACTTTTTTACGCTCCCATCTGTGCTGTGCCAGATACATTTGGTCTATGATCCAGCTTGCCAGATCAACTGTTTGAGGTCCCGTACATGCCAAATATAATCCGAACCATATTCTTTTGTGTGGCATGGTAAATCTGTCCTGAGCTGGAAATGCAAAATGTTGCATGCATATTCTTAGTGGCTTTGACAACTCAGGTGTAATGGCCGAAATCTCTTCCCACTTCGTGACATCCCCACGTTTCATCGGTTCTGGAATCAATCTCTCTCGGTCTGTGGGAGTGTGGGTTCCATGAATCTTGATGGCTGCTCTGATTAGGTCCTTAGAGAGATAAAATCTCTTGTAAGGTGGATCATCCACTAGGGTAGGCAATATGAAGGTTCCTGGGATGTCCTTATTCTCTGATGCCAGTAAGGTTGTGATTAAGTAATAGCACCTATAAAAATCCGGTTTGGGTAGAGGATCACTGAAATATTCTGTGAAACCGGCTCTGGCCCAAACATGAGTTAAATCCTGGGTGCTTTGTAGGGCTTCGAATTCTCTGGAGAAAAACTGGTACTTTCCCCACGTGCGGTCATCAAATGTCAGAGAGGATTCGAATATAAAGTCTGCGTCCGCGAGGGGTCCTGCCAGGCCCTGAAACCAATGAGAGTTCCTGTGTATCTTTTCGGTGTAGCCCATAGGGGGGTTATCGATAGGCATGGGCCCTGGAAATCCCTGAAATTCCGGCGGTGGGGCAGTCGGGTGTGATTCTGCTCGTAGCACGTTGAGTGGCACAGCCGCTACACTGGGGCCTGCTCCTGATGTTCCTTCGTCGGTTTGCATGGTGGCTGGTGCGCTAGTGAGAAGGATCTGCTACAAAAGATTAACACATTAGCATGGAAATTAATCATGATCCCATTAAAGTGAGACCGCAATCCCTTTCCATAACTGATGCGTAACCCGTGTAGCCAAGTGCTGTGATGTGATGGATGCCATGTTTCTTGCAGCACTAGTGCAGGTCTCTGGACACCTATACGTTTCAGATCATGCATACATTTCTTGATGAGATGAGATTACGAGTGGTGTGTGATGATGGTGTGTGAATTTATACCAGGTTTAAAGGTTAGAGATTTAGTACAAGGTTGTATGTTAGTCGGGGGGTAGTTAGACAATGGGTTAGGGGAAGACGGTTGGACACGTTTCGGTATCCATTTCCTAAGAGTCCTTGAATGGGTGGTGGGTTTCTGCTGAGGGGTAAAAGGTGGTGTCGGGTTTGGTGGTATCGAGGGATGAGATGAGTTATGGGGGTTATATATTACATGGCTTATGGGTTGAGCTATGATACATGGTTTGGGTACCCAAATCTACGTGGGCGTGGGTCTATGGGTAAGGTACTTCTTGGCGATCCACATTTGTCGGATGTTTGGACCTGTAGAAGAAGGTCGAGGGGATGGTGGAGATCGATTCTGTTTCTGTTCGGCCTTTTGCTTGTTGATCTCGGCTTGGTTGGAGTCCTTCGGTGCTTTTTGTCCTTTAGGCACCCATATTTGTCTGGTGCCGCGTCCTTTGGGAGGCCTGAACTGCCTTCCTGGTCGTGTCTTCTGATACTGTCGTCGATCTGGGTTCCTTTGTCGTGGTTGACTCTGTTGTGGCTGGGGTTGAGAGGTCGGATGGACACTCTGCTTTGGAAAAGAAGGGAGTTCCAACACTTGCGTGACCTGCCCATTAGGAAGTGATGCCTTTTGTAACTTTAATCTAGGCCAGTCCGCAACAAGTTTGGGAGGATGAGCACCGCAGGGAGTCGTGCTCATTTGGCCGCTGATGCAACCCACCTGACCTCTGATTGTGCCCTTCTGTCCTTGCATTTGGGTAACTGTCGCTTCTAGTTTGCAGGAAGTCCCAGGGAAGATCTCCTGTCGTTCTTCTGACTGACAACTGTCTATAGCCAAGCCCGAGTGGGTTGGTGTAGACGTAACGTGACTGGTCTGCCCAAAAATCTTCCTGTCTTCCGTCGCATGCGTTTCATAGGGTCTAGGGTCACAACCGTCAAGCGGAATGCCGTTAGGGAAGTCAAGCGATATCACTCCCTTTTGCTCTAAGGTTCCAATCTGTAAGGAGCCTTGTCTAAGATTTAGGTCCACTGAGTGATCGTATAGCCAATCTTGGCCAAGGATTAGGGGTTCTATCAGGTCGTCATCATGGCACACTAGTAGCTTTGCCGTCATGGTCACATCCTTAATGAGGATAGGAAGGTCCACCTCACCCATGCAAGGGGTTTCCATGCCTCCTAGGCCTATGAGGTATGCCTCAATTGGCCGCATTTCTATTCCTGAAGCCTTATAGTGGGACCATCTAATCGCACTAGTCGCAGCACCTGAGTCAATCAAAGCCCTGAGTTCTTGGCTATGGTTACCGTGCGCTAGCCTCACTGTAATGAATGGTCTCCTGTCCACTATGCTCGGATGAGTGGTTGACTTTACTTGACACATGGCCATGGGATATCTGGGTGATGTTTCCAGATGGTTATAATGTTCTCTCCCTAGTCCTTGTCTTCTTAGCTTCATGCGCTTAATGCGTTCTATGGCTTCTGCCTGAGCTTCTGCTCGTATTCTATTTTCTTCCTCCTTACGCTTCTTTGCCAACGTGAGTCGTCTAAGCATATCCTCAGTAAGAGGTTCTTGATATAGCCTGACTCTACAGCCACTAATGTAATTAGGCATTATATCTCCTTCTAAGGTGGCTAACTGTACTGCTCCGCTCGTCGAGAGTCGGTTAATGATCATAGGTCCATAACCTCGCTTTTCTAACTTTCGTGCGTGCTGTTTCAGTGTATACACTAGAACTAAATCTCCTTCTTTTAGGCCTTTATCTCTCACATGTGCATCAAAATATGCTTTCTGTCGCTTCTTAGCTGCGTATATTCCTGCCGCTGCCTTTAGCCTGGTTTCTCCTAATCGTTCCAAGTCCATTATTCTCGCTGATAATTCATGGCCGGTCCACTGATGTTCTTGTGCAACCTTAAGGGTCGGTATCAAGAAGTCGAGAGGAAGCACTGCATTCTGACCAAAAACCATCTGAAAGGGAGTTGCATTGAGTACGGTCTTGTAGGCCACTCGATATGCCCAAACAGCGTGGTGTAACTGTTTGTCCCAATCTGAACGTTTGTTGTTCACGAGTTTCGTCAGTACGTTACAAAGTATCTTGTTAGTGCTTTCAGCCTGACCATTGGCCTGAGGATGATATGGTGCAGATTTCTTGTGAATCACCATAAAATCCTGTAACAGATATTCAATGACTTGGTTTAGAAAGTGAGTGCCTCGATCGCTCACTAACTCTATAGGCAATCCATATCTTGTAAAGACATTTTCAAATAAGAATTTTGCAGTCGTGTGTGCATCATTCTTCTTTGTGGCCTTTGCCTCTACCCATTTCGTCAGATAATCTGTGGCAACAATAATGTATTCCGCATGTGTACCTTTTGCAGGGGGGTTAATGGGTCCTACAAAGTCTATTCCCCACTTAGAAAATGCACGTCCGCCCATCATGGGTTTCAATGGCATTTCATCTCTGCGAGTAGGAAACTGAGTTCTTTGGCACACATCACATCTCTTTACATAGGTATGAGCATCCATGTGAAGAGTGGGCCACCATAATCCTGCAAAGAGGATGGCTTTGATTATCCTATCTGGTCCAAAATGACCTTCTGCTACACCTTGGTGTGCAGTCTCTAGTATGCTCAGATAATCGCTTTCATGAACACATTGTCTTAGATATCCATCTCGTCCTCTTTTGTATAAGTTATCGCCAATAAGTGAGTAGCCTTGAGCTTCCTGCTCTAGACTGCGTTGTCGAGCTAAGGTCATTCCTTGAGGGAATGTATTCGTCCTCAAGTATGTCACTAAAGGTTCACTCCAGTCTGGTGTGAGAGACACGTGATATAATGTAGCATGTTCTACTGGTGGTCTTTCACAACAAACACTGCATTCCTTACACAACCTGTAGACATCTGCTTCCATTGTAGGCCAATATACTCCCAATCTCTGCAGAGTCTGTAGTGTTCTATGTTTTGAATGATGTTGCTTTAGTGCACCTAAGTGTGCTAATTGCAACCAATTCGCATGTTCTGATTCATCTACACAACAAGCAAGAATCTTTTGATTATCCTGTTTGTATATGCTTCCTGCCATTATTTGATATTTCTGAGACTTGGTAATCTCTCCTTCTTTGATCTTTAACTTAGGATTCTTGGGTCCGTATGTGAGAATAGGGACTAAAGGCTTAGCCCATTCTGGTGCTATCTCAAGGTTAAACAAGTATGCATCTGGTAGATCATCCGCTACTCCTTGAGGAGCTTCTCCTGAGGTTAATCTTGAGAGGTGGTCAGCTCTAAGATGCGTCTTTCCTTTCCTAACTACCACTTCAAAATCATACTCCATGAGTAATAGAAACCAACGTATCAGTCGTCCGGTGTTACATGGTTTGTTGACTAAATATAATAGGGCTTGATGATCCGTAAAGAACTTGAATTTCTTGGCCAACAAGTAATGCCTAAACTTCTTTACCGAGTAGATCATCCCTAATCCTTCTCGTTCCGTCGTGGTGTAATTTCTCTCTGCTGCGTTCAGTTGTCTGCTAGCGTAAGCTATAGGGAGATCTATGTTACCTTCATTCGTGGGTTGTGCTAATACACATCCTATGGCATAATTGGATGCATCCACATGTACATGGAATGGCTTACTCCAATCTGGAGTGGTTAATATAGGTGCTGAGCACAAGCGTCGTTTAAGTTCATTGAATGAATGTTCACATTCATCTGTCCACTCAAAATTGGTTAAAAGAGAGTACAAAGGCTTGGCTATGATTGCATACATGTGTATGAATCTCCTATAATAACCGCAATGGCCCATAAATGCCTGTACCTCTTTCACATTAGTTGGTCTTGGTAATTCTGCAATTACCTTCACCTTTTCCTCGTCCGTAGAGATTCCATTTTTTGACACAATGTGTCCTAGAATTTTGCCTTGTTTGACCATGAAAACGCATTTTTCTGGGTTCAAACAAACCTGATATTCTCGACATTTGTCAAATATTTGTCTTAACTCTGGAATATGTGTCTGTCTTACATTTGAATGCGCACATAGGTCATCGACATAAACTTCCAAGCTCTTGCGTAAAAATTCCTTAAAAACATGACACATGAGTCGCTGGAAAGTGGCGGGTGCATTTGTTAAGCCAAATGGCATCACACGAAATGCAAATATGCCCCATTCTGTGGCAAAAGCCGTCTTGTGTTGGTCCTCTGGAGCAATGGCTACTTGATTATAGCCTGAAAAACCATCAAGAAAGCTGTAAACTTCCTTGCCCGCAACTCTTTCCAATAGGTGTTCCGTGATAGGAAGAGGATAACTATCTCTAATCGTTGCGGCATTAACTTTTTTAAGGTTAATACACACACGCAATTTTCCATTCTTCTTGGGCACAACCACAATGGGGGATACCCATTCGGTATGCTCAATTTCGTAAATGAATCCTGCTTCTATCAAGCGATCTATCTCCTCTTTAATCTTCGCAGCGTAGTTATCATTGTACGTGTAAGGTTTCTGTTTTGTCGGTTTTGCATCTGGAGTCATAGGGATTCTATGAGAACATATATCTGGATCTACTCCTTTCAAATCTTTGTAACTCCAAGCAAAAACATCTCTATATTCGCACAATAGGGCAACTAACTCTTCTTCTTCTTCAGTCGTCAAATCATGCCCTATGTATGTGCATTTTTCTTCTTCTCCTTCTATGGCAACTATTATTTTCTTGGTTTTCTCTCGGTTATCGTATACTTGTCCGTCATTCGCCTTTCTATTGGGCATTCGTACCATGATTCTTCTATCGTCGATTTCATATTTCTTGAAATTCTCGGGTACTTCAAATAAAGATTCTTCTTTTTCTGACATGGTTTCTTTCTTCTTCCTTTTCTTGCTTTCACTCTTGGTAGTCACTTGAGTGGCTAACCTTACCTCGTTCGTAATTTCCTCGTGTCTCTGAGTGTGAGTCTCTACTTCGTAGAAATATTCTTCCTCTGATGCAAAGGGTGAGTCCATGATAATTGATTCTAAATCAAAATCGCTTGCATCCTCAAATGCATCAGTGTCTGGTTCACACTCTTCTAAAATTGCATCGCCCATGATTGGCTCTATCGTAAAAACTAAAATGTCATAGCCATCCTCGTCACAGTGGGGTGTCCATTGTTCTTCATTGATGGCTACATCCATGGTTGCTAGAATCTCTGCCCAACCATGGGGTTCAAACTCTTCATCTGGGAATACTACAGGTGCATAGGCTGGATCTTGAAGGGTTCGTGGATGTTGTTCTGCACCTAAGGTCCTTGCTTCTAAACGTTCTTCCTCTTGTTTGGCTACTTTACACATCCATAAATGGGTATCCTCATGCAACCAAGAAGGATCTGATTCTAATGAGTGCACGGATTCCGTCTCTACCGGTGTCTTATGGATGGTATTCCATTGTATTGGGGGTACATCTCTGTGTGAATAGTCTTTAAGGTTGACTTTGGTAGTCACTCCTAAATGTTGCAAGTACAAAGAATTAGTTCCCCAATCTTGTACAATTTGTAACTGACGCATGAATGGTCGTCCCAATATCATCTCATATGCTTGATTTTTAGCAAAGTCGCAAATGGCAAAGGTATGCTCAAATTCTACACCACAAGTGGTGAGAGATATGCCTTCTAGTAAGCCTAACGGTTTTTCTATGTGTCCATCGGCCATTTGTAGCTTCATCCTGGTGGGTCTGAGTGCTGGCTTACCCCAACGTTTCCATAAGGCGGTAGTAGCGATAGCTACTCCAGCTCCTGAATCTAAGATGGCTTTCGTGGTGTAGCCTTGATGGGTTATTGGAAGATATGTGTTACCTTCCTCTCCTTCGCTTACGTCTCCAATCTTTTCCACGGGTATCTCTGGTACCTTCTTCTGTGATCCTATCTGAGAGGGTGTGGTAGCTAGCTCAGGGAATTGATTTGCTACGTGCTTCCACAATTCTGGTTTTACCTTTAACAGTTCCTCCAGAGTGAGATTACATTGTACTTTGGTATTCTTGATCACTTCCGTATTTCTAGGGATTACTGATTCTTCATTCCTCACTATTATCGTGGGTGCTCTCATACTAATAGACTTTGCTTCCCAAGGTCCTGTGAACTGAGGTAATTCTTGTAGAGAATTGGATTCAAATCCTGTGGGTTCACTCAGTTGTTCCACCTCTACATCATCATATATAGAGGGGATGTCTTGGGGAAATTGTTCCTGCAAGTCGTTTATTTCTTGAATAGGAGGATGAGTTCCTTGTTCTTTTCTCCATTTCTCTTCTTGTATTTCTCTCAAAAATTCATGTGAGTACCTATGTATGGAAGACAAATTGTCTTGGCTTTCTGTATTGGGTACTTGAGATAGGGATGGTGCATTCCTCTCCTGTGTCTCTGGGACAATAGGGTTCCTAGACTGATCCTTTTTCTCTTTGCTTTCTATCAAGTGTTCTAGCCTCTCCATTAATCCTTGAAAGTGTAGTTCTGGTTTTGCCATGTGATTCCAATTAAGATATCTAGAGGCTTCGAACAAGGCTTGTGCTAGTTCTACCATCTTCATGCACAATTTAGTTCTCTCAATTTCTAGATCAGCTCGAGGGTAGTTTTTACTCATTTCCGTGACCTGAGGTCCCTCTTTTATTCTAGCCTGATATGCACGAAACATCATGTCTAGATCTTCTGGTATGGGTTCCGCTAAAACCGATCCTGATTTCTGAGCTGGATTTTCTTGATTTGATTCCTGTGAAGCCAATTCTTGTATTTTGGCTCTAGATTCTCTTAGACTTCCTTCCAACTCACTTATCTTTTTACTCCATTTTCTCTTTATCCTTTCTCTAGAATCTTTCCAAGATTTCGTCTTTTTACTACTCGATTCCGCAACTTCACTAGTTCCGACTACTTTCTCTTGATTAAGCTGTTGGTTTTGTAAGAGCGCCTGGGCTCTGGTTATAGCTTGGATAGGCACGTATGTAGGGTTGGATCCATCTGCGTTGTTTACAATACCTATCACGTTGATCGATGTCACATTTGATGTGTTAACTGGGTTCTTAGGACAATCTTTGATTATGTGTTCTTTGCCACAATCAGCACAAAAGCCTTGTATGTTATAGTACTGTGATTGCCTTGCTATTGGGGGATGTGGACAATCCTTAATGAAGTGATCTCCTTGGCACCTAAAGCATGATCCTCTAGGGCCCTGTGGTCTCTGTTGTCTCAACTGGGGCCGTGGGTTTGGGTTTGTGTACATCACATTAGTATAGTCTGGCTCCCAACTAGGTTCCATTGGAGGACTATCATAATGATGTGTCTCCACATGTTCTGGTGACTCCGTGTAATAAGCGGGTGGACTAGTTACATGAGTAGAGTCAAAACTGTTTGAGTTCGGGTCACTTTCGGTGATCAAAGGTGAAGAAGGCACTAAGGCCCTACTTAGGTTCTCTTCTGCAGTAGCGTATTTGACTGAGATGACATTTGCTGGTGGGGGTGGCTGCTGAGCTAAGACGGGTTGAGGTCTCTGTTGAGCCTGGTATGGGTAGTTCTGAGGAGGCCTATAGTAATAAGGTTGAGCATTGTATTGGCCTTGATACCTACCTGGCTGCTGGTATGTTTGCGGGTAGTTCTGTCTCACGGTTTGTTTGTTGTATGGGCAGTCCTGAGCCATATGATTCGTGTATCTTCTCTCAATTGTGCAATATTGGCCACTAGGGTTGGCTTGAGGTTGAGGTGCATTGGGGCACATGTTTGCCAAATGATTTCCACCACAAGTGTAACAACGTACGTTCATCGGTAGCTTGGGCGCCTGTTTACTAGAAACTCCTAGTTTTTGGGCCACTTTTTCTGCTAGGTCCTCTATCGAATTAGACAATTTTGTGGATGCTAGAGAAGAACAATCTGAGTCCTTATAGACCTTTGAGAGTTCTAATTCATCTCCTAAGTTGTCGTCAATGTCTATACATATTCTTACACACTCCTCTAGCGTTCTGGGTTCTTTTAGGTACACATAAGAGCGTAGTTTAGCGCTCAACAAGCCATCTAGGAACAGTGATACTTGTTTGGCTTGTGAGGGTAGCTCTTGCATTGGACATCGCTCAACATATTGTCTGAATCTACGTCCTGCCAGTCTTACTGTTTCCTGAGGGGTTTGCTTAAAACTATGAATCAACGAAGACGTGTCATGTCTAACCCCACTTTTAGAGAATTCAGTAATGAATGACTCTAAAAAGTGATGGATGTCTCTAAATTGCCTTTGTTGCAATGGTTGAAACCAAGTTAAAGCGGTATTCTTTAACGTTAGTCCAAATGCGTTGTACTGCGTGAACATGTCCTCGACTTGTTCTGCTCTTAGTACTTGCTTGAATTCTGCGACATGGTCATAGGGATCTCCTGTCCCATCAAAGTAATTCTTCATTGATTTTACTAATTGCGTGGGTCTCAATACTCTTGCGTGTTCACGTGGCCTAGGTAGAGGAAAATCATCTCTACCACCTGGTATTCCATGTTCTCTTTGTCTATCCGTCCTATTAGTGTTCGTGGTTGTTCTATCTCTCCCTATGGGGTGATTGAAGCTTACTTCTGGTCTCTCGTGATTTCCTTCTCTTTGATTTCCCTGGGCTGAGGAAGTTCCTACCACTTGTTGATTTGCATTCATGTTTGTTCTGGATGGAGGGAATATCAATTCACCTCTCCAAGTGTAGGTGCTTTTAGCGCGCTCAGGCACCACGAAGACTCTTTCTGAAGTCTCATCCAGGTATACAACCTTTCCAGGTGTATCTGGGTCCTTGAATTCATAGATTGTGATGATGCCTACCTCACTGGGGTTTTCCTTTCTGTACCTCCAAAAGGCTTCATCTGTCTCTTTATTTACGAACAACTCGGTGCTCCTGTTATCTTGAGGGATCCACTCTGGGATGATTACTCTTGTTTATACGGATTTCCCTCTCGGTGTTCTAGGTTCTTCTAACGGTTCTTTTCCTTGAAATTTCCCTTCTGTCTCTAATTGGATTGTGCCAAACTCATTAGTATCGTTTGGCTGCGTACTCAGGACGTACATGGTTCCTTCTTTGTCTATGTAAGCGTCTCTCTCAAATTTCACCACTGGTCTTTCCAATCCAATGGGTTGATCAGGGTTGTGCAGTTGCACCACTTGCCTTTGCAAACCATCCTCATAGATGCGAGCACCTAGTCGGTTGGTTCGGAGAAACTCTAACTGCGTTCTATAGGGTCCTTCAGGTTTTTCTAGGTATGCTACATGAGATCCTCCTGCTGGTCTGTCTGCGCTGAATGCCATTTCTGATTCGCTAGTTTCTGAGCTCTCGTAGGGATAACTATTATTCAATTGCTGAGCCCAAGATCGTGCAGTGGTTCTTACACTAGCCTCTGATGATCTAAGGCTTCGTCGGTCCGACTTACCTATATGTTTGCCCGATCTAAGGTTCATTAATTTCCTTCCTTGCTCACTCAATTACACACTTAGATCGTCAACAGTCCTTTGTGATTAATTCTTGATTCTTCTTAATTTTTCTTTTCCTTGGATTCTTGTCTTAATATAAGCGTCAGGAATTCGACTTTCGTGATGATTTTGAGTTCTCGTTCCGTCAGACTTAGGTTCTTTTCTTTAGGTTTTCGTCACACACACCTTTACTTTAAGTCTTAAACTTGAAAGAATTACGTGTCTTGAACTTGAGGCGTTCCTATCGTCTTAAATCCACAATGCTAACGTTTAGCCTAAGCTAAGAATTGACTGAGGGGGTTGAGTAATCTTCCAACCTCGAGTCGGCTTTTCTGATTGCTCTGATGTCCTGTTGCCCAAGAAGCCGTGCTTCCCAAGCTCTGCTGTCTTCACTGCCTTGCTCGCTTGCCTTGGATTGCCCTTGCTAGACCTGGAAAATTCCAATGTTAGACCATTTCACAAGGTGATCAAGCACTTGAGTATATACATCTTTTATATCCCTTCTCTTTTTGCCCAACTTTTCAATACTTGCCCCCTGGCTTCCTAGTCCCAAACTAGGTGAACCTCAAAATAGTTTATCAAAAAATAGATGTATCCTTTATGAAAAAAACAGTTGAGGTCACGTAGTACTCGTCACGAGCTTTCTAACGAGCTATTAAGCTCAAAAAACGGACTTCGGATGAGAAAGTTACACACGTTCAGGCCCTGGGGGGTAAAAACTGACAATCCAGTTTTCCCTCAAAAATGAGCTAAGGGGTCTCCTATGAGTCTAATGGTCCAAAAATTTTTCAAAAATACCCTCAAATTTGGTCAAAAATTGAAGTCCAAAATTTGCGATGGGGGTGGGCAATCGCGATGGTCTGGGACCGTCGCGATGGTCCAAGTGAACCGTCGCGATGGCGCGGGATTTGGACAATCGCGATGGCGCGAAAAGGCGAACCGTCGCGATGGCTCGAAGTGAACGATCGCGATGGCGTGAGGTCGAACCGTCGCGATGGTCCAAAAAATGAACCGTCGCGATGGCGTGATCGGGCGGACAATCGCGATGGCGCGGTCAACGGTCAACGGTGGACAATCGCGATGGTCCGAAGTGAACCGTCGCGATGGTCCGCGATGCGATGGCTTGAGCCAATCGCGATGGTCCGATTTTGGGCTGTCGCGATGGTCCGAAAAATGAACCGTCGCGATGGTCTATCGAGACACGTGGCACTATCGTGGCGATGGCATGAGCCAATCGCGATGGTCCGGGGTCAACTGAACAATCGCGATGGTCCAAGTGGACCGTCGCGATGGCTCAAGTGAACCGTCGCGATGGTCCGAAAAAGCGAACCGTCGCGATGGTCCGGCCGAGCCGTCGCGATGGCGTGAGCCAATCGCGATGGTGCGACACAATCGCGATGGTCCGAGCCAATCGCGATGGTCCGAGCCAATCGCGATGGTCCACCAAATAACGAATTTTTGAAATGCAACTATGGTGCCGTGCGTGCGCAAGGATCGCCTACCTCGTGGTGTGGTCGCCTACCTCAAAATCCGAAAATTGCAGACCATCGCGATGGTCCGCCACACTCGGAAATCTCTGACAGAAAGTACATTTTTTACCTTTTGGAAGCTTTCCTGATGCTCTGAAGCTCTGTACCTGCAAGAAAACTCAAGAAAAAGCAAGCACATACAATCGCAAAAACTCTCTCTCGCTCTCTCGCATGCACAAATGAGGGGAAATGAGGTGAATGGGTGGATATGGTGAATTTTCTGATTTTTTTGGAAATGGAGATGATGATGCGATGATGAAGATGGAGTATGGGGAAGGTGAAAAACACTAAAAACTAAGTAAAAACAACAACAAAAACTGAAATTTTTACCTTCCAACGCCACTTCTTGCTATACTCTTACCATCACACATTCGTCCTAGACTCGATCCCCGGCAACGGCGCCAAAATTTGGTGTTGCTCTAGCACAATGGTGAGAACCACGTTAAGAAGCTTCACCTCCTTAATGTCAATCCGAGGGAGAGGTAGGAGTGATATGAAGATCGTGAACGTGAGATGATGTGAGAGTGAAGGTGAGAAGCACAAAGATGCACACACACATACACGCACACAATGAAGAGACAAGCAAGACACAATGGAAGGTGGGAAATTAGCTCTATTGCTCAAGAATACTCTTACAAGCTCAAATTAGCTCTATGCTCACACTAACCAAAATGAACCAACCCCAAAAATGAGCTCTCTAGCTCTTTTTATAGTTTCTAGACTAGTTTTGACCGGTTTCACATCTAGTGACCGGCCTAGTTAAAAATTAGGTCCTAGAGGCTATTTGGAAGGGTAAACGATGTCTAAAAATAACGAAATTTGGTACGAGTATTCTACCTAAGCTCCTCAAGCTCGAGGACTCCTCGGCTTGCACAAAATGGAGCTATGGATTAAAAAATGGGGTTTTGTCTATATTACATATGTTACAAGAGTGATGAAAATCACTGTTGGATGTTTGAAGAAGTAATAAGAATTATATTTGTTTTTTTTTTTTAAATTGATCCGCCTGGCTCCCTGCTTTGTCTTCACATGCTTCCGTGGCGTCTGTGCCTCTGACTGCTTCCAACACCTTCACCATGGTAAGACGTGTATGTTTCAACAACACTATAACCATGATAGATTAGGAAACCTCTTCGTCAGCATACCCTTGAGCACTTAGCTCAAGACCCAATCTCTTGCACCATACTTCTTGCCATGCATTTTCCAAGTACGCATACGTAGGGCCACATTACTAGGCCATGCAAAAGGCACATATTTTGTTCAACCCATGCACTAATGCACTGACCCACCATTCATTACGGGTTACAAGTACTTGGCATGAAAACTATGAAAATCCATCTTTGGACGAACCAGACGACATCAAGATGACAACAACAAGAACAAGGAAGCCATCCACCGCCGATAGTTGCTCACAATCAACATTGGCCACCTCCTTTGAGCAGCTAGCAGTTTTGGAAAACTCACAAATGCACCATCCAGATGGCATACAAGGCAGAAGTACGTACAAAGGGACTACAAACTGCAAGAGATAACAGTGGCAAAGTGAAGAACCGGACAAACGACCAGGCTACATTGGGAAAATGTATCATCCCTGTTGGACGCAAAGGACGCTACCTCTCAACGTACTACATGGAACGACCAATACAACAAGAGTCTGTCAGGGACGACAGACTCAAGAGGGGGGGGAGTGTTGAAGCTCAAGGTCAAGGACAAAGCATGGAAGCGCATCAAGGAAGTGGACACACAAGAAGAAGGAGCAAGTAGGGAGCTCCAAGAAGCACCTATCAAATTTTCAGAAGAAATCCCTACAAAAATAGTGATTTTTATCACTAAAAACCATTGTAAATACCATTTTCCATTTTTGTAACTCCATTTTGTTCAAGCCGAGGAGTCCTCGAGCTTGAGGAGTATTAGATCTACCATCCTACCAATTTTCATAATTTTTAGACTCCGTTTGAGCCCCCAAATAAGCCCTGGAACCTATTTTTTAACTAGGCCGGACACTAGGTCTGGACAGGGCCAAAACCACTCAAAAACTATAAAAAGGGCTGGAGAGCTCATTTTTGGGGTAGCTTGCTGTAGATTTCAGTTTTCTAAGAGAGCTCTTTGGTAATCGAAGCTTTCCATTGTTCCACTCTTTGCTCTTACCTTGTGCGCGTGTGTGTATGTGTGTGCATGCTTGTGTGCTTTCACTCTCGCACTTGTGCCATCACTTGCTCGCGGTCTTCATACCGGTCCTCACGTCTCCACGGATTGACATTTATGAGGTGTATCTCCTCACGTTGGTACTCACCATTGTGCTAGAGTGACAATTGCCAACTGATACTCGGCCATCAGCATAAAGTATGGTTTGTATTGTAACTCATGCCCTGATATATATCTGCGAGGGGCCAAGTGAGCGAAGTAGGGCGACTATAAAATTCTTTCCTCAATCATAGCCATTGCATGTAGCTGCGCCTCTACTCGTGCTGAGTGGGTGGTTCCAAGCTCTTCCACTGTCTTCATCCATGCGGGGGTTGGAAGTTCATACGTCATCTGGCCTTCAGCCGTGACTCGTCCGCCTGGGATGGGTTGTGGTTCGTAGGCTTCTTCAAGTGTTTCCTCCACCGGGATGGTTACATTTTCTTCATCGGCTGGGAGCTCTGGTGGGGAATCTGGTCGTGGTGGTGCTTCATATATAGCTATCCGCGATTCAAGAGTGGATATCTGGGCCCGTAATGCATTGAGTTCCTCTAGGATGTCAAGAGAAGGGTCCACAGGAGCTGGTAATCCTTGCGGTGCAGGTGCTCTGAGCTGGAGTAGTTTATGATCTTCCTTTAGCTTCTGATACTCTTCGTTTATTCGATCGTATTCATCGAGCAATCTTATGTGATCATCGAGCAACATTTTCATTGATTCGGAGGGCACTGCTTTGAACCGGCTAGGACTTAATGGTTGGTCGGGGTTATCGAGAGCAGCTTCTAAATTTTCTCTGTTCTGCTCTTGTAGCCGCTGGTTTTCTTCCTTTGCTGCTGCTAGGTGCCTTCTGAGTAAGCCCATGTTCCGAGTCAGCGTCGCATTGCGAACTGTCTGGGCCCTTAACAAATTGTCAAGATCAACAATGGCCTCTTTGGCTTTCTCTTCACTTTCTAATTCCAGCTTGTGGTATGCCTCGCGTAAGTCTTGGTATCGAGTATTCAATGAGGCATTCTCAATAGACAATGAGTTAAGCTGCGACTGCAAATCGTTGGTTGTCCTCTGCAGCTGCTGATAATTATTTCCAAGAGATGTGAATTCATCTCTTACTTGCGTCATACACGTGAACATTTGTCAAAATGCTGTGTCTATGGTAGGTGATAATATTAATGGTGGGCTAAGTGAAGATGCAGTGGGTGTAGATGCAAAGGGAACGGGGAATGGGGGTGGGAAAGTGGATGCTGTGGTGATTGTGGAAAATTGTGGTGTGCTTAAATATTGTGGTGCCACAAATGAAGTGAGTGGAGGTGCGGTGGGTGGTGATATATCCATATCGTTGGATGTAGTGTTGAGTGCGGTGACTGTGAATATTGGTGTGATCGTGGGTAAGTGTGTGGATGTAAATACAATATTTACAAAGGTCGAAGAAAAATTTACAGAAGGGTTGTCTTGGACGGCTTGATGGAGAGGGGAAAGAGGGGTTACGATGGGTCGGGGAGGTGAGACTGGGGAGAAGGTTAATGGAGGTGGGAATGGGAAAAAGGGTCTGGGAGGTGTGGGGAAGAATGGAAAAGATGGATGGAGAAATGGGTTGGATAGAAAGGTGGATAGGTTAGGGGGTAGACTAGGTTGAGAGGGTGCGGGAATTGTGGGCTGAACTTCTGCTACTCCGCCGGAGAAGGACGATGTTGTTCTAGGAGAAGGGGGATGTATGGGGGAGACTGGATGGATGGGAGGTGATGTGGGAGCGGTTGGGGTGGTCAGTACTTCGACGACTATGGTGGTATGTACAGCAGTAGTACGGGGTGGGGAGTCGACAATAATGGTGTCCTCTGCCAATGAGCTTTCAGGGACTAGACGTGCTTCCCTGGCCTGTTCTGAAGATTGTGCTCCTGTTGGGACACGAATGTATTTGCCCGGTTTTGATAATAGCCGTACGCGTCGGGGGTCATACTGCGGTAATGGTTTTCTTTGTAAATATCTCAAGGCTTCGGTAGGTCCGACTGATTTGACAAGCTCTCTGAAGCCTCTGATGTAGACTTCTTCAAACCCTCCTGAGACGAGTTCTTGTTCAATGATTGTTTGGCTTTCTGCGTCAGTCAACTTCTTGCGTGCTCAAACTTTTTCCATAGTACGATATAATTTTTTTATGGCTAACGTATAAGCTTCTGCTTTGAAGGTTTCTTCTTCATGCGTACTCATGTCACCTTGGGTGTCCGTTTGTTGTCCCTGTTCGTCTGTCTGTACATGTTCTTGGGATTCATGTGTACCCTGGCTGGCTTCATCATCTCCTTCGTCGTCATCTGTTGCTGTTCTTTCGTCATCCGAGCTTGATACGATTTGCCCTTGTGGTTGATCTCGGGGTGTGGTAGGGTAGCTGGGCCTTTCATATTCCTGAGAGAAGATCTGGCCTTCCGAAAACTGAAACTCACTTGAAAATACATCCTGCATCTCAAAATCATATGTGGTGCCTGCTTGTTCTGTTTCTAAATGGGGTATCGGGAAAGAGAAAGCTTCCGCACCAATAGTGGTGGGAACTTCTGCTGTAGTGTTGGTAGGTTCTGGGACTGTGGCTGCTTGAGTAGTGACTGTGCTGGTAGTGCCCTCCGTTATAACTGGTTTTGATAACCTTATGCGAATAGGTTGTACTGTGGGAGTGGCTTCTGTCGGTGACTGCTCTGGAGATGGTTGTGGTGAGGGTGATTCTGGCACTTGAAGGCAGGGGATAGTTCCTCTCATTCGCTTTCCTGCTCTTCCTTTGCTGGCTTTCCTTGCTTTCTTTGTTGTCCCCTTGAATGCTTTTAACTCCTCGCTGGTCATTGCTCGCTCAATCGGCAAGTCATACGCCAAGCACATATATATAATTCTCGTAAGCGTGCAACATCCATTGATGACTTTCTTTCGTTCCCATCTATGTTGTGCCAAATAGAGCTGATCAATTATCCAACTTGCTAGATCAACAGTCTGGGGTCCAGTACATGCTAGGTATAAGCCAAACCAGATTCTTTTGTGGGGCATGGTAAAGAGATCCTGAGCTGGGAAAGCAAAGTGTTGCATGCATATCCGTAATGGCTTGGAGAGCTCAGGGGTTATAGCTGAAATATCCTCCCACTTAGTAACGTCACCGTGCTTCATTGGCTCTGGAACTAGCTGTTCGCGCTTTGTCGGAGTGTGCGTGCCATGTATTTTGAGAGCTGCACGAATTAAATCTTTGGACAAATAAAACCTTCTGAATGGAGGATCATTCACCAAGGATGGCAACATAAATGTGCCGGGTAGATCCTTGTTCTCCGAAGCCGTCAAAGTGGTTACTAAGTAAAAGCATCTGTAAAAATCAGGTTTAGGCAAAGGGTCACTAAAATATTCTATAAATCCGGCTCTTGCCCAAACATGTGTTAAGTCTTGTGTATTCTGTAGTCCTTCGAAGTCTCTTGAGAAGAACTGATACTTGGCCCATGTGCGATAATCAAATGCCAAATTGGCCTCAAATATGAAATCAACGTCCGCTAATGGTCCTGCTAGGCCTTGAAACCAGTGAGAATTACGATGAAACTTCTCAGTATATCCTCTAGGAGGATCGTCAATTGGCATGGGTCCTGGAAAACCTTGAAGCTCTGGTGGTTGCATAGTCGGATGAGATTCCGCAAGTAGTTCTCCAATATTGGCCATTGGTGCACTCGGGCCAGCTTCTGATGGTCCTTCTTCGGTTTGCATGATGATTGACGTGCTAATGGAAAAGATCTGCTACAAAAGATTAGCACATTAGTATGGAAATTAATTATGATCCCATTAAGGTGAGACCGCAATCCCTTTCCATAGCCGATGTGTAACCCGTGTAGCCAAGTGTTGTGTTGTGATTGATGCAATGCTTCTTGCAGAACTAGTGCAGGTCTCTAGACACCTACATGCGTTCAGATGATACATACATTTCTTGATGAGGTATTATTACAAGTGATGTTGGGTTATAGTGTGTGGATTTATACAAGGTTTGGTCATGAATGAGTTATTACATGGTTGTAGATTAGTCGGGGTGGGGGTTATGTTAGACAAGGGGTTAGGAGAAGACTTCTGGATACGTTTCGGTATCCACTTCCTAAGAGTTTGTGATCGGGTGATAAGTCTCTGCGGAGGGACAAAAGATGATATCGGATTTGCTGGTATGGAGGGCTGAAAAGCTTTCCGAAGGGTGTATTTTACATGGCTTGAGGGTTGATCTATAATACATGGTTTGGGTACCCAAATTTGCGTGGGTGTGGGTCAATTCATCAGGTACTTCTTGGCGATCCAAATTTGTCGAATGGTCGAACTTGTAGAAGAAGGTCGAGGGGATGTTGGATACTGATTCTGCTTTTGCTTTGACTTCTTCTTGTCATTATCTGCATTGTTAATATGTCGGTGCTTTCTGTTCTTTTGGCACCCATATTTGTCTTGTGCCACTTGCTTTGGGATACTGATACTGCTTTCCTCTTTGTGTCGTCTGATGTTGTCGTCGGTCTGGGTTCCTTCGTCGTGGTTGACTCTATTGTGGTTGAGGTTGAGAGGTCGAATGGACACTCTGCTTTGGAAAAGAAGGGAGGTCCAACACTTGCGTGACCTGCCCATTAGGAAGTGCTCCATTTCGTACTTTTAATCTAGGACAGTCCGCAGTAACTGTGGAAGGATGGGCACCGCAGGGTGTTTTGCCCATGTGTCCGCTGATGCAACCCACCTGACCGCTGATTGTGTCCATCTGCCCTAGCGGTTGGGTAATTGCCCCTTCTAGTTTGCACGAAGCCCAATGGAAAATCTCCTGACGTCCTTCTGATTGACAACTGTCTATAGCCAAGCCTGAGTGGGTTGGTGTAGACGTAACGTGATTGATCTGACCAAAGATCTTCCGGTCTTCCGTCGCATGCATTTCATAGGGTCTATGGCTACAAACCTCAGTCAGAATGCCAGTAGGGAAGTCAAGCGGTATCACTCGCTTCTAATCTAAGGTTCCAATCTGTAAGGAGCCTTGTCTAAGATTTAGGTCCACTGAGTGATCGTATAGCCAATCTTGGCCAAGGATTAGGGGTTCTATCAGGTCGTCATCATGGCACACTAGTAGCTACTGTCATAGTCACTTCGTTTATGAGGATAGGAAGATCCACCTCACCCATGCAAGGGGTTTCCATGCCTCCTAGCCCTATGAGGTATGCCTCAATTGGCCGCATTTTTATTCCTGAATCCTTATAGTGGGACCATCTAATCGCACTAGTCGCAGCAGGTGAATCAATTAAAGCCCTGAGCTCTTGGCAAGGGTTGCTATGCTCTAGCCTAACTGTAATGAATGGTCTCCTGTCCACTATGCTAGGATGAGTGGTTGAATTTACTTGACACATGGCCATGGGATATCTGGGTGATATTTCCAGATGGTTATAATGTTCTCTCCCTAGTCCTTGTCTTCTTAACTTCATGCGCTTAATGCGTTCTATAGCTTCTGCCTGAGCTTCAGCTCGTATTCTATTTTCTTCCTCCTTACGCTTCTTTGCCAACGTGAGTCGTCTAAGCATATCCTCAGTAAGCGGTTCCTGATATAGCCTGACTCTACAGCCACTGATGTAATTAGGCATTATATCTCCTTCTAGGGTGGCTAATTGTACTGCTCCACTTGTCGAGAGTCTGTTAATGATCATAGGTCCATAACCTCGCTTTTCTAACTTCCGTGCGTGTTGCTTTAGCGTATATGCTAGAACTAAATCTCCTTCTTTTAGGCCTTTATCTTTCACGTGTGCATCAAAATATGCTTTCTGTCGCTTCTTTGCCGCGTATATTCCTGTTGTTGCTTTTAGCCTGGTTTCTCCTAATCGTTCCAAGTCCATTATTCTTGCTGATAATTCATGGCCAGTCCACTAATGTTCTTGTGCAACCTTAAGGGTCGGTATCAAGAAGTCCAAAGGAAGCACAGCATTCTCACCAAAAACCATATGAAAGGGAGTTGCATTGAGTACGGTCTTGTAGGCCACTCGATATGCCCAAACAGCGTGGTGTAACTATTTTGTCCCAATTTGAACGTTTGTTGTTCACGAGTTTCGTCAGTACGTTACAAAGGATCTTGTTAGTGCTTTCAGCTTGACCATTGGCCTGAGGATGATATGGTGCGGATTTCTTGTGAATCACCATAAAATCCTGTAACAAATATTCAATGACTTGGTTTAGAAAGTGAGTTCCTCGATCGCTCACTAACTCTATAGGCAACCCATATCTTGTAAAGACATTTTCAAATAAGAATTTTGCAGTCGTGTGTGCATCATTCTTTTTCGTGGCTTTTACCTCTACCCATTTCGTAAGATAGTCTGTGGCAACAATAATCTATTCAGCATGTGTTCCTTTTGCAGGGGGGTTAATGGGTCCTACAAAGTCTATGCCCCACTTAGAAAATGCACGTCCGCCCATCATGGGTTTCAATGGCATTTCATCTCTGCGAGTAGGAAATTGAGTTCTTTGGCACACATCACATCTCTTTACATAGGTATGTGCATCCATGTGAAGAGTGGGCCACCATAATCCTGCAAAGAGGATGGCTTTGATTATCCTATCTGGTCCAAAGTGACCTCCTGCAACACCTTGGTGTGCAGTCTCTAGTATGCTCAGATAATCGCTTTCATGAACACACTGTCTTAGGTATCCATCTCGTCCTCATTTGTATAGATTATCGCCAATAAGTGAATAGTCTTGAGCTTCGTGCTCTAGACTGCGTTGTCGCGCTAAGGTCATTCCTTGAGGGAATGTGTTCGTCCTCAAGTATGTCACTAAAGGTTCACTCCAGTCTGGTGTGAGAGACACGTGGTATAATGTAGCATGTTCTACAGGTGGTCTTTCACAACAAACATGGCATTCTTTACACAACTTGTAGACATCTGCTTCCATCGTAGGCCAGTATACTCCTAGTCTATGCAGAGTCTGTAATGTTCGATGTTTTGAGTGATGTTGCATCAATGCACCTATGTGTGCTAATTGCAACCAATTCGCATGTTCTAATTCATCTACACAACAAGCAAGAATCTTTTGATTATCCTGTTTATATATGCTTCCTGATATGATTTGATATCTTTGGGACTTTTAGCGACTTGAGGTCCTTCGTTTATTCTGGCTTGATACGCGTGAAACATCATGTCTAGGTTTTCAGGTATGGGTTCCGCTAAAACTGATCCTGATTTCTAAGCTGGGTTCTCTTGACTCAATTCTTGTGAAGTTAATTCTAGGATTTTGGCTCTAGATTCCTTCAAACTTCCTTCCAACTCAGTTATCTTTTTACTCCATTTTCTCTTAATTCTTTCTCTAGAATCTTTCCAAGATTTTGTCTTTTTACTGCTAGATTCTGCAACTTCACTACTTCCGGTTGTTTTCTCTTGATTAAGCTGTTGGTTCTGTAAGAGCGCCTGGGCTCTTGTTATAGCTTGGATAGGCATGTATGTAGGGTTGGATCCATCTGCGTAGTTTACAATACCTATCACGTTGATCGGTGTCACATTTGAAGCGTTAAGTGGGTTCTTAGGACAATCTTTGATTATGTGTTCTTTGCCACAATCGGCACAAAAGCCTTGGATGTTATAGTATTGTGATTGTCCTGCTATCGGAGGATGTGGACAATCCTTTATGAAGTGATCTTCTTGGCACCTAAAGCATGGTCCTCTAGGGCCCTGTGGTCTTTGTTGTCTCAATTGGGGCCGTGGATTTGGGTTTGTGTACATCACATTAGCATAGTCTGGCTCCCAACTAGGTTCCACTAGTGGACTATCATAATGATATGTCTCCACATGTTCTGGTGACTCCGTGTAATAAGCGGGTGGACTATCTACATGAGTGGAGTCAAAATTGTTTGAGTTCGGATCACTCTCTGTGATCAAAGGTGAAGAAGGCACTAAGGCCCTACTTAGGTTCTCTTCTGCAGCAACGTATTTCACTGAGATGACATTCGCTGGTGGGGGTGGCTGTTGAGCTAAAACAGGTTGAGGTCTCTGTTGCGCCTGATAAGGGTAGTTCTGAGGAGGCCTATAGTAATAAGGCTGGGCATTGTAATGGCCTTGATACCTACCTGGCTGCGGGTATGCTTGCGGGTAGTTCTGTCTTACTGCTTGTTTGTTGTATGGGCAGCCTAGAGCCGTGTGATTTGTGTATCTTCTCTCAATTGTACAGTATTGGCCACTAGGGTTGGCTTGCGGTTGTGTTGCATTGGGACACACATTCGCCAAATGATTTCCACCACAAGTATAACAACGTACATTAGTTGTTAACTTAGGCATCTGTTTACTAGAAACTCCTAGTTTTTGGGCCACTTTTTCTGCTAGGTCCTCTATCGAGTTAGACAATTTTGTGGATGCTAGAGATGAATAGTCTGAGTCCTTATAGACCTTTGAGAGTTCCAACTCATCTCCTAAGTTGTCCTCAATGTCTATACAAATTCTTACACATTGCTCTAGCGTTCTGGGTTCTTTTAGGTACACATAGGAGCGTAGTTTAGAGCTCAACAAGCCATCTAGGAACAATGACACTTGTTTGGCCTGTGAGGGTAGCTCTTGCATTGGACATCTTTCAACAAATTGTGTAAACCTACGTCCTGCCAGTCTTACTGTTTCCTGAGGGGTCTGTTTGAAACTATGAATCAGCGAAGACGTGTCATGTCTAATCCCACTTTTAGAGAATTCAGTGATGAATGACTCTAAAAAGTGATGGATGTCTCTAAATTGCCTCTGTTGCAAAGGTTGGAACCAAGTTAAAGCTGTGTTCTTTAACGTTAGTCCAAATGTGTTATATTGCGTGAACATGTCTTCGACTTGCTCGGCTCGTAGCACTTGCTTGAATTCCGCGACATGGTCATAGGGATCTCCTGTCCCATCAAAATGGTTTTTCATGGATTTCACTAGTTGAGTGGGTGGTAATATTCTTGCGTGTTCACGTGGTCTAGGTAGTCTATCCGCTCTATTAGTGTCCGTGGTTTTTCTATCTCTCCCTATGGGGTGATTGAAACTTACTTCGGGTCTCTCTTTGTTCTTTTCTCCTTGCATGCCATGGGCTGAGGATGTTCCTGCCCCTTGTTGGCTCACGTTTACGTTTGTTCGTGATTGAGGGAATACCAATTCACCTCTCCATGTGTACGTGTTTCTAGCGTGGTCTGGCACCACAAAGACTCTTTCTGAAGTCTCATCCAGGTATACAACCTTTCCAGGTATATCCGGGTCCTTGAACTCGTAGATTATAATGGAGCCTACCTCGCTAGGTTGTTCCGTTCTGTACCTCCAAAATGCTTCGTCAGTTTCTTTATTTACAAACAACTCTATGCTTCTATTGTCCTGAGGGGTCCATTCTGCAACTAGTACTCGTGTCAGTACAGATTTCCCTCTGGGTGTTCTAGGTTCTTCTAATGGCTCTTTTCCTTGTGCTCTCGGTTCCGTTTCTACTGAATCACGCCAAACTCATTTGTATTGTTTGGCTGCGTACTTAAGATATACATCGTTCCTTCCTTGTCTATGTACGCGTCTCTTTCGAATTTCACCACTGGACGTTCCAATCCAATGGGTTGATCGGGGTTATGCATTTGCACCACTTGTCTTCTCAAACCATCCTCATAGATGCGGGCACCTAAGTGGTTGGTTCGGAGAAATTCTAACTGAGTCCTATAGGGTCCTTCTGGTCTTTCTAAGTATGCTACATTTGACCCTCCTTCTGGTCTTTCTGTGCTAAATGCCATTTCTGATTCACTCGTGTCTGAGTTCTCGTAGGGGTAATTACTATTCAATTACTGAGCCCACGATCGAGCAGTAGTTCTTACACTTACCTCTGATGATCTAAGGCTTCGTCGGTCTGACTTACCTATATGTTTGCCCGATCTAAGGTTCATTAATTTTCTTCCTTGCACACTCAGTACACGCTCAGATCTTCAATGATTCTTTGTTATTACTTTCTTGATTCTTTTTAAATTTCTTTAGATTCTTGTATTGATGTATGCGTCAGGAATTCGACTTTCTGTGGTACTTTGAGTTCTCGTTCCGTCAGACTTAGGTTCTTTCCTTTAGGTTTTCGTATCACACACAAATACTTTTAGTCTTGAACTTGATAACTTTAGTTCTCTTGAACTTGGTGTGTTCCTATCGTCTTGAATCCACAATGCTAACGTTTATCCTAAGCTAAGAATTGACTGAGGGGGTCGAGTAATCTTCCAACCTCGAGTCAGCTTTTCTGGTTGCTCTGATGCACAAGAAGTCGCGCTTCCCAAGCTTTATGCCCTTCACTGCCTTGCTTTGGTTGCCCTTGATTGCCTTTGCTAGACCTTGAAAAATCCAATATTAGACCAATATCACAATGGATGATCAAGCCCTCGAGTTTATACACTTTTAAAGTCCCTTAACTTTTGGCAAAAATTTTCTTCCCAAGGTCCCTTTTTCTTTCCTAGTCCCAACTATGTCAACCTCAATTTATCTTATCTAAAAATCAACGTATTCTTTATGAAAAAAACAGTTGAGGTCACGTAGTACTCATAGAGAGCCTTCTAACGAGCTATAAAGCTCAAAAAACGGACTTCGGATGAGAAAGATATGAGCGTTCAGGCCCTCGGGGGTGAAAACTGACAAACAGGTTTCTCTTCAAATATGGGCTAAGGGGTCTCCTATGAGTCTAATCACCCAAAAATTTCCCAAAAATAGCCCCAAAATTGGCCAAAAATTGAAACCCTAAAATTTGTGTTTGGGGTGAGCAATCACGATGGTTTGAGATGATCGCGATGGTCTGGGACCGTCACGATGGTCTAGGCGAACCGTCGCGATGGCGTGATGCGCGAACCGTCGCGATGGTTTGAAGTGCACGATCGCAATGGTCTAAATGTGAGCAATCGCGATGGTCGGGGTGAGGCATCGTGATGGTTCGACTGAGTGAACAATCGCGATGGCATCAGTCAACGGTCAACATCAACCGTCGCGATGGTCCAAAATGAACCGTCGTGATGGTCACAAATGCGATGGCGTGAGCCAATCGCGATGGTCCAAAATTTGAGCTGTCGCGATGGTGTAAGGGTCTCGTCACGATGGCGTGGCTAGTGAGCAATCGCGATGGTCTAGCTTGCCACGTGGCACTATCGAGGCGATGGCATGGGCCAATCGCGATGGTGTGGGGTCGACGGGATCGTCGCGATGGTCAAGGCCCGTCGCGATGGTTCAAGTGAACCGTCGCGATGGCGTGAGACCGTCGCGATGGTCCGGCCGAGCCGTCGCGATGGTGTGAGCCAATCGCGATGGTGTGACACAATCGTGATGGTCTGAGACCGTCACGATGGTCCACCAAAGTGTGAATTTTTGAAATGCGTCTGTGGATTCCTAGAGGCGCAAGGGTCGCCTACACGCCCATGAACTCGCTTACCAAAATTTCCGAACTTGGCAGAGCATCGCGATGGTCTGACACACTCGGCAGATTTCTGACAGAAAGTAAATTTTTACCTTTTCCAAGCTTTCCTGATGCACTGGAGCTCTGTACCTGCAAGAAAACTCAGAAACACACAAGTACACACAAGCACAAAAGCTCTCTCTCTCTCTTGCACATGCACAAATGAGGGGAAATGAGGAGAATGGGTGAATATGGTGAATTTTCTAATTTTTTTTGGAGATGAAGATGATGATGCGGTGATGAAGATGGAGTGTGGGGGAGGTGAAAAACACTAAAAACTAACTAAAAACAACAACAAAAAACTGAAATTTTTACCTTCCAACGCCACTTGTTGCTATACTCTTACCATCACACATTCGTCCTAGACTCGATCCCCGGTAACGGCACCAAATTTGGTGTTGCTCTAGCACAATGGTGAGAACCACGTTAAGAAGCTCCACCTCCTTAATGTCAATCCGCGGAAGAGATAGGAGTGATATGAAGATCGTGAATGTGAGATGAAGTGAGAGTGAAGGTGAGAAGCATAGAGATGCACACACACATACACACACACTACGAAGAGACAAGCAAGACACAATGGAAGGTGAGAAATCAACTATATTACTCAAGAACACTCTTACAAGCTCAAAATAGCTCTAATCTCTTCTCTACTCACACAAGCTAACCTCAAAAATGAGCTCTCTAGCTCTTTTTATAGTTTCTAGACTATTTTTGACTGGTTTCACATCTAGTGACCGGCATAGTTAAAAAATAGGTCCTAAGTGCTTTTTGAAAGGGTAAACGGTGTCTAAAAATAAAAAAAATTGATATGCTCATTCTACCTAAGCTCCTCAAGCGTGATGACTCCTCGGCTTGCACAAAATGGAGCTAGAAATTAAGAAAAGGGTTTTTCTATATTACATATGTTACAATAGTGATAAAAATCACTGTTGGAGGTTTTTTGAAAAGTATTTTAAAACATCATTCTTTGAAAAAAGATCTGACTGACTCCCTGCTCTGCCTTTACATGCTTCCGCGTCTTCTGTGCCTCTAGCTACTGCCAACACTAAGGCTTGAGTTTCTGAATGCTTTGTTTCTGCTTCTCTTTGTCTTTCTTCATCTTTATATCTGTCTATATGTCAAATTTGTGAGTGATTCTTCAACACACACTTCACATGGATGCGCATACCTATGTGAAAAGGTGTGATGTTTGTCAGCGAACTTAGTACCCTATATGTAAAGATGAGATGCCATTGAAACCTATGATGGGTGGACGTGCATTCTCTAAGTGGGGAATAGACTTTGTCGGTCTTATTAATCCCCCAGCTAAGGGTTCCCATGCTGAATACATTATTGTGGCCACGGACTATCTCACCAAATGGGTAGAAGTAAAAACTACAACAAAGAACAACACCTATATGATACGTGAGTTCTTATTTGAGAATGTGTTCACTAGATATGGGCTACCAATAGAGCTAGTAAGTGATAGAGGCACACACTTCTTGAATGAAGTCATAGAAAATCACCTCCAAGAATTCTTGGTGATACATAAGAAGTCTGTCCCCTATCATCCACAAGTTAATGGGCAAGCTGAAAGCACAAATAAGATTCATTGCAATGTGTTGACCAAATTAGTGAATAATAAACGCTCTGATTGGGACAAACAGCTGCACCATGCTGTTTGGGCATACTGAGTTGCCTATAAAATGGTACTCCAAGCCACACCCTTTCAGATGGTGTTTGGTCAAAACGTAGTGTTACCACTGGACTTCTTGATACCTACATTGAAAGTAGCACAAGAGCATGACTGGACAAGGCATGAACTCTCTTCTAGGATCTTTGATCTTGAACGGCTAGGTGAAACAAGAGTGAGAGCTGCCGCAAGGATTTATGCAGCTAAGAAAAGACAAAAGGCATACTTTGATGCCCATGTTAAGGATAAAGTCTTGAAGGTTGGAGACTTAGCTTTGGTGTATACCCTAAAACAACATGCAAGGAAGCTAGAGAAGCGTGGTTCTGGACCTATGATCATACGTAGGATCTCAACAAGTGGAGCAGTTCAATTAGCACAGGCAGAAGCATTGGAACACATCCGAGAAGAAGCACAGGCAGAAGCATTGGAATGCATCCGAAGAATGAAATCGAGAAGATAGGGTAGAGATCAGCCTAGGACATATGCCTATGCAGCCCTAGGATATCATATGGCTATGTGTGAAGTCTCAGGTGTAAGTTCCAATAGAATAATTGACCGACATCCTTTTGTAACCTTAGAGATAGGACAAGGAAATAGTGCAAGAACTATATGGGCTTTGATTGACTCAGGTGCAGCCACTAGTGCTGTTAAACTTTTTTACTGTCAAGAATTGAATTTAAGTGTCAATCTTGTAGAAGCATATCTCATCGTATTGGGAGGTGTGGAAACCCCTTGCATGGGTGACATGGAACTTCCCCTCTACATCCAAGATGTTCTTATGATAGTTAAGGTGCTAGTGTGTCAAGACGAGGACCTCACTGAGCCTCTTGTCTTGGGTCAAGACTGGATCTATGATCACATAGTCAACCTCAACCTAAGAAGTAGACTTTTTCAGGTTTGGGTAAATCAGAATCACATTACAATTGAGTTAGAAAATGAAGCACTCAAGGAACTAGGAAAGGCACAAACTCCTGGTCCTTCCAGGAGTACACATGAAGATGACGATGCTATTCTTGTCCAAAACTATGTGATGCAAAGGGATGATTTTCGCAACAAAGAAGTCAAGGATATGATGGAACTCCCTTCTTTTCCAAAAGTGGTAGAGACATGGCGACCAAAGGAGTGCCAAATGCAGAAGAAGAAGATGATCTATGCCCGAAGCCAAAGGAAAGTACAAAGAAAGGTGTGTAAGCCACCTCAACAAGTATGGGTACAGAAAGGCGAGCATTCTGTTGTGGTCAAGTCACAACCACTGGCTCAACTTTATATTAGTGATCAACGACAGGACACTAATAAGAAGTCTTTAAAAAATTCTTCTACAAAAGTAAAGTCTATCTAGGTACCCAAGAAGTCATTGAAGGCTGACCCACAATCAAGAAAAATTTGGGTGCCTAAGGCTTTCTTGCAAGCTCAAATAGCCACATATAAACACACCATCTACAACATGATTCACTCACTCAAATAGCTGATACCCACTCTTATTCAACACGCACAAACACATATTCGTCCATGACCACGAGCAGAATCACTTGTAAATGGGTCCCTAAAAAGCCTCATTTCCAAGTAAACATTCTAATAAAGCCCTCCAGAGTCTCCACAAAATCAAAATAGAAAGCCATCCACTGTGTTTGGTAGCCCAAACCTTGTAATAAACCACCTGATCCCATTGTAAAGCTGTTGGAGTTAGACGTCTGCGGAAGCACGCGAACAGCACAAGGAAGAAGAAGAAGCTTGGAGCACAACACACAAGACTGAATATATTACTAGAGAATGTACAAAGATAAGTAGCCCATTAGGGCAATAGGCGTATATACAAGCCGGGGGAAAAAAACCTCCTAAAGAGGGAAAAAAGTGCCCCGGTGGTCCTAGAGTGTTCACACACATCACTACCTAAATATATCAACAAATCCCCCCTGGGAGTGATGCGGTGAACAAGGAGCTGGCACTCATGTATAAGGAAGTGCCGAGCTATGTGGAAATCACTCCACAAAAGGAAGTAAGCCCAAAGCTTTGCGGAAAGCTTCAAACTTCTCCCTAGGCAGAGCCTTCGTGAAAAGGTCTGCAATGTTCTCCTGCGTGGGCACATATGCCAAGCTGATCTCCCCAGCAGAGAACCTCTCCCTGACATAGTGATAATGCACCTCAATGTGCTTAGTGCGAGCATGGAACACAGGGTTCCTCGCAACTGCCAATGCGCTCTGACTGTCAGTGAAGATGGTGGTGGCAGAAGACTGGCCAACACCCAAATCAGCCATAAGGCGTCTGAGCCACACACACTCAACAGTCGTTGTGAAAGCTGCCCTATACTCAGCCTCACAACTGGAAGTGGCCACAGTAGGCTGCTTCTTGCTCAACCAAGATATACATGAGCTACCAAGCATGAAGCAAAAACCACTGGTGGACACACGAGTGTCATAGCAACCAGCCCAATCTGAGTCAGAAAAAGCATGCAAATCTGGCGGTGGTGATCCCCCCTTGGGATAAAACAACCCAAGTAGCCGAGTACCACTCAAGTAGCGAAAGATGCGCTTAACCGCTTTCCAATGCGTGACTCCTGGGCAATGCATAAACCTGCTCATCTGTGAGACAGCAAACTGAATATCTGGCCGAGTAATGCATAAGTAAATCAAGCATCCAACAGCCTGCTGATAGAGAACAGCATCAAATGCATCTCCAGCATCATGAAGACTCAATCGTAAACCTGTCTCCATAGGAGTGGCAATAGGCTTACAGTCTTCAAGGCCAAAACGCTGCAATAATGTGTCAATATATTTCGTTTGACACAAAGCCATTCCACCATCAACTTGCATAAACTGAATGCCCAAATAGTGATGCAAATGCCCCAAATCAGACATCTCAAATGAGGCATGCAAATCAGCCTTGAAATCAGCAATATGCTTCTCAAGAGGACCAGTGAGCAGCATGTCGTCTACATAGACAACAATGATCAGAAGCACATCATTAGCACGCTTAACATATAAGGTGCTTTCAGTTGGACTGTTCTCAAAACCATGTGCAATCAGATAGGCATGTATCTTCTCATACCAAGCACGTGGTGCTTGCTTTAAACCATATAACGCCTTCTTTAACCTGCACACCTGGTTTTCATGCCCTTTCTGCACAAAGCCACGGGGCTGAAAAACATACACTTCTTCATGCAAGTCACCATTCAGAAATGCTGTTTTAATGTCCAACTGATGTACATTCCAACCATGATGGGCTGCAAGTGCACAAATGCTCCGAACAGTAGTCATACGGCATGTAGGTGCAAAGGTCTCATCAAAATCAATGCCTCTTTCCTGCGCATAACCCTTTGCAACAAGCCTAGCCTTATACCTGTCAACTGTACCATCAGGTTTACGCTTCAGCTTGTATACCCACTTAGTGCCAATGGCCTTCTTGCCAGGAGGCAAGTCACATAAAGACCATGTACCATTCTTCATTATAGCATCATATTCAGATTGCATAGCAGCCATCCAATTTTCTGAATTTTGTGCTTCATCAAAAGAAACAGGCTCATTCTCATCACAGAGACTAGATGCAGCCATAGCATAGCAATCTGATGCAAAGGAGGTACTATGAGAGCCTGAACGAGTACGATATGACAAAGGTGCATCTAATTTGCTGTCACGCAAAGTCTGCACCAGCCATTTTGGCATAGTTTTTGCCTGTTCAATATCAGCTCTCTCATCAACAAGTGCATCATGTAAATCTGCATCAGAAATGGAATGATCTGCATCATCATATGAAACCTGCAAAGGCTGAGAAGTTGCCTCATTAGGACCAGCACTAGCCTGTCCACCTGTAAAAAGAGGCATCAAAGTATCATACATGTCTTTGGAGCTAACAGATGTCTCCTTAGTACATGAAAGCAATGGCTGAATAGCATCTTCCACAAAGACAACATCACGGCTAACCAGAATGCGTTTAGTCTGTGGATGATACAGACGATAGCCTTTACTTTCAGAACTGTACCCAACAAAAATACATTTTACTGCCTTATCATCCAATTTTCTGCGATGTTGTTCAGGCACTAATGCATATGCCAAACAACCAAAAACACGCAGATGAGCAACAGATGGCTTGCGGTCATGCCAAGCCTCATATGGAGTGATAGACTGCAACGCTTTCGTGGGACACCTGTTCAGTACATATGCTGCACACATGACAGCCTCAAGCCAGAAACTGTGGTAAAGCCTGACTTTTGACCATGCACCTCGCCATCTCCATGAGTGACCTGTTCTTTCATTCAGCAACTCCATTCTGTTGAGGTGTATACGGCACTGTACACTGGTGTTTTATCCCACGTTCAGCCAGAAATGCATTAAAATCTGAAGACATATATTCCCCCCCTCGATCAGAACGGAGGGTGCTCATTTTACATGCTGACAGATTTTCAGCCAAAACCAAAAACTGTTTGAAGCACATGAACACTTCGGACTTTGCTTTGAGTGGGTATACCCATGCATGCCTGGAAAAATCATCAATGAAAGTCACGAAGTAAAGGTAATTTCCAAAAGAGGGTGTCTGCATAGGACCACAGACATCACTATGTACAAGCTGCAATTTCTGCATAGCCCGAACTGAACCATCTTTTGGAAAGGAAGAACGCTGCATTTTGCCCAAAATACAGCCTTCACAAACATGTTTTCCAGGTGCCTCAAGTTTGGGCAAAGAAGACACCATTTCAGATTTCTGCAGGCGTAACAAACTAGCAAAATTCAGATGACCAAAGCGTGCATGCCAAAGCTTTGCATCTGACATAGCCTGAGAATCATGAACTGCACATGCCGAATCATTCACAGATCTTTCATAGTCTATGAGCTTATACAGCCCACGACATAAAATGCCAGAAGCAATAATCACATCGCCATTTGAGAGATCATGGACTGTACACCTGTCATCAACGAATTTCACAACCAAGCCAATCTTGGCTAATGCAGAAACTGATAACAGGTTCTTTTTGATCCCTGGCACAAATAAAGCATCTGACAAAGTGAAAGAACTACCATCAGCAGTAGTCAAAATGATCTTACCAACTCCCATAACAGGATAAGAGGAGTTATTGGCGCATGTGACAGTATTCCCTGTAGGGGCAGGCTCGAGTGAAGAGAAGAAACTGCGCTGCGAGGTAATATGTTTGGTCGCCCCACTGTCAAAGTACCAAACATCTGAGTCTACTGCAGACATGCACTGATCATGAGAAGATGGGTCAAAACTGCAGACAGTAGTAAACGCCCATTCTTCTTCCTGCACAAGATTTGCAGACTCTGTTTTTGGTGTAGAGGCCTCTGCAACAACCATTCCAGCCTCTTTCTTCTTTGCCTCTTTAGCAGCCAGTTTTGGACAGTTCTTTATAATATGATCATTTCCTTTACAGTACTTGCAGAACAATTTCTGCTTTTCTGGTTTCTTCTCATCTTTATCCTGGTTCTTCGATTGTGCAGCATTTGCAGATTTCTGCTTACTAGTAGAAGAGCTCCATTTTCCTTTGCCCTTCTGACTAGCCAGGAAAGCTTGATCTGCAACACGCATAATGGACCTGTTCTGCCTGGACTGATCTTCCTGCAACAGAACAGAGACTAATTCCTCAAATGACAAGGCATTCGGATTGCCTTTCATCATCAATTGAAGAGTAGAGGCAAAACTCTGATATGAATCAGGAAGGCCATTCAGAACGGTCTGCACAAGTGAGCTATCTGGTATAACCTCATCAGCAGAAATCAATTGTTCCTTCAGGTCTTTGATCTTTGTAAGAAAACTGTCCATAGAATCACCTTCATTCATGTGCTCACTCTCCAACTGTTTTCGGAGGTAAGCAACACGAGCCTCATTCCTAGCCTGGTACAAAGTGGTAAGTGTATCCCAAGCATCCTTTGTTGTTCTGCAAGAGCGAATGTGAGGGATAATGGCACGTTTGACAGACAAAGCTATCAATGCATGTGCCTGGGCATCTCTGCCATCCCAACGAATCTGCTCTACAGTAGGTGCAACAGAAACAGCAGCACAAACAGGAATCTGCGGAATATCATCTTCGACACCATCTTCATCAGCTCCAACACCTGTATTTGCAGTACCTGTCGTTACAGGTGTAACAGGACGTCTTTCAACACCCTGCACAATGTTCCACAATCCTTTTGCAACCAGTACATGTCGCATCATATAAGCCCATAATGGGTAGTTGGTACCATCCAACTTATCCTCAACAGCCAACATACGGAATACATCACTGCTTTCAGCCATGGCCGGTGACTAAAATACCTTGATGTAGAAAATTGACTGTATCTCAAAAAGTTGAACGGAACTGCCCAGACGAGTTCTGCTAGACCTGTAGCAGACTTCGAGACGCTTAAACTGGCGAACAGAAACTGGTATATACCTTTGGCACAAAAGGACGAAATAGCCTGCACAAGCGCTGCGATAGTGCGTTCGGAGGTCGAAACGAGCTCAGATCGCGATTTCGGCTCAGATCGCGATTTTGATCTAGGAAACACCCTGAGTATGCTCACCAAATTTCATGCAAATCTGAGACTGCAAACGGAGGAGTGTCGACGGCGCCCTAGAAGAAGCAACGACCTGCTCTGATACCAATTGTTGGAGTTAGACGTCTGCGGAAGCACGCGAACAGCACAAGGAAGAAGAAGAAGCTTGGAGCACAACACACAAGACTGAATATATTACTAGAGAATGTACAAAGATAAGTAGCCCATTAGGGCAATAGGCGTATATACAAGCCGGGGGAAAAAAACCTCCTAAAGAGGGAAAAAAGTGCCCCGGCGGTCCTAGAGTGTTCACACACATCACTACCTAAATATATCAACAAAAGCCACCTCCGCTTACTAACTGTATCCACACTGCACCCCACCACCCCAATTAGCACATAGGAACCCTGCATCTGCTAACCACAATTCACACTCACAACCACGCGAGCACTAACTAACCTACTAACTATGTCACAATTCATCATGTTAATGTTGTAACGGGGACACATGATCACTTTGTGTACATTGCAATGTTAACATTCATTTGTATATTCTAACAAAATCGGCGACCGACTTTCTCAACATGGCCGAGGCTGCAGGAACGAGCTCCCAGGCAGGCACCAGTCCTCAGATAGTAGACATTGAAAATCTTCCTATTCAGGAGGAGTTGAAGGAATGGCCATAGGTGTTAAGAGCAATACATGTCATACCAATTCAAAATTCTCCCCAGGGGCACACATCGCCAGTTAGCAAGAACTCCCATTGGTTCAGTGAAGTAGCAGGAACCCTTGGAGAGGGCACCTATTTATGGGAGGCTGAGATAAAGTTGAATGGACGGTGGGGCTGGTATCATTTCTTTACACGAGAGTTTGAAAGGCTTCAAAACAGTGAAGGATTGCAACCCATATGGAAGAAGGCTGGATTGGATGAGTACTTCAAAGCTCAGTTACCAAAGCCGGACTTCCTGAGGTGTTCATACCTGATTAGCACACTCACTCCTAGCAAAGATAAAAAGGGGACGAGCACCTTTGTACTACCTTCTCTTACACAAGGAAATGAACTGAAGTGCTTCAAATTGACCAACAATTTGGTAAGGGAAGCTCTAGAAATGTGAGGTATGTACATCCCTATAGAGAAGGAGACAATGATCCCAGACAACATGAAGAATAGGAACTTAACTAAGCTGAAGGATATGGTGGCATTGACACCAACTATTGCCATCCACCTCAGAATGTGCATGCAGCACTTCACATTCCCTGTTCAAGAAAGATTTACAATGCCACCCAAGAAGATTTGGTTCATTTTATACTTAGCAGACACCTTGAATATGACAAGTAACATGCCACATTGGATCATTGACCAGATCCATCTTGCACACCAATGTTGGTACAAGAAACAGAAGTCAGTGCTCTATGGATGCTGTGCACTTACGAGAATTGTGATGTGCCAATTCAAAGAGCACTCATCTGGACTAGGGTGCAAGATTTTCAGCGAAGAATATCAGTCGTAGGGCCTCTTTCAAAGAAAATGAGGGGAACTGTTCAAATGCCATGTGCACAGGCTCGGGGTGCTATCTTGACACCGAACATGACTCCGCCACCCCAAAGGCGAGTGCAGCCCTTTACTATCAGATTACCAAGGCACAGAGCAAAAGGGCATAATCTGATCTTCCCACCGATCCCCATAGACTTAGAGTTTCCTCATGGCTTCACGCTTGAGGATTTAACTGATGAAGAGGTAGAAAGGATAATCAATGCTACTAACTTGGAAATCGAAACAAAGCAGATAAGTGGACATCAAACTGTCACACACCAGCCCCATCCAACTCAATGAGTAGTAGTCGAAGTAGATGAAGACAAAGAGGAGACTACAGAAGAGGAACAACATGACAAACAGGAAGGACATTCCGATGAAGGGGAGCATGAATATGAACAACACATTATACCATAACTTGCGGGAGCCCCAGCCTATACGAAGCAACTAAAAAGACTATATGATACTATAAACCTGGTTCAGGAACAACATAGATTATCTTTGGCAGCAAGAAAGGCCTTAATGAACAAGATACTTGAAGAAGAAGGTGTGGATCATCAATACAAGGCTACCCTTGACATGATCGCTGATGCATTGGGGGTAACAGAGACTGTGCACACCGCCCTTGCACACTCACAAAAATTTGAGCGACAATACGGGAGACGTCCCCCAAGACTAGGGAAGTAGATACATATTATGGTATCAGAACCACATGGCACCACCTCCACAATCATCTGCACAACACACTCCATTCAACACACTCACAAAGCCCACGCCTCAAGTGCACCCCCATCACCTCCTCTACCACCCTCCCCCCCAACTCCACTCCCCTCACCTCCTATCACCACTGTCACCACTACTGTCATGGCCACAGTCTCTACTTCCCTTAGTGAAGCACACATTGTGAGTCAATCATCACAATCCTCACAACCTAACACCACCACTATTGTAACTCCCACCATGGACAATGTAATTCTAACTGTAGACACCGAAAATCCCATTCCTCCTGTCACACTTCTTCGCGGCTCACATGCACAACTACACACCATTATACACCTTCACGACCATCACCACACCTACCATTCACATGTACATAATAACTCCCACGATCGCATCCACACAAGATCTCATGGACATATCACCCACATCTGCACCTCTCCCTCCCCCCATATTTCCACAATCTCCCATTCCCCCACCACTCACTTCACCATTCTCAAGCACAACATACACACTCCCTTTCCCTTTTCCCTACCCTCCTGCATTCCACACCTTCCCAGCATCTACTCCTGTAAATAATGTATTCAATATTTTGTACCAATGTATGTCTCAATTACAACATCATTACTAGCATTTAGATGCTCAACATACGAGCCTGTTCAGAACCCATGAAATGCTACAAGAACGATTCATAAACTTGGACAAGGACAAGAGTCTACTACAACACCATTATGATACCTTGCAAAGACAACATGACGAATTAGTGGCCAATCCCCCCCCCCCAGCCAGATTCAGGGGCACAACAACACCTTGAAGAAATGATACGTGCCCAGCAAGCAGAAAACCTCAAAAACCATTGTAACCTCGCATTATTAAGGAAACACATGTCAGCCGCACTAGAAGAAAATAAAAGACCCCAAAGACAGAATGAAGAGAACGTAGAGGCAGCGATGGAAGGATCCCCAATAGAGATCGACCCGGACCGCTTCAAAGACATACCATCTGACAAAATGTAGATCATATTGGACACACATGTTGATCTAGTAGAGGCATATGCTGCCTTAGAAACAGAGCCTGATGATTTACGGAAGCAATTGGCCAATCAGCGCGAGCCACCAAAAGAGGTAGCAGCCACAACTAACACATCCAAAGAGTTAATAGAACTGAGGGCACAACTAACAGAGTTGCAAAATAAACTTCTCCAATATGAACGTCAACCTTCTCCCCTAGTGGAGCCGGAGCCAGAGGAACTAGTTCAAATTGAAGTAGAGGTGAACAAAGAGAGGAAGGAATGGATACATTTGAGATTGAAGCTCCAAAATGGATGTAAAGATTAGAAAAGGTAGGTCCAACTCATGATGATAGAGTAGTAGTGCAGATACAATCCATGTCCCGACTTGAAGAAGTTGTCATCAAATCAGATTACTTCGAAAACCTATCCCATCATCGATGGATTGGCACTTCAAATGATTTGTATGTCCCATTTTGTGTATTATTGGTAGATTATAATGCTGAGATAAAACATCGCACCACAAAAGAGCCAACCTCTGCAACACAATTTGCCCTAGAGGACATTTATGAAAGCACAATGCAAGGAAACATATTTCAACCTACATGGAGAATATGCTTACTTGAAACATACCCCAAAATGGTGCGCACATGGAACAATATGCCCTTATATATTAATTATAACCCCTGCTACTGCCCTGTGTTTTGATGAAGATCATGGCCCGAGTACACCAAAACAGTGAAGACTGTCAAAGGATGTGACAAATGGCTAATCTATGTATATTTGGCACTACCTCGTGGCCCACCAATGGTAGCATACATGATTTCAACCAATCGACATTGGGGCATTAGATTCAAGAATGTACCAGACATCATGGCACAAATGTGCCACAAAATATTTGAACTTATGCTGGTCACATTTGGGACCTTTAAAAATGTCAAAGAACCTCACCTTTCGGCCCTAGGTTTCAATGAAGGCAACCAAGAACTCATCTATGATATGAGCACCATCCCATCCGTCAACATTGTATATGTATGGCATGCTCATATCAAATATCTCCCAGCCTGCTTCAAACAAACGTTTGAAGAAATGTTTATCACAGGGTTCTCGGAGTATCACTCAGAGATATTCATATCCAGACCATCTCATCTATTACATTTATTTGCTCTGAAACAGACTCTACACTTAGAGAAGCTACGAATGCCACATCCGGAGGTACCTGGCCAGTTGACTGGGATGCCTTATTCACGGATTTGGTCAAAGGACTGAGGTTAGCAGAGCAGCACTTGGCGATAGATGTCGTGGAATACTACGTCCAACGGCCCGCTCAACAAGGGTCTGTCAGAGACGACATACGCGAGAGAGGGGGGGGAGTGCAACATTTAGGGCATTTCAAGACAAGGGAGCCTACATAAGGAATCAGAGCAAAGAGAAGGGCCAAGTAGGCAAAGCAGTCAACAGAGATCTGGCAAATAGGCCTACCATTTTTCACGAAGCAATATTTCCCAAATAGTGACCTTAGTCATTTCACACCATTGTAAATACCATTCTTTATTATTTCTACTCCATTTTGTGCAAGCCGAGGATTCCTTGAGCTTGAGGAGTATTAGTAGTATTTATGTAGCAATTTTCATAATTTTCAAAGCTCGTTTGAGCCTCCAAAATAGCCTTAGAACCTAATTTTTAACTAGGCCGGACACTAGGTCTGGACAGGACCAAAGCTATCCAAAACTATAAAAAGAGCTAGAGAGCTCATTTTTGAGGTTAGCTTGTTGTAGATTTGAACTTGTATGAGAACTCTTTTGCAATAGAAGTTACCTTGCCTTGTGTAAGCGTGTGTGTGTATGTGTGTGCATGTTTGTGTGCTTCTCACTCACACACTTGTGCCATCACTTGTTCGAGGTCTTCATACCATCCTCATGTCTTCCCGGATTGACATTAAAGGAGGTGCTACTCATCACTGAGCTACAATCAGATTCTCTTTGACTCATCAACTCAAAGCACATTTATGTCCAACCAAAGCACATCTGATTGGAATAGGAGGTAAGGTTACTGAATACATAGGCGCGATTACCCTATCATTGCACCTAGGAAATAACGCAATGCAACAAAACTATTAGTGTGCCATGATCAAGATTTATTGGAAGAGCTTGTGTTAGGCGAGGATTGGATATATGAATATGAGGTAACTATCCAATTAGCCTTGGGCTACATATCAGCCAAGATAGGGCCTCGCAAAGTATTTTGTTTGTTAGAAGAATGACTTATCAAAGCCACTTGTCTAGCTCGGAGAGATCAATTAATCATGCATGACAATGGCTATACACCTACCTCTACTATGGAACCCCACTTCCAAGCACTTCACCTAAGTTTACACCAATTCTTAATCTTACACACCCTCATCATCCATTGGACCTTTCTACTAACACCGTTTCCATGGAGAGCCCTAGTGAGGAATTGAGCACAAGAGTGACTAGTCAGCATAGTCATCCTAAACCTTCCCGCATTAGAATATATCCAATTCAAGGCACCAGACAGGCATGGATTCGGAAAGATCAAGTAGTAGCATATCACCAAAAACAAAGCCATCACCTACAAGGGAACGAGCAATAGGTCAAAACTTCAAACCAAGCTGGATCCCAAGGTCTACAGAAGATTGTCCAATTATGGATCCCAAAGAAATTAATTGTTGCTCAACCCTATAGAACACAAATATGGATTCCCAAATCAACTGTGCCAATGAAGAAAATTAAACTGAAAACACTAGTACGAAAGAAGGATCCATCCAAAATAGAGTCAAAGGAGCAAGAAACACGCGATGACTCGAAATTGCAGAAACAAAAGTACTCAACGAAAACAACTCAAAGCTATGAATGGCTAGCAAAGAAGAATCACAAAATGACAACCACACATAGCACAACAGGAGACAAAGATGCAGTCAAGAACAACAAAACAAAGTTGAGTTGGATACCCAAATCATGATTGTCACCGACAAACCCGCCAATAACTTCTTCTTGCACACATCTTGAGTTCCATACACCTCGAACGTGCATAATAGGGTCACATTACGAGGCCATGCATTCGACACATAATTCTTCATCTACTTATTAGTGATGCACATTTCCCTCCAAGGGAATAGGAAAGCACTTCTACAATAACCTTGGGGAAAATAATTAAGCTTCGGCTTTTCACTAATGTTTTTGTTTTTCTTCGAAAAAAATAATAAGAAAAATATAGAAATGAAAAAAATCCCAGGTACTATCTTTCTCACACCCACGGGGAAAGGACAACACAAGTCACTCGGAGAAATATTCGATTCATGGAGATTAATGGGAAATAAGTCATGCAACCACTTTTACACTGATTATGGTGTGCTTTAAGTGCAGATGGCATCACCTAATTCAGAAGTTATGCAAGAGGAAGAGGTTCTGCTTCTTCCTTTGGAATCGATTATGAAAGCAAGGGGTTATTGGTTCCACGAAGACCAACAGGTGGCAGAGCTCATCTTTTTGGCCAACATCAAGATTATGGACAGGGACCATTATTTTCCATTGATGTCACAAGATTTCCAAACAATACTACAAGGATTGCCAAGCATCACAGAAGTTTGGACAAGGGCCAGAATTGACGCATTTTTATGACTCTCAATTTATTTACCAGATTTTCAACGATGCATTCAAGTTATGATTATGCTACAGGCAGCAGCGGATAAGCCCTCCATACCAGAAGCTAAAGTTCTTGACAAAACTGGGGCATGGAAGAATATTTGATTTACGCATGAACTCATCAACAAAGCTTTTGGATGGAGTCAAGACGGCCTCACGAATCTCAAAAATGAATGCCATGATGCTAAAAAGAAGAACTTTATGGAAATCAACAGGACAGATATTGAAGAATCAGTCAGTGTGGTGCGTCAACATTTTTGTTTCCCAAACATGATCACATATACAACACCTCAAAAGATTGTAGTTCAATTGCTATCTCATGCTATGAGGAAAATCGAAAACCAAGTTAACTTTACGCCATACATCCAGGAAAGATTATTCGAAGCTAAGAAGAAGTGGGATTATAAGAAATTTTTGAACGGGAGCTCTGCCTTGATGGTATTGATCTATGAAGCACTAGAAATGAAGGAATGTCTGCGGTTAATGCCAACCTCCATTGAAATGGCAAAATACGTGAAGTCTGCAACAATTCCAAAGAAAAAGAAAGCATCCATATCCAAAGAGGAAGTGGGAACAAGTTTGAAGATGCCAATGCGGGGGGATAAGCGATCCAAAGAAGAAGAAGCACAGGAAACCCCACAATCGAAGCAAGCACATCTACTGCAAAGGGTTTCATTGACCCAACCTCCTATAACACAAAGAGATCTCTCAATGGCGTTAGAAGAAACACATACTTACATGCAGGGTCAAATAAACCTCACCGTCCAAGGACATCAATACAAACAATCCAGAAGATTGCAAAAGAAGGTGCACAAAGAACACAACCCATCACAAGCCAAAGAATGGACGGAGATTCATCAAATCAAAGCCACTCCCGACAATCAAAGCTCACAAGTACAAAATCAGGAAGCACCATCTGAAGAAAGACACATCGTCCAGTTGAATAAACAATCCGAGCTTAGTGTAAAAGAAGCCTCTCCACCAAAGACTAATGTGATACCACCGATCAAAGACGAGCTGCACATGAACTTTGAAAAAGAGGTGCTATCACAACAAACTCCGGCAAAAACTGTGATTGAAATTCCCGATGATACGCCACAAGGTAAGAGAGTAACCATAGAGGTTGAGCCAATGATACAACTCCATATTCGGTAGCCCCACAACACAACACTACATGTGGCATAGGGAAAAGATACGACCACAGGTAAAGAGCCTAGCATACCTAAACATGGTTAAACATAGATGCTGCTTAATTGAAACTAGTAGTGAAGCAAATGATACAAATAGCAATGGATATGCAACAACAAATGCTCGAAACAGATGTAGACTATGACAAGGCTATGAGAGAGAGAAGCAATTTCCAAGTGATGAGTGAAAAATTGTCTGCGAAATTAATTCAAGTTCAACAGGCACTCTCAACCAAGGAATCAGAAGTAAAAGAAGCCATGGAATAGTGCACCACACTAACCAAGCAAAACGAAAAAATTTAGGATCAACTCATAGAGCTACAGAGAAAGTACGAAGCTAGTGAAGCAAAAAGGAAAGAATAAATGCTAGAAGTCACCTGTTAGAAACTCAGATCAAGGTATACATGGAAGAAACTAACAATTTACAAAATAGGAATAAAGAACATATGCATGCCATACTGTACAACCAACCTATAGAAGCACGAAAGAATGTCGCAACAGACATGAAAGCATTGGAGACCAGATTGCAAAGTATGAAAATCAGCTAAAACAAGAGAAAAACATCAGAGAAGAATGGGAAAAAAGGTATATGCATGACACTGTAATGAAGATGCCGATCAAATAGCAACCATCGACAATGAACTTTTGACGGCCAAAGATGCACTAACAACAGCCCACAATGGAATCAAAGAAAAGGAAGAACTCATTTCACAATTAGAAGCTTAAATAAAACAACAGGCGACAATCGGGACACCAGTAGAGTCACAACCAGGAAATCCTACTATGAGGTAGAGGTACGTCCTCTATCTCCCCCGATCTATCATTCACCAATAAAAGAGCAGACAGTGGAACATGTGATGATCATCCCATGCCGTATACTATAGAAATAGGTCAGAAGGAACGAACACTATTGGTGTCCCGGTTGATAGAAAATTTTGAAAATGAAGTAGTCAAAGTAATGAAGGAGGCAAAAATTAAAGGCGAAGACTTGGATCAGATCATAAAGCCATTCAACATAACTTTTGGGCTATTAAGAGAGCAAACACGTCGTTATATAGAGCAGACCATGCAAAAAGATCCATATGATCAATTGAACTTCAAAGCAAACACCTTCACTTACACTCGAGAGGAATTTGAGGTAGCACAACCACTTTGGAGAAGGGAATTTTTGGAAAAGAATCCTACTTTGCGGGTGCACTAGCAAGCAGCACCATATTTATTACAAGTAAATCCTTCTTTTTGCCCAACGCCTCGTCGACATGACACACAAGAATTTTTGGAAATGCAAAACAGTGGTAAGCTCAATAAACAATGGTTGAATTACCCACTACTTCCAACTCCACCCCACAACTATTTACCGACTGAAGAATACATGGTGAGATCCATCAAATTTTGGTTAAATCGTTATGCGATAGTACCCGATCTCACAATAAAGATGACCAATAAAATCCTCAACATGATACTGATAGTACTCAAAGTTTTTAAGCATGCAACATACACATTTTTGAATTTCATCAGCATTAACCAAGGCACCAATATCCTCATTTTTTATCTATTAGTTATGCCTATTCACCCTACAATTATGGCATACTACTCCAAACTTATGTTTTTGCCGAGCCCATACATGTAAACTTTTGAGGAAGCATTTTTTACGGGATTTTTTGAGATTGACTCAAAAATTTTCATAAAGATGTCAACTAATTTAATTGCCAAACTAGTTGCATATGAATTAAGCTTCTTTGCAGACCATCAACAGGCACCACATGATGGTGTGATAGCCGAACAATGGAAGCAACTTATGATACGTGAAGCCAATATGCTTAATGAAATAGAGCAAAAGGTCTATAGGACGTACTACCGCCACATTCCAAAGCCTTTCGAGGACGACAAAGTTCAGGAGGGGGTAGTATTGAAGGAGAGTCAAGCAAAAGGAAAAAAAGAAGGAAACCAAGGAAGGAGCTTCACTAAAGAGAATATATATGAAGAAATATCTTTGTAGGAAGCCCTGTAGGGGCACACAACACCCATCTCTGCACAGATCCCTGCAAGGACATACAACAGTGGGAAGTAGGCAACATGCAAGGACGGATCAAGGCCAGCAATTATCCATGAAGAAGTGCAAGAAGATATCCCGCAGATCCAGAGACCCAGGAATGTGCTTCAACCTCTTAATCTTTGGGACGTCCAGATCGAAGGCTGAAGATCTAGACCTTCATACTTTCCACTCGTTGCGTGCGTGGCAGCCTGACTTAACATAGCAACCTAGATTTAAAGAGGTTATTGGTGAGCTAGACTATGAATCTAATGTAGTCCATCTCCACGGGTTGCATGTGGTGGAAAGAAAAGAAGAGGGAAAAACCAATGCAACAGGTCTCAAGTTATGATCAGTTCCTTGACCACTGGTAAAATTATATCATTATGACTTCCATAGAAGCTGGCAGTGGTCAACTATAAAGAGGCTATCAGTTAATAAAGAACCAGATCGAATACAAGAACAAAACTAGAGACAAGAAGCAAAGCCTGTCAAGGGATGACAAAGACAAAGAGGGGGAGAGTGTTGCATAGCGAAGAAGAGTAGAGATGCACAGAAAAAGAAGGGCCCCAAAATTTTTCCGATTTGGACACTTTATTTTTGTACCATAGTCATTTTATAATATATTTTGCGATGTAAATGCACTAGAGGAGTCCTCTAGATGCATAGCCATAGATATTTGTATCATTACCTTTGTAAATTAGTAGGGAATTAGTCTTTTAGTCAATAAAGTGCCGATCTCTTGAGTGAAAGGACGAATTCCATGGCACAAGTATATAAGTCATACTGTGACTCTTTGTAATCACTTTTTGCCATTGTGAAAATCAAGAGCACAGAATTTCGAATTTGTGTCTTCTCTTCTCTGTGTCTTCTTCCTTGTGAGTTTGCGTGCTTGTGTGATGCTTGAAAAGAGTGCTTTGAAGTATTGTCTATCGATGGTAGTGCTTGTTTGTTGTTGGTAAGGTGTGTGCGAAGTGTAGGAAGTGCTGAAGTATAGGTAGGTTATTCCCATGGCTTAGTATTTTGCTCATAACTTGAAGTAGGAGTGTCAAAATTGAGTGAAAAGGCCACCATTGGATGCGTCTTCTCAAGAGCTTCGAAAAAAACCTTATATTTGGAGTCCGGAGCTGAGAGAAAAGCTCAATTTACTATTGGCTACTGCTCTAAGTGTCAGGACACCATAGTTGACCATGAAAGCTTGATTGTGATGGAATTATACTTGATTGCACCTTGTTAGTTCACCATAGCATTGACCATCATTTGAGTGCATGTCCTCATACACTCGGCTAGGTTTTGATACTCCTTGTATTGATAATTAAAGTGTGAATCCCCACTATATGCACTTGTAGGGGATTGAGGTATAGTCTCTTTCTCCTCAAGTCCCTAAGTTGATACTTGGGTACACACCCTCCCCCCGCTTCAATCAAAATGGACGGTATCCATTTTGCATGCTCATAGATTTTGAGCCATAATTAGGAATCATCTGAATCACATAAACACTTCAATATTTTCTTTCAATGGATAAACCCATGCATTTCTAGAAAAATAATTAACGAAATAAAAAATGTATAGGTAATTTGCAAATGAACATGATAGCATGGGACCGCAAAAATCCCTACGAACAAGCTACACTTTATATGCAACTCTAGCTGAACCATCTTTTATTGATGTATTTAAGTAGTGATATGTGTGAACACTCTAGGACCACTAGGGCACTTTTTTCCCTCTTTAGGAGGTTTTTTCCCCCAGCTTATATATATGCCTATTGCCCTAATGGGCTACTTATCTTTGTACATTCTAGTGGTAATAAATTTAGTATTGTGTGTTGTGCTCCAAGCTTCTTCTTCTTCCTTGTGCTATTTGCGTGCTTTCGTAGATGTCTAACTCCAACAATTAGTATCAGAGTAGGTCGCCGCTTCATCTAGGGCATTGTTGACACCTCTTCAGTTGCAGTCTCAAAATTGCATGAACTTTGGTGAGCATACTCAGGGTGCTCCAGAGATCAAAACAGCTTTGCTGTGTGGTGCCGAAATCGCGACCTCAGCTTGTTTGAGCCTTCGAACGCACTATCATAGTGCTTATGTAGGCTATTTCATCTTTTTGTGCCAAAGGTATATACCAGTTTTGGTTCACCAATATAAGCATCTCAAAGTCTACTATAGGTCAGCAGAACTTATTTGGGTAGTTCTATTCAACTTTTTCAGATACATTCATTTTTTTGCATCAAGGTATTTTAGTTAATGGACATGGCTAAAAGCAATGATGTATTTTGTATGTTGGCTATTGAGGATAAGTTGGATGGTACCAATTATCGATTGTGGGCTTATATGATGCGTCATGTATTGGTCACGAAAGGACTATGGAACATTATGCAAGGTGTTGAAAGACGTCCTCTTACACTTGGGAATACAAATACAAGTATTGAAGTTGATGCATATGGTGTCAAAGATGGTGATATTCTACAGATTCTTGTTCGTGCTTTTGTTTCTGTTGCATCTACTGCAGAGCAAATTTATTGGGATGGTACAGATGCTTAAGCACATGCATTGATAGCTTTGTCTATCAAACGTGCCATTATTCCTCATATTCACTCTTGTAGAACAAGTAAATATGCTTGGGATACACTTACGAGATTGTACCAGACTAGGAATGAGGCTCGTGTTTCTTACCTCCCAAAATAGTTGGAGATTGAGCACATGAATGAAGGTGGTTCTATGGATAGTTTTCTAACAAAGATCAAGGATTTGAAGGAACATTTGATTTTTTCAGATGAATTCCTTCCTTAAAGTTCACTTGTCCAGACTATTTTGAATGGTCTTCCTGACTCATATCACGGTTTTGCTTCTACTCTTTGTTTGATGATGAAAGGCAATCCAAATGCCTTCACATTTTAGGAGTTAGTTTTTGTTTTATTGCAGGAAGACCAGTCTAGACAGAATAGGTCTAGTATGCGTGTTGTAGATCAAGCTTTCTTAGCTAGTCAGAAGGGCAAAGGAAAATAAAGCTCTTCTACTAGTAATCAAAAATATGCAAATGCTGCACATTCGAAGAAAGAAGACAAAGATGAGAAAAAATCAAAAAAGCAAAAACTATTTTGCAAATAATGTAAAGAAAATGATCATGTCATTAAGAGCTATCCAAAATTGGCTGATAAAGAGGCAAAGAAGAAAGAGACCGGAATGGTTGTTGTACAGGCCTCTACACCGAAAATAGAGTCTGCTAATCTTGTGCAGGATGAAGAATGGGCATTTACTACTATTTGCAATTTTGACCCATCTTCTCATGAGCAATGCATGTCTGCAGTAGATTCAGATGTTTGGTACTTTGATAGTGGGGCAACCAAACATATTAGCTCACACTGCAGTTTCTTCTCTTCACTCGAGCCAATCCCTATTGGGAATACTATTACATGTGCAAACAACTCCTCTTATCCTGTTATGGGAGTTGGTAAGATCATTCTGACTACTACTGATGGTAGTTCTTTCACTTTGTCAGATGCTTTATTTGTGTCAGGGATCAAGAAGAATCTGTTATGAGTTTCAGCTTTAGCCAAGATTGGCTTGGTTGTCAAGTTTGTTGATGACAGCTGTACAGTCCATGACCTATCAAATGGCATTTTATCTCTGGCATTTTATCTCATGGGCTGTATAATCTCATAGATTATGAAAAAATTGTGAATCATTCAGCATGTGTAGTACATGATTCTTAGGCTATGTCAAATGCAAAGCTTTGGAATGCATGCTTTGGTCATATGAATTTTGCTAGTTTGCTAGGCCTGCAAAAATCTGAAATGGTATCCTCTTTGCCCAAACTTGAGGCACCCCGAAAACATGTCTATGAAGGCTGTATTTTGGGCAAAATGCAGCGTCCTCCTTTCCAAAAGATGGTTTAGTTTGGGCAACTCAGAAATCGCAGTTTCTACATAGTGATGTCTGTGGCCTATGCAGACACATTCTTTTGGAAACTATCTTTACTTCATGACTTTCATTGCTGATTTTTCCAGGCATGCATGGGTATATCCACTCAAAGAAAAGTCCAAAGTGTTTATATGCTTCAAACAATTTTTGGTTTTGGCTGAAAATCTATCAGCATGTAAAATGGGCACCATCCATTGTAGTCCAGGGGGGGAATATATATCCTCTGACTTTAATGCATTTTTGGTTGAATGTGGGATAAAACATTGGTGTACAGTTTCATATATACCTAAAAAAATGGAGTTATTGAATGGAAGAATAGGTCACTCATGGAGATGTCGAGGTGTCAAGAGTCAGGCTTTACCACATAGTTTCGGGTTTGAGGTTGTTATGTGTGCAACATATGTACTTAACAGGTGTCCCACTAAAGCGCTGTAGTCTATCACTCCATATGAGGCTTAGCATGGTCACAAGCCATCTGTTATTGAATGGAAGAATAGGTCACTCATGGAGATGTCGAGGTGTCAAGAGTCAAGCTTTACCACATAGTTTCGGGTTTGAGGTTGTTATGTGTGCAACATATGTACTTAACAGGTGTCCCACTAAATCGCTGCAGTCTATCACTCCATATGAGGCTTAGCATGGTCACAAGCCATCTGTTGCTCATCTACATGTTTTTGGTTGTTTGGCATATGCATTAGTGCTTGAACAACATCGTAGAAAATTGGATGATAAAGCAATAAAATGTATTTGTGTTGGGTATAGTTCTAAAAGTAAAGGTTATCATCTATATCATCCACAGAATAAACGCATTTTGGTTAGCTGTTGTTGGAACTCAAGGTCAAGCACAAGCATGAAAGCACATCAGAAAGGTGGACACACACAAGAAGAAGGAGCAAGTAGGGAGCTCCATGAAGTACATGTCAACTCTTTAGAAGAATCCCCTACAAAACTATTGATTTCCATCACTAAAACCATTGTAAATACCATTTTCTATTTTTGTAGCTCCATTTTGTGCAAGCCGAGGAGTCCTCGAGCTTGAGGAGTATTAGAAGTACCATCGTACCAATTTTCATAATTTTTAGACTTCGTTTGAGCCCTCAAATAAGCCCTGGAACCCAATTTTTAACTAGGCCGGACACTAGGTCTGGACAGGGCCAAAACTAGTCAAAAAACTATATAAAGAGCTAGAGAGCTCATTTTTGAGGTTAGCTTCTTGTAGATTTCAGTTTTGTAATAGATTTCTTTTTGTAATCAAAATCCTTCCAGTGTTCCTCTCTTTGATCTTACCGTGTGCGCGTGTGTGTGTATGTGTGTGCATGCTTGTGTGCTTTCACTCACGCACTTGTGCCATCACTTGCTCGTGGTCTTCATACCGGTCCTCACGTCTCCACGGATTGACATTTATGAGGTGTATCTCCTCACGGTGGTACTCACCATTGTGCTAGAGTGACACCAAATTTGGCGCCGTTGCCGGGGAGAGAGCTTGGAGGACGAGCATGTGACGGTAAGACGTAGAGTAGCGACGTTGGAAGGTAAAAAATCGCCATTTTTCAGTTCAGTTTCTGAGTTTTTCTCCTTCTTCATCTTCACCATCATCACCATCTTCTTCCCTCTTCACATTCTCTGATTTTTTTTCATTTTCGCCTACATCTTCACCTCGTTTTTCACTTGCGGCTATGAGGAACAAGTGCGGAGGCTGTTCAGAGCAGAAATGCTGAAGAAACATTCTTGGAAAACCTCTCAAACTCCAAAAATTTGATTCAGTATCGCGCGGGCTGAAGCGACCTGCGTCTGGTATCGCGACAGTGGTTGTGTGACTTTGGAGCTAGATTTTGCATCTACACTCTGATAGAAGTGACAAGGAGGAAATAAGGTACACATATTTGAAAAAAATTTTGAATTTGGGTGTGAAAATCTCCAAGTATCGTGTCGGGTTGAGTTTTGGTATCGCGATACCAGAATTCCCGTGTATCGCGATATTTGTTGAGGTATCGTATCGTGCATGCCCACTTGAGGTATCGCGATACCATTCTGGTATCGTATCGTCAAGTGTTGGTATCGCGATCGCGGTCGCCCCGGTGGTATCGTATCGTGGTCCACTTGGTATCGTCTCGTTGACCTTGCAGTATCGTATCGCCTGGAAGATATCGTATCGTCTATGGTGCGGTATCGTATCGCTTGCAAACAGGTATCGTATCGTGGGCCATATTAGTATCGTATCGCGTCAAATTTCTGGTATCGTATCGCCCACCTAGTGGTATTGTATCGTGGGTCAACCTAGTATCGTGTCGTCTCTTATTCTGGTATCGTATCGTGCACTTTGTGGTATCGTATCGCGTGGTACAAGCAGTATCGTATCGTGGTTGGAGTGGTATCGTATCGTCCTAATCACTGGTATCGTATCGCCAACTAATCAAGTATCGTATCGTGCAAAATTAGAGATATCGTATCGCCTCCAATTTCAGTATCGTATCGCCTCAACGGTATCGTATCGTCCAATCCCATGGTATCGTATCGCGACGGTCACAGTATCGTATCGTCTGAGATTCTGGTATCGTATCGTCTGAGATTCTGGTATCGTATCGTGAGGTTGGTATCGTATCGCGCAAATTAGAGATATCGTATCGTGACCACTTTCAGTATCGTATCGTCTAAGAGAGCAGTATCGTATCGTGAGGTTGGTATCGCGATCGCAGTTATCCTAGTGGTATCGTATCGTCTAGGTGGTATCGTCTGAAGGGGTATCGTGTAAGACAAAGGTATCGTATCGTGGAAAATCTGGTATCGTATCGCCTGTTCTGAGTTCCCAGAGAGATCCTGTTTCCCTGTTTTAAACCCCAGAACCCTGAACTGGCATAACTTTCTCATACGAAATCCGTTTGCTGTGATTTTGGTTTTGTTGGAAAGCTCGTGGAGAATACAACCAAAACATCGACTGGTTATGGTTAAATTAATACCAGGATTATTAGATAGGGTATTTTGAAGTTGGCCCTCAGGAAAACTGGAAAACCAAGGGGGCTCCCAAGGATTTTTGAGCAATACCAAGGGGGAGAAAATTGTGTCATGAAAAAAAAAAAAACAAAAGATAGAAGAAAAGGGGCTAAGATTGAAAAAAAGGAGGGTGATAAACATGAAATACATGAGATAATATCACATAAAGGTGAAACATTTAGAGAAAAATTGCAAGGAGTCAAGGAAATGGGGGAAATGTCTAAGGGGGTTGGATCCTTATTTGCAACAAGAGAATATGATAATACTTTTGTGGATATCAGATTAGGATATGACTATAGAAGGTCGGGTGTTTATATCAATCCTAATTGTGAGTGGAATTTAATTCATATCGACCTAGTGACCATTATCTTTGAGAACATTCAACCAACAACTCATCCTTCTATCCTCATGGATGGGGAACATTATGAATGCATGGGTAAAGTTGTGTTGCCTGTTATGGTGGATGATATGCAATTTTTGGAAACATTCTTTGTCATGGATTGTATAGATGAAGACTTGATCATTGGCACCCAAAGGTTCATTACACAAAATCATCAAGAATTTGAGGTGCCTTCTCCACCTATTATCTGTGCTTCTACATATATGTCTATGGAAAATCCTAATGACTATCCACCTTATGATAATTGGGAGCAAAATCATCTTTTCACAGAGCGTGCTTTTAACGAGAAAATTTTTCTTTCTACTCATGTTTTTGAACCTAATCCTTCTTTGAGTAAATCACAGGAAACCTTAGAGAATGGAGATATGGAGGACTCCAAGTGTTTGGGGGATGTGGAAGGACCCTCTCTTCCTGTAAATTTGGATTCCCCTCATGAAGCCATAAGTAGGGATGATCTACACTCAGATGGTCAAGAAGGAGATGATCAACCAATGTTGTGTATCACTGATGTGGAAAAGGAGGTCGACTCTAGGGTGAATCATGACAATCCATCACCCATTTGTACACCTAGGGATTCTATGTGTAATAAGGATAAATGTCTCGATGAATCTCTAGATCAATCTCAAACCACACAACCCATTGATCCCTTGCATGAGTCTGATGTAGGTATAGAAGATCAACCCTTGTTGCACTCCCCATGTAAAGATGAGTTTTCTCAAAAAACTCACATAGAAGGCCCAAAAGACCCTTACATCAAGAAACAGAAATCACATTTTCTTGGTAATGTCAAGCAAATTTGGGTGGCGAAGAAATTACTTAGAGCCCAACCCAATCGCACTATGATATGGGTACCAAAGAAAGCCCTTGCACAAAATCAGTCCCCTCACACTAGACTTCAAACTCTATGGTCTAGGCCTACCACGACTTATCCTCAAGAAAGACCACTTCCAATCAAAGGATCCCAAGCAATCAAGCCTAAGCTCAGACAAAATCCAAGGGGGGACTTCAAGGCACCAACCTGCACAACAAAGACACCAAGGCGAGGTAAAGAACTGAATCAAGCACAAAGCTCCAATACAGATCAAAGAACCTCTTCTGCAAGGATAAGGGTTTGGAAGACAAAAGTACCGATAGCATCCACCAAAATAAAGAGCCAGCCAAGATGGATCAAACCCTCAGGAGATCATTCAAACATGAAGTGGCCAAAGGTGATCTATACCCAGTCGCAGACTATTCTCAAATGGATCCCTATAAGGAGGAATGATCAGTTGTCCTCTCGAGATACAATGGATACCTCCAACAAAGATGGCGTCAATATCTGCAAATAACAGCGAAAACCTCGACGAGCGACAACCATGTGCTCTTTGCACAACCCTGTCTCATGCACCATTCAGGTCAGGCCATTCCAAAGTATGCACTATTATAGGGCCACATTACACGGCCGTGCATAGACACACTTGAGAATCCCAAGCACAAGAGCACATTGACATATGTCAAATTTTTTCTATTGATACTAACTTTTGTGTTCTTGTTTTGTGATAATTTTTCCCTCAAAAAAAAAAAAAAAAAAAAAAAAAGAGAGAGAGAGAGAGAGAAGAAAAGCGAGAGAGAGCTTGTTCCTAGGTTTGACTTATGGAACATGAATGAGTCATGCTTATGTGGACCATCAACCAGGGCATTCATCGACAATGATTGGTCCATCATGATCCATCATGATGAAAGATGTACAACACGAAGAGATCCGCATCGACTGACCTTTCCTTATGGTAAGAATCTCCTACTTGGGCCACATTATAACCATGATAGAGTAGGAAACCTTGTCATCAGCATACCCTTGAGCACTTAGCTCAAGACCCCAAATTTTTGCACCATACTTCTTCCAATGCATTTTCCAAGTAAGCATGCATAGGGCTACATTACAAGGCCGTGCACAAGGCACATACTTTTTTCAACCCATGCACTAACACACTTACCCATCATTCACTATGGGTTATGAGTACTTGGCATGACTACTCTGAACATCATCTTTAGAAGCGCTAGAGGACATCCTGGGGGCAACATCAATACCTAGGAAGCAATTCGAAGCCAGTAGTTGCTCCACTCAATCTTGATAACCTCTTTTGAGCAACTCACAATCTTTGAAAGCTCACAATGATGCACTCATGTGGAATCCACGAAAGAAGCACATACCAAGGGACTACGACTTGCAAAGGCTTGCAGCGACAAATGAAGAACCGGACAACCAACGCTTCCAAATTTGGAAGATAGAGGGCTCTTGTTCACACAGAATGGATACTACCTCTCAAAGCACTACATGCAACAACCACTACAACAAGGGTCTGTCGGGGACGACAGACTCGAGAGGGAGGGGAGTGTTGGAACTCAAGGTCAAGCACAAGCATGAAAGCACATCAGAAAGGTGGACACACACAAGAAGAAGGAGCAAGTAGGGAGCTCCATGAAGTACATGTCAACTCTTTAGAAGAATCCCCTACAAAACTATTGATTTCCATCACTAAAACCATTGTAAATACCATTTTCTATTTTTGTAGCTCCATTTTGTGCAAGCCGAGGAGTCCTCGAGCTTGAGGAGTATTAGAAGTACCATCGTACCAATTTTCATAATTTTTAGACTTCGTTTGAGCCCTCAAATAAGCCCTGGAACCCAATTTTTAACTAGGCCGGACACTAGGTCTGGACAGGGCCAAAACTAGTCAAAAAACTATATAAAGAGCTAGAGAGCTCATTTTTGAGGTTAGCTTCTTGTAGATTTCAATTTTGTAATAGATTTCTTTTTGTAATCAAAATCCTTCCAGTGTTCCTCTCTTTGATCTTACCGTGTGCGCGTGTGTGTGTATGTGTGTGCATGCTTGTGTGCTTTCACTCACGCACTTGTGCCATCACTTGCTCGCGGTCTTCATACCGGTCCTCACGTCTCCACGGATTGACATTTATGAGGTGTATCTCCTCACGGTGGTACTCACCATTGTGCTAGAGTGACAGCTGTGATGTTGTTTTTGTGGAAGATGCTATTCAACCGTTACTTTCATGTACTAAGGAGACATCTATTAGCACCAAAGACATGTATGATACTTTGTTGCCTCTTTTTACAGGTGGACAGTCTAGTGGTGGTCCTAATGAGGCAACTTCTCAGCCTTTGCAAGTTTCATGTGATGATGCAGATCATTCCATTTCTAGTGCAGATTTACATGATGCACTTGTTGATGAGAGAGCTGATATTGAGCAAGAAAAAACTATGCAAAAATGACTGGTGCAAAATTTGTGTGACAACAAATTAGATGCACCTTTGTCATATTGTACTCGATCAGGATCTCATAGTGCCTCTTTTGCATCAGATTGCTATGCTATGGCTGCCTCTAGTCTCTATCATAAGACTGAACCTGTTTCATTTGATGAAGCACAAAATTATGAACATTGGATGGTTGCAATGCAATCTGAATATGATGCTATCATGAAAAATGGTACTTGGTCTTTATGTGACTTGCCTCCTAGCAAGAAGGCCATTGGCACTAAGTGGGTATACAAGCTAAAGTGTAAATCTGATGGAACAGTTGACAAGTATATGCTAGGTTTGTTGCAAAGGGTTATGCACAGGAAAGAGGCATTGATTTTGATGAAACCTTTGCTCCTACTTGCCAAATGACTACTGTTGGTAGCATCTGTGCACTTGTAGCTCATCATGCTTGGAATGTACATCAGTTGGACATTAAAAAAACATTTATGAATGGTGACTTGCATGAAGAAGTGTATGTTTTTCAGCCCCATGGCTTTGTGTAGAAAGGTGTGCAGGTTAAGGAAGGCATTATATGGTTTAAAGCAAGCACCATGTGCTTGGTATGAAAAGGTACATGCCTATCTCATTGCACATGGTTTTGAGAACAGTCCAACTGAAAGCACCTTATATGTTAAGCATGCTAATGATGTGCTTCTGATCATTGTTGTGTATGTTGATGACATGCTGCTCACTGGTCCTTATGACATGCATATTTCTGATTTTAAGGCTGATTTGCATGCCTCATTTGAGATGTCTGATTTGGGGCATTTGCATCACTATTTGGGCATTAAATTTATGCAAGTTGATGGTGGAATGGCTTTGTGTCAAATGAAATATATTGACACATTATTGCAACATTTTGGCCTTGAAGATTGTAAGCCTATTGCCACTCCTATGGAGACAGGTTTATGATTGCATCTTCATGATGCTGGAGATGCATTTGATGTTATTCTCTATCAGCAAGCTGTTCGATGCTTGATTTACTTATGCATTACTCGGCCCATTATTTAGTTTGTTGTCTCACATATGAGCAGGTTTATGCATTGCCCAGGTGTCAACCATTGGCAGGCAGTTAAGTGCATCTTTCACTACTTGAGTGGTACCCGACTACTTGGATTGTTTTATCCTAAGGGGGATCACTACTGCCAGATTTGCATGCTTTTTCTGACACTGATTGGGCTGGTTGCTATGATACTCATGTGTCTACGAGTGGTTTTTGCTTCATCCTTGGTGGCTCATGTATATCTTGATTGAGCAAGAAACAGCCTATTGTGGCCACTTCCAGTTATGAGGCTTAGTATAGGGTAGCTTTCACAATGACTGTTGAGTGTGTGTGGCTCAGATGCCTTATGGCTGATTTTGGTGTTGGTCAATCTTCTATCACCACCATCTTCACTGACAGTTAGAGCACATTGGCTATTGCGAGGTTCTCTGCTAGAGAGATCAGCCTGGCGTATGTGCCCATGCAAGAGAACATTACAGACCTTTTCATGAGACTCTACCTAGGGAGAAGTTTGAAGCCTTCCACAAAGCTTTAGGCTTACTTCCTTTTGTGGATTGATTTTGCATAGCTTGGCACTTCCTTATACATGAGTGCTAGTTCTTTGTTCACCGCATCACTTCCAGGGGGGATTTGTTGATATATTTAGGTAGTGATGTGTGTGAACACTCTAGGACTATCGGGGCATTTTCTTGCCTCTTTAGGAGGTTTTTTTTCCCCTATCTTGTATATACGGCTATTGCCCTAACGAGCTACTTATATTTGTACATTCTAGTGGTAATACATTCAGTATTGTGTGTTGTGCTCCAAGCTTCTTTTTCTTCCTTGTGTTGTTCGCATGCTTCCACAGACGTCTAACTCTAACATCTTTTGCAAAGGAAAAATGTTGCATTCTAATCAAAATACAACCCTCACAAAAATATTTAGAAGGTGCTTCAAGTTTGGGTCGAGAAGAGACCATTTCAGGTTCCTATACACGAAGCAAACTAGCAAAATTTAGATAACCAAACTATGCATACCAAACTTTCCTATCGAAATATGATAAAAATTATGAAGTGCACATGCTGAATCATTTTCAAAATTTTCATAATCTAAGGGCTTGTATGACCTAGGACATAAAAGACCAAAATTGATGATGACATCACCATCTCAAAGATCATGCATTGTACATCTATCCTCAACAAATTTTGCAACAAAGGCAACCTTGACTAGTGTTGAAATTGATAACAAAATTTATTTGATCTGTGAAACATATAAGGCATTTGAAAATGTGAAAGAACTACCATCAATAGTATTCAAAATGATCTTTTCAACTCCTATTATAGGATAAGAGGAGTTTTTATCATATGTGATCGTTTTCCCTGTAGGAACATGCTCAAGTGAAATGAAGAAACTGCACTGCAAGGTAATATGTTTATGTTGCACCACTGTCAAAGTACCAATCATCTTAATCTACTAAAAATAGACATTGCTCATGAAAAGATGGGTTTTAGTTGTAATGATTAGTAAATGTCCATTCTTCATACTCAACACAATTAATAGACTCTGTTTTAGGTGTAGTGGCCTCTGCAAGGACCATTCCAACCTCTTTCTTCTTTGCCTTCTTTGGAGCTAGTTTAGGACAAAACTTTATGAAGTGATCATTTTCCTTACAATACTTGCATTTTTTTTATTTTCTATTTCTTTTTATCATTTTGTTCCTTCTTTGAGAGTGCAAGATTAACAAATTTATGCTTCTTAGTAGATGAGCTCCATTATCTTTTTCCTTCTGACTATCTAACAAAGCTTGATTTGCAACACACATAAGTGACATTTTTTGCTTAGACTGATCTTCCTACAAAAAAATAGAGACAAAATGACAACAAAGGATGGTAACTTTGATGAGCATGTGTTTTACATAGGCTTAGAGGATGCTCAAATCATGTGTCAAGAAATGTGGCTTTACTCTCAAACTTGGAGGATCCAAAGAACAAACATGAAGTCCAAATAGGAGATGACACAAGACATCCAGTTGAGAAGATAGGTAATGTGAAGACAACAAATGGTAACATGAACATACTAAGCAGAGCCCTTTATGGGTCTACCATTACAAAGAACCTTATCAGTGTAGGTCAGATTGTTGAGAAACAATGTTTGGGGACCAAGCAAGGAACCTTCAATCTCTAGATGAAGGTACTATGTGTCATTGATAGATAATTGTAGCAAATGGACTATCTTAGATTTCATGAGGCATAAGGACAAAATATTTTTATACTTTAAAAAATGCTTAGCTCTTGTGGATAATTAAACATGTGAGACCTAAAAATACTAAGGTCAGATAGAGGGGGAGAATTCTTCTCCTATGACTTTGATTATTATCTCCAAGCGAGATGAATTAAAATGGAAGTCACCACCAAATACACTCTTGAATAGAATGGATTGGCAGAGAGAAGAAATAGGACAATTGTGGAGGCTACAAGGTCCATGCTCAATGAGAAGAAATTTCCCAATTACTTGTGGGCAGAGGCACTGTCTACTTCCACTTATTTGGTAAATAGACTTCCATCAAAGGCTCTTGATGTCATGAATCCATATGAGGCATAGAATGGAAGAAGACCTAGGTTGGATCATTGCAAGATCTTTTGTTGTATTACATATGCACATATACCTTCACAAATAAGAGGTAAATTGGATCCTAAGGTAGAGAGATGTGTATTCATTGGCTATGATCTTAATCAAAAAACTTATAGATTGTACAATCCAAGCAACAAAGGATTCATTGTAAGTAGAGATGTTGTGTTTGATGAAAACAAGTCATGTTTTGAAGATGAGTGCAAGAGAATCAAGCTACCTTATGACCTAGAGGAGGAATTCCAACTCTGTCAAGAAAGAATGATCACACACTTGAAGCATCAAGAGATTCTAAAGATGATAAGAAGACTCCAAGGAGAGAAGTTAATTCTTGGAACTCCAAAGGTAATGCCAAAGTGTAGGAGCTGAAAGATGTAGCAGAATCCTCTCAACAAATAATCAAAAGGTCCACTAGAGAATAGAAGAAGCTAGAGAAGTATGGCTATGATACATCATTGATCACTAAACACTCTATCTATTTAGCACATGATTCAAACTCTAAGGAGCCCTCATATTATGAGGAAGCAAAGAAGAAACTTGAGTGGATGAATGCAATGGATGAAGAGATTGAGGCCCTAAAGGAAAATCATACTTGGGATTTGGTACCCAAGACTTCATTTATGATGATCATAGGCTCAAGGTTGATATACAAGGTAAAGAAAAACTTTGATGGGACTATCAACATGTACAAAGCAAGAATTGTGGCCAAAGGGTATCACAAACACAAGGGATTGATTATGAAGAGGCTTTTCACATACGGAAAAGATGCCAAATATCAGATACTTATGAGCATTACAGCTTCCAAGAATTGGAAGATATACCAAATGGACGTTAAAAATGAATTCCTAAATGGATGGATGGCTGATGAGTTATACATGGCTCAAACTCTTGGTTTTGAAGATTCATCATTCTTGAAATATGTATGCAAGTTAAGAAAGGCCTTAAATGTTGTGAAGCAAGCCCCAAGGGCTTGGAATCATAGGATTGTCACCTATTTGCAAGATAGAGGATTCATTGGTAGAAAAGTATATCCTTCACTCTTCATCAAGAGGAATCAATCTAAATTCATATAAATCTATGTATATGTTTATGATATTATAATTATAGGTAATGATGTTGAAGGAATAAGGAGGATAAGGATTGGAATAAAAGAAGAGTTCAAAATCAATGACCTAGGACAACTCACATACTTCCTAGGGTTGGAAATAGTGTATATAGATAAGGGTAATAGTGTATATAGATAAGGGTATGTATCTTACTCAAAGGAAGTACATCAGAGACATGCTTGTCAAGTTCAAAATGGGAAACCCAAAGGTTGCAAGTACACCCATGGAGATGAATCTCAGGTTAATTTCTCATGAAGGAGAGCAGTTGAAGATATAATTAGCTATCATAGTTTAATGGCTAGCATGAACTATGCTACGCTGAGAAGATTTGACATTTTCTATGTTGTAAGTGTCTTAATTTAGTTTATGAACACTCCTAGGAAACCTCACATGCAAGTAGACAAGAGAATACTACTCGAAGGGAACCATCAATGAGGGTTTGTATTACCCATACACATCAGATATAGACATCAAACTTTTCTCTAATGGAAATTGGGTAGGTTCTAAAGATGACAATGGAAATTGGGTAGGTTCTAAAGATGACATAAAAAATACATCAGGATATCTCACCTTTGCAGGTACAAAACTCATCTCATGGTCCTCAAAGAAGCAACTCACCATTTCACTCTCATCAACTAAAGCTAAATACAAAGGACTAGCCAATCCAACTCAGGAAGCAATGTGGATCAAAACTTTGTATTTTGATTATGTCTCAAGTCACATTTTTGGGGACAACAGTGTTGGAACATCAAGCTTACATTGCTTGAGGTGGATTTATTATACTTCATCAAACCATCATGTGGAATGTACCAAAGATATCCCTTGAAGAGTTTCTTCATCAATATTTATTTTTATGGTATTTATTTTTTATGGATTATTTACCAATGTAAAATCCTAGAGTTTTAGACTTGTAAAAGGAGGGCTCAATTCCATGAATTTTAGGTGGTTGAGCTTGAGAATCAATCAATCACCAAAAACTAGATCATATTACATCACTTTTTCTAGATTATAGGAAAGTGAATTGATTCTCTTCAAAAACATATCCCGCCTTGATTAGAATTCAAAATCCACTTGTAGAACTAGTGGAAAAATTCAAGATTCTATATAAAGACTTCAAATCACTTGTACATTACATTGAATCATTATACATATACTTTGGGTAATCATTGGTACTTCATTCCTCTACACCATCTTCTTCAACAACAATGAACTTGTAGAGGCTTTAGATCTCTCCAAAGAGCTTTAGATTGGATGAATGAGCATTCATTGGAAAGTCAATAGTTTCTAAATTACCTGTACACATTTTCAAAGAATTCAGTTTAGTAGATTTTGAGAAATCTCAATTTTACTCTCTTAGGGTCTATCTCTACACAACCTTGAAAAATTAGGGGTACCCCAATTGAATGCTAAGTTCATTCAAGAAGCATATCTTGCTTATTACTTGTACTCTTATCCATTTTGGACACACAACCCTATGTATAACATTTATGGAAAAGGATTTTTTCCGATTGCATTCATGCTAGCTGCTATGAGCATTTGAAGTTGACTGTTTCATCCAAAGATAACAAGTTTTTTGAGCTAGTCAATGTGCAAACCAAGGTTGGAAAAATTCGTGTGCCAAACCTCTTGGATATGTGCGATACATATTGTAATGTACAAGTATGGTACTTGTTCTATATAAAAATTGTATCATTCATTATTTTGCACTTAGGCACCTCATTATGTGAGCCATACAATTCATATTTTGCACTTGATTTGTCAATGTTTCCTTTTTCATTTGAGTCAAGATTGAGTCCTTCTTTGGCATCTGCACAGAAGCTTTCCATTTCATCAAAATACCACATCTTTGCTTACCTTCATCTATTGTGTGAGTGAGTTATAACATTTATACCCCTTTTGCTCAAGGGAGTATCCAATGAAGATAATTTTTTTTGCTTTTGGATCAAGCTTTATCCTCAACTCATCTAGAACATGTACATTTGCAATACAACCAAATAATTTCATATGTGATAAGTTTTGCTTTTTACCTGTAAACTTCTCTTGAGGTGTAACTTGATGTACAACAACAACCAAAGCTCAGTGTGCACAGCTTTTGCCCAATAATAATGAGGTATATTATTCTCAGCCATCAAAGCTCTTGCTATTTCTGCAATATGTCTTTTTTTGCATTCAACAATGCCATTCTATTGTGATGTGTACCTACATGAAAATTGATGTCAAATTCCATTACTTTTTAGAAAATTGTTGAACTCATTTGACATGTATTCACCTCCTCCATCAGTTCTTAATGAATAAATGTAGTTCCTTGTGTGCTTTTCCACCATGGCCTTAAAATTGTGCAAGTGAGTGAACACCTCACTTTTATCTTTCCTAAAATATACCCATAATTTTTGTGTGTATGGTTATCAATGAAAGTAACATAAAACATGCAACCACCCATGGATGTGGTCTTTGTAGGACCCCAAACATCTATATGTACTATTTCTAGCATTTTCTCACTAACATGATTGTCATGTGAAAATGATGCTCTTAATTTTTTACCAAATTGACATGTTGCACATACCTTTTGCATCTTTGCAACCTTGAAATTTGGTAGTCTATTGACAATCTCCTTTGATTGCATCAATTTTGGCCACTACAATTTCGCATATCCAATTTGGTTATGCCTGATCTCTATATCGGCAATAAATCGTGCACCTTTTGCAAACATGGTTGCATTCATTTTAAGAATTTTCACATTTAAGGTGATCCTTCCCACTTTGTTTCCTTCAGCATAGATAACCCATTAGCATTAAGCCTGACTTGTAATCTCCGGTCAACCATTTGTCCAACAAAAACCAGATTCTTTGTTATATTTGGAACATGCAGCACATCACTAAGATGTTTTACCTTCCCGTCCTCCATAGATAATGGTATGTTTCCTACATGCTTGATAGCATGTGATGTGTTATTGCCTGTCTCAACATATCCAAGAACTAGCAAGTTTTACAAACTAGTAAACCATTCTGCATTGTTGGTCATGTGATTTGAGGCACTTGAATCAACACACCAAACATTACCATTCAATTTTAAAACATCATTAGACATCGTATTCATCATGTGATGTTGGACCATGAATAACTTCTCAGAATCATATATTGCACTTGTTGATGCATAGTTGTTTTGTGGCCTTTTGTTATTTTGATTCTTCAACCTATAATCACATTCAAAGTGTCCACGTTTACCACAATTTGAGCATCCTTTATATCATTAATTGAATCATTTTTTTGGAAATTTATATGGCCTCTTTTGCTCCCCCTGCCTTGAAACTACCCTCTACCTCCTACATGATTCTGATGTTGACCTTGTTCTTGGTTGCTATTTCCTCGTCCACCTCCGAAACCGCTACTCTACCTCTTCCTCTACCAAAGTACAATACTTGCTTAGAACTATTTTCTCCTTGGGAGTTTGAGTCCTCATCTAGATTCTTTTCTTCACTAATGGACACTAGACCATCAAAATTCGGAATAATTTCCCTACTTTGAATAGAAGTGACTCACGTATGCTTTTGATTTTAGGGTGTAGTCACTTACTAACATTCCCTTTTTCTTGAGTTTATGCAGCTTGTTTTTTAGTTGCAATATTTGTGCCTTTGTATTGGTATCATAGAATGTGATCAAACTATTCCAAGCCTCTTTCAGAGTCTTAGTATCTTGTATGTTCCCAATCATGCTATCGTATATGCTAAAAAATAGCCAATACAGTACCTTTCGTGCTCCTTGATTCCATCATTCATATGCTCTTGACTAGTCCACAATCTGATTCTTCTCTAGTAACTATAGGGCATTTTTGTTCTCTCCTTTCATGTACTTCTAGTAGCCTTTTCCCATCAGGAAATTTTTCATTATGAAAAAAACATGAGAAGCAATATCTCTACTTGAATATTGTCACACTATGACATGACAATTTGATCTCTGAAAAACATGGTTATCATTTATCTTCTAGTGGTCAAGCTACCACATCCACCCCCTCTACCACTGAGGACTAGTGACAGGCTAGGCATTGATAGTAGTTTGGTTGACAAGCATGCTCGATGACTAAGGAGAGACTCGTTCCCATAGGGAATTGTTTCAACACACTTCAAGAAGATGATTTTGTGGACCTTGTCATTGGGGTGGAGTAAGGACCCCCTCGGGCGTTCCTGACTCTTTGGTGTCATCGTTTGGGTCCTCATCCTTTCCCCCCTCCACGCAAGTGTCTTCCCTTGGGCACTCCTCTAATCCACATCCCCCTATTTTTCGTGACACTTCCCTTCTCAGTCCTAGGCAATCCCTTGACAATGACTTGTTGGTGAGCTAGGCAGTCCATGAGGGACTATCTCCTTCACACCCCCTCTTTTGCTAGACACATCACCCTTGATGGCTATTCCTCTAGGGTTGGTGAGCTTCAACTATCATTTGCAGGGGGGAGTTTGGCTAAGAGTTTTTGAGATTTTTTGGTGGTTAGGAGGATCCTACTAAGGCACCTATTAGGGTCCATGATGTGGCCCTTCCTTCTCCTAGCCAGTGTGCCTTGGAGTTGGCTATGGCTACAGAGTCGAACTAGTCTGTTGGGGAGGCACTGTGAATTGTTTGGGTAGAGACCATTGATTTTTATCATCACCTTGGGGATCTTGAACATATGGACCTATTTGTCAAGGCTCGAGATACAACTCACTTTGTGTTTATTCCAAGTCCGGAGGAGAGAAAGTTTATTTTCTATGTGTTTCTAGTCACTGAGATGGCTCCTAGATACATGCATATCCATGAAGATGTGATCATTATGGAGGAAGCCATGGGGTTAGGGAGTCCATGTGGCTTAGCATATGCGGGATTTTGCTCGAGCATATGGCTGCATATCGGGACATTTAGACTCAGATTACTCCCCATCCAAACCCACCTCCAAGATGGCATGTTTTTCGGCTACAATAACATCTTGATGCATCTGGTGCGAAGATCAATCAGTACAATTCCTGTGTAATGTGGGTTAGCTCAAATGATCTACCTAGGTGGTAGCTTGGTGGGCAGTTTGAGTGGATCCCTCCTGTGTACGTACTTCTTGTTAGATCTTCTCGAGTTCCTATATTATTCAAATCTAGTGGCGAATAAGGAACTTTCTATGTTTGAGCAGAGACGGTAGCCCCACTCAGGCTAAGGTTGCTTGGCTGGTCATCACCCTTCCTCTTGAGCACGGTGGCCTCGAGATCATTAATCTTGCATGTCAAACTAGATCCCTACTGGGAAAATTTTTTGTTTGTGGTCTTCTTCCGAGACTTGAGCCTTGGAAGGATTTTCTTTGTCAACGGTTGGCCTCTTTGCTCCTGATACTAGTGGGCCTTGGCTGTCTAAGTTAAGATGGATCTTTTTTTAGATCAAGCATTTGGGGTATTCAAGGTAGAGTGAGGACCTCTTCGCTTGGAGTATCATTGGATCTTGGGAGTGGCTCCAACCTGCTCTTGTTCAGCATCCTCCCTCTTGCATTTAGGAGCAACTGCAATAACCTATCACTTCAAATCCCATTATCCACATGAAGAGGGGTTTCATGGTTGGATCTCGCCTTCATGTCTCCTAGGTAGAGTTGGTTAGAAGGCATTAGCATAGCATGGATGATTGGATTGGCTTTAGGAGCCTCACTAAGGAGCAAAAGCAAGAGACATGTATGAGGATGCATGGGGCTCCTGAGATCATCAAGGATGTTGAGTCACCTATTTCGTGTGACTCGGGTGTGCAAGTTGATCCAAGACATCAGGCAACCTTGTGGGGGGCTTTCGCTCATACGAACGTCTTAATTGGTGTGAGCTGCATTAGGCTTGATGAGACCCTCTTTTTTGAGATTGGACAAGAGGGATGGCTGATGAGTTCTTCCATTTACTTCGAGCTCATTGCAGAGTGCATCTTTCAATGGATTTGGGTGCTCGGCACACATGGCAATAATTAGCACATTGATCCTAATGCAACACACATTCTAACCTACTCTAGTTGGCACCTTTTTAATTGGGAGGCTGGACCATTAATTTGATTGAAATAGGACTGTGATTAGTGGCAGTGGCAAGATCCTCTCTCCCCCTCAAATGCCTTATGTCTCCATTCTTTTAGTACTTTGTGCAACTAGGATGGCGGAATATTCAGTCCCATCATCTGATCTCTCCTGTGACTGCTGAGCACTAGTGGTGTGGTGGACTCATGGAGGAGTTTTTCTTGTACTTTTGGCATTGGATTTGGGGTGATCAACAATCCCACTGGATTTTTCTCTTCTAGTGTGTAGTGTCCCATAAGAGCATTGTTGTGGGCACTTGATTGAACTTTGGGGGTAGGCCTCTAGAGGGCAGTGCTTGTGGCTTTAACTTAGAGTCTCACTGTCATTGCCTCTGGTACTATCAATTGGCTGAGCATATTTGGTAGTGGGTTTTGCATTTGGAGGGAAGGTCTTTAGACTCACCTAGTGTGTGGTTGCTTGGGGATCCCTCACTAGCCTCACCCTCAACTATGAGCATGTGGCTAATAGCATGATCCTTTTGATCCAGGATGGAAGGATTGGCATCATGCAAAACCTTTGCACTCCTCCTTGGAGTGATGTGGATGACCCCCATTGGGAGCTGATTAGTAGTCTTACCATGTGGCTTATTTGGTGGGCTAGATGTTGTGTATCTTCAAGTGGCATATGATCCCTCTGGCTGAGAATATAGGTGGCTTAGGGCCTAAGTTGGTCCATACTCTGAGGGGTCAGCTAGATCACCTATAGGGTGAATCTGATGACACATCACGATTGCATATTTCCTTTCTCTAGGTCTGGAAGAAACTCCCTTTCTTTATTGTACAAGGTGATATGATCCACTTGAGTTACAAACCACTTGCTTGGCTCCCCCACTCCATATTCAAGAATTGATTTTTAGTAGGTCTTGATGTCTTTTGGGGTGAATTTTCCCCCTTGCACTCATTACATGGTGCCCAATTGGGCTTGTAGCCCCATAGGCATTTTTATTAACCAATGAAAGGATCTATTTTAAAGAAAAGAATACTCCCCTACAACAACCATCCAAAAAACCAAAGAGGAAAAATATGGTAAGGAGCTCTATTTTTGTGGTTAAGCCAACCAAAGCTAGTTGAGGAGAATTGGTCAAGGTATTTTTGATTCTATGGTTTTGGTTTATTCTCTATGCTAATGATGATGAATAACATAAAAATCATGAATAACATAAATTTTTTCTCTATCAATGTTAAGGGGATAACATATCCCATTAGAGATAAAGTGATAGGCAATTGGGTTAAAGATTCTTATAGGTGCCTTGAATTTTTATTTCTTAAATAAGTCAAAATTAAGGGTGATAAAGTTCTTCCTAATCTTAAAATTATCTCTAATAATTATGTATGATAAACTACTGCTCATCCCTTAGGAAAAAGGGGTTCTACCATTTTTTTATTGAATAATAATAGTCATTTCATTGATGAAGTAGTGTGTAGAAAGAGTCATCAATGGCTAGATGTCTCTATTATTGAGCCCATTAAACCTACCATCATGTGTGTATCTATGTTTCCAATAACAACAAATTGCGAAAGGAGTGTTGGAATGAGATACCTAACCTTAGTGGTTTTCTTTTATTGATTGGGAAGTTTAACATGGTCACTTTCTTAGAAGATATAATTAAAAGGCAATGCTATCTCTGGCCATGAGAAAAATTCTTGGTATAATCTTTTTAACTTTCATGATTTGATTGATATTTCCACCTCTTATAGGTTCACCTAGAGCAGTAAGTAGCTTGATGAATCATTTGCTATTGCGAGACTTGATAGATGTTATATTAATTCCTTTTACCTTCAAACTTTTTGCATGTGAAGAGTCAAATTGATAAGTCCCTTTCCATATCTAACCATAAACCTATTTGTATAGAACTTAGAAGAGGCACTCCCTTCTTCAAGGTGGGATGGATGCATCTTGATGCTCAACTTCTTAAGCTCCCTTATATCATTGAAACAAGTAAAGGCGTCATCTCTTAGCAATTCTCTTTAGGTTTTTCCCCTACCAAGACTTGGGAGAAATATGTCAAGTGCATTCCATCCCTCTTCACCTACTAAAAGAAACTTGAAACCTTACATCCAAGAGAAGAGAAAAGATCATACATGAGAAAGGAAAACTTAAAGATAAAACAAATACACAAAGATATCTAGACCTTTAGCATATATTGAATATGGAGAATTATCTTGCTATATAAAGAGATTTTTGGGTTGGGAATATGCATAGAAAAAATACAAGTATGTACTCTTTATGAAAAAACATCAAGGATTAAATCCCTTTACTAAGAAAGAGGAATGGAGAAAGAGGAATGGAGGTACTAATATCAACATTGAGGAGAGCTTGCAGGAGGCTACATGCTTCTTTATGGATGTTTTCTATAGTACTTCCAAATGGGGGAGGATTTCCAAAGAGCGAAAGCTACCGTTGCTCTTAAAAGTAAGAAAATGATTCCTAAAAGTATGGTTGTTGTCTTGGACCTACCCCTCTCTGTCAGTAAGATTAATGAAACCATCAGTAAAATGAGACCCTGCAAATCTCCTAGACTTGATGGGATTCCTAATGAGTTCTTCATTGTGCATAAACACTTCCTTGCCCCTTATATTCTCTTGATTTGGAAAGAGGCTTCTCCTAAAGAATTTCTCCATATTCATATTAACACTGGTGTTATTAGACTTATCCACAAGAAAGGTAATAAGGATAATATCAAGGATTGGAGACCTATCACTTGCTTGACAACCGTAAAAAAAATATTTTCTTCCTCTCTTGTTAGGAGGTTGAGCCCGATTATGAATTAGATCATCCTTTCTAAACAAAAGGACTTCATCAAAGGTAGGTACATCCTAGATGCTATCATAACCCTATGGGAGGATATGGAATGTGCTAATGACCTTAACAAAGATTTTTACTTCTTCAAGTGACTTTGAGAAGGCTTATGATAGAATAGAATGAGATTTCATCCTCCAATCCTTCCATGACATAGGGGTTGCTAAGAAACTTGTCAAATATGTGAGTACCCTATTTGGAAATGCTTATTCTAGATTGGTCTTGAATGTTCATATCTCTAAACCCTTTAAACTTAGAATTTCTATTAGATAGGTATACCCTCTTGCCTCTCTCCTCTTTATTATTGACAGTACTCTCTAGGTTGGTCAATTAAAGATGCTATGGAAAAGGGGACTATAAAATGTATTCAAATTCCCAACACTCCTTCTCAAATTGGGCTGCAAATGTTTGTCTTACTAGTGGATCTAAAGTTAATCACAATAAAACATGCTTTAAAGCTTCAAATAACATAGTTCTTGATTGTATTGCTCAACTTGGATGTGACATCATAAAGAAAGAAAAAATCTCGGTCCTCTAGGATATTCCTATGGGCTTCAAGGTTACTTTTAATCAGAGACGGGATTGGGTTGTTGATAAATTCATATCTAAACTCTTTGTTTGATATAATTGTCAAAGTTCCTAGCCCACATGACTTTTGTGTTGAATAACTAGTTTCTCCCTACCTTGACTTATTTTCTTGCTTGTTGGCTACCAATTAAAACACAATGGAACTAGGTGATCTATTTAGCTAAAATATTTTTGTGGGGTGGGAACTCTCATGCCAAAAAAGTTATCAGCATAGTTTGACTACAAAGCATGGACAAACAATGGTCTTTGGGATATGATCCTCTCCTCTCAAATTTTATTCTCATCTCAAAGCCATATTACCTGTAGATTTTGGAAAGCATGGATGAAGGTTAAGTAAATATATTCTCCAAATGTTAATTTCTTGACTAAAATTAGTTTCTTTGTTCAAGAATCTCCTTTGTTTGGTTCGTTAGCTCTATGGAATAACACTACACTGTCAATCAAAGAGCATAAATGTTTTGAAGTTGGATTTGTGTCATGGAATAGTTTCCTTACTAAAGGTAATTCGGTGTTTGATGATTACTTCAATACTTTGAATAACTTATATGTTGCCTTTCATTGGTTACTTTGCACACAAGGGTCTGCTAAGAAAGATACTCGAAACTTGTCAAGGCAAAAAGCTAGAAATAAAAGATGTTGTTGAAGACATGTTGAATAGGTTCAGGAATAACATAGGTTATATGGCCAAAATTATAGCAAAATTGAATCAGAGGTTTTGTCTCCAATGATCTCATCAACAGTGGAGATACAAGTCTAAATTCCTTTGGGCATTCCCCACAAGCATGAAGCATTCTATGTTACAGTGGCTTATCCTTCACAATGGCCTCTGAAACGACAAGAGGGTCAAAAATTTTAAACCTAATGAAGGTCATTGTGTACCCTGTGATACGGAGGAGGACTTAAAACAAGTTGGGGATGTAAGGGTCATGTGACCTTACCCCTATATTTATATATATACATAATTTATAGAGCAGTGGCTCAAGAGAGATCATTATGTAGATTTTGATGCTCCCACACACGTTTATGCATCTCTTCTCTCATCTCTCTCCCTCCATCTCCTCCTTGCTCCTCTTGTTCACTATACCAACGCCCTTCATTGGTATCAGAGTGTCTCGATGCAAAAAAATTGTTCCCTTTGTGTGAGCAAAGCGAGCGCCTGCCAACCCATCCAAGGGTTTCTCCAAGGCTAATGACAAAGGTGGAAACCAAGGCATAGACATTGGCATACCTTGTTATTCATATTATAGAAGTCATTGTTGGCACCGTTGGCTATGTGCAAGGGAGAACTTCAATGATCAAGGAAGAGGAAGGCTTCAAGTAGTTCCCAAGACGTCACCCATCCCAGTATTGTTCCCTCTAGAGCTCACTTAAACATGGCAATCTCTTGCCACTAAGCTACACTCTTGTGGTGCTTGAATAAGGGGAAAGACTAAGTTTCACATTATCTTCAACAAGTTTTGGGTGCTCAAAGCTTCATTCTTTGCTTTCAAAGCCTATTTTTGAAGCATTTTTGGGGTGATTTTTAGAGCCATTTTGGATTAGTTTCGTGCATAGTTCTCTCTACAGAGGTCCAAAAAATCACGAAGAGTGTTCTTTGCACTTCTTTGACAATGAATGTTCACCTTTTGGGCTATGTTTTCAGCCACACTAGTTAATCTACAGTTTTCTTGAAAGGTTTAAGTTGTGGTGGGAGCAGCCACTGCAAGTCTATGCAGGTTTTTTGAGCCTAAAGAACAGAGTGGATAGACACTTGCAGGTGTTTTGGCCGGTGTTTGGGTAGTGAATTGAGCTTTTTAGTGCCATTTTATTGCATATATTGAGCACATACACATTATGTATGCTTCTGTGGATACCGCTTATGTACATCAGTGTGGTCATTGATATAACCATTACATTTTTGCATAAAGCCTTTTACCTTTGATAAAGAGGGTTGTGGTGAGGTTTCCTTAACAAGGCGACATCCAGATGTCAGGGTCTTTTCGATGATGCAAGTGGAAGACTTACCCAGCTTCACCATAGGAGATGTATGATAGTTGTTCATAGGTGCTCAATAAGTCTAGTTGGCTTCTTTTAGATAACTGATTATATGCAGTGGAGACAATGATTCACTATGCAAGTAAACATGTAAGTACTTGTAGTTTTATGATATTTTAACACTAGTCATATGCTCATTTTGTGGAGGATACGCTAGCAAAATGTTTCTAGATTTTTTGGTTTTGCGAACTATATAGTGGTTGATTTACTCCTTGATACTCTTATTGGTGTGAGCACATTTATTCTCACATCATCCTTTTGGTTGGTCATTAATTCATTTTCTCGGAAGGCTATTGAATTCTCTCCCAAAATCTCAGACTTGGTCATCCTTCTTTGAGCCTTAGTCGTGTTTGGACTCTTCTAGCTCCATTATCATTCCATTCAGCTCTCTACCATCATGGCATCAAAGGTCTCAGGCACGTCTAGTGCATTAGGGTTGAGTGCTAGTGTTCAGAGGAGGAGCTATAACTTTTAAGTCAAATACCATTTTGAGATCCAAAAATTTGATGGCACAAACTTTTCTCTATGGAAGAATCAGATTAACGATGTGGTGATTTAGAGGTGACAATGGAAGCCAGTAAATCGAATCTCAAAGAAGCCTGTTGATATGGATGATGATGGTTGGGATAAGTTAGATGAAATGGCAAGGTCTACCATTCAATTGCACCTGGTAGATAATGTTTACTTTATACTATTAGACTGTGAAAGTGTAGAGGAGCTTTGGAATAAGTCCCTCAATACATATGAAAAAGAGATGGCATCAAATAAAGTGTATCTAATGAGAAAGTTATATGACCTTTGCATGAAGGCATAGATAGTATTACTATTCATCTAAATGAGCTTGATGCTATATTCTCCCAGTTAGAGGCTCAAAAAATGGATATGGATAATGAAATGAAAGAAGTCTTGTTGTTATGCACCTTGCCATCATCATGGGATATGTTTTGCAAAGCAATTAGCAATAGTCCACCTGGTTTTATGTGCATGCTAGATGCATGGTTATGTGATAGGTGGTTCACACATTTTTCTTCTCAAGTGAGACATATGTGATATGAGCTATGCATACAGATGTGCAGGTCTCATCCTATTGAGGATAGATTATTGTTTCTAGTCTCTTGTTACATTTCTAGTCTCTCGGATTGCCAACATGGTGTCTTCTCAGTTTGATGGCACTGACTTTCCGAGATGGAAAGATTAGATGTGGCATACATTGGTTCATGTAGGGTTACACATGTATGTGCATAGAGACGCACAGAGACCTCATGACATGCCCGACCATGTATGGGTGGATATGGATGCATTGGTGAGTTCCAATATCTGATTACAGCTTGTGGATTCTATATATGAGTGTGTGATGTATGAGGAGACGAGTAGTGCAATAATGAAAGAGACTACATGATATGTATGCTCGTCCATTGACTCATGTGAGATGTAGATCATATTGACAATGTTGATGTTGGTAGTGTGGTCATGAGGGCCATACTTGACAACATTGCTTTTGTTGTATGCAACGATGATGTCAGAGATATACACATGATGCAAGTCAGGTAGTGGTTTTAGGAGAGTCTATGGTATTTGATTCACTACAAGGAATACGGGCGTATAGCGACGGTTAAGGCGACACAAATTCGTCGCTATAAAATTGCAACATGCGTCGTAATGAGCATCACGCGCGGACCGTCGATTAAACGACGAAGTGAACGACGCGTTTTGCGACTTGTACTGCGACGGGACCTGCGACGCTCGCCTGTAGCATCGCTTATACGTGGGTTCGAAAAGCGTCGCTTAAGCAACGCTTTGTACATCGCATAAGCGACGCTTTGTACGTCGCATAAGCGACGCTGTCTGGACATCGTTTATACGACGCATCTAGCATCCCTTACACGATGGTCTCTTGACGGGAAAAAATTAAAACGTTGGAGGCTCTTCGATCGGCATTTTCACACATCTGATTGAAGAGCTCTCCAACGTTCGTAGTTGTGCTGCGGTTACGAGCTAAAGCAAGTATATGCAGGTCTCTGTTTCTCTCTTTCTACATCTTTTTCGCTTTGAATTCTCTCTCTCTCTCTGTCTCTCTCTCTCGCTTTGTTGACTCTCTCTCTTGTTCTCCTAATTGTTGACTCTTGTTATTGAAATGTTATAGAAGTTCAAGTTTGCCAACATCTATATATCTACATCTTAAGAATACAACATGAACGAAAGCAAGGAGAAAATAACACTACATACATGCAAATTTGCATCGGTATATTTATTGCGATATTATTGGTTAAGATTTCAATCATCCACAATTTACTAGAGTGGTTCATAATTCATGAGTATTTGCTTACATGGATTAGGTGACATGATATTTGGAGAACTCCAAAGAGAATTTTTAAAAATATTGAAATAAAAAAAAAACAACATATTGGGTGTCATTAGCTAGTATGAATATGATGTTTGATATTCAAGAACTATGGTGATAGGGTTCTTCCATCTGCAAATATCAGAAAACCACCTCCCAACGGCGATCATACCCGACAGAACACCCAAGATCCTGAACCACTTAGCCTTGCTCTTGCGCATGCTACACAGATTGCTATCCACATCATTGTCAACTACATCCTTGACAGTGAACTCATGAATGCTGGTGTCAATATCTTTCATATCTTCATCCATTGGTGTCAATATTCTACCCATAGAATGCCTTCATTCATAAAAAATATTATTATGAAAGTATTATTGTAATTAATACACACGTAGCATATGATCTCATTACATAAATTTGTAATTAATGTTTTCCAACAAACTCTAAAATTACTCTTACAAGTCTCATCGCCAGGAAAGTGCTTCTGTCATGGGAGTTGGACGTAAGACCGAAACATACAAAGGCCTTCATTCTCCTTCCTCTTGGGCTAGCCATTCTCCTCCATTACCGCTCCCGTTCTTGAACCTTCCGGCGAAGGAGCTTGCTGCTGTGATTTTTGGCTGTGACCATGCGACTTACAATGAATGCGTCACACAGCTTCTGTTTGGTATACTTTATACCACCTCTTACTTTCTATCACAGATATACGTCTCTCCCTTTAAACCATATGCATGAACAATAGCTTGATCATTAGCTTTTCTGTAGGGAGCACTAGCAGCGAATTATGTGAATTATTCACATTGAGAGAAAATCCTATTTGAGTTAATTCATGTGCGACAGATAAGCTTATATCTCTTTTCATGTAGGCTCATTGAGTGTCAGTAGACAGGTTGTGGGTTTACAACGTGGGTCCATCAACAAAGGAGAAGAATATACAAGGGAGCATTAGCAGCGAATTATGTCAATTATTCACAGGAGAAAAACCTATTTGAGTTAAATCATGTGCAGACAGATAAGCTTATATCTCTTTTCATGAGAAACTCGTTGAGTGTCAGTAGACAGGTTGTGGGTTTACAACGTGGTCCATCAACAAAGGAGAAGAATATACAAGGGAGCATTAGCAGTGAATTATGTGAATTATTCACAGGAGAAAAACCTATTTGAGTTAATTCATGTGCGGACAGATAAGCTTATATCTCTTTTCATGAGAAACTCGTTGAGTGTTAGTAGACAAGTTGTGGGTTTACAACATGGGCCCATCAACAAAGGAGAAGAATATACAAGGGAGCATTAGCAGCGAATTATGTGAATTATTCACAGGAGAAAAACCTATTTGAGTTAATTCATGTGCAGACAGATAAGCTTATATCTCTTTTCATGAGAAACTCGTTGAGTGTTAGTAGACATGTTGTGGGTTTACAACGTGGGTCCATCAACAAAGGAGAAGAATACAAGGGAGCATTAGCAGTGAATTATGTGAATTATTCACAGGAGGAAAACCTATTTGATCAGTTAATTCATGTGCGAACAGATAAGCTTATATCTCTTTTCATGAGAAACTCGTTGAGTGTCAGTAGACAGGTTGTGGGTTTATAACGTGGGCCCATCAACAAAGGAGAAGCATATACAAGGGAGCATTAGCAGCGAATTATGTGAATTATTCACAGGAGAAAAACCTATTTGAGTTAATTCATGTGCAGACAGATAAGCTTATATCTCTTTTCATGAGAAACTCGTTGAGTGTCAGTGACACGTTGTGGGTTTACAACGTGGGTCCATCAACAAAGGAGAAGAATATACAAGGGAGCATTAGCAGCGAATTATGTGAATTATTCACAGGAGAAAAACCTATTTGAGTTAATTCATGTGCGGACAGATAAGCTTATATCTCTTTTCATGAGAAACTCATTGAGTGTCAGTAGACAGGTTGTGGGTTTACAACGTTGGCCCATCAACAAAGGAGAAGCATATACAAGGGAGCATTAGCAGCGAATTATGTGAATTATTCACAGGAGAAAAACCTATTTGAGTTAATTCATGTGCAGACAGATAAGCTTATATCTCTTTTCATGAGAAACTCGTTGAGCGTCAGTAGACAGGTTGTGGGTTTACAACGTGGGTCCATCAACAAAGGATAAGCATATACAAGGGAGCATTAGCAGTGAATTATGTGAATTATTCACACGAGAAAATTCTATTTGAGTTAAATCATGTGCAGACAGATAAGTTTATATCTCTTTTCATGAGAAACTTGTTGAGTGTCAGTAGATAGGTTGTGGGTTTACACATAGACACACACATACACATAGATAAGCTTATATCTCTTTTCATGAGAAACTCGTTGCTCAGTATCAGTAGATAGGTTGTGGGTTTACACATAGACACATAGACACACACGTATGGAAATCTGTTAACCATTTATTGCAAACAGGACACTGCATTATCTCGTTGTCATGCACAACTACACTGCCTAAATATGTGTACTCTATACCAGGGAGAAAGGTCATATTTAAGACCTGTATCCCTGTGTGAATGCATGTGTATGTGTGTGAATGCATCATTATGTGTGTATGTGTGTATGTGTGTATGCATTTGTATGTGTGTATGCATCTGTATGTGTGTGAATGCATCATTAAGGTTGTATGTGTCTATGTGTGTATGTGTGTGTGTGTATATGTGTGTCTATGTGTGTGCACGTCTATGTGTATGTGTGTGTGTGTCTATGAGTGTGGATCTGTTTATGTGTGTGTATGTGTCTATGGGTGTGTATGTGTCTATGTGTGTGTGTGTATGCATGTATGTATGCATATGTGTGTGTATATGTGTGTATGCTTTATGTATGCATATGTGTGTGTATATGTGTGTATGCTTTATGTATGCATATGTGTGTGTATGCATTATGTATGTGTATGTATGCATGTGCATTATGTATGCATATGCATTATGTATGTGTATTTATGCATGTGCATTATGTATGCATATGCATTATGTATGTGTATGTATGCATGTGCATTATGTATGCATATGTGTGTGTATGCATGTAAGTATGTATGTATGTATGCATATGCATATGCATATGTATGCACGTATGTGTATGTGTGTGCATGTCTCTCTATGTGTGTGTGTATGCATGTATGTGTGTGAATGTGTGTATGTGTGTGTGTATGTGTGTGTATGTGTGTGTGTGTATGTGTGTGTGTATGTGTGTGTATGTGTGTGTATGTGTGTGTATGTGTGTGTATTGTGTATATGTGTGTATGTGTGTATGTGTGTGTATGTGTATGTGTATATGTGTGTGCATGTGTATGCATGATGTATGTGTATGTCTGCATGTGCATTATGTATGCATATGTGTATGTATATATGTGTCTCTGCATGTATATGTGTGTGTATGTATGTATATGTGTGTGTATGCAACATTATGTGTGTATGTGTGTATACGAGTGTGTATTTGTGTGTGTATGTGTGTGTATATATGTGTATGTGTGTGTGTGTCTATGTGTGTATATGTGTGTGTATGCATATGTATGTGTGTGTGTATGTGTCTATGTGTGTATGTGTATGCATGTATGTATGCATATGTGTGTGTATGTGTGTGTATGCTTTATGTATGCATATGTGTGTGTATGAATTATGTATGTGTATGTATGCATGTGCATTATGTATGCATATGCATTATGTATGCATATGCATTATGTATGCATATGCATTATGTATGCATATGCATTATGTATGCATATGCATTATGTATGCATATGCATTATGTATGTGTATGTATGCATGTGCATTAGGTATGCATATGCATTATGTATGTGTATGTATGCATGTGCATTGTGTATGCATATGTGTGTGTATGCATATGTGTGTGCATGCATGTAAGTATGTATGTATGTATGCATATGCATATGCATATGTATGCATGTATGTGTATGTGTGTGCATGTCTCTCTATGTGTGTGTGTATGCATATATGTGTGTGTATGTCTGTGTATGTGTGTATGTGTGTGTATGCATGTGTATATGTGTGTATGTGTGTGTATGTGTATGTGTATGTGTATGTGTATATGTGTGTGCATGTGTATGCATTATGTATGTGTATGTTTTCATGTGCATTATGTATGCATATGTGTGTGTATGTACATATGTGTGTGTGCATGTATATGTGTGAGTGTATGTATGTATATGTGTGTGTATGCAACATTATGTGTGTGTGTGTATTTGTGTGTATATGTGTGTGTGTATGTGTGTGTGTGTGTGTCTATGTGTGTATATGTGTGTGTATGCATATGTATGTGTGTGTAAGTGTGTGTGCGCATACCTGGTCTCTCTCTCGCGCACTCTCTCTCTCTCTCGTTCTCTTGCTTTCATCCAGATCTTGGCACAAATGTGCCGGGAGAAATCGAAATGTGTGTGTGTGTGTGTGTCTATGTGTGTGTATGCATATGTATGTGTGTGTATGTGTCTATGTGTGTATGTGTATGCATGTATGTATGCATATGTGTGTGTATGTGTGTGTATGCTTTATGTATGCATATGTGTGTGTATGCATTATGTATGTGTATGTATGCATGTGCAGTATGTATGCATAGCATTATGTATGTGTATGTATGCATGTGCATTATGTATGCATATGCATTATGTATGTGTATGTATGCATGTGCATTGTGTATGCATATGTGTGTGTATGCATGTAAGTATGTATGTATGTATGCATATGCATATGCATATGTATGCATGTATGTGTATGTGTGTGCATGTCTCTCTATGTGTGTGTGTATGCATATATGTGTGTGTATGTGTGTATGTGTGTGTATGTGTGTATGTGTGTGTGTATGTGTGTGTGTATGTGTGTGTATGTGTGTGTATGCATGTGTATATGTGTGTATGTGTGTGTATGTGTATGTGTATGTGTATATGCGTGTGCATGTGTATGCATTATGTATGTGTATGTTTTCATGTGCATTATGTATGCATATGTGTGTATATGTATATATGTGTGTGTGCATGTATATGTGTGAGTGTATGTATGTATATGTGTGTGTATGCAACATTATGTGTGTGTGTATATGTGTGTATTTGTGTGTGTATGTGTGTGTGTATATGTGTATGTGTGTGTGTGTCTATGTGTGTATATGTGTGTGTGTATGCATATGTATGTGTGTGTAAGTGTGTGTGCGCATACCTGGTCTCTCTCTCTCGCACGCTCTCTATCTCTCTCGTTCTCTTGCTTTCGTCCAGATCTCGCCACAAATGTGCGGGGAGAAATTGAAATGTGTGTGTGTGTGTCTATGTGTGTATATGTGTGTGTATGCATATGTATGTGTGTGTGTATGTGTCTATGTGTGTATGTGTATGCATGTATGTATGCATATGTGTGTGTATGTGTGTGTATGCTTTATGTATGCATATGTGTGTGTATGCATTATGTATGTGTATGTATGCATGTGCATTATGTATGCATATGCATTATGTATGTGTATGTATGCATGTGCATTATGTATGCATATGCATTATGTATGTGTATGTATGCATGTGCATTGTGTATGCATATGTGTGTGTATGCATTTAAGTATGTATGTATGTATGCATATGCATATGCATATGTATGCATGTATGTGTATGTGTGTGCATGTCTCTCTATGTGTGTGTGTATGCATATATGTGTGTGTATGTGTGTATGTGTGTGTATGTGTGTATGTGTGTGTGTAGGTGTGTGTATGCATGTGTATATGTGTGTATGTGTGTGTATGTGTATGTGTATGTGTATATGCGTGTGCATGTGTATGCATTATGTATGTGTATGTTTTCATGTGCATTATGTATGCATATGTGTGTGTATGTATATATGTGTGTGTGCATGTATATGTGTGAGTGTATGTATGTATATGTGTGTGTATGCAACATTATGTGTGTGTGTGTATATGTGTGTGTATTTGTGTGTGTATGTGTGTGTGTATATGTGTATGTGTGTGTGTGTCTATGTGTGTATATGTGTGTGTGTATGCATATGTATGTGTGTGTAAGTGTGTGTGCGCATACCTGGTCTCTCTCTCTCACGCGCTCTCTCTCTCTCTCGTTCTCTTGCTTTCGTCTAGATCTCGGCACAAATGTGCCGGGAGAAATCGAAATGTGTGTGTGTGTCTATGTGTGTATATGTGTGTGTATGCATATGTATGTGTGTGTGTATGTCTATGTGTGTATGTGTATGCATGTATGTATGCATATGTGTGTGTATGTGTGTGTATGCTTTATGTATGCATATGTGTGTGTATGCATTATGTATGTGTATGTATGCATGTGCATTATGTATGCATATGCATTATGTATGTGTATGTATGCATGTGCATTGTGTATGCATATGTGTGTGTATGCATGTAAGTATGTATGTATGTATGCATATGCATATGCATATGTATGCATGTATGTGTATGTGTGTGTATGTCTCTCTATGTGTGTGTGTATGCATATATGTGTGTGTATGTGTGTATGTGTGTGTATGTGTGTGTGTATGTGTGTGTGTATGTGTGTGTATGCATGTGTATATGTGTATATGTGTGTATGTGTGTGTATGTGTATGTGTATATGTATATGCGTGTGCATGTGTATGCATTATGTATGTGTATGTTTTCATGTGCATTATGTATGCATATGTGTGTGTATGTATATATGTGTGTGTGCATGTATATGTGTGAGTGTATGTATGTATATGTGTGTGTATGCAACATTATGTGTGTGTGTGTATATGTGTGTGTATTTGTGTGTGTATGTGTGTGTGTGTGTCTATGTGTGTATATGTGTGTGTATGCATATGTATGTGTGTGTAAGTGTGTGTGCGCATACCTGGTCTCTCTCTCTCGCGCGCTCTCTCTCTCTCTCGTTCTCTTGCTTTCGTCCACATCTCGGCACAAATGTGCCAGGAGAAATTGAATTTTTTTTTGAAAATTCTAGAGCATCGCTTACGCGACGCTCTCAAAAGGACGACGCATATGCGACGCTCTCCAGTTTGCCCACGTCGCCCATATCGTCGCTAGCAAGCAACTCTATTTGCGATGCAAAGATTAGCGTCGCATAAGCGACGCAAGCTTTAGTCTGCGACGTACCCCGCCTAAAAATCAAAATTTTGAAAACAGGACCGTCGCTTACGTGACGTTAGCGTCGCATAAGCGAGGGTCCCCATTTTTTTTCCGGTTTCGCGGCGTCGCTATGCCCCCTATTTCTTGTAGTGATTATGCTAGTGATGGTGATATCACTTTCACCTACGATTCATCTCATGATTCCTCTTGTTCATTGGATGGCACACATAGGGCTTGGTTGCTTGATGCACTAGCTACTTTTCATGTTACACTACATCATGAGTGGTTTTGTCGATTCTTAAGTAAGAGTCGTGGATGTGTGCACATGCCTGATGATATAACATATGACATTGAGGATGCAAGAGATGTATACCTTGTATTACCTATTCGAGCATCACTTACACTCAGACATGTACATTATGTGCCTTCATTCTCTATGAGCTTGATTTTAGTTAGTCAATTAAAGGAGAGCAGATGTTATGCATTCATCGTTGACCATCATTTTCATTTGTAGTTGGGACAACTTATGCTTGTCCGAGGTGCCAAGATTGGGCACAAGTATCCATTGCAGGTACTCCATGTGAGAGAGAATCTTATCTCAGTGGGAGTTTAGCCTTATGTGTGATGTGAGACTCATCATGTCTCATTTTATCTATGTGTGCATAGGTCTATTGACATTCATGATGCACATGTATGGCAGGATTCAGATGCTCTGATGGATGCACATGTAGAGCATGTTTTGGATGCTCATGATGCTTATATGGATCATATGGATGCTCATTTGGAGCACACTTTGGGTGATCATTTGGATGCTTTAGAGCATGATGTGGATGCTCATGCAGAGCATTGTGATGATACTCTGTTAGAGTTAGATCACCATTTTGACCTTGATGTTGATGTTGTGCAGTTAGCTCATGTGGAGCATGATGATACACATGGTGTGTTAGAGCACGATAACTCTTATGATACACATTGTATACTAAAGCATAGTAGCTCTTAGGGTGCAGAGCTAGAAACATCCTTGGTTGATATGATAGCTGATTTGGATGTTGAGGAGTTAGTAGTTATGAAGTCATTCTTGGATTTTCTCATGCCAAATGTTGACACAGATATGTAAGGACATGTCGGTCCTGATGATGGTGCTTTGGATGCCTTGGATATAGGCATGGATGACATGCTCAGGTTAGCCAGTATAGCATAGGTTTCATCAACATTTGGGAGTCTCATGAGTGGATTGTTATGCTTGAGAGAAGACCTTGCGGTTGCTATTGGAGCATTTGCACTTGGAGTTGTGCGTCATTCAATGATTGACATAGACATAGAGCGAGTGGGAGCTTTGTGGGAACTTCATCAGTTCTTGCATTAGTCATATGTGAGCTCGACTCTTGTCGATATGAGTCTAGAGGAGTTTGAGGTGCATGGATACACCTTGTTTGAGGCAGTTGGTGTAGGCTGATATGTATGGGTTGAGATCCCAACTCTTCTTGTACATTATTGTATAGTCTTACATCATTCTTTGTATACTTTTCCACTTATGGTCACACTGAGCCTTAAGTGGGAGATTGTTGGGGATATAAGGGTCACATAACCTTACCCCTATATTCATATATATACATCATTTATAGAGCATTGTCAAAAGAGGGATCATTATGTGGGTTTCGAGGCTCCCATGCATATGTGCGCATGTCTTCTCTCATCTCTCTCCCTCCATCTCCTCCTTGCTCCTCTTGTTCAACATACCAAAGCCATTCACAACAGTTGTTTAGGGACTGCATTGATGCCAAGAGATTTTGGCATCTCTTACAACATTCTATAGACAAAAGGAAGGTTGGTTCTTTCAATGTCAAGGAGATTATTATAGGTTGTTGTTACATAATGGATTTAGTGTTGTGGAACATTTCGAGAGGGCACATTCTTTGCAATATATTGTCTAGCAAGAATCATCTTGTTTTTCAATATTGTAAAAAGAAATATTGTATTCCCTTAGCAGAACTTTCTATAAGAGTGGTATAGATAGTATATATTCCATTTAAAGATGTCCATCAGTTCATTGTAATAGGTCTTTGGTTGTTTCTTGCCACCCTCACTTCAGATGGAAACATGTGTTACTCTCATTGTATGCGAAGGAAAGATTTGATATGGTTTTGCCCTATAATCTGATTGTAATGTAACCTGGGTGGTTCCTGCACCTTGCATTGTTCTACCATGCCTCATTAATTTAAACTTTCTTTGTTGTCTAAAAAGAAAAGATTTGTATGGGACTCTTTGAAAACTCTAAGCTCGTCATGGTGATATTTCCATGATACATGATCTTGTTCATGATCATGCAATTATTACTCTTGAATTTTACTAGCATTTCTATGAAAATGAGCATGGGAAACACACACTTTGCTCTCTCTCTCTCTCTCTCTCTCTCTCTCTCTCTCGGATTTTTCAGCCATCGCTGAGGGAGATGAAGGGCCTTGTAGAGTTGGAGGTGAGCTGCGCGTTTACAGCCTGGAATAACTCACAATTTTCAAAGAATGAGATAGAAAGAGGACCTCTGCAGAATTTCGCACGGATCGAGAGGAGTGTTGGGGAGAAGAAGCCTTCTGCAGATGAACTGAGCATTTGAAGTGACGAACAGTCTGAGTTGCCCTTCCAAGTTCCCTGCGATAAGATGTCCATACCGGAAATTTGTGGTCTGCTTTCGGGAGGTCGCCATTAGAGCGTCGTCGTGTCCTCTTAAAAGCTGTGCAGGAATGGTGAATGTCGATTGAATATGATCCGATGATAGATCCAAATAGGGAGCGTAATCTACAAGGAGAGAGAGAGAGAATTGTTTTTATTTTCTAATACACAAGCATTAGGTTTAGCAACGATACTCCATATAGATGAGATGAAGGAGATGAAGCTTGTTCGCAATCGAAAGTTGGATAACTCACAAGTCTAGGTTTAGTGAGAGAAAATGCATGCAGAACTTCAGTTGTATTCCTCTGTTCTTTTTAATGGAAGTTTGACAAGCGTTTACTTTTTCGAGCTTTAATTTTGAAAGAACAATTGTACAGGTGAATGGGCATAGTACTCGCGGGATCTCCTGTATCCCACAAAGAAGGGGTTAGACAAAATTACAACTAGTCTCAATTAGTTTACAGTGACCAAAGCCATTACATGTTCAACCCAGAGATTGAACTCTAGACCTTTGCCTCAAGAGACCAAAGACTCAACCACTAAAACAACAGGATGTGGACTATTCCTCCGTTCTCGATGGTAGTTCAAAGATCTCACGTCCTATTTGGGAATAACAAATGTGCAATTTACATTGGCATTCATTGCAACATTAGGTTCGATGCCCTTTGAGTATTGAATCTCGTCCTATTTGGGAATAAGAAATGTGCAATTTACATTGGCATTCATTATCCTTAAGTTGCATGCCCTTTCGGTCAAGAAGAAAGCTCTTCACTTCGATGCTCTCCCCAACTTTCTCAAAGAAGGGGTGATTAAGTTGATTCACAAAAAAGATCATAATCTTTTTCCACTAAGCTACACTCTTGTGGTGTCTGAAGAAGGGGAAAGACTAAGGTTGACATTACCATGAACATGTTTTGGTTCCTCAAAGCTTCATTCTTTACTCTCAAAGCCTATTTTTTGAAGCATTTTTGGGGTGTCTTTTGGAGCCATTTTGGAGTATTTCCGCACATAGTTCTCTTCACACAGGTCCAAGAACATCAAGAAAAGTGTTCTTTGTACCTCTTCGACATTAAATATCAACCTTTGAGGCTATGTTTTCAGCACACTCATAAAACTACAAGTTTCTTGAAAGTTTTCAGCTTTGGTGGGAGCAACCGCTGCAAATTTATGCAAGTTTTTTGAGCCAAAAACATCAGAGTTGACAGACACTTGCAGGTGTTATTGGCTAGTTTTTGGGCTGTGCATTCAGCCTTTTAGTGTCATTTTACTGCATATATTGAGCACATGCACATTATGTATGCTTCTTTGGATACTGCTTATGTACGTCCATGTGGTCATTGATATAGCGGTTACATTCTTTGCATAAAGCCTTTTACGTTTGATGAAGAGGGTTGTTGTGAGGTTTTCTTAACTAGGAGACACCCAGATGTTGGGGTCTCTTCGATGATGTAGGTGGAAGACTTACTCAGCCTCACCATAGGGGTCTCTTCGATGATGTAGGTGGAAGACTTACTCAGCCTCACCATAGGAGATGTGTGATAGCTGTTCATAGGTGCTCGATAAGCCTAGTTTGCTTCTATTGGGTAACTAATTAAGTGCAGTGGAGTCAGTGATTCACTATGCAGGCAAACATGTCAGTACTTGCAGTTTTATGATATTTTGACACTGGTCATACACCCATTTTGCAGAGGATACTCTGGCAAAAATTTTCTAGTTTTTTGGTTTTGTCAACTATACAATGGTCAATTTACTCCTTGATACACTTATTCGTTGGTGTTCGGACTCTTCTAGCTCCATTATCATTCCATTCAGTTCTCTACCATCATGGCATCAGAGGTCTCAAGCACATCCGGTGATTTCAGGTCTAGTGCTAGTGTTCCGAGGAGGAGCTGTAACTTGCCGGACGAAGACCATGTTGAGATCCGAAAATTTGATGGCACAAACTTTGCTCTATGGAAGAATCAGATTAAAGATGTGTTGATTCAAAGGAGGACATGGAAGCTAGTAAATGGGCTTTTCAAAGAAGCCTGCTGACATGGATGAAGATGATTGGGATGAGTTAGATGAAATGGCCAGATCTACCATTTGCTTGCACTTGGCAGATAATGTTTACTTTACAGTATTAGACTATGAAAGTGCAGAGGAGCTTTAGAAGAAGTTATGCAATACATATGAAAAAGAGACGGCATCAAATAAAGTCTATCTGATGATAAAATTATGTGACCTTCGTATGGACACATACAGTGTTGTTGCTCATCTAAATGAGTTTGATGCTATATTCTCTCAGTTACAGGCTCAAAAAATGGATATGGATAATGAAATGAAAGCAGTATTGATGCTATGCACCTTGCCTTCATCATGGGATACATTTTGCACAACTATTAGCAATAGTGCACCTGGTGGTAAACTCTTCTATGATGACATATGTGGGGCACTCTTGAGTGAGGAGATTGTTAGAAAATCTATGGTTGGCACTTAGAGTGGAGATGCATATAATGTTCATGATTCTTACCAAGGAAAGAATCAACAATGGGGCAGGAGCAAGAACAAGGAAAAGAATGGTCAATAGAATAAGATTAGAAGTAAATCAAGTAAGAGGGATATCGAATGTCATTATTGTCATAAGAAAGGACACATGAAGAAAGACTGTTATGCATTAAAAAATGCTAAAGGTAAAGGACAAAATGTTAATGGGCATGTTAAATAGTTACATGCACCATCTACTTCAACTGTGAAGATTGAATAAATTAATGCTATTTTTGATGATGGTGATGTGTTGTCATGATAGTACTGTGCCAACTGAGGCTCTTATGGTTGATTCTCTTTCCCACACCTCGTTGCTAGATTCTAGTGCTTCTTTCCATGTGACACCACATAGAGAATGGTTCTCTAATTATGCAGCAAAGTCTCTTGGTACCATGAGACTTGGTGATTCTTACCAGTGTGATGTTGTGGGGATTGGAGATGTGGTTGTGTAGTTCATTGATGGTTCAAAATTTACTATGCATAATATACGCCATGTACCTCAGTTATCCCACAGTTTGATGTCAGTTGGTCAACTTGATGACCTTGGTTACAAGGTGGTCTTCTATGCTCAGTCCTATCGCATATCAAAGGGCAATATGGTTAGTGCAAAAGGAAGCAAAGTTGGCTCACTTTATCCTTTATTTGTATCACAAAAAGAACACTTGTTTGTTGTTACTGAACAGCCTATGGCTTGTATTTGGCATGGTCGTTTGGGCCATATATCTCGTAGTGGAATGGAAAATCTTTCTCGTTCTGGCTACTTACCTGTGTTATCTTTCTCTGATTTTTCATTTTGTGAGCATTGTCAATATGGAAAGCAAACTAGAAATGTGCATAAAATGCACATTGACTCTTCAATTCAACCTTTAGATCTCGTTCATATAGTGTGTGGTCCTATGCTGACTAGGTCCTTAGGTGGTTCGCTTTACTTTGTCACTTTCATAGATGATGCTACTAGAAAAGTTTGGGTATATCCTATCCAATCGAAGGATGAGGTATTACCTACTTTCAAAAAATGGCTTGCTTTCGTTGAGACTGAAAAAGGAACTAAGTTTAAGGCTTTACGTTCAAATAACGGGGGTGAGTATACCTCACATGAATTCAGCCTTTTTTGGCAATCTAGAGGGATTCGTAGAGATTTTACAGCACCTTATACCCTAGTACAGAATGGTGTAGCTAAGAGGATGAATAGAACTATTCAAGATAGAGTAGTCTCTATGTTGCATCATGCAAAACTCTCACAAGGTTTTTGGGGAGAAGCAGTATTGACTAAAGTTCATGTGATTAACCTTTCACCTAGTATTACCAAAGGTTTGAAAGTGGTACAAGAGTTATGGACAAGGAAGCCACCATATTATGATCATCTTTGAGTTTTTGAGTGTGAAGCATATGTTCATATACCAAAGACTCTTAGACAAAAGTTGGATCATAAGTCAAAAAAATGTATTTTTCTTGGATATGGTCGAGAAGGACAATTTGGATATCGCTTATGGGATCCTGAAACACGGTCAGTGATCAAAATTAGTGATGTCATTTTCAATGAGTCTAAGATGCATAAACAACCCATTAAGGAGGTTAAAGTGAGAAGAGTGTGTTTGAGGATACCAGTCCTCCGGTTAGCATGCATAAAAATGTTGCACATAGGGATGTCCAAGAGAATGTCCATTTAGATCAGTCTACACATATTCCTGTTCAGCAACCATTGAGATGTTCTGCACGTGTCTCACATCCACCTGATAGATATGTTCTAGGTTTAGATTTTGTTATGCTAACAGATGTCAGTGAGCCTTCTTGCTACAAAGAGGCTATGAAGATAGAGGATTCTGTCAAGTGGGAGCGTGCCATGAAGAGTGAGTTGGATTCTATTCACAAGAATGTTACTTGGGATTTGGTACCTTTGCCAAAGGAGAAGAAAGATTTACCATGTAAATGGGTATATAAGCTAAAATTCACATCAGATAGTGCTTCTCCAAAGTATAAAGCAGGACTTGTTGCAAAGGGTTTTAAGCAACAACATGGTGTTGATTTCGAGGAAATCTTCTCTCCAGTGGTCAAGATGACTACCCTGCGCATGTTGCTTGGATTCATTGCAATGGAGGACTTATAGCTAATACAAATGGATGTGAAAACTGCTTTCTTGCATGGTTCTTACAGATGAGATCTATATGGAACAACCAGAGGGTTATGTACTTCCTGGCAAGGAAAGTCTAGTTTGTAAGCTTAAGAAGAGCTTGTTTGAACTTAAACAGTCCCCTAGATAATGGTACCAAAATTTTGATGCTTTTATGAAGTCTCAAGGCTATTCTCGAAGCAATGAGGATCATTGTCTCTACAAGAGGCTCATATGGGAGCTTGATATGCTTGATACTTTATGTCGATGATATGCTGATTGCTAGGAAGTCCTCTTATGTTTTGTAAATTCTCAAAAAGAAGTTGAGTCAAACATTTGATATGAAGGATTTGGGGGATGCCAAACATATTCTTGGCATGCGCATTACTCGTGATAGGAGCAAAAGATGCATATACTTGTCTCAAAGTGAGTACATATCCAAGGTACTTCACAGGCTCAATATGCAGGGTGGAAAGGCATTGAGTACACCTTCACCCACATATGTGAAATTGAGCAAGGATGATTGCCCCAAATCAGATGAGGAAAAGGAATTCATGAACAAAATTCCCTATCTGTCTGCTGTTGGTAGTCTCATGTATGCTATGGTAGCTAGGAGATCAGACATTGCATTTGCAGTGGGAGTTGTGAGCAGATATATGTCTAATCCTGGCAAGAAACATTGAGAAGCAGTCAAGATGATTTTAAGATATCTGAGTGGCACTAAGGACAAGTGTCTATGCTTAGGTAGAGGGAAAGCATCCATTATTGGTTACAAGATTCTAACTATGTTGGTTGTGTAGACAATAGTAAGTCTACATCAGGGTACATTTTTCATTTTGCTGGAGGTGCTATCTCTTGGAGATCTCATCTTCAAGAATGTACAATTGTTTCCACCATAGAAGCAAAGTATATTGCAGCAAGTGAGGCATGCATGGAAGCATTGTGTCTTTCTCGTGTTGCTTGTGATATGGGTTTACCTCAGCATGTACCTCATTTGCTCAGTGATAGTCAGAGTGCCATTGCTTTGGCTAAGAATCCGGTCTATAATGCAAAGACCAAGCACATTGAGGTGAGGTATCACTTCATTCAAGATTGCTTAGCCACTGAGCGTATTATTCTTGAGAAGATTCACACTTGAGATAATGCTACAGATGCTTTGACTAAAGCTCTACCACAGGATATCTTTTGATGCTGTTGTCACTTGATGGGGGTTACTTGATTCATGATCTTACACAATCACTTGCATACTGTGTAACATGCCCATCAGGTGGGAGGTATGATTTGTATACTTACACTTGGGTATTCTTTATCATTCTTTATTTTTCTCCCATAGTTACTTTGGCCATATTGGCCTTTAGTGGGAGATTGTTATTGTTAGTGTCCATGTGAAAGGCCAAATGGCCATTGGACACTTCTTTGTATATGTTCTTTAATAAAACATGTAGTGGCCTAGTCAGTCACTGACTGTAAGTCCGACCGCATTTGTAAGACTTAAGACATTTGTCTTTGTGCTCCCTGTGTACTATGTTTTTCTGTGTATTATATAGTCTCTATGTGGAGTACTGTGTGCGGCCTTAGGAGCTCGGTTTTCTACTCTGAGGATATCGTCGTGGGAGATCACGCGAAGGAGAGCACACTGCAGTGCATCGCCATCGAAATACTTCAGGTTTTGGCCAAGCTAGATAATAACTAGCTTACTGGAAGGGCATATAGCTCAACCTAATCACAAGGCATGCCATGGTGATCAACACCTTCCTCCCTTCATTGAGTATCTATTTTTTAACGTGTTGAAGACCGAAAGACAAAGAATTAATGAAGTTGGAAAGAACTTGCAAAAATTTCCTTTGGACGAGTGATCCCAAGAGAAGAGGTGTGCCCAAAATCAAGTGGACCTTTTTGGTCAACCAAAAAAATTCAGGTGGATTGGGCATCTAGATGCTGGAGAGAAGGTAGATAAGTTGACCGTCAAGTGGAGGATCAAAGCTTGGTGCAATGCGGAAGCTTCACTCGCAAAATTGATTATAAAAAACAAATCGTCTCGTATGCTTACGAGAATCGCTAGGTGGAAGGGGCTCAATCTTCTCACTCTGTCAGTGTTTTCTCCACATTCGATGACTCCAAAAGGATTCGACCTAGTATGCTCCATATGGAAGAGATAGAACAAGATGAAACTGTGCATCAAGGTTAATGAAGATTGGAAGTGGGGAGCCAAGATTAGACAAAATGATTCTATTTGGTTTCCTATTAAGGGAATCAAATAAGTTGGCTCGAAGAACCTTTAAAGGGTGAAGACGCTATGTAACAAAGAATTTCATAAGTGAAAATATCTCTGGAACCAAGAGGGAGGACAGTAGATGAGATTTGCGGACATAGACCTGGTTAAGAGAGTTGACTATGATGATTGATGTTTGCTAAGGCAAGAATCAACTCTTGGGAAAACTCAAAGAGGTGTCTCATTTTCGGGAATGATCCACCCCCGATTGAAGGGTTAAAATGGACCAATGGTAAAAAAATTGGAAAAAAAAAATAGGGATCCATAAGCACCTTGACTTGCATATCTCCTTTAACAGGAGACGATGTCTGAAGTAGCCATGTACTAGATGGAAATTTAAGTGTGGGGACCTATGGCATCTTCGCATTGAGAAAAACAATTTGGTACTTGTGTGGCGAATTCTCCACCAAGGAATTTCAACCAATGTCAAACCTAATGAAATATTTGGGGTGCCTCACTATTGTAAGTGCTACCTACAGGGTAGACATGACCTTGGTCACCTATTCTTTTCATGCCCAAGGAGTCACTCGAATTGGTTGACCCTTATCAACATTTTGATTTTACAATGGCAAATCAACTAGAAGGGAGCATTACTCAGAGAAGAGATTGGTTGCTCCTTTGCCTTGTTGAATGCCATAAGAGGGGAAGCCCTCTCAAAGATATAGAAAGAAAGATGTGCGGGCAACTTTGATAACCATATGAAAGAATAGTGGATTGAGAAATCCATCAACTTGTTAGGCAAAAGAGTATGTAATTGTAAGGAAGGCCCAACCACCTTCCTAATGTGCATTCATAACGTATTTACCATATGGATATACGTATGGAAAGCTACATGGACACAAAAAAAAGAGCATTTTTTTGCATGACGCTGTTGGGAGGACAGATGAGAGGCTCTCTCTGTGTGTTGTTAGAGAGATGAGGAATTGGGCTTGAAGAAGAAATGTGTCACTGGTATCACAGCTGGTTCGATTCCTCGGAGGGAAGTTATATGGTATCAGAGCTGGTTCGATTCGTTAGAGGGAAGTTACATGGGCATAATAACTCATAGCGCAAACAACTCCTCTTAAGGGTAGAGGAGAGAGAAACCATTCACAACTTCAATTGAAGCGAGAGGAGCTAGTATGGTGCATATCTCTGTCGGCACCCAGGCAGCTGCCATTTTCTTCTTCTAGGAGATGAGAAGAGATAAATGTGAGATGTGCAATCATGCTTAAGTGCAGCTGAATCTGTTTTCTTCATACCATGAACATAAGTGGACAACCTCACAAACTGACTTTCTCGAGGCATCATATCATGCTTCTCAAGGGTCCTCTGCATGCTCCTCCCTCAATCCAATTAAAGGGTAGCATAAGCCTCAAGTTCATTGTGGGCCTCCTAGAGATGTCGTAGCCAAGCTCATGAGAAGCTCATGGTAATTATGTGGAAAATTCTCCACCAGGGAATTTTGACCAATGTCAAAGCTCCTAAAATCTTTGGGTCCCCTTACTTTTGTAAGTGCTACCTACAGGGCAGACAAGACCTTGGTCACCTATTCTTTTCATGCCCATGGAGTCGCTCATTTAGGTAGACCTTTATCATCATTTTGATTTTACAAAGGCAAATCAACTGGAAGCGACCGTTACTCAGAGAAGAGATTGGCTTCTCTTTTGCCTTGTGGAATGTCATCAGAGGGGAAGCCCTTTTGAAGATATGGAAAGAAAGATGTGCAGCAAACTTTGATAACCATATGAAAGAATGGTTGATTGAGAAATCCATCCACTTGTTAGACAGAAGAATATGTAACTGTAAGAAATCCCCTCCTTTCCGAAACCATACAATCTTTGTCTTGGAAAACAACAAGATTAAAAGCAAGTGGCTTACCCACTAGGGCAATGAAAAATTCATTAACCTACTTTGTAACCCTCTGTAAACCTAGTCTCCTTCCAAATCTTTGGTCTCTTATCAGTTTCAGTCTATCATCTTCATTGCACCTCTAGACCACCCTAGCCCTGCTTTGTGGGATATAGGGATGCCAAGGGCACTAATACCATTCATTGTACAATTGTTCTTATATTAATTAAAACATGGGAGAATAGGCCCCACTCAAACTTCCTCATATATATATATATATATATATATATATATATATATATATATATATATATATATATATATATATATATATATATATATATATATATATATATATATATATATATATATATATATATATATATATATATAATCTTTCATTTTTCTTTAAAGGAAGTTTGTTCAAAGCTTAATCTCCTCACGCTTATGTCGAAGACAAATTGGACAAGTGAAGGGCATAGTAACCATGGAAACCCCATATCCCACAAAGTTAAGATTAGACTATCGAAGCATTACAAGGAAAAGGCTATATGAAGGCATCTAGTTTTAACAGCCCAAAGGCATTACATGGATAGACTAGCCACATTGGTCTAGGCATGTCTAGCAACTCGCATGAATTGAACACACAAAGTCCACCTCATGTTGAGGACCTAGTCCCAACATTGATTCTTGGAGGCATCAAAGCCCATGGGATTGCAAAGCACTCTAAAGATTTTCCTCATAACGATCTCTTTGCAACCTTGCTCCCTTATATACTCACAAGTGGGTTGGATTAAAGTCCTAAAGGCCTTATGGGAGGGATGTATTCATACATTTGAATATGTTAATGCACTTGGATTGACAATTATATTGATCTACACAAGCCAACGAGCTTTGTGTTTGCGGGCCAACAATAACTTTGGGTGCCATTTTGATCTACACAAGACGACGAGCTTTGTATTTGTGGGCCAAAAATAACTTTGGGTGCCATTGGTGAAGAACACCCTAGTTTTAAAGGTCCCCATTTAATATTCTCTTGGGAGAAGGCAGGAAGAGGCTTGATGAAGGTTTTGGTGAGCATTTTCTTAGATTTTTGAAGTCTTTTTGTGTAAAAATCAGTGATTGTTCACCTTCTTCTTTGGTTCAATTTGTACGTACTATATGTAGAGCAGAGTAAAGATTTAGTGTTAGTTCATCTAGATTGAGTAGAACCATGAGTTTGAGGAGTCTGATGGCTTTGCACATGATTTCCCAAGGTTACTATTGGTTAGGGATATCACATGAGCTTTTGAGAGGGGTATTGAGATAGCGTGGAGGGAAGAGTGGGACATGCATGGGCCAAGAGGAGGATCATATTCCCTAGACATCACTACAAGAATGAGTGATAGAGATCTACTCGGCATGTATTCAGTGAGGAACGAATATTTATTGGCATTTCTTTATTGATTGGCTGATTCAGTATTGAAGAGAGGAGCTATAGAAGTCCATGGATATCACTACACAAGGTAAAAGGGATATATCATGGGACATTCGTAGATAGGTGAAGTGAAGAGACCTCATTGCAAGAAAACACACACAAGAAGTGGCGAAAGAATATGGCTCAGATTGTAAAGAACTTGGGTAATGTTGAGGAAGGCCTACTACATTGCAAATCTAAATTCCATACCATTGTGCATTACAGCAGGATCCTATGATACGGGTGTTTGTCATATAGGAGCATCACGGGATAGAAATGTATAGAAAGGGTGTGAACCACCTCTTAGATGTTCATGTTTGTTTTCTTTTAATAGAGGTTCAGCCAAAGCCTACTCCCCCAAGCTTTAACTTTGAAATTGCAACTGTACAAGTGAACGGGCATAGTACCATGGGACCCTCCGTAATTCGCAAAGCAGGGGTTAGACTACCCGAAGGTGACACAAGAGAGGACTACCCAAAAACAACTAATCTCAATTGAATACAACGTGTTTACACTGGCCTTATGCCCACAAGGTGTCTTCTCATAGATGGGGAATTGGGCTTGAAGAAGAGATGTGTCACTGGTATCAGAGTTGGTTCGATTCTTTAGAGGGGAAGTTATATGGGCATAATAACATATAGGAAACAACTGCTCTTAAGGGTGGAGGAGAAAGAAACGATTCACAACTTGGAAACCTGGCAATGAACTGATTTGCAAATCAAAAAATCCATTTTTACTTTGCATTGTTTTCCACACACATTCGCATGAATTTTAAAATGACATAATGAAGATTCGACGAAGATGCTCAACCATATATGCATGAAGATTTGGGACACCTCTTCTTCTCGTTCGCCAATTCTACTTTGGTCTAGCGAACCCTTGGAAGAATCATGTTACTACAGGGACAAATAAATTGGAAGCAAGCATTGCTAGGTGAAGCGATCGGATGATCCTCAACATTGTGAAACGCTATAAGAGGTGAGACCTTTTGGAAGATCTAGAAAGAGAGATGTGCTACCAAGGCTTTGGAAACCCTCCTAAAGAATGGTTGATCAAAAAATCTCTTTTCCTTTTAGGCAAAAGAATTTGCAATTGTAAGAAGCTCCCATCTTTTAGATGCCATAAAGAGTTTTTCCTTGAGAACAACAAGATTAAAAGCAAGTGGGCCCCACATGAGGGAGCCAAGAAGACCATTAGACCTCTTTGTAGAGTCCTCTAGAAATGCATAGGCAACCGTGCTTTGTGAGATTCAGGGGGTCCCATGGGTACTTGACCCATTCTCTTGTATAGCTATTTTTCCTATAAATTAAAGCTTGAGAGAATAGGCAATTGCTGAACTTCTTTTTGAAAAAAAGAATGTATGCATGAAAAATATACTAAAGGATTACTTTGCATAGGAAGAAAAACACAATAGTTGAAGATATTTCTTTTTATTTCAAACTCTATCTCATGGCATATATGATAAATACATGAGGAACCATATTGAGTTGATCGAAAATGAAATGAGAAGAGTTCTTAGATGAGACCAAATGACATTGTCCATCTAGCTATGCAGAGAAAACTGAAAACCAATGATTTTTCAACCAGACCTTGTTTCATTTTGGTTTTGGAATTGCTTTCAGGTTTAAAAAATAGATGAAATAACATTATTCAATAAGGCGAATACAAAAATAAATATCTATGTAAAATACTGAAATTAATTGACTCAAAATATGTATGTACCAAGGAGAGATATCGAGCAAAGATGAAGTTCTCAATCGAGTTCGTGGTATGCATGCGATTACAAGAAAAGATGAAGTTCTCAATCGAGTTCGTGATATGCATGAGATTTACAAGCAAAGATGAAGTTCTCAATCGAGTTTCTTGTATGCATGAAATTATGGTGATTTTAAATAATAGGTTACATGTATCCTTATCTCCTTGAAAATCGTGTTGATATATTTCGGTAGTGATGTGTATGAACACATTTAAGACGTTCGGGGTATTTTTTCCCTCTTTAGGAGGTTTTTCTCCCCCGGCTTGTATATGTGCCTATAACCCTAATGGGTTACTTATCTTTGTACATTCACTCAATGATACATTCAATATTGTGTGATGTGCTCAAAGCTTCTTCTTCTTCCTTGTGTTGTTTGGGTGCTCCCATAGACCTTAACCTCCTACAATTGGTATTAGAGAAGGTCGTTGCTTCACCTAGGGTGTCATCGATACCCCTCTGGTCAAAGTCTCAGAATCATACGAAAATTGGTGAGCATACTCAAGCTTATTAGGAGTTCAAAATAGCTTTGCTACATGGTGTCAAAATTTGGACTTGATCTCATTTTGGCCCCCAAACACACTATCATAGCACCTCCACAAGCAATTTTATCCTTTTGTGCCAAACATATATACAAGTTTTGGTTCACGAGTACAAGCGGCTCGAAGTCAACTACAAGTTTAGTGGAGCTTGACAAGGTAGTTTTGTTCAACTTTCTGAGATACAACATTAGGGTGAAAACGAGAAAAAATGGGTTGTGTAAGGATTTCAATTAGTTGTGCTTAACCTAGATTAATCTTGTCAAATCATCTTTGAAAATTCTGTGTAGGTTCATGTAAAACGTATCTTCCAGGAATATATTAGTTTTGGAAGAGAGAGAAAGTTCGTGTGACAATCATGAAAAGTGATATGCCTCAAAGTCTCTGCCCATCGGACATTCAAAAAATTTGAAAATTTTCCTCTTTTCCTTCGACCTATATAATGGTGTTTTTAGGACATCTTCCACCTTTTTGCTCTACTTTCAAAAGTGAAGCATCATGCAAAGAAGGCAAAAGCATATTGACATATGGATAGATGATGCCACTTATCCAATTGATCCTCAAATTACAAGGTACCCATCTTTTCATAATCTTCATGATTTTATTAGATTTGTAGGAGATGGTGATGAGGGTTTATGCGAATATTTTCCAAAGTTGTGTGAGTTCTCAAACAACTATATGCAATACATAAAACAGATGAATTTTCGCATATCATGAGGTAGATATGCAGCATGTTATATCTGATATGTATGTGATTGATTTCAAAAGGGCAATCACAGAGCTTATAGGAACCATCATAGGCTTGGAGTGTCAAAGACATAACTTACTACTTGGTGAGCTTTAAAAAGATTATTTGGTCCAATATTACTTTTTCAAAAAAAAATCTCATGATCTTAATCTTTATGTTTTTATAGCATATCCTATTTTTGCATGGTCCATTCTTTGTGGAAAAAGGAAGCCTTGCCACATGTGACACTTTAGGGATGGAAAAGTCTCATTATGAAGCAAGAAAAAGCTTCTTCAAATGCACAAGAAAAGAAGTTAAAAAAATTATTCCATTAAAAGAGCTTTTTTATTAGTTTTTTAGAAGACAAATACAAAGGAACACATGCCAAAAATTATCAACAGACTGAAAATATCAATTTGAGGAAAATCCTTTCAGGACAAAGCTCGATTAAATACAAGAAGAGTGGCATCTCATTCTAATGTGAACCTAAAGGTACAAAGATGGTATCAAATAGGATTTGGAATATGTTTTGATATTTCTCTTACCCAAAACTACATATGGATGTATTTACAATTTTTGAATGCACAAAATTGATGAAACAAAAAGGCATTATTCTTCTTCTCTTTTTAATGAACTTGACTTTGGAAAATCTCCTCAACAAAGCTTATGTTCAACAAAGAATGAATCTAGAGTCTAAAGCTTTTCCTTTTTTCTCTAAAGCTTTCATTGTGCCCTTCCCTTTGCTAAGAAAATTGTCTTCATTTGATATAAATATCTACAAAAAAAGCAACAATAGTAAGATTCTACATGTGATAGGGAAAAGGAATCATGAAGCAAAAGGAAGTTGCATAAGAAAATGAAACACGACCAATTCAAGCGACTAGGCTCATTGGAACATCTTGGATGGGCCTAATCGCTTGAATTGGTCATCTCTCAAAATCATAAAAAAACAAATATATTTGGCCTATTACTTTTGCAAATACCTATGAATGATGAGTGTTGGTTTAAATTGCAAGCCTACACATTTGGCTCAAAGGATGCATTGAAGTCTGTACACACATGAAGAAGCATAGGAACATATGCTAGTGGCTAATTACCACTTTACCTCATTGTAAAAGTCAAATTGACTTGGAATCTCTTGTAATCACCTACCAGAAAGATTCGTGGAAAATTAGTTGATTGATTGAAAGAATATCTCCAAGCATTTAGGAACTTGATCATAGGGAGCCAAAAGTTTGAATTTGAAATTCAACTTTTTAGTCAGCTCTTATAAAAGTGGACATGAAAAGTCACGGGCATGAGAGATCACTCCCGAGCCTCATTCTACTGATTTTGAGTGTGTGTGAGGACTATACTATAGCCTACACCTCTCTACACCATTAGGCAATGTTGTTCATGCCAATGGGATTGTATACAAGTGTTCATTAATAGATACATTTACATCATTCATCTCTAAGTTCTCTATTAGTCTACTCAAAAGTCTGTCAACTTGTCAAGGGCATATCTCGATCAATTCTTCACCAAACTCAGTGATTCAAAGCTCGTTGGATTCAGCTTGAAGTAATCTACATGCTGTCAAAGTTTGAAGACATTCTATTAAGTCATTTTAGAGAGATCTGCGTCGAGGTGAACTCTGGTCATTTTTTGCTACAATCCTAAAAAGTCGGGGGTATAGCTAAACTTGCTAAATTGATTTCTCTTAGCATAGTTTATCTTTTTACATCATTCCACTTGCAAATGGTAGCTTACTAAGATAATTAGATACCCATAAAAGGAATTTTTCCAATTCCTACTGTGCTAGTCATAGTGAGCAAAATACTCAGCAAGTGTTAAGACAAAAATAGAAGGTTTTCTTGAGTTTGCGACTTCCAAAGTTATCTGTTTTGATTCAATCATTGCACACACCATTTCCAAAGGACATAGGACATTTTATGGTGTCATTGGAAAGCTAAGGAGGTCTAGTTATCAACTCTGAACCAAAAGAGGGCTAGTACAAAGCAGGTTTAGCAGTACCTACTCAGTCTCTTGGAGCATCCATCCATCTTTCCCAAGAATGAGGAATAAGGGGATTGTATAAGAAGAAAAACAAAGAACTCAAGTATATGAATGAATGTAGGACACGGCCAATTCAAGTGATAAGGATCATCAAAAAATCTTGAGTGGGCCTAATCGCTTGAATTGGTTGTGTCTCAAAGATGAGTCACAAATGAAAGGTAAATGATTTTGAACATCCCTTAACCTCATACTCATCCTAAAGCAATTCTTTGGCATCAATTCTTATTGTTCTTTTGTCCTCAGCAACTTCCTTTTGTTCAATTTTCCCATATACAAGTAGTTTGATTCCATTACTTGAGATTTTGTTTTCTCCCTATGCAAGGTCCCTCATGTTCTAGACACAAAGGAGGTCATCTTGAACCTGAGATTGCATGTGAACCTCTATATCTTATTATTGGTTTAGAATTTGGAGAAAATTATGCTATCATTGCATTTGGAACATGCCAAAACCCTAAGTTTGACTATCCATTTGCATGATTCTGATACCCAGACGTCTTGATAAGCCTTTTCGTACTGATTTCTAGACATGACCGATTCAAGTGATTATGCCCATCCAACATTTCCAGATGAGCGTAATCACTTGAATTTGTCATGTCCTAGATTCATGTACAAATAGGCTTATCAAGACCTCTCGATATCAGAATCATGCAAATAGATAGTCAATCTTAGGGTTTTGGCCGTTCCAGATGCAATGGTAGTATTAGTTTCGTCAAATTCTAAGCAAATAGTAAGATAGAGAAGTTCACATGGAATATGAGGTTTAAGATGATTTCCTTTCTATCTAGAACATTAAGGATCTTGCATAGGGAGAAAGAAAATTTGTCAAATAATGCAATTAAACTAGGGCACAACTGAAAATCATACAAAATAGAGGTTTATTTGACTATTTCTTTCGTCAATATCTATGAATGATGAGGAATAAGGGGATTTCATAAGAAGAAAACCAAAGAACTCAAGTATATGAATGAATCTAGGACATGACCAATTCAAGCAATTATGCTCATCAGAAAATCTTGGATGGGCCTAATCGCTTGAATCGGTCATGTCGCAAAGATGAGTCATACATCATATGATAGGGAAAAGGAATCATGAAGCAAAAGGAAGTTGCATAAGAAAATGAAATACGACCAATTCAAGTGACTATGCTCATTGGAAGATCTTGGATGGGCCTAATCGCTTGAATCAATCATCCCTCAAAATCATGAAAAAATAAAGATATTTGGCCTATTACTTTTGCAAATACCTATGCATGATGAGGAATAAGGGGATTGCATAAGAAGAAAAACAAAGAACTCAAGTATATGAATGAATGTAGGACATGACCAATTCAAGCGATAAGGCTCATAAAAAAATCTTGGATGGGCATAATCGCTTGAATTGGTTGTGTCCCAAAGATGAGTCACAAATGAAAGGTAAATGATTTTTAACATACCTTAACCTCATACTCATCCTTTAGAAATTCTTTAACATCAATTCTTATTGTTCTTTTGTCCTCAACAACTTATTTTTGTTCAATTTTCCCATATACAAGTAGTTTGATTCCATTACTTGAGATTTTTTGTTTTCTCCCTATGCAAGGTCCCTCATGTCCTAGACACAAAGGAGATCATCTTAAACCTTAGATTGCATGTGAACTTCTCTATCTTGTTATTGGTTTGTAATTCGAAGAAACTTATGCTAGCATTACGTGTGGAACATGCCAAAACCCTAAGATTGACTATCTATTTGCATGATTCTGATACCTAGATGTCTTGATAAGCCTTTTTGTACTAATTTCCAGACATGATCAAAACAAGCAATTAGGCCCATCCAACATTTCCAAATGAGCTTAATCGCTTGAATTGTTTGTGTCCTAAATTCATGTACAAATAGGCTCATCAATACCTCTCAATATCAGAATCATGCAAATAGACAGTCAATCTTAGGGTTGTGGCACGTTCTAGATGCAATGGTAGTATTAGTTTCTTTGAATTTTGAGGCAATAGTAAGATAGGGAAGTTTACATGGAATCTGAGTTTTAAGATGACTTCCTTTCTGTGTAGAACATTAAGGATCTTGCATAGAGAGAAAACAAATTTCTCAAATAATGCAATGAAACTAGGGCATCACCAAAAATCATAAGAAATAGAGGCTAATTTGCCCATTTCTTTGGTCAATATCTATGAATGATGAGGAATAAGGGGATTTCATAAGAAGAAAACCAAAGAACTCAAGTATATGAATGAATCTGGGACATGACCAATTCAAGAAATTATGCTCATCAAAAAATCTTGGATGGGCCTAATCGCTTGAATTGGTCATGTCTGAAAGATGAGTCATAAATGAAAGGGAAATGATTTTGAGCATACCTTAACCTCATACTCATCCTAATGTAATTCTTCAAAATCAATCCTTTGAGGGCTTTAGGTCTAGATGCAAGGGACGATCGATGCAAGCAAATAGAGGCAATCAAAGATGTTCAAGTATGTGCTATCGCTTGAATTGGTCGTGTATAAAATCTAGGTGTAGGAGCACTCAATATGGGTACACAAAATTGTTGAAGGTAGAAAATGAGAAAAATCTAAGGGATATGATATTTATGAGGGAAAAGAGACGTTGGAGAATCCACGTGGACCAACAAGCGCATGTCATGTGGAAAGGCCTCGAGAATTCCAACGGTCAAATGACATGGATGAATAAAATTTTGACACATGCAACTTGTGCCTTGAGATCCACAATGGTCAAATGACGTGGATGAATGAAAATGTTCCATGTGGTAATGTATGTTGGGATTCACAATGGTCAAATGAACTTGTTTGGACACGACCAATTCAAGCGATCAACCCCATCAAAGAAGCTTGGATGGCCCTACTCGCTTGAATTGGTCATGTCCAAAGAGAACAAGTATATGATGCCTATTCGATTTTCCTCATAATAAAGAGTTTTTCTTCATTTGATTATGTAATGAATTTCCCATTTCATAAGTTGTTGATGGAGAAACAAGACATTCAAGTTATTAGAGCGACTAGAGAACTAGAGATGGTCCTAATTGTTTGAATTGTTCCTCTACATTGAAACCAGATTTTTTGTGTATATTTGTTTTTCTTGAGTATTATAAATGTATTACCATTGGTTTATGTTATGGAATGCACATGAAAGCACTTGAGGGCTTGCATTATTTGACACGACAGATTCAAACGATAAGGGTAGTAGATGACCCTAATCGCTTGAATCGGTCGTCTCCATTCATGACTTTCATTTGAAGTATATTTGCTTATTTAAATGTAAGACATGTATGATCATGGATTTTTGTCATGAAATACACAAGAGATCACTTAATGGCATTCCTTTTTGGACACGACTGATTCAAGAGATATGGGCAATCAGACAAGTTTGGGTGGCCCTTATCGCTTGAATTGGTTGTGTCTTTAATCCCTACATTTGCTTACTTTTTCTTTCATATCTATAAGGATTATATTTTATACTTCCTTGAAGATGAGAAGATATGAAGATTCCTTCATACGTCTGGTTTAGATTTTAGTTTGTATAGTCCTACTCCAGAAGTGTGAAGAGGTTGTTTCAATAAAGGTCTTTGTCTTGGATCCCCTTGTGAATGAGTGTATACTTTTCAAGCATGGAGAAATAGGTCACTTTCTCAAGAACAAAGCTCTAGTGTACTTTTGATGCACTTTTGTATCACCACATTGCCATTCATTTTGATATTGTTTTAGTTTCGCAGTGTTGCCAAGCTTTTGAAGATGCACATATGATCTAGAATCTCCTCCACCACCTGCACATAAGAAGACACAAGATAAGAAGAAAGGAACTCCTATTTATTCTCCACTCAAGCATGTCCCAAAGAAAAAGGACAAAGGTGAAGGCTCCAAAAAGGAAAAGCATGAAAAGAAACAAAAGATGTGCAATTTTTTATACTTGTGATTAGCTCTAGATAGAAATCCCATGTATTTTCAATATATGTTGGAAAATATCTATTTGTGCTATTTTGTTGTAAATACTAATTTATATGTACAGAAGGAACCCTTCAGAGCATTATATCTAGAGAACAATGTGTTGAGGAATGATGCCATTCTATCTTTATCTGGAAGATAATATGTTTGTAATTCATGTTTGTACATAGAGATCAATATTTCAACTTCTAAATAATGGTGATCTTTACTTCTCAAAAAGAAGAAGATAATCCTTAGCTTGTATAACTGATATTTTGAAAAGAAAAAAGGCACGACCGGTTCAAGCGAAGAGAGCAATCGAGGAACTTTTGATGGCCGTGATCACTTGAATTGGTTGTGTCTTGTAATGCATGTACCATTTATTATTATGATGTCTCCAATAGCTATCCTATATAAGTAATTATTTTGTAAATAAAAAACCACACAACCAATTCAATCGATAAGGGCCATCGGAGGTCTTTGGATGACCCTATTTGATTGAATTGGTTGTACTTTTTCACATGTGTTGCATAAAGATTTAAAAAAGAGACGACCAATTCAAGTGATTAGGGCAGGTGAAGAACCTCTCAGGGCCCTTATTGCTTGAATTGGTCATGTCTTGTATCTCCTCCAATTTTTTCCATTTTGTAATATTCCTTCCCTTAAATTCTATGTATAGCTTGTTAATCACTGAAATGAAGAATTTCCACATCTTTACATTTATCCTTCATCATCCATCTTTGTACATTAGTTTTTACTAGTTCTGTCTAGGAGGAAGTCTTTGAACGATAGAAACTTACCAAGACCAATGATATAAAGCATACCAAATCCAATATGAATATGAAGAGTGCATACATAAAACAAAAAGTAACAAAAATTTTTATCCACCCTTGAACATTGGAAGGGAAAATATATGGAATACAAAAGCAGATATCTTGTAGAACAAAAACAACTAAAAATGATTAAAGAGCATAATTAGACTTCACTTACAGTATGACGGGAAATGTAGATGATTGTTTAGCACCAGATCCTTAGCATTGTACAAATTCTAGACTCTTGCAAACTAGCCATGTCTTCTTAATTTGAATATGAGAATATGACCTTTCGAATGGTTTTTTGTATCATCTCTCAGCTAGCTTCACTTTATGGGCACCTCTACAACTAGGAAGCATAGTCACGCAATCATTTATCCGCACAGAAAGAGGTTTCCATAAGAAATCCTTTTTTTTGTTGTAAACTTGACATCAAGCTACACGATTGGAAGTTGGACGATGAAAAGTAGAAGCCATTCGAACACTCAGAGAAATAATAGAGAAAGGTCAAAGCGAGAAACAGAGACTCAAAAGTATTTATAGATAGAAAAACTTGATGTAAATGTGGAAAACCAAGACTCACAAACTCTTGATTTGATGTATCAAGTGTGTTTGAAAAATCATTGAATTTTGTGAACGCAAAAATATTTTGTATCTTCAAAAATCTTTTCTCTCTTGGGAAATGTAAAGATTTGCATTGTACGGTGTGCAAAAATACCCATTTTTATATGAAAACAAAAAATTATACACGCAATATAAGAAATTTCATCGCCTTACTGGTGCTTTTAGAGCATATCTACAAAAAAAGCCTTTCTTTGTAGGATTAAAAGAGACAGGATTAAAATATTCTTGTACACGTGGAAAGCCCCTATTTGTTGATTTCCTTAATCCGTAATTAGTAAACAACCCCTTTTTGGCCGTTTTTTGCCCTAATGTTCATTTTTATGCATCACGGTATTTTAGTCAATGGCCATGGCTGAAAGCAATGATGTATTCTATATGTTGGTTGTTGAGGACAAGTCGGATGGTACCAATTATCCATTGTGGACATATATGATGTGTAATGTATTGATTGCAAAAGGACCGTGGAATATTGTGCAGGATGTTGAAAAAAACCTACTACACCTCCAAATACAGTTATTGAAGGTGATGGAGATGGCATTGAAGATTAGAATCTTCAAATTTGTGTTCATGTTGTCGTGCCTATTGCAGGAAAACTTCGATGGGATGGTAGATATGCTCAAGCACATGCATTGATAGCTATGTCTATCAAACATGCCATTATCCCTCATATTCTCTCTTTCAAAATAGCAAAGGATGCTTATGATACACTTACCAACCTATACTAGGCAAGAAATGAGCCTCGTGTTGCTTACCTCAAAAATAGTTGCAGAGTGAGCATATGAATGAAGGAGATTCTATGAATTGTTTTTTGATAAAGATCAAAGATTTGAAGGAACAATTGATTCCTATTGATGAAGTCTTGCCAGATAGTTCACTTGTGCAGACAGTTCTAAATGGTCTTCCAGATTCATATCAGAGTTTTGCTTCTACTCTTTTGTTGATGATAAAAGGCAATCCAAATGCCTTAACATTTGAGGAGTTAGTCTTTTTTTTTGTTGCAAGAAGATCAGTCTAGGCAGAACAGGTCCATTATGCATGTAGCAGATCAAGATTTCTTAGCTAGTCACAAGGGCAAAGGTAATTGGAACTCATCTACTAGTAAGCAAAAATTTGCTAATTCTACATAGGTAAAAACGAAAGACAAAGATGAGAAGAAAAAAAAAACCAGAATTTTTTTTGCAAATATTATAAAGAAAATGATAATGTATTAAAGAGTTGTCCAAAATTGACTGCAAAAGAGGCAAAGAAAAAAGAGGCTAGAATGATTATTGTGGAGGCCTCTTCAGCCAAAACAAATTCTGTTAAACTTGAGCAAAATGGAGAATCAACATTTACTATTTTTTTACCCATCTTGTGATGAATAGTCTATGTCTACAATAGACTTAGATGTTTAGTACTTTGATAGTGAGGCAGCCAAATATATAACCTCATAGTGCAATTTCTTTAGTTTAATCGAGTCTAGCCCTATAGGGAATACTGTCACATGTGCCAACAACTCCTCTTATCAAGTCATAGGATTTTGTATGTTCATTCAGACTACTCTTGATGGTAGTTTTTTTACATTGTTAGATGCTTTGTTTGTGTTAGGGATTAAGAAAAATCTATTATCAGTTTCAGCATAAGCAAAGATTAGCTTGGTTGTCAAATTTGTTGATGACAGATGTAGAGTTCATGATCTATCAAATAGAGATGTTATTATTGCTTCTGGCACTTCATGTAATGGGCTATATAAGTTCATAGACTATGCAAAATCTATCAATGATTCAACATGTACATTTCAAGATTTTCAAGCTATCTTAGATGCAAAGCTTTATCATGCACACTTTGGTCATCTCAATTTTGCTAGTTTACTATGCCTACAAAAATATGAAATGATGTCCTCTCTTCCCAAACTTGAGGCACATGGTAAAAATATCTGTGAAAGCTATATTTTGGGAAAAATGCATCATTCCTTCTTCCCAAAAGATGGTTCAATTTGAGCTACTAAAAAATTGTAGCTTCTTCCAATGATGTCTGTAGTCCTATGTAGACACCTTCTTTTGGGAACCACCTTTACTTCCTGACTTTTATTCATGCTTTTACCAAGCATGCATGGGTGTATCCATTGAAAGCAAAGTCCGAAGTGTTTTTAGGATTTGGCTAAAAATCTATTAGCATGTAAAATGGGCACCCTCCGTTTTGATCGAGTGGGGGAATACATGTCTTATGATTTTAATGCATTTCTAGCTAAGCATGGGATAAAATATCAGTGTACAATACTGTATACACCTCAACAAAATGATGTTGCTGAAAGAAAAAACAATACTCTCATGGAGATGGCAAGATGTATGGTCAAAAGTCACGCTTTACCAAATAGCTTCTATCTTGAGAATGTTATGTGTGCGACATATGTACTTAACAGGTGTCCCACTAAAGCATTATAGTCTATCACTGCATATGAGGCTTGGCATGGTCTCAAGCCATCTGTTGCTAATCTGTGTGTCTTTGGTTGTCTCACATATGCATTAGGTCCTGAAAAAGAACGCAAGAAATTGGACGATAAAGGAGTAAAATGTATTTTTGTTGGGTATAGTTCTGAATTCAAAGGGTATCATCTGTATCATCCATAGAATAAATGCATTTTGGTTAGCCATGATGTTGTTTTTGTGGAAGATGGAATTCAGCCATTGCTTTCGTGTACTAAGGAGACATCAGTTAGCTCTAAAGATATATATGACACCTTGCTGCCTCTTTTATAGGTGGAAAGTCTAGTGTTGGTGTGAATAAGGCAATTTCTCAACCTTTGTAGGTTCTACATGATGATGCAGATCATTCCATTCTGATGCAGATTCACATGATGCACTTATTGTTGAGAGGTATGATATAGAGGATGCAAAAACTATGCCTAAATGGTTGGTGCATACTTTCGCAAGATAGCAAATTAAATGCACCTTTGCCATATCTTACTTCTTCAAGCTCTCATAGTGCTTCTTTTGCATCAGATTGATATGCAATGGTTACCTCTAGTCTTTGTGATGAGAACGAGCATGTTTCTTTTAATGAAGCAAAAAATTTGTAAAATAGGATGGCTATTATGCAAACAAAGTATATTGCTATTATGAAGAATGGTACTTGGCCTTTATGTGATTTTCCTCTAAGAAAAAAGGCCATTTGCACTAAATTTAGGTGTGTTATGACTAAGGATGTATCATATCCATACCTTATGGGCTTCTTACTTTGTCTTTGTGATCTCCTTAAAGCTTGATTGGAGGACTCGGGTAGATCCTCTAGTTTCTTGTATTTGAACTGGCCTCTTGACTTCCAAGCTTTGAAGTCAATATGATCCTCATCTTCTCACTTGATGTCCTCTGCTTGGTGTTGGTCTTCTTGAGTCAGGGTTGGAAAATCATTTTCCAAATTATATGGTAATTTGACTTTCCTACAATCATCTTCAAACCAAGAATCACTCTCATCAAAGACTACATCCCTACTAACTATGAATGCCTTGTTAGTGGGATTATAAAGTCTATATCCCTTTTGATTCTGATCATACCCAATGAATATGCACTTCTCGCCTTAGGGTCAAGTTTCCCTCTGATTTGTGATGGGATGTGTGCATAGGCAATGCACCCAAATATCTTCCAATGATCCAATGAGGGTCTCTTCCCATTCCAAGCTTCATATGGTGTCATACCATCCAATGACTTGGATGGAAGCATGTTAACCAAATAGGTAGCCGTAGAAACAACCTCTACCAATAAATAATTAGGTAATTTTTTCTCATTTAACATAGACCTAGCTGCCTCAACAATTAATCTCTGTGCCACTCCATTCAATTTAGGAGTATACTTAGTAGTTACTTCCTTATGCCTCTGCCTTGTAGAAATAGGTCAAACTCATGTGAAAAGTACTCACCACCTCCATCACACCTGATTCTCTTCAAGCTCCTTCCTTTTTGGTTTTCCACTAATGCCAAATATGTCTTGAAACATGTAAACACCTCATCCTTATGCTTCATAAAATAGAGAATTGTCCACCTATTATAATCATCAATAAAAGAGACATAGTACCTTGAACCTGAGATGGATGGATCTTTGCTAGGACCCCACACACAATGTGTACACACTCCAAATAATCTTCATGGATGTATCCTTTTTCGTTGAATGGTTTTCTATGAGCTTTGCCAAATTGGCAAGCTCCACATTTGTAAATCATGTGCTGCTTGGTCACATTAGGAATCCCAAGCACACTTTGATCCCTGCAAAGTTGGTTTAAAGTTCCCTCTCCTATGTGCCCTAGCCTCTTGTGCCATATTTCCAATTTAGATAGGGTTTGGTATCTATAACTGAATAGTACTATGTTCCTTGTGTCTTCAATTTCAAAGTAAACAATCTACCAGACTTCTCACCTTTGGCTATCCTCTTGAATCCTTGTTGGGGGTCTTCCACATATGCTCCATGCTTGGTGAACCTGACATGTAGACCTTTCTCTACTATCCGCCCAACACTAATTAAATTTTTGTTATGGTAGGCAAATATAGAACTTTGCTCAAAAGGTTCATACTACCATCTGATGTCTTAACATTTCCAATTTTCTTGACTGAATGCTTAGTGTCATCACATGTTTGTACCTCATGCTTTCCCTTTGGTTTGTCAAGATCAGATAAGAGTGCTACATTCCTTGCCACATGATTTGAACAACCTGAGTCAATGTAAGAGAGATGCTCATCATATTTACCTTGCTTCGATGTCCTATTAATAATGAGCAGATAATCCTCTTGATCTTCAATGTAGTTATTGAAGTCCCTTCTTCCTCTAAATCCTCCTTGATAGTTGTTGTTGCTATAGCCTTGATTGTAGTTATGGTTGTAGTTGCGTCCACCATTGTTGTACCTACCTCTTGTTTTTCCATAGCCTCCTCTATGGAAGCCTCTTCCCCTTTGGTTCCTTGTATCTTTGTAGCATTCTTCTATAGTGTGGTTGTTGAGACCACATATTTTGCATGGTGAGTTGTTGTAGGGTCTCCCCATACCTTGCTTACCTCCTCTGCCCCTACCTCTAGCATCTCTTCCTCTTCCTACATAATTGGCTTGAGAGGTACTAGCCTCTTCATCTTGTTTCTTACTTTTACCTTTATCCTTAGCTTTATTGTTATCTATACAAAGGGTAGAAGATTGGTTACCTCTTGATTTGTCAGCATTTCGGTTGAGCTTTGCTTCATGGGTGAAGAGTTGTCCCATCAAGGTGTTGAGATAAGGTATCTGCATATTCATGTAGAGATCCATTCTAGTGGGGAAGGATTCCAACTTGTCATCAGCTTTAATTCCATTGATGATCTGCCTCACTATGTGCTCTTCCTCCATCTCTTCTCCAATGCTTGCAAGTTGGTCTACAACATCCTTCATTTTGGTTACATAGTCGGCCACTCCTTGCTTTGATTGCTTCTTGAGAGTTGTGAATTCCATCCACAACTAATTCTTCCTAACTCTTGTGTTGGAGGAGAAGTATGATGAAAGCACTTCCCAAGTCGCTTGGGAGGTTTTACAGTTTCTAACACGAGGTAACAACAAATCAGAGATTGAGTTTAGTAAATATGACCTTGCAAGAGAATCCTTTGCACACCATGTGGTTAGCCTCTCTTGCTCTTCCCTTGTTGGTTGATTCTTGCTCCAGAAGATTGGCATATCTTCATCTCCTGAGATGTATCCATATAAGCTTCTCCCTTGAAGGTATGCTTGCATCCTTAGGGACCATGCTGAGTAGTTGTTCCTGTCCAACTTGTCAATGAAGGATGGAAAACCATCTCACATCTTGATTGTGCTTGCTCTGATACCACTGTTGGAAGAGATGGTGGATAATCAGAAGAGATGAGTTGGTGTAGCTAAAGCCTGCTTCACACCTGCTATGATTGATGGCTGAAGAGTGTTGTGGGCCTCCTTAACTAGCTAATAAGCATAAATGATCATATATTTTACTTGGAAGATGATGCACATATGATAGGATCAAAACAGATAGGTAGGCCTATGATTCAATGCACAAAACTTGCTATTTTGGTTGAGACACCTGCCTAGTGTTTTATTCAATTCTCTGAGTATAGCAACAATTAGTAACATTATTTTTAGGGAACTTCAATTAGCTTTACAAGCTACCAATCATGAGTCGAATCATCTAAAATGATAAACTATATGGAGAGAATTATGTTTAGCAAGTAAAGCAACTCCCTCGACTTTTACGGGCCTTGACAGTCACAGAACAGTGAGCATTAATGGAATGATATCCAACGATTACGAGAACCAAATTCAATGAAACTTTGTTGGATCAAAGTAGAAATTATGCTAAACATGTCATGCTTTGAATCGTGCAAAATCATGCACTATACATTGAGAACCAGCTCAACCAAGATCACTGTTGTGATAGAGTGTGACAGAGATATGAGAGTAGGAAGTATTGAACATGTATTGACTAAATCATATAAAGTTTTAAAGTTAGTGGAAATAAGACATTGCTCAATGAGTGTAGAATGAGAGAGCTATGAGGTGAGCTCCTCTTCTCAATGAAGGTACATGGAAGTGATCTCAGAACCTTGAGATACACATGGGATTTTCTCCTCAAGTTTAATAGCTTTTTGTTGGAGCCAAGCATTTGAATTCAAATTCAAATCCTCACCTAAAAGTAATCCTAAAGTATAGGATTGATTCTCTCTTGACTTTAACTACCAAATGATACGAGATTTCAAGCTTCGTAACTCCTCGTGGGTCTACATCACTTTTATAATGAGTAATTAGACTCAAAGTTACAAGAGGTTGTACATATGAAGCTTCTCAAGTGATATCCTAATACATCAAGCTTATCTCTATTCATCAAGTATGTAGGCTTGGGTCTAATTGCACCAACACACACACATAGACACTTTCACAAACACACACACACACACATACACACCATATGTTCATATATATATATATATATATATATATATATATATATATATATATATATATATATATATATATATATATATATATATATATATATATATATATATATATATATATGTGTGTGTGTGTGTGTGTGTGTGCATTGGTATATGCATGCACATTTGCACATGTGTCTAGTTGGACAAATGTGCAAGTGTGCATGCACATACGAGCACATACACATACACACTTTCACACACACATACATGCTTGCACACACACATACATATATATGCGCATATGGTATGTATGTGTGTGTGCAAGTGTGTATGTGTGTGTGTTTGTGTGTGTGTGTGTTTGTGTGTGTGTGTGTGTTTGTGTGTGTGTGTGTGTTTGTATGTGCATGCACACATGCACACTTGTCCAACTGGACACATATGCATATGTGCATGCACATATCAACACACACACATACACACTTGCAGACATGCACACATGCACATACACACGTGCACACACACACATAGACACTTGTGCTCACACAAACATGCATAGGTGCATGCACAGGTGTAGCTTTGTCTAGTTGGACACGTGCGCAAATGTCCATGCACATACTATCACACATACATACACACTTGCATACACACAAAGACACTTGTGCACACACACACATACACACACAAAGACACTTGCACACACACACACACACCATTATGTGCATGCATATATATATGTCTATGTGCAAGTGTGTATGCATGTGTGCTAGTATGCACTTCTGCATGCACATACCAACACATACACATACACACTTGCACACACACACATACGTGTATGCAGATATGGTGTGTATGTGTAGTTGCACAAGTGTGTATGTGTGTGTGCTAGTACCAACACACACACATACACACTTGCACACAAACATACATATGTATGCACATATGCTGTTTATGTGTGGGTGTGTGTGTGTGTGTGCAAGTGTCTATGTATGTGTCTTAGTATAGGGTTGCATAGTGCATGCACATTTGCACATGTGAGTACATATGTGTCTAGCTAAAGAAGTGTGTGCAGGTGTGCATGCATGTATGAGTGCACACACTTGCACACACACATCCACACACATACACACTTGCACACACACATATATATGTGTGTACCTATGGTCTATGTGTGTGTTTGCAAGTGTGTGTGACGGTATGTGCATGCACAAGTGCATGCACACCTACACATCTATCCAGATGGGCACATGTGCAAATGTGCATGCACATACGATCACACACACATGTACACACTTGAATGCATATATATATATATATATATGTATATATATATATATATATATATATATATATATATATATATATATATATATATATATATATATATATATATATGTGTGTGTGTGTGTGTGTGTGTGTGTGTTGGTATGTGCATGCACACCTGCACAATTGTCCACCATGTCTGTGTGCAAGTGTGAATGTGTATCTGCTGGTTTGTCTATGCACATGTTTATACACACCTGCACATGTGCCCGTGCAAGTGTGTATACACCTTTGCATGCACATACCAACTACATAAATAAGTGTGTGTGTGTGCATCTATGCATGTGTGGTGGTATGTGCATGCACAGGTCTATACACATGTGTACATGTGTCTAGCTAGACACACGTGCAACTGTGTATACACTTGTGCATGCACATACCAGCACAAGAACACACACTTGCATATATATATATATATATATATATATATATATATATATATATATATATATATATATATATATATATATATATATATATATATATATATATATATATATATATATATATATATATATATATGCGTGTGTGTGTGTGTGGGTGTGTGTGTGTGAGTGAGAGAGAGAGAGAGAATGTGTGTATGGGTGTGTGCAAGTGTGTATGTGTGCATGTTGGTACGTGCATGGGTCGGTGTATACACACATGCAGATGTGTCCAACTGGATACATGTGTAAGTGTCTATACACTTGTGCATGCACATACTAACACACACAAATACACACTTGCACACACACGTACATACATATATATGTATCCAAGCATTCTTGTATGCACATTTCCATGCATGCCATCACAGACACATACACACTTGCACACATCACAGACACATACACACTTGCACACATACACATACACAACATATATGCATACATATATATGTGTCTTTGTAAGTGCATATGTGTATGCACAGGTGCATGAGAAGGATACACGTCAAAGTCTATATGATCTTGTGCATACACATACACGCACACACATATATTTTACACACAGATTAGGTGTCTCTGCTCTCAAAGGTATGTGTGTGTTCGATGATCTTATGGTCGTTCTTTGCTGGATTGCTATGACTCAAAGGATTTTACTCGATGGAAGTAATCAGAGGGTATAGTCTAGGCACCGAAGAATTTGGTTTACTCCTCAAAAACATATTGCATATCTTTTTTTTCTATTGCAGGTATGTTATTTTTTTGTGTATTTTTTTGTATTAGGAGTATTTTTATTGGAGTAATTTTATTTAAGGTATATACTTAGTTTCAAATATTTTTCTTAATTGTAGGTATGATATTTTTATTATTCCTATTTCATTTCTAATTTAGGTATTTATACTGCAAATATTTTTTATTCAAGTATATATTTTATTGCAATTTTTTTTATTGCAAACTTTTTTTTATCTTAAGTTTATATTTATTTGGAAATGTTTTGTTTTTATTGAAGGTATAGTATTTTTAATGAAGGTATTTTTTTATTGCAAACATTTGTATTGGATTATTTTTTATTTCAAATATATATTTTATTGTAATTATTTTTTTAAATTATATATGTTTTGTTTTTATTACAAGTATTTTAATGGGAGTATTTTTATTTCAAATAGACATTTGATTATAAATTTTTTTATCAAAGGTAATTTGTTTTTATTGTAGGTATTTTTTTATTAGAGGTATTTTGAGCATCCATTGAGCCATCCAAGCATTTATCCATCCATTCATCCATCGCGTGATTCAAAACTTTAGTCATCCTTACATTCATCCATCAAGCAATCCAACCATCCATTCATCCATCAAGCCATCCAAAACTTGAGCTATCCAAAAATTTAGCCATCCAAACATGCATCAAACCATCCATCCATCCATCAAACCATATTCATCCATCCATCAAGACATCTATCTATCAACCATCCAATCTACATGTGTTGAATCATCCAATCATCCATTGAACCTAAATGAGCAATTCAACCATCCTTTGAGCCATCTAACCATCCATCCATCTATCCGTCCATCCATCCATCCATCCATGAAGCTACCTCGGACACTTTGTTGTGGGGTTTGAGATACTTCCCCCAAAAGTGGTATCAGAGCATTTTGGCATCTTTGAGGCATACAATATAGGCAGCAAGACCTCTTGGAGCTGGTGGTTGAGGATGTGCATCAACAAAAGCTTGTTCCAGGTAGCTCATATCAAGGGGGAGCTATTCTACTCAAAGTTTCAAGTGTGCAAGGTGTCCAACTAAGGAAAGCTTTGGATTAAGGTAACCTTTGAGCCTCATTTACATTTTACACACATTATAGCATTAGACAAGGGCTAGATCAAGTAGAAAAGAGTAGAGATGGGAGACTTCAATAGTCAAATTGAAAATTTAGATAAGAGGGACTATAAACCATGGATATTTGGGGTTTGCAACTACCATATGGGAAAGGGCCTATGGGGATTAATTAGTTCAAGTGAACCAAGACCTAGGTTGGATGAAAATCCAACTAATGATCAACAAAGAGCCTTTAGGGAATGGAATGAAAGAGAGAAGAGGGTGATCTTTACCCTTTCCCAACACAAAAGCAATAGCATGATCATTCATATCCAAGATTTGGACTCAAGCATGAAGGTATGGGAGACACTTGAGAGGCTTTATTCAACAAGAACCAAAGCATGGAAGATCCAAATCAAGAATAACCTCAACAACCTTAGGAAAAGCTCATGAATGAGCATAATGACTACATACTTAACATCAAGGAATTGTCTAATGCATTGGGATCCATTGGGATCCATTGGAAGCCATGTAGAGGATGATGATCTTTTGGCTTATAATGTCAATAGTTTGAGGGGTGATGAAAAGCTCAAACCCTTTAAAACTTCAATCCATGTAAGGGATAATCTCCCTTATTTTGAGCAATTGATTGCTCTCATGGTCACAAAAGAAATGAACATAGGTTAAAGTTCAACCAAAATCAAGGATGCACAAGTCTTTTATGCAAGTAATTAGAGGGGCAAAGGAAAATGAGGACAAAGTGGGGGCAAAGGAGGGTTTGGAGGAAGGGAAGTCCACTCAAGAATCAATGACATGACCAAGGAACCTCATCACAAAGAGGTAGAGGAAGAACAAGATGAAGAGGAGAAAGGCATCAACAAAATAGGAAACAAGATGGACAAGGGTGTTACAAAGGCTAATGTAATTATGGCTCCACAAGTCCACAAAATGATAATCCTTTGATGATGCACATGAATGGAGATTCAAGCAAAGCAGATAACACTTGGTATATGTATAGTGGATGTAGCAACCATATGAGCTTCAATGCTTCTTGGTTTACTAATCTACATTCTCTCAAAGGTAAAGTACATGAAGAAATAGTTGATGATGCAACCCATGAGATGTCCCATGTTGGATATGTAACTTTGGATGACAAAGAGGAAGGAAGATGTCTCAAGAATTTCTTGCATGTACCTACCATAACAAAGAACTTGATGTCTATAGGGCAAATGGTTGAAAGACGGTATCAAGTAAGGTTCAACAAAGGTGGATGCTTTAGAGAGAACCCTAAACAAGGGAAGGAAACAAGGAAGAATCTTGACTTTGACGGTAAACTCTCATTCCACTCAACATGTCTACTTCACATATGGTAACAAGCACATTCTAGAGTTGGACTTGTGGCACAAGAGAATAGGCCACATCAACACACAAAGAATGAAGGAAATGCAATTGAAGAGATTGGTTGAAGGGACTCCAAACTTCCAAGGACAAGGTATTAAGAGTTTATGTGAATCTTTTCATAGGGAATCAAGTGAGACTTCCATTCAAAAGAATGGCTACATAAACCAACTTCCATTAGTGTTGATACATATTTATGTGTGGGGGCCAACCAAAGAGAAATCCATTGGAGGTAACAAGTAATTTGTCACTTTTATAGATGATTGCACAAGGATGGTTTGGGTTTATTTCATCAAAGATAAATCATATGTGTTTACATGTTTCAAAGCATTAAGGGCAATGATAGGGAAGAAAACAAGTACATACACCAAGACGCTAAGGTCCAATGAATGGGAATATTTTTTCTCCAATGAATTTTTTGATTTCTTATGGGATCAAGGCATTAAGAGGCAAGTAACATGCAGGTCCATATCCCCAAAAAGATGGAGTAGCAGAGAGAATAAATAGATACATGAGGGAGATTGTTAGATCCATGCTTAACGAGATGAGTGTACCTAACATATTTTGGATGATGCAACAAATATTGTTGTGTACCTTATGAATAGAGCACCTACATCAGGCTTTCATGGCTTGAACCCATATCAAGCCAAGGCCATTGCATATAGAGTTCTAGTTTTCTAATGCACAATATGTGTCACAAGTGTATGAGCAGCCAAGTTACCCTGCTTGACATTATAGCTAATGATACAAAAGACATTGAAGAGATCAAGGAAAAGCTTGGAAAGGATTTTAGGATCTCTAATATTGGATATCTTAGGTATTCTCTTGTCATTGAAGTTGTATATGAAGAAGAAGGTATTATGCTCATACAAAGGAAGTATATTCTAGACCTACTTGAGAGGTTTGGGATGCTACATTGCACGCCTATTTCAAATCCTAGAAGTTAATGTAAAGGTAAGCTCCATTCATGGAGAATCATTAGAGGATGTAACTTTTAATTGATCTATTGTAGGCTCTTCTAATTATGACACAATAGCTTGGCCCGACATAGGATATGGTGTTGGAGTGTTATCACAGTTTATGCATAGTCCAAGGGCTACACACTTCCAAGTTGTAACAAGAATGTTATAGTATCTCAAGGCCACTATAAATGAAGGACTTTTCTTCTCATTTGATGATGACATGCAGGTCAAAGCTTACTCCGATGCTAATTGGGCCGGTTCGAAGGAAGATAGGACTACAAGCGGTTACCTAGTCATCCTATATAGCAAGATCATCTCATGGATTTCAAAGAAGCCACCCATGATGGCATTATCTTCAACTAAGGCTGATTATAGAGCTTTGGATCAAGTCACATGTGAGATAATGTGGATTAATAAGCTATTTAAGGAGCTTAATTTATAGGTTGACACTTATCCAATCTTTTGTGATAAAATGAGTAGCATTCATCTAGTATCAAATCCTGTCTATCATGCTTGAACAAAGCATATTGAAGTGCAGTATCACTTCATAAGGGAAATGTTGATATCCAAGAAAGTTTCAGTACATCATATGGGTAACAAGGAACAAGTTTCTAGTATGTTTACAAAAGCTTTGGATGGAATGAAGATTTCAAAGTTCAAGCAATGCATCAACATGAAGGATTTTGGATGAAGATAAAGATTTGAAGCTTGAGGGGGGGTGTTAAAGGTCCAGATTCAAGCTAAAACTTCATGGGAAATCAATCATGGAAATGTGAACCAATGTAAGGAATCCTAAAAGCGTGATATTCCATCAAGACATCTTAATCAGCCACTCTCCAAGTCATCTCAACTAATTCCTCCAATTTAGGAGGCTAATTGGGAAAGGTGGTTCCTAGAGTTTTAGGGGCCAACTTCTCACTATAAAAATAGCTTGTATCTCGGCTTCTTTTGTGTCATTTTCTTGGAGTTTTAGTTGATTTAGAGTGTGCAATAAGTGATAGAGTTGTAATAAGCAAGCCCTTGCTTGCTGATTTTGTATCTTTGAGTAGGCATATCTATGTGTGTGTGCAGGCAATGTTGCAACTCTCTACCCTACATTGTTAACATTGGTTCTCCCTCCTTATGTATCCATTTGATCTAATGTTTATGTCATTGGATAGCTATTAGAGTCCATTTTGAGCATAGTAGTTTTGTGGAGATTTCTTTGAGTATTATGAGAGAAACTTTCATTTTAGTGAAGTGCGGTGATTGATGTCTATCTTTATGTGTAGGCTTTGTTGGAGCTAGTTTGTTTTGAGTTGTAAGGTTTGTTTATACTTCTCTATTTATCCATTTTCTATGATTTTGGTATCCTTGGAATTATCTTATAGTGCTCTAACCTTGAGCCAAGTGCACATAAAGGCAATGAGAATTGGATAACTATAGAGAAGTATAAGCTAAAGAAATGACCAACTAAGCAAGGGTTCTGTGTGTAGCAACTTCCTTACACTCTAAACAAAATTAGAAAGACAGTAGAGGTCATGGAATTAAACTCACAACTTGTATTATAATTTTGCAAAAACCTTTCAATCAACCACTAAAATGTTTTTGGTAAGTTATCACTTAGGAAAGTGGTTGAAACTTCTCGATAGCTGAAATTTATGATATGAAGCACGATAGGTCCACTTTTCATCCACACCTTTTGAAACATTAACTAAGGTTTAATGAAAATATTCAGAACAAATGTACACCTAAATGGAACATCAAAACAAACAGCAGAACATTTAAACATCGAAACACACCAAATCATCCCAAAAATATAGTGTCCACTTTTATCCATGTCCTTGAGCCTTTTAGCTAAGTTTTAAGGCTTGACTTTTAACACTTCCTCTCAAGCCTTGAACTTAAATCTACCATACCAATGCTCCTTTTGAATTTCAACAGCTTTGTTCCTTCCAATCCTTTTGTAAACATATCTGCAAATTGATCTTTGGTAATCACATGCTCCACCTTGACCTCCCTTGCAATCACCTTCTCTATGCTGAAATGGTAGTGTACGTCAATGTGCTTGGACCTGACATGGAAAATTAGATTTGAAGCTAGGTGTACACTACTGATGTTATCACATATGATGGGAATCTATTTCACTTGTAATTTCAAGTATTTAAAGAGCTTCTTCAACCACATAAGCTCACAAGTGACAAGGGCTAAGGCTCTATCTTCAACTTTGATTGAAGATAGAGATACTATTGGCTTCTTCTTGGAGCTCCATGAGATATTCTTCCTTCCAATCATGGCTACATAGACACTTGTACTCCTTGGATCATCCTTTGAGCCTGCCCAATCTTTATTACAATAGGTTTTTACCTACAAATCTTCATCATAAGAATATAATAAACCCTCATTTATAGTGCTTTTGAGGTATCTAAGAATCCTCTTGGCTACCATTAAGTGTTGAGCTTTGGGAGTTTGCATAAAACTATGAGAGTACTCCTACTACATGCTTGATGTCTAACCTAGTAAAAGTTCCATAGTTCAAAGATCCTACAATGGGCCTACAAAGTAATATCTTCAATGTATTCTACTTCATGTGCACGCAACTTTGGATTCACCTCCAATGGATTAAAATTGGCTTGCAATGACACATGCCATACTTTGCTAGTATATCAAGAACGTACTTCCTTTGCATGAGATACATGCATTCCTCTTTGTAGATTACTTCTATGCATAATAAATACCTCAATTCTCTAAAATTTTAGATGTAGAATTATTGTCCAAGATTCTTCATGATCTCTCTAATGCTTGCTTCTTCATTCCCTATAAGAATAAGATCATAGACATACATGAAAATTTAGACAACAATATCACCGTCTTCATGTACAATGAGGAGTCAGTGTGAATGAGGTCGCAATGGGAATCTAATCCTTTGTGTACTCTTCTTGAATGGAAGTCTTGCTTGATTCCCGACTTGGCATGCTTTAGAAAAATGCTACATACTTTGAGACTAGAAATTTGGAAGACCACTTACCACACCTCTCCTTTGTATATCCTTCAGCTTTTGAATGTTTATGTGGCTAATCCTCTTGTGCCACAAATCCACTTGAAATATTTGCTTGCTACCAAATGTCAAATAGACCATATGTGATGAGGGTGGTCTTATCTACATGGTGTGTAGCCTTCCTTCCTTCTTTCCTTTAGTTATTAGATTGTATCCCTGCTTTGGATCTTCTAGAAAACATCCTTTGTTGTTGAATTTGACTACATACCCTCTGGTATCCTTTGAGTAAAAATACCTTGCAAAGTTGCCCAACTTGCCACAATTGCAACGTTTCTTTGTGTAGTGCCCTCCTTGAAATCAATGTCCTTTTCCTCTAGCTCTTCCTCTCCTCCTTCCTCCATAGCTTTGACTCAAATCTTCTTGATCAGTTCTTGATATTCGTCTACCTTTTCCTTATCCTTTGTGTCCATCTCTCTTTCCTTTGCCTTTACTTGCGTAGAAGACTTGGGCTTCATTGCCCTTTGAATGAACACCATTTTTCATAATCCCTCAGTCTGTTTAGTGTATGAGCTACCAAATCATCATCGTCGATGGAGTTGCCTATTGATCCTTTATGAACAATCTCTTTCACCTTAAGAATATGATAATTGATGCTTCTATTTGAAGCTTTCCTTAAGTTGTTCAACCCATTCCTGAGTTGAATATTTTGTGGCCTCCATGGAGGTGGAGTACAATCTCTTGAAAGCCTCCCACATCTTCTTGGATGAGTCCAAGTCTTGGATATGACCAACCATGCTATTACTAATGTTTTGGAATACGATGAATATGACTCTCCTATCTCTTTCAATCTACTCATTCATTTCCCTTTCTTGTGCTTGAGTGAATGGATTTGCATATTGATACCTAGGCTTAGCTCCACTTACTAATCCCCATAGTCCCTTGACAATGAGGAAACTGCTAATTGAAGATCTCCAAGGTTGATAGTTCCCATTCACCAACTTCTTTGTTTAGGTATCATACGCAGTCATTGCTTAAGCTTTTATGAATCTATGTGTGATGGAATATGCAAAGTTAAAAATGATTACCTTTTTGTAGCTTCCTCCCTTGATATGTATTGAGGTTTTTTCTCTTAGCTTGAAAATCGACTTCTGAATATTGATGTAGCTTGCATGTCTACTAAAAGTCCTTTGTCAAGAGCTTTACTAGCTTCAAATGGTTGTTTTGACCTCCTTCAAGAGTCTCCAATGCTTCAAAATGATCTGATAGTATAGTTGGGGGAGGAGTCAACACCCCTATGCAGCTTTGAAGGTTGTAGGCCCTCCGAGGCTATTTTCCTATAGTGACCTAGAGTAATTGTTTTGGCTCTAACTCATAATATTTTTACTCCTACATGGAGAACCAACCTCTACAAGTTAGACTGGCTATTATTGCTCATGTCTACCTATGTGTAGAGAAAACTTCACTATTTGCAACTTTACTTAGAGCTCACTTAGACGATAATAACAAAATGTATACCACGCCTAATAGAATCTATGATCAATCAAACACAAGTAAAATCACTTCAAATTGATACCAGAAGAAGGAGTTACAACCAAAACAAAATCATGTTGGAAACTAGATCACTGCACTTAGAGGCAGTGAGCAATGGCTAACTACAAAGAAGTATAAGCTAACAAAATGACCACCTAAGCAAGGGAGCCATGTGTGGAAATTTCCTTACACTCTAAACTAACTTAGGAATAGAGAGGCCATGAAATTAAACTCATCAGTTGGATTCATAGATATATAGGCTATTAAAAGTGCTCCTATAATTTTGCAAGAGTCTCTCAATCAACCACTTAGCATTTTTGATAAGCTATGACTTACGAAAACGGTTAAAACTTCTTTGTCGCTGAAATTAATGATATGAATCCTATAAATGATAGGTTGAGTTTTCATCTACACCTTTGAAAATTTAGCTAAGATTTAAGACAAATATTCGGAACACTTGTACACCAAAATGGAACACCAAAGCAAACACCAGAACATCTGAACACCCAAACACACTGAAACATCCTAGAAATATAGTGTCCACTTGTCATCCATGTCCTTGAGCCTTTTAGCTAAGGTTTAATGATCAATTTTTAACACTATAAAAGTACCAAACATCTAAATCTACTAGAGATATACATTGATCATGAGAAGGTGGGTCATAGCTGCAAATAGTAGTAAATGCCTATTCTTCATTTTGAAGAAGATTAGCACACTCTTTTTTAGGTGTAGAGGCCTCTAAACTAACCATTCCATCATCTTTATTCTTTGCCTCTTATGCAGCCAATTTGGGAAAAATCTTCATGAAATGATCATTTGCTTTAGAATATTTACAAATCTATTTTTGGTTTTTGTTTTCTTGTTATCTTTTCTTCTTTCTTTGACTATGCAACATTAGTATATTTTTTCTTACTAGTAGATGAGCTCCGTTTACCTTTGCCATTCTAACTAGTGAAGAAAGCTTGATCTACAACACTCATAATTGACGTGCTACCTTGACTCATCTTTGTGCAATAAAATACAGACTAAATCCTCAAATGTCAAGGCATTTGGATTGCCTTTCATAATCAATTGAAGAGCATAAGAAAAACTCTCATATGAATCTAGAAGTCCATCAAGAATATTCTTGACAAGTGAACTATCTGGCAAGATTTCATCAGTAGACATTAATTGCTCCTTCAAATCTTTGATTTTTGTCAAAAAATTATCCATCCAATCACCTTCATTAATATGCTCACTCTACAGTTGTTTTTGGAGGAAAGCAATAAGAGCCTCATTTCTTGCTTGGTATAAAGTTCTAAGTGTATCCCAAGAATCCTTTGCTACCTTGCAAGAGAAAATGTGAGGGATAATGCCACATTTGATAGAAAAAGCTATCAATGCATGTCCTTGAACATCTCTGCCATCCCAAGGAAGTTTCTCTATAGTAGGTGTAGTAGGAATTATAGCACGACTAGAAGATTGAAGATCATCATCTTCAACACCATCTACATCATCTTCAATAACTGTAGTGTTGTAGGATGTTTTTTGACACCCAACACGATATTCTTTAGTCCTTTTGCTACCAATACATGCAAAATCATATGTGGCCTTAACGGGTAATTAGTAAGATCCAACCTATCCTTAACAACCAGCATACACAATACATCATTGCTTTCAACTATGGCTAGTGTCTAAATACCCTGATGCAAAAATTTTATTATATCTTAAAAAGTTGAACAAAAAAACATTGTCAAAGTCTACTAAACCTGTAGCAAATTTCAAGGCGCTTGCACTAGCGGCAAAACTTGTACATATGTTTGGAACATAAGGACAAAATTCCTTACATGCTCACTCCGATAGTACATTGAAAGGCCAAAAAGAGCTCATATGAAAATTTTGACACCACAAAGAAAAGCTTCTTTGAAATACTACCCTCCCTTGACTATGCTCACCAATTTTTGTGCGATCCTTAGACTATAACTAGAGTCTAAGTTCCTGATGAATTGACGGTTAATAGAAACATGTGCTTGAAGATGTTGAAGTTTCCTCCAGCTAACTAACAGGGGACCTAGTCTTTAGCAATAAAACACCCTATGTGTTTTGGAAGATCATTGGTAAACAATTGATCCAAAACAAATAACTTGCACATGAGTAACTAGAAGAAGAACTTCCTATTTTGGTTAGAATTTGCAACTTCTAAAGCTCAGTGCTCTCACCTTGATTACAGTTAGACAAGTTCCTCTTATAGGATGGTGTATTATACGTTTCGTAGATATTATGCACAAGAATCAAAATTATAATCAAGCTATGTTCTAATTATAAACTTACCATTTACTAGATAGCTCGCCCACTTTTTAGGGATATGCAGAGAATGACCTTGAGAGCTTAAACACTTTGTTTCTCAGAATATATGAAACCTAGTGATATAATATTTCATATAGATAAATTAGGAACTAATATCTTTCTACTGAGCCATTATTCATAGCCATTAGATCTTTGAGGAGTGAGAACTAACCTCAGCGAGTCAACAAACTTTGGAGAAGATGATGCACAAAAGGGAGCAGCAAGCAAGATGAAGATGAAAGTAATGGTATATTCACCTAAAATATTGTATAAATGCTTTAGAGTCCTTATATAAACTCCTTGTGGATTCCACAACTCTTCTACATCCAACTTTGAATTCAAAATAACTTGCAGGTTGAGTTAGATGAGATTCTTTCTCTTTTCCTATGATCTAGGAAATAAGGAATCAAATTAGAAAATTGATTTGGGTAGTTGGTTTAATACCAACTTCATAAATTGTGGAGTTTTTGGTTTACATATTTATTTTTTAATAAGAATAAATATCTAGAGTCCATAAATGCATATGGATTCTCACAACGAAGAATAATCAAATGATATACCATCACTATGGTTCTGTTCATAAATGATCTATGGTCAAGAATGAATCTATATTAAGCATGATATGAGCTTGTGTTTCTAATAGCTCCCCCTCTAGCTAAGGCATGCTTGAGTCTTCAATCATTGATGACTTGAATCCCTACAATTGCTTTGAATCTAAACAACTTAATTCCATCAAGGGCTTCAATCATCATATCTGCCCCTTGCTTCTCTATTGGTACAAAGGAAACATCAATTTCTTTTTCCAAAAGCTTCTTCTTGATGAAGTGATAGTAAACTTCCATATGTTTAGTTCTTGCATGGTATACAAGATTTGTTGCTAAATGCATTGAGCTTATTTTGTCTCCAAATATGTGAGGTTTGGATCTCACAAGTCCCAAATTTGCATATAATTCCGTTCATGACATGGCTTCTTGAGCTGCTATGTCAATCCTCTATATTCAGCTTAAGTTCTTCAAACTCCATGACACAAGCTTAGATCCTACAAATGCTAGATATACTAATGTACTTCTCCTATCATCCTTGGATTCTATGCAATTTGCATCTGAGTATAAATTAAGATCTAAATATGATGTACAAGGATAGAATATACCTTCACTAATAATGCCTTTGAGGTACTTGAGTATTCTCTTAGCTGTATCCATATGTGGCTTTGTTGGAGAGTGCACAAACTGACTTAACACTTGCATTAGACCATATAATGTCTATTTAAACTTGCATACATAACTAGGATAATTAGGATTTCCAAATCTTGGGAGTTGTAACATGTTTCCCTCTTTCCTGATCCACCCATTGAGAAAAGCATTCTTTACATAACGTTGAAGTAGCTTTCGATTCCTTGCAATTGCAACACTTATCAAGGTCTTGATGGTAGTCATCTTGGAAACTAGTGAGAACGTTTCTTCATAGTCTATGGTGTGAGTTTGAGCACATCCTTTAGGAAAAAACCTAGATTTGTACATGCAAATTGATCCATTTGAATTCCTTTTCAACTTGTCGACCCATGTGCAACCTATTACATTTTGATTAGTTTGCATTGGATCTAGGTTTCTTTAATGATCTAGCTGTATGATTTTTCACATGTGCTAGATACTTCTCAAAGCATCCAAAGACTTCATTCTTATTCTTGATAAAGTACAAAATTTTCCATCTACTATGATCATGAACATTAAAAGATACATTATACCTTGAGCCTACTAGTTAAGGTTCTTGACTTGTTCACCACACATCTATGTGCACTAGGTCCAAGAGATTGTTGTGGATGTAGCCTTTGTGGTTGAAAGGTTGTCTTTTTCACTTCCCAATTTGACAAGCATCACACCTATTGGTCATGTGTTGCTTTGGGATGTTTGGAAACCCTAGAACAATTTGATCCCTACATATATCCTTCAATGTTCTTTCATTCACATGAGCAAGTCTCTTGTGCCACACTTCTAGCTCACTTATGGTTTGAGATCCAAAGTTGAATAGAGATATATTCTTGGTTTCTCATGCTTCAAAAGTAAAGAGTCTACCATGCTTCTCACCACTGGCTTCCACATAAGCTTGGTGTTGGGTGAACGTAACTTGTAAGCCTTTTTCAACTATTCGGCCTACACTTATTAGTTTTTTCATAATAGTGGGTAAATTGAGAACCTTACTCAGAATGTTTGTTCTACTATTGGGAGCTTTGACATTGCCAATACTTTCCACATTGTGTTTGGTATCATCCTCTATTTGTACATCATGCTTATTCTTGGGTTTCTCCCAGTATGATAGAAGAGCAACATTGCCTTTAACATGGTTTGAACAACAAGAATCCATGTAGAATAGATGCTCATCTTCTTTACCTTCTTTATGAATCAAATTTATTAGGAGAATTGAATCTTCATGTGATTGATCCTCTGGGTAGTTTTTGTAGTCTCTTCAATTGTGATTTCTATTATTGTTGTTGTAGTTTTTTCTACCTCTACCTCTTGTGTTGCCAAATCCACTTTTACCTCCTCCTTTTAGTGTTCTTTCATTGAACCAGTGATTCTGAGAGGTGTGGTTGGTTTTATTGTAGATGGCACGATGTTGAACTTCTTGTCTTGCTTTGATCTTGTGTTCTTCTTGTTCTACTTGCTCTTGCCTACATAGTTGGCTTGAGAGATTTCTTCATCATCATCTACTTTCTTCTTTCCTCTATTCTTTGTGTCCTTCTTATTTGCACAAAAAGCACTTGTGGGATTTACCTTGATACGAATTACCATCCTTCAAGTTGTTGTTAGCCTCTTGATTGAAGATTTGTCCAAGGAATATGTTGAAGTCAGGTGTCTACACATCCATGATAACATCATAAGCACTTGTAAATGACTACCATTCCTTGTGAGTCTGAATACCATTTAGGATCTGGATCATGATATAGCCTCTTCTTCAATTAGATCTCTAATTGAAGCTAATTGATCTAAAAACTCCTTGACTTTAGTGAAAAACTATGTGACTATTTTCTTTTCTATCTTCTTCTTTTTGTTGAACTCAATCCATAAGTGTTTCTTCCTAGCTTTGGTGCTAGTAGATAATAATGTCTCAAGTGCACCCCAAGTTGCTTGAGATGTTTTTCATCCTATAATATGTGGTAGCAAGAAATCAAAGATAGAGTTTAAGATATAAGACATGGCTTCAGCATCTCGTGCACACCATAGTGTAAGCTTCTCAATCTTTTCTTATGTAGTTCCACTTTTAGAACTTGGAATAGGCATAACTTCATCCCTGCTACAATTCCATAAAGGTTTCTACTTTGCAAGTAAGATTCAATTCTGCTTTTGCAAGCAACATAGTTATTCCTTTCAAGTTTCTCAATCATTGAAGTAAATTCATCATCCATTTTGATGTAGCTCTAATACCATTGTGAGTGCTTGATGAATTGAAGGTTAATATAAAAGTGTGCTTGAAGATGTTGAAGTTTGGTCCAACTGACCATCACAAGACCTGCCCTTTACTTATTTACGACTTTAATATACCTTCTAAGATTCAAGATTATGCAATGAAACACCCTATGTGATTTGCAATATCATTGAGAAACAATTGATCCAAAAGAGATAACTTGCACATGAGTAACTAGAAGAAGAACTTACTATTTTGATTGGAATGTGCAATGTCTAAAGCTCAGTGCTCTCAGCTTGATTACAATTGGCCAAATTCTTTTTAGATAATGGTATCTTATAGGGTTGAGTAACTTTTATGCATAAGATTCAAATCTATAATCAAGTTGTGCCCTAATTATAAGCTTAGCATTTTTTTTATTTATCCCTAACTTTTCAGGTATATGTAGAGAATGACCCTGAGAGCTTAATCATAATCAACTTTTAATTTACATATATAGTTATATGAAAAATTTATACAAAACTTACATTGGTTTACTACCTAGGAGATTAATTTCACATTTTATTTCTTTAACATGTTTATCATAGGAAGGATTATGTTTCTTCTTAGATGTTAGATTTTTTGATAGGTTTTGTATTCTTTAAGATTTTTTCCAACAATATCATATCTGTTCTCAAGAAGAACAATAGAGTTGTGATGATTGATTATATTTTTATTGATTAATGTCGAGATTGCCAAGCCATATTTTTCATTCTATTAATGATGTACTTTAATCGTGGAAGAGTGAAAATCTCCAAAGGTGTATAAACTCATATAATTTCACGTGGATTAGAGAGAGAGAGAGAAGATACATGTTTTAATTTTTTTTTAATTTAATATCTTTGTTAGTCACATGTTCATGTTTGAATACTAGTAGAAAATTTGCTTAGTATTTGTTTGTTCTTTTACTGGTTTCATTTAGGTGCGTTATACATTCTAATGGAGGCCAAGATTTAACATCCTTTTATATGGAAGATATCACAGATCTATGAATTGCAAGTTTCAATTACATTCAAAACCATTCCGAGACAACTCACAAATCCAAGCATTTATCCAAGGAACCCTATTGAGTCCACAATCCAATGTGAATCCTAACATGGTGTAGTTTATAGCCTTTGTTGAACCGAGATGAGTCTTTTGGAAAAGGATTATGGTGGAAAATCAAAGACTTAAATCCACCAAAGTACCATGGTACGATGGTGGCATGAACCATGGATGCTATTGAAAAGATGATAAGCAAGTGGGAGCAATGTTTCTACTAATGCAACATAGTGGATGCCAAACAAAATATACAACATGCTACCTATACTCAATGGATGATGCCATCTTTGGTGGCATAAAATTGAGCAAGATCACATGGAACTTAGCACATAAAAAAGAGCACTACCCCAAGAGAAAAGAAGTTACCGATGGAAACTATGGTTGAGCAACCTACTATTATATAGAAAATTTGAGATACCACATGAAGTACCAATAAATCATCATATTATGAGCATGACTGTGACCATGAAAGTAATCTTGTTAGCAATTCAATCTCCATGAGCTCAAAGAGCTTACTCATTCCTTGAAATGATGTTCTATATTTGAAAATTGCGTGAATGACTCAATTTGAATGCATTCTTAGTCAATAGTGGCATGCAAATAAAAATCCTATCAAGTTTTATCATGATGGTAGGAGGATCATCATTTGTGAAGAGCTTGATTTTCACAATATGGAAACTATATTCATTGCAAAAACAATTGAAAGTGAGTGTAAATATGTGAGTCTATTATTTTTTGTTCACTATGGCATTGGTGCATAGTCATCTAGAATCACTAAAGTAGAATTACATAAGTAAAAACTGCATTTAGAAATAAATTTTAAAGAGATGTATTGTCTTGTTTTTTTCCTATTAGAAATATAAGCATATAATTTAGGTCATTGTAAGAGCTAACTCCACTAGCAAAATAGTTGAATAAAATTATCCTATAGGACAAGTCTAAAGTTTGAAAGACTATCAAAGAATATATGGATAAGGGGTTCATTCAACCCATCAATTACCCTTTTGCAATATTTTTGCTTCTTGTAAAAAATAAAAGTTTATTCTCTAGAATGTATGCTAATTATAGGGCTTTTAGTTGAGTTACTATAAAACATCATTATTTGATTCCTTTCATAGGTGATGTCTTAGATGCCCTAAATAGAGCCACTTTCTTTAGTGAAATGGATTTGAAAAGTGGTTGCTATTAGATTGGAGTAAGAAGTGACGATATATACAAAACCAATGAAAAGTTGGTTACTTCATTATGAGTATCTATTCATGCCATTTGGCTTAATATTTCTCTAGTTACTTTTATGACGCTCATTAACAATAATTTTAGAATCTTTATTGGCCAACATGCAGTCAAATTTTTAGATGATTTACTTGATTATAATAAAGTGTATTAAAATAACTAGAAGATGTAGAAACATCAACTTGTAAAGTAGATTATATCATTTCTCAACCCTTAATCGTAGTGTACTTACAAGTTCATCAAGTAGCGTTTGTAGCAACAAGCACTTCTATGATCTAATACCATATAGAACATTATTACACAAGTGGAACTAGTGTAGTATAGGAGGGGATAATACATAGCAACAATTTAAGAAACTTTATCACAAAAAATAAGAAGAAAAACCATGGCATTTTCCACCGATGTGCTCTAAAAGTAGAGCCTCTATGGTGATCTAGACAAGATAGATGGTGGAAAACAAGGTAAATGTTTGCTTGCTCAATTTGATGCTTGTACTTGACTGAAAATCCCTTTTAAAGATGCCATGGAGAGAGATGTCCTCATGTATGTGGTTGCACAAGGATGGTTTTGCAGACTCATCCAACTTTTGTGTAGTGAGCGTATATGATTTTTCCAATGTAAAGTATTGAAAACACACCATTCTACTTGATGAGTGAAAAAATGAGAAATGAGATAAAACAAGCACTTTGAGTTATATTGTCCAAATTGAGTTCATATTTAAAATCTAAACTAATATAATAGTTAGAATATTATTTTCAAAATTAAACCATTGATGATTCTGGCTTAAATTCTACATAGACCTTACAAAAATCCCACATTGAAACTTAAATTCTATATGGAACTTAAATTGTTTACATGGAGGGAAATGGAGCCGGAACAAAAGAAAAACCTTGAAAGAAATTTACTAAGAAATACCTTATGACTCCCGAAACAAAATCTTGACAGAAATTTACTAAGAAATACCTTATGGCTCTCAAAATCAGGTCCATTTACTTGCAATAGGCTTCTGATTGACTTCACGACCAAGCAGATTTTGGACAGTCGAAATTTGATTGAAGAAGTTCTCCTTGTTTTGGTCTGCTCGTGGCTTCCATGGATGTTGTTCTCCCTTCCTTGGTGATCAGCAATGTGGGACCCCTACCGACCGGGGCTCCTTGCAAGACTACAAGACTTCCTCCTGATTGCACCCCCCCTTTGGTCTCTTTAAGTAGAGACTCCATCCTGGCAAAGCAAGATGAACTTTAAAAAACATGCCTCATAGGCTAGTTGTTTGATCCAAAGACCCCCTTAGAATCACTGCAGCTCTGGCTTTGAAAGGAGCCAGAGCTGCAGTGATTTGCCAGTTTTTGCTGGCAAATCACTTACTTTTGGTCTTTGAGATTGAGGAGATGGGGTTCCAAGCACTACAAGTGGGCGCCTGGCAAGTTTGGAGGTCTACCTTATGCCTATTTAAGTGGTTCCTAGATTTTGTACCAAACAAATCTTAAACCCTGTGTTACCTACTTTGGGTTGAGCTTCCGAACCTTCCCTTTTCTCTGTATGATTTGCTAAGGGATATTGTAGCTCCAATTGGTCAATCGATGGCCTCAAAGGAGGATGTGAGGGGCTTCATCTATGAAGGAGCAAAGTATTCCTTCAACGCACAATGGCACCCACAAATTTGTGTCGAGATGGATCTTAACAAAGCCCTCCCCTCGAAGATAACCATAGGCTTAGGGGCAAGGGAAGTATGGGACAGGAAATGCAGAAACAACAAACCTCTAAAATCAAACAGAACCAAGAAGGCAACAATGAAGTTCAGGTTTAATTCTAGCGCACAAGCATGTCCACCTATCACTGAGGGAGAGAAAGACATTAGGAACTCAGAAACAGACTCAGAAGGGTTCACAGAAGTTAGACATAGAAGGAAAAGAAGCTCTTGGGGCCCTTCGAGAAGAACACCATGGTTGTGGCTCCACTAAATAACCTATATTGCAACCTCAAAAAGGAGATCAATGAGTTGGACTTCCCAGGAGGAAATCCATATGAAGTTGACAATGATGGTATAACCTTGGAGACTACCACCAACAAGGAAGACAACCTAGAGGGCTACCAAGAAGGCTATACCACTAGTAAAGAGGAGGGTTTTATAACCAGCAATGAAGACAACTCGGATAGTGAGAGCTCTATCATTGGATCAACACTACTGGATAAAGTACCAAACTCACTCCCGTAGAAGGTGATACTTAAGGGGAAACAACCATTGGAAATGCCATGGAAGAGCCTCCTTAAAGGTAAGATTTGTGGTCATGACTTCTTCGATTTGAGGAAAAAGTATGAACCCAAGAAGAAAAAACACAAGGGCCCTCTCTACAAAGAGGGTAACCATCAATAATGATTATCATATCATTTAACACCAGGAGGTTGATTGACCCCTCAAGAGCGGCCATTATTGGTCAGTGGCTTTGAGATAATAGCCTAAACCCGGACTTCATATGTATGCAAGAAATTAAAATCGATGGAGAGGACCTTCAAAAACGTCTCAAATGTATATCTTTGACCCATGTCTGGGTCACCACTTCACATGCCAGGGGGCTGGTCGTGCATCTATAAGAATAGATAAATTTTGGTTTCATAGACTAATCAACTCCTGTGAGGATCAGAAACATCACTAGATTTCTGCCTCCTTCGGGGACACCTTCCAATTCACTGTGGGCACCTTGTATGCCCTATTCGTGCATCACAACCATCAATTGATGTTTTGGACAAAGGTTTGAAGGCAAAAGATGAAGAAAAGACCAATATATGAAGCTTGAAGTTAGTGCATGATCAGAGAAAGAAGTCTTGTATATAGATGTACACTAGACTTGTAATTAAATCACATATACCTTTGTTATGGTCACGAATTTGTACATATATGCCTATATATACAAGTAGAATGTTGGGGCATATAAGAGAGATGATGAAAGACAAGTTGTAAGAGTCATTAGACACTTTAGAAGTGAAGAGAATGTGTCTCATCAATTAGATGTAATGTTTTCCTGAATAGAAGGAAAATTGTGTCTCATCTTTTGCTTAGTGCTCCTTTTGTGTTTATCATTTTGTAAAATGCTTTTGTACAAGTCTAATTCTATAGTTGCGTGACCTCTGTACAAATTTTCAGATCCTAATTGTGATAATTTTGAGAGAATTGAGAGTAGGAACATTTACATGTGTAAATGTGAAGAAGAGAAGACTACAGTAGGTGCAAATTGGATGATAATGGTTTGGTCAGTACTCCTTCTATAGTGTAAAGTTTTGAACAATTCATCACTCATTCTTTAAGTTGGAAGGTAAGCTACCTATAACTAGAAGCATTTGAACAAATGGGTTCTAGTTTAAGAGAACTATGCACTAGAAATTGCAGGTGTCAAAGTCAGTTGTACAAAAGTATAATTTTAGACATAGGTGAATTCTTTGGAGTAAATCTCAAGATTTGCTAAACTTTTTCAGAATGTTTAACTTGAACAAGGTGCGCAAACACTAGGCATAGTCACTCTCTTCACAGTTAGTGCAAAGATTGATAGTCTGGCATTAATCTTCCAAAATTGGTTGAAGTTTTGAGTTTTTCTTGATATAGAGGTGCTCTAACATCAACGATAGCTTGTTCTTTTAGAGAATAACACACTCCAGTAGTGGTATCAGAGCAGGAATCATCAAAATTAAAGAAAGGAGGACCCTGACTATTGTAGCTATATAGAAATCAACCTTTAAAGATTCAAAAGGTGAAAGTTTGAAGTGAAAGCTAGAGAAGGAGGCCTGAAGTTATCAAGAAGATCAAAAGGAACTACATTTGAAGTAAAGGTACATTTATTCCTCACAAAGCTTGAAGAATTTAATACACAGGTAAAGAAAGGATGGGAGATTCTCTTCAGATAGAGAAACTGGATAGAGAAAACTATCCTGCTTGGTCTGTGAGGATGGAAGCTCATCTTATGAGCAAAGACCTTATAGGATATATCATAAGTGAAGAAGAAAAACCAGAATTCAGAGATCCTAGTGTTCCAACTAGGGATGAGCTCACAAATTTGAAGATATGGATGAAGAAGGATGCTCAAGCTAGGAGCATTATCTACATGGGAGTCAATGATTATTTGCTACCTCACATTAGAGGACTTGAAAGTGCAAGTGACATATGGAATGCTTTGGAAGAACATTTCCAAAACACCACAAAGTAAAGGAAGGCATCTTTATGGGCAGAGTTTACCACATTCAAGAAGAAGGCTTCTCAATCGAATTGTGATTATGTAGCAAGGATGAAGGACCTTGGAGATGCATTAGGAGTAGATGCAGATATTGAAGATGATAAATTGTTAAGGCAAATTCTCATAGGTTTGAGAGGAGATGAGAAATGGAAGATGTAAGGAATTGAACTCACAACCTCTTGGTTAGGAATGTGATGGGCTAACCACTTGCCCCAAAAGCCATGGTTTAGGATTACTTCCTAATCCTCTCTCTTAGGGTGTAGTTCAACCATCTCCTATCTATCAAGTGTGTGGTTCAACCATCTCCAACCTATCACTTTATTACATTCTTCCCCCCTTTGTCAATCATTGTCCTCAATGATCTACTCTTGTATCCCTCTAGCCTCGGTGATCAACCCCTTAAACTCCCTAGGTGCCCTTGAATTGATGTCCTCAACCTCGCACAGTTTCTTGAACTTTGCTTGCAATCTTGGTCTCTTGAACCCTTGCTCTCAACCTTGGTGTCTTGAACCTTCTTGTTTGCAACCTTGATATCTTGAGCCCTTGTTCTCAACCTTAGTCTTGAACCCTCAATCAAGTGCCACCCATGGTTTTCCAAGGAACTCAAAATTTCCAGCTATCCCATCAGATTTAGAAAGCTCATTCCGAGAGCTTTCCAATGGTATATTACATGCCTCAATCTGACCTACGGATTCAGAGATAGGCCTCAATCTTTGTTGGGCTAACTTGTGAAAGCGATGCACGCTACTTTGTACCCCTTCATATAGAGGATGCCCAAGCGCTTTTTTTAGAGGCCATTAGGTCAATCCACCTTTCCCAAGCCTACTTCCTAGGCTCTGATACCAATGTAAGGAATTGAACTCACAACCTCTTGGTTAGGAATGTGATGGGCTAACCACTTGCCCCAAAAGCCATGGTTGAGGATTACTTCCTAATCCTCTCTCTTAGGGTGTAGTTCAACCATCTCATGTCTATCAAGTGTGTGGTTCAACCATGTCCCACCTATCACTTTATTACAGAAGCCATTCATTTTGTCTACTGAATTTCCACTAGATCATCTCACTCTTGATTTGAATCGGTTGCTAGGACATATGCTAACCTTTGAGCAGGATGTCAAAGGTGATGTTGATAAAAGTACAGGTCAAACAATGTATTCAAAGGACAAAAAGGAGTTCAACAATGGCAAGCAAAAATTGAATGAAGAAGAAGGTACAACTAGCCAAGCTAACTTCCTAAGAGGAAGAGGTGGTGGCAAAGGAAGAGGAAGAGGCAGAAGCAATAAAGATGGTGCCAAAGCTTGCTGAATTTGTGGTAAGAATAATCATTTAGCTCATGAATGCTGGCATAATAATCAGAATGGTGGAGGATACAATCAGAACTTTAACTCAAGAGGAAGAGGTAATAGAAATCAGAGAGGTAATTTCAGAGGTAGAGGTAGTAGAGGTTACTTTGGAAGAAATGCACATAGAGGCTTCCAAAGTCAATCCTACAATAATACCTACTACAAATATGCTTTGATCAGAAGGAGGATTCAACCTTAATTATGAATGCAACTTGTGAAAGACAAAGTGAAGATCAAAGAGTCTTCTACATTGACTGAAGTGTGGCAAGATTGCTTTGATGACTGATTTGGAGAATAAGGTGAGTAATCATGTGGTTCAAACAAGTGATAACAACAAAGCATAATGTGAAGTCCATTGGATCAGTAAAGGCCAAGGATGGAAGCACTCGTGTGAGTAAGGTTTTGTATGTTCCTACAATCCCAAAGAATCTAATAAGTGTAGGGCAAATTGTAGAGAAAGGTTATGAAGTAAGGTTCACTAATGATGGAGTTTTTGTGGAAGACCCTAGCAATGGGTATAAACAAATTGTTTTAGGAAAGAAAGAAGAAAGGCTCTTCAGATTGAAGATTCAAGGCAATGTTGGTCATGCCTTAGTCACTTATGGAGGACATAAGATCTCTGAGTTAGATCTTTGGCATAAAAGGCTTGAACATTTCATTGAAAGAGGTATTAAGGATATGATCAATAATGGTTCAGTGCTTGGATTACCTAATGTTGCAGGTCAACATATGACATAGAGATATAAGGCATGTCAATTAGGTAAGGCTCATACTCAATCATATAATAAACATGGTTTGATATATTCAAAGAAGCTTGAATTGGTACATACAGATGTGTGGGGGCCATCAAAGGACTTTAGCATTAATGGTTCAAGATATTATGTGATTTATGTTGATGATGCTAGCACGTGGATCACAAAATATGTGATCAAAGATAAATCTGAAGTGTTGAATACATTTAGACATTATCATGTGTATGCAGAGAGAATCATAGGTCAAAAATTGAAGAGACTAAGGTCAGATGGAGGGGGAGATTATTTCTCTAATGATTTCAGAGAATACTAATGGAATGCACATATAAAAAGCGAAGTTACTTGCACGTACTCTTCTCAACATAATTGTTTAGCAGAAAGGAGAAATAGAACTCTTGTTGAGTTTGCAAGGTCAATGATGAAGGAGAAAAATTGTCCAAATTAATTGTGGGTTGAGGCTGTAAATACAGCTACATTTTTGGTTAATAGGTTACCATGTAAAGCTTTGCAGGATATGACACCATATGAAGCTTGGTGGGGTAAGAGACCTACCTTATATCATTGCAAAGAGTTTGGATGTTTGGCTTATGCATATGTGCCATCTTAGTTGAGGCATAAATTGGAACCCAAAGCTAAAACGTATGTGTTCATTGGCAATGATGATAAACAGATGGGTTATAGGTTGTGGAGTCCATCCACAAAGCAATTCCTTTTGTCAAAAGATGTTACATTTGATGAGAAAGGTACTTGGTATGTAGGTACAATTAATATTCATTCAGGTGATAAAGAAACTTTGAATCAGAAGAAAGGTAAATCAAAGGTTCAAACAGTTGATGAAGAAGAGAACAATGAAGCACAAGTTGAAGCTGAAGAAATGCCAAGGTTTGATCGAGAATGTGATGAATCAGGAATTTCAAGAAGTGGAGAACCCAGAAGGTCATCAAGGCATAAATGGAAACCTACAAGGTAAAGATATGACACTTCTTTTTTGACTATTAAAGATTATGCTTGCATGGTGAAAGCAGAGGAAGACCCTTCTACATATGAAGAGGCAAAAGGTAAGGAAAAATGGGAGAAAGCTATGCAGGAAGAGTATGATGCATTGATGGAGAATGAGACATGGGATTTGGTTCCTAAACCAAATAGTTAGAAGATCATAAGATACAAATGGGTCTACAAGACAAAGAGGTATGCAGATGGAAGTGTGTCTAGATATAAAGCTAGACTTGTTGTGAAAGAGTATGCTCAGACATATGGTATATATTATGATGAGACTTATAGTCCTATGACAAAGATGACAACTATAAGGACTCTCATAGCTATTGCTGCATGTAAAGGTTGGAAGATATGTCAATTAGACGTGAAGAATGCGTTTCTAAATGGTTACATTTCAGATTATGTTTTCATGGAGCAACTAGAAGGTTTCAAGGATAAAGGGTATCTAGACTATGTATGTAAGCTCAAGAGAGTTTTGTATGGTTTGAAGCAGGCTCCAAGGGAATGGAATTATAGACTTGTGAAGTTCTTGAAGGAGCTTGGTTTCCAAGTGTCTAAGGCACATAGTAGTTTGCTTGTTAAAGCAAGTGATGATGCGTTCATTTACATGCGCATATATATTGATGACATAATTCTTTCAGGTACAAATGAGAAGGGCATAAAAGGTCTAAAGAAGAAAATGGAGAAAGAGTTCAAGATTGGTGATTTGGGAGATTTGTCATATTTCTTGGGCAGGGAGATTTCATATGCACAACATGGAGTATATGTGACTCAAGAACGGTATTTGAAGAACTTACTAATCAAGATTAAAATGGAAGATTGCAAGATAGCACCTACTCCAATGGAGGCGAATCACAAATCGAGCAGATATGGAGAAGAAGAATTCAAGGACATGAAGCTATATCAAAGTTTGGTTGGTAGTCTAATATATGCTACATTAAGTAGGCCTAATTTATCATATGCAGTTGGAGTGTTGTCTCAATTCATGCATTGTCCTAGGAAAGAACATTGGGTTGCAGGAAAAAGGGTGTTAAGATACATTAAGGGTACACTCAAAGAAGGTTTGTATTATGGTTTCACATCAGATACAAACATCAAGATATATAGTGATATAGATTGGGCAGGTAATCGTGATGATAAGAGATCAACCTATGGGTATCTATGCTATGTGGGAGATAAGTTAATCTCTTGGTGTTCTAAGAAGCAACTTACAGTTGCTTTGTCATCCGTAGAAGCAGAGTATAAAGGTGTGGTTGAAGCTACAAAAGAGGTTATATGGCTGAAGACTCTCATGAAGAGTTTTGACATCATTTAGAGTACATCCACTATTCATGGAGATAATATGACTTCATTGTATTTAGCTGCTAACCCTCTATTTCATGCCAAGACTAAACATATTGAGATTCAATACTTTCTAAGAGAGCAGGTGATTGATAAAGAGATTGAAGTCATGCATACTTCAACAAAAGATCAGATTGTCGACATGTTAACTAAAAGCTTGGATGGACCAAAGCTACATAGATTCAAAGACATGGAAGGTATAAAGAACTTGGAGAGAATCACAATTGATGATTGAGGGGGAGCTGTTGGTGCATGACAACCATCAGTTGATGTTTTGGACAAAGGTTTGAAGTCAAAGGATGAATCAAAGACCAATATATGAAGCTTGAAGTTAGTGCATGATCAGAGAATGAAGTCTTGTATATACATGTACACTAGACTTGTAATTAAATCACATATAACTTTGTTATGGTCATGAGTTTGTACATATATGCCTATATATACAAATAAAATGTTGGGGCATGTAAGAGAGATGATGAACGACAAAATGTAAGAGTCATTAGACACTTTAAAAGTGAAGAGAATGTGTCTCATCAATTAGATGTAATGTTTTCCTGAATAGAAGAAAAATTGTGTCTGATCTTTTGCTTAGTGCTCCTTCATTGTTTATCATTTTGTGAAATGCTTTTGTACAAGTCTAATTCTATAGTTGCATGACCTCTGTACAAATTTTCAGATCCTAGTCATGATCAGGTTGAGAGAATTGAGACTAGGAACATTTACATGTGTAAATGTGAAGAAGAGAAGACTAGAGTAGGTGCAAATTTGATGATAATGTTTTGGTCAGTTCTCCTTCTATAGTGTAAAGTTTTGAACACATAATCACTCATTCTTTAAGTTGGAAGGTAAGCTACCTATGACTAGACGCATTTGAACAAATGTGTTCTACTTTAAGAGAACTATGCATTAGAAGTTGTAGGCATCAAAGTTGACTGTACAAAAGTACAGTTTTAGACATAGGTGAATTGTTTGGAGTAAATCTCAAGATTTACTTACCTTTTTGAGAAAGTTTAATTTGTAGAAGGTACATAAACACTAGACAACACCTCATACAAAGTTTTATTGAAAACACTACATATTTGGTCACTCAATGAGTGAATTAAGTGCAACACATGTTTCTGAATGGTCACTCTCTTCACAATTAGTGCAAAGATTGATAATCTGGTATTAGTCTTCCAAAATTGGTTGAGGTTTAAAGTTTTTCTTGATATAGAGGTTCTCTAATATCAAGGATAGCTTGTTCTTCTGGAGATTAACACTCTCCATGAGTGGTATCAGAGCAGGAATCATCAAAATTAAAGAAAGGAGGACCCCGACTATTGCAGCCATATAGAAATCAACCTTTGAGGATTCAAAAGGTGAAAGTTTGAAGTGAAAGCTAGAGAAGGAGGCCTAAAGTTATCAAGAAGATGAAAAGGAACTATATTTGAAGTAAAGGTACATTTAATCCTCAGAGAGCTTGAAGAATTTAATACACAGGTGAAGAAAGGATGGGAGATTCTCTTTAGATAGAGAAATTGGATAGAGAAAACTATCCTGCTTGGTCTATGAGGATGGAAGCTCATCTTATGAGCAAAGACATGATAGGATATATCACAGGTGAAGAAGAAAAACCAGAATTCAGAGATCCTAGTGTTCCAATTAGGGATGAGCTCACAAATTTGAAGATATGGATGAAGAAGGATGCTCAAGCTAGGAGCATTATCTACATGGGAGTCAATGATTACTTGCTACCTCACATTAGAGGACTTGAAAGTGCAAGTGACATATGGAATGCTTTGGAAGAACATTTCCAAAACAGCACAGTAAAGGAAGGCATCTTTATGGGCAGAGTTTACCACATTCAAGAAGAAGACTTATCAATCCACTTGTGATTATGTGGCAAGGATGAAGGACATTGTAGATGCATAAGGAGCAGTTGATAAAGATATTGAAGAGGATATATTGGTAAGGCAAATTATCATAGGTTTGAGAGGAGATGAGAAATGGAAGCCATTCATTTTGTCTACTGAATTGTCACTAGATCATTTCACTCTTGATTTGAATCAATTGCTAGGACATATGCTAACCTTTGAGCAGGATGTCAAAGGTGATGTTGATAAAAGTATAGGTCAAGCAATGTATTCAAAGCACAAGAAGATGTTTAACAAAGGCAAGCAAAAATTGAATGAAGAAGAAGGTACAACTAGCCAAGCTCACTTCCTAAGAGGAAGAGGTGGTGGCAAAGGAAGAGGAAGAGGTAGAAGCAATAAAGATGGTGTCAAAGCTTGCTAGATTTGTGGTAAGCCTAATCATTTAGCTCATGAATGATGGCATAATAATCATAATGGTGGAGGATACAATCCAAACTTTAACTCAAGAGGAAGAGGTAATAGAAATCAGAGAGGTAATTTCAGAGGTAGAGGTGGTAGAGGTTACTTTGGAAGAAATGCACGTAGAGGCTTCCAAAGTCAATCCTGCAATAATACCTACTGCAACTATGCTTTAGATCAAAAGGAGGATTCAACCTTAATTATGAATGCAACTTGTGAAAGACAAAGTGAAGATCAAAGAGTCTTCTACATTGACTCTGGATGTAGCAGTCACCTGAGTGGCAACATTGCTTTGATGATTGATTTGGAGAATAAGGTGAGTAATCATGTGGTTCAAACTGGTGATAACACAAAGCATAATGTGAAGTCCATTGGATCTGTAAAGGCCAAGAATGGAAGCACTCTTCTGATTAAGGTTTTGTATGTTCATACAATCTCAAAGAATCTGATAAGTTTATGGCCAATTGTAGAGAAAGGTTATGAAGTAAGTTTCACTAATGATGGAGTTTTTGTGGAAGACCCTAGCAATGGGTATAAACAAATTGTTTTAGTAAAGAAAGAAGGAAGTCTCTTCACATTGAAGATTCAAGGCAATGTTGGTCATGCCTTAGTCACTTACGGAGGACATAAGATCCTTGAGTTAGATCTTTGGCATAAAAGGCTTGGACACTTCAATGAAAGAGGTATTAAGGATATGATCAATAATGGTTTAGTGCTTGGATTACCTAATGTTGCAGGTCAACATATGACATACAGATATGAGGCATGTCAATTAGGTAAGGATCATAAGCAATCATATAATAAACATGGTTTGATGTATTCATAGAAGCTTGAATTGGTACATACAGATGTGTGGGGGCCATCAAAGGACTTTAGCATTAATGGTTCAAGATATTATGTGATTTATGTTGATGATGCTACCACGTGGATCACTATATATGTGATCAAAGATAAATCAGAAGTGTTCAATACAGTTAGACATTATCATGTGTATGTAGAGAGAATCATAGGTCCAAAATTGAAGAGACTAAGGTCAGATGGAGGGGGAGAGTATTTCTCTAATGAGTTTAGTGAATACTTGTGGAATGCAGGTTTAAAAAGGGAAGTTACTTGCAGGTTCTCTCCTCAACAAAATGGTGTAACAGAAAGGAGAAATAGAACTCTTGCTGAGTTTGCAAGCTCAATGATGAAGGAGAAAAAGTGTCCAAAATTTAATTGTGGGCTGAGGTTCTAAATACAGCTACATACTTGGTTAATAGGTTACCATGTAAAGCTTTGCAGGGTATGACACCATATGAAGCTTGGTGGGGTAAGAGACCTACCTTATATCATTGCAAAGAGTTTGGATGTTTGGCTTATGCATATGTGCCATCTCAGTTGAGGCATAAATTGGAACCCAAAGCTGAAAAGTATGTGTTCATTGGCTATGATGATAAATAGATGGGTTATAGGTTGTGGAGTCCATCCACAAAGCAATTCCTTGTGTCAACATTTGATGAGCAAGGTACTTGGTATGCAGGTACAATTAATATTCATGCAAGTAATGAAGAAACTTTGAATAAGAAAAAAGGTAATTCAAAGGTTCAAATAGTTGATGAAGAAGAGAACAATGAAGCACAAGTTGAAGTTGAAGAAATGCCAAGGTTTGATCGAGAATGTGATGAACCAAAAAATTCAAGAAGTGGAGAACTCAGAAGGTCATCAAGGCATAAATGGAAACCTACAAGATATAGCTATGACACTTCTTTTTTTACTATTAAAGATTATGCTTACATGGTGAAAGCAGAGGAAGACCCTTCTACATATGAAGAGGCAGAAGGTAAGGAAAATTGGGAGAAATCTATGCAGGAAGAGTATGATGCATTGATGGAGAATGAGACATGGGATTTGGTTCCTAAACCAAATAGTTAGAAGATCATAGGATACAAATGGGTCTACAAGACAAAGAGGTATGCAGATGGAAGTGTGTCTAGATATAAATCTAGACTTGTTGTGAAAGAGTATGCTCAGAGATATGGTATAGATTATGATGAGACTTATAGTCATGTGGAAAAGATGACAACTATAAGGACTCTCATAACTATTGCTGCATGTAAAGGTTGGAAGATATGTCAATTAGATGTGAATAATGCTTTTCTAAATGGTTACATTTCAAATGATGTTTTCATGGAGAAACCAGAAGGTTTCAAGGATAAAAGGTATCCAGACTATGGATGTAAGCTCAAGAGAGCTTTGTATGGTTTGAAGCAGGCTCCAAATGCATGGAATCATAGACTTGTTCTTGAAGGAGCTTGGTTTCCAAGTTTCTAAGGCAGATAGTAGTTTGCTTGTTAAAGCAAGTGATGATGGGTTCATTTACATGTGCATATATGTTGATGACATAATTCTTATAGGCACAAAAAATGAGAAGGGCATACAAGGTCTAAAGAAGCAAATGGAGAAAGAGTTCAAGATTAGTGATTTGGGAGATTTGTCATATTTCTTGGGCATGGAGATTTCATACACACAACACGGAGTATATGTGACTCAAGAAAGGTATTTGAAGAACTTACCAATCAAGTTTAAAATGGAAGATTGCAGGATAGCACCTACTCCAATGGAGGCGAATCACAAATTGAGCAAATATGGAGGAGAAGAATTCAAGGACATGAAGCTATATCAAAGTCTGGTTGGTAGTCTAATATATGCTACATTAATAAGACTTGATTTGTCATATGTAGTTGGAGTGTTGTCTCAATTCATGCATTATCCTAGGAAAGAACATTGGGTTGCACAACAAAGGGTGTTAAGATACATTAAGGGTACACTCAAAGAAGGTTTGTATTATTGTTTCACATCAGATACAAACATCAAGATATATAGTGATACATATTGGGCAGGTAATCGTGATGATAGGAGATCATCCTATGGGTATCTATGTTATATGGGAGATAAGTTAATCTCTTGATGTTCTAATAAGCAACATATAGTTGCTTTTTCATCCACAGAAGCAGAGTATAAAGGTATGGTTGAAGTTGCAAAAGAGGTTATATGGTTGAAGACTCTCATCAAGAGTTTTGACATCATTCAGAGTACATCCACTATTCATGGAGATAATATGAGTTCATTATATCTAGCTGCTAACCCTCTATTTCATGCCAGGAATAAACATATTGAGATTCAATATCATTTTTTGAGAGAGAAGCTTATTGATAAAGAGATTGAAGTCATACATACTTCAACAACAGATCAGATTGCAGACATGTTAACTAAAAGCTTGGATGGACCAAAGCTACAGAGATTCAAAGACATGGCAGATATAAAAAATAGTTGGAGAAAATCACAATTGATGATTGAGGGGGAGCTGTTGGTTCATGACAACCATTGGACAAAGGTTTGAAGTCAAAGGATGAAGCAAAGACCAATATATGAAGCTTGAAGTTAGTGCATGATTAGAGAATGAAGTCTTGTATATACATGTACACTAGACTTGTAATTAAATCACATATACCTTTGTTATGGTCACAAGTTTGTACATATATGCCTATATATACAAGTAGAATGTCAAGGCATGTAAGAGATATGATGAAAGACAAGTTGCAAGAGTCATTAGACACTTTAGAAGTGAAGAGAATGTGTCTCATCAATGAGATGTAATGTTTTCTTGAATAGAAAAAAAAACTGCACCCGATATTTTGCTCAGTGCTTCTTCTATGTTTGTCATATTGTCAAATGCTTTTGTACAAGTCTAAGTCTATAGTTGAGAAGACTGCAAGTTGTGAGAATTGAGAGTAGGAACATTTACATGTGTAAATGTGAAGAAGAGAAGATTGCAGCAGGTGCAAATTTGATGATAATGTTTTGGTCAGTTATCCTTCTACAGTGTAAAGTTTTGAACAAATAAGAACTCATTCTTTAAGTTGGAAGGTAAGCTACCTACAACTAGAAGCATTTGAACAAAAGGGTTCTAGTTTAAGAGAAATATGCATTAGAAGTTGTAGGTATCAAAGTCAATTGTACAAAAGTACAGTTTTAGACATAGGTGAAATGTTTGGAGTAAATCTCAAGGCTTACTAATTTTTTTGAGAAATTGTAACTTGGAGAAGGTGCACAAACACTAGGCAACACCTCATACAAAGTTTCATTCAAAACTTTACACATTTGATCACTCAATGAGTGAATTTAAGTGCAACAGACTTTTCTGAATAGTCACTCTCTTCACAGTTAGTGCAAAGATTGATAATCTAGCATTGATCTTCCAAAATTGGTTGAGGTTTTGAGTTGTTCTTGATATAGAGGTGCTCTAACATCAAGGATAACTTTTTCTTTTGGAGATTAACACTCTCCATCATTCCCCAAAGAGGGAGTCAGAGCGGATTGACATGTGGGCCTCTTTAGACTCGCTTTCCGACAACATGATGCTCTACGGGAACTTCAACATGGTGGAAGACCCTTCAGAACAATAGGGAACATTCCATTGACATTCAGGAGAAAGATATCTTGGAAACAATCAAGCTCCATCTAGACCTAGTGGAGATGAAAGATACAAATGGCTTCTCTTGGTCAAACCTTCAGTCGGGGGACCTATTGTGGAAAGCAAGACTCGACAAAAGCTATATCGCGCAAAACATTATCCATCAATGGGGCCAGCCTAATATCTCTCAATGCATTATCCATCAACGGGGCCAGCCCAATATCTCTCAACACATTGACCTTATCATATCGGACCACTACCCTATTATTACCACTTTCACACTATTTGCCAAATTCAGAAAAGCACCCTAGTTTCATGCTTGCCCTATGACTTTCTCCCTTCCATCGGTCCATCAGGAAATTACCTAGGTCTAGAACTCAACATTCACTAGTGGTGCATCACCGGCCAAATGTTGGAGGGTTGGGATAGTGAAGACTCGTCAAATTCTCATCAAGACCCAAAAGATGCTTCATAGCATTTGGTGGAGGCAGAGAGGGAAGCTATATCAAAGGCTTTGACACCTTGAGCAGGAAGCGAACAAAGGGAACTACCAATGCCAGATGGGGCTATAGAAAATCAGAGGCATGTTGAGATACGAAGAAGAAATTCAAAGGAAAAACATGCAAGAATACTTCAAAGACTGGTGGGCAGGTAAGGCTGACAAACCAACTATAGAGATGCGTGGCATCCTCAAGAGTAAGCAAAATAGAGGGTCTATTCCCTTCTTGATAGGTTGTAATGGGGTCCAAAGCAATAGGGAAGAAGAAAACCGTGCCATTATTGTCGAACACCTCCTTGGGGTCTCGACGCCCCCTTCCCACCACACGCACGAATGCATGGCCTCCATCTCGAGGGCCTATACCTCAAGAATTCTACATAATCTAAAGCCTCTCCTTGAAGCAGCCATCTTAGATAATGAGATTCTTGACGTGATCGATAAGCTCCCCAATGGGAAAAGCCTAGGTAGTGATGGCCTCACAAACTAATTTTTTAAGTCTTTCAAACAAGTGGTGACCACCCCTTTGTGCTTGCTTTGGCAAGAGGCACTAGCTTTTGGTGCCCTCCTTGAATGCTTGAACAATGATGTCATCAAGCTTATACATAAAAAAGGTAACAAAAATAGGATCGAAAATTGGCACCCAATCATGATGCTTCAAAAAGGGTATAAGATTCTTGCGAAAGTAATTGTCAATAGAATTTCGTGTCACTTGAAGTGGTGGCTCAGGGAGGACCAAAAAGGATTCATCAAGGGTAGATCAATTCTTGAAGCTTTCATTGAAATCTAGGAAGGTCTCAACTTTGCTAAAGAGTCCATGCAAGACATTGTTTTCCTTAAAATCGACTTTGACAAAGCCTATGATAGGTTGGAATGGGAATTTGTTATCCAATCTCTTAAAGACCTCGGTTGTAGTAAGAAATTCATGAAGATGATCGCTACATTGCTAGGGAATGCATCGATGCAAATAAATATCAATGGATAGTTATTGAAGTCTATAAGATTAAAATGTTCTATTAGGCAAGGATATCCGCTAGCCCCTCTGCTCTTCGCCATCACCACAAAAGGACTCAGCCGTCTCGTTCAACTTCACATGGAAATGGGCGGTATTAAAGGTCTCTCTCTTCAAGTCAACCAAGAACATATGATCTTGAGACTATTTGTAGATGACATGAATGCATTTGTGCACAATGATCGAACAAGCATCGAGGCCCTTTGGGGATGCCTTGACTCTTTCTGTGAGCCATCTGGTTCTAGAATTAACCACTCCAAAATTGCTTTCAGAGCCATCCTCGGACCTCTGCCCCAATGGCTAGTTGACCGTGGTTGCCAAATTCTCCCCTTGGATCAAGTCTTTTGCCTTCTTGGTATTCCGATGGGCTTTGGTGTTTCAATGGAGCAATGTTGGAATTGGGTCCTTTCCAAACTAGACCAAAAGCTATCATTTTGGAAGGGCATGCAAATACTACCATATCATGCTTAACAAGAAGTGGTGTCTGACTTGAACAAGGATTCAATGGGATCTAAGGTTCATGTCTATCTGGCATCCCCTCATTGAGATCAAGAAATTGGTACTTATGTGGCAAATTCTCCACCGTGGCATTTGGACCAGCCAAAAGGATAACAAGATCTGTGGGGCTCCGCCGTGGTTCAAGCATTGCCACCGCAACATAGAGGACCTAGGCCACATCTTCTTCGCTTGCCCCAAGTCTCTCTGGCTATGGCAGATCATCGAAAATATATTGAGACTATAGACACAAATCACCTGGAAGCAAGCACTCCTTGGAGAAGCGATGGGTTCCTCAGCGACACTATGGAATGCAATAAGAGGGGAGACCCTTTGGAAGATTTGGCACGAGTGGTGTGTCAGCAATTTTGGACACCCTCCAAAAGAGTGGTTGGTCGAGAAGTCGCTTTTTCTCCTAGGCAAAAGAATCTCCAATTGTAAGAGTTCCCCACCTTTTAGAAATCATAAAGTGTTTATTATCAACAACAACAAGTTGAAACCCAAGTGGGCCCTACATGAGGGGGATGAGACGATTGTTAACCTCCTGCATAACATTCTCTAGTCTCGTAACCCTTGCTCTGTGGGATTCGGGGGGTCCCATGGGCACTAATCCCATTCACTTGTAACCTTTTTTTTTCCTTCAATTAAAGTTCGAGAGATTAGGCCTAGGTCGAACTTCCTTTTGAAAAAAAAATAGGTCCATGAATTCCTAAAGTAAACCAAACTGCTAGTAAAACACCAAGGGATTGGAAAATAAAAGCAATTTAACTAGAGAAAAATCCTCGGCCTAAAAGTATTTTAAGAACAAGATCCCATTTGATCTTTACATTTACCCCCTAATGTTATTTGAAAGAAATCCCATATATATATTGGAGAGGCATTCATCTCATATGTGTCATGATAGGCAAAATCAAACTTAGTATGTAGGGTTTTGTGTAGCAATATTTGCAAGCCTTGATTTATTGCATACCTCTAATGTTTAGGATGCCCGAGTATGTAATAAAAAACGATTGAATGATTGTTTTAGAACTTACATCTCTGTGTGTATATGTGTGCATTTGTGACACACACAGATACATAACACATACATACAATATATATATATATATATATATATATATATATATATATATATATATATATATATATATATATATATATATATATATATATATATATATATATTGTGTGTGTAGTATAAGTACATGCACATACACATTTATATATATCGGACTAAGTGCTGTAGAGAACGAGGAGGCATCACGAAATAAAGAACGCTGAAACAAGAGCTGAGCAGGGTAGATGTTGAGCTGATGGAGGGAGAAAGCCGATGGATAGGATGGAGATCGGTGGGGAAAAAGACAATGATGTTGGGTAATTTTTCTGTTTTCCTTTGGAGGATTTTATAAGATTTTACACCTCTCTCTCTCTATGTGTGTGTGTCTCACACACACACACACACACACCCCGACAATCAGACACAATAAGACATACGTACATGGCTGTTGATTTTGTGGGGCTTTTGTGCTGTGAACCATAGTAGGGTGCGGTGTCGTTGATGCATGCAGCATGTTGAAGAATTCCAAGACGACATTCTGACGTTCCTTCTCGGTAGAAGCATCGATAGAAGCAGTGATCCATGCATCGATGGAAGCATTGGTAGACGCACCGACAGTGATCGATTTCCTGATAACTGTGAGACATTCTGCTCGGATCAAACGAGTACCTTGCATCTATTGATGGCTATGGCGACGAGACCAGAAATGAAGCAGAAAGTACTGATCTTCTGCGGACCGAGGTATGACCATTAAAAAGTGGAGATGTCCGAAACGCTCTTCTGCACTCGATTCGTTATCGCATAACCCAAGGGAATCACGAGGTTCGTGCTCACCAAACCGTTCTCCATCACCTGCAAGAGCGTTCATTTCCAAGCTCATAGATTGCGCTGTTACATTCTCCTTTCTCCATCACCTGCAAAAGCGTTCATTTCCAAGCTCAGAGATTGCGCTGTTACATTCTCCGTTCTCCATCACCTGCAAAAGCGTTAATTTCGTGCAGAAAAGCTGGATTTGATACTTGGAGTTCCTCTGTAATTGCAACCTGGTGAGGGATATTAATTTTATACAAGATTATAATGGGCTGTATGTTGTATGTAAACAGGTTTTGATAGACAAAAGGAGATGGCTGATTGACAAGCTGGAGAATTACAATTATCACAAATGGATTGGCCTGGATGACGTAGCAGGAGACATCTACAGAAACTTCAAAAATGCTGGAAATTCTGGCAATTGGGACATCAACAAGCTCAATGTCAAATGGAAGATTCAATGGAATTGATTCCAATGGAAGTACAGATTTAGGACAATTTGGGCCTTTGACTGTACTTCCAAGCAAGCCCATCTGCTCTGGTTGATTGCTCATCAAGGTCTCTGGACAGGAAGCAGAGCTAGGAAGATTAACATTAGTGCAGGAAATTGCCCCTTTTGTGGGCAGCGTGAAGATATTTCTCATATTTTTGTCAACTGTAGAAATGCCCAAAAGTATTGGATCTTTCTGAATTATTACTGTGCTGCCAAAGGTCTCCCTTAGCTCGGATACAAAGAAATTCTCCTAGGGGAGTGTAAAAGTCTAGATATTGCTTTGTGGCAGATGTTAAGAGCTCATATTCTCTGGTTTATTTGGAAAAGGAAGAATCAGAAGATTTTCTCTAATAAACCCAGAGATTACCTTTTTTTCCTATAATCAAAGCATGAGAATAATCTTACTACTATGTAAAAAGTACATTACTGTCTCCAACTATAGAAACTCTGATCCATTCCATGTCATCAGAGGAACTAGACCCAATAGATGGAAAGTCTCTCTATTAAAATTGTACTCTCCTGAAAGGCTTTCCATGATCCAATTTGTGGAAGCCTTCCTAGCCTCTCACTAGTGTTGGGCACTTTTTTTTTTTTTTTTTTTTTTTTTATAATATAAAGGAAGTTCGGCAATAGCCTACTTTCCCGGACTTGAATTAAATAAAGAAAAGTACAAGAGAAGGGGACTAGTGCCCACGGGACCCCCCAAATCCCACAAAGCAGGGGAAGCTTTTACAGAGCTTAGATGACATTACAAAGAAGGTTAATTACCCTCTCATCACCCTCATGTGGGGCCCACTTGGGTTTAAGCTTGTTATCGATCAAAAGGAGTACTTGATGATGCCTAAAGGGGGGGGATTTTTTACAGTTGACAATCCTTTTGCCAAGGAGGAACAGCGATTTCTCAATTGACCACTCCTTGGGGGAGTCACCGAAGTTGAAAGCACATCTTTCCCGCCAGATTTTCCATAGGACCTCCCCTCTGATGGCGTTCCAGAGAGTCGCGGAGCAGCCGATCGCTTCTCCCAGCAGGGCTTGCTGCCAACTGAGACGTTTTTGAAGTCTAATTCTCTTTCCAACCACCTGCCAGAGTCTGTTGGAGTTGGGGCAGGTAAAGAAGATGTGTGAAACATCTTCGATAGACCGGTGGCAACGTTTGCACCAGGGAGGGATCCCACAAATTTTGCTGGCCTTAAGGTTGGTCCAGATTCCATGATGAAGAATTTGCCATAAGAGGACAGACTTTTTGATTTCTATGAGGGGGTGCCAGATAGCCATGAACTTCATGTCCCACCGAAGCCGCGTCCATGACAGGCACCACTTTTTGTTGAGGTTAACCTGATAGTCGATCGTTTCTTTGATGTTCGGGATTTTTGGTAGGCTATTCCCATTGTGCCATTTGAGACCAAGCGAGCTCGACATGTCGTGTCCCATGAGAAGGCGAACTTTGTGTCGGTCCCAAGCGAGACATCTGCTTTGCAAAGTGTTCCATTCTTCATGCGAAATGTTGATGCTGGGGTCAATATCCTCAAAGTTGATCCAGCGGTTGGTGTCTTGTTTCCAGAGATGTTTCCATTTTTTGAAGCCTTTGTTCCATAGCTTCTTGGCATTTTGAATGTTCCAAGAATCCACACTCCGGATGCCATGGATCGGAAACCAGATAGAGTCGTATTGTCTGATACCGGCAGCCCACTTCCAGTCTTCACTTATTCTTGTGAAGCTTTTGACTTTATTCCAACTCTTTCAAAGGGAGCACACCAGATTAGAGCCTTTCGGGAAGACGGGGAACGGGGAAAACAACAAGGTCAAGATGTCAAGATTCTTCCAATTTGGGAAACCCATGAGCGCCAACTCATTCTTGTTTCTGAAGATCAGCTTGGCCCACGAGGCCTCCCCGTTGCACCAAGCCTTAATCATCCATTTGGCCGACAGTTTGTTAGCCATGCACCCAATGTCCAAGATACCAAGTCCCCCACTATCTCTATGGCTGGTGCAGATGGACCATTTGATTTTAGGCACCCCCCTCCTATTGTGGTCGCCCGTCCAAAGGAAGTTTCTACAAATACTATCCAGTTTGGACAGATCATGCTCTTTCGGTCTCCAACAAGAAAGGAAATAAATGGTAGATGATAAGAGGAACGTGTTGATAACCATAGCACGACCAGCAAGATTGATTTGCATACCTCTCCAATAGTTAAGCTTGTTTTTGAGTTTGGCAAGCACCCAGTTCCACCGCTGTTCCATAGAGACGCCAAACCCCAAGGGAATCCCAAGAAGCCGAAAAATTTGGCCCTGCGGAATGATTTGACAGCCATGATCAATGAGAAGGTCGGGCTGTGACCCACCAATAGCTCTAAAGGCGGTCTTAGAGTGGTTGATTATGGATCCAGAGGCTTCACAAAAAGTAGCAAGACACTTTCAGAACGTCTCAAGGCTGGTACTATCATTGTGCACAAAAGCGTTCATATCATCGGCAAAAAGTCTCATGGTGATCTGACTGTGGTCATGCGGCAAACAAAGGCCTTTAATGTTACCAGCTTCCACCTGATGCTCCACCAGCCTACTAAGCCCTTCCGTGGCAATGGCAAAGAGAAGGGGAGCCAATGGGCACCCTTGTCTGATAGATCTTCTAAGTTTGATCACCTTTGAAAGATTTCCATTAATGTTAATTTGGGTCGATGCGTTTCCGAGAAGGGTCGCGATCATCTTGGTGAATTTCTGACTACATCCAAGATCTTGAAGCGACTGTAGAATATAGTCCCATTCTAGCCTGTCGTAGGCTTTATCAAAGTCGATCTTGAGGAAAACTACTTCTTGTTTAGACTCATTTGCAAATTCAAGACCTTCCCAGATATCTATAATGGTTTCCAAAATTGACCTGCCTTTGATGAAACCTTTTTGGTCCTCACTTAACCACGCTCTCAAGTGGCAAGAGATTCTGTTGGCAATGACTTTGGTGATGATCTTGTATCCTGTTTGGAGCATTGTAATGGGACGCCAGTTCTCTATTCTGTTCTTTTCCCCTTTTTTGTGTACTAACTTGATAATGCCATTGTTGAGACAAGAAGGAAGCGCGCCAAACTTGAGTGCCTCTTGCCAAACCAAACGAAGAGGGGTGGCAACCACCAACTTGAAGGATTAAAAGAACTCATTAGTGAGCCCGTCGGGTCCCGGGCTTTTACCTGAGGGGAGGGCATCAATGATCTCAATGATTTCGGCTTCAGAGATAGAGGCATGAAGCAGAGAGTGAAGGTTGGGTGGAATCCTGTGGGGGGAAACTCTAGATATGGCTGCCATACAGTCCCTTCTATGGTGGGAGAGGGGGTTTGAGGTCCCCAGGAGTCTCGTGAAGTGCCCTTCAATGATCCCAACATTATCTTCTTCTGTATTGCATACATTGCCATTTGCGTCTAGCAATAAGGGGATCGATTCTCTGTTGTGTTTCCTTTTGAGGATACGGCACATCTCTTTGGTGGGTTTGTCGGCTTTGCCAGCCCACCACTCCTTGAAGAAAATTTGCAAATTTTTCCTTTGTATCTCTTCCTCGTATCTCAGCAGCGCTCTGATTTTTCGAAGTCCTTTCTGGGCTTGAGATTTTCCTTTGTTCACTTCCTCCTCGAGCCGCCAGAGTCTATGATATAGAGCTTCTCTACGAGCCCGCCGCACAGTCTCTAGCATCTTCCTGGATCTAATCATGATCTGTCGTGACTTATCGACCGCACTTCTCCAACACTTGGCTGGGGACAAGCCAGAGGCGAATGCCTCCTTCCACACATCAGAAATTTCTTGATGAACGGAGGGGAGAGAGAAGGAGGGCACACTGGCATGGAACCACGGAGCCTTACGGATCTTGGTGGGGGGTTGAAAAGTGATGACGATCGGGTAGTGATCAGAGATGGTGAGGTCGGTGCGTTGCGAGAGGGAAGGGTGGCCCCACTGATGAGTAAAACTCTGAGAAATGTAGCATCTATCTAGTCTAGCTTTCCTCAGGTCCTCGCCTGCTTGGAGATTTGACCAAGAAAAGCCCTTCGAGTCTTTGAATTCGACCAAATCCAAGTGTAGTTTAGTTTTGTCCCACGTTTCTTTCTCCCGACTATCGATGACCCTACCCTTGCCCATCCATCTGTCCATAGGGTCCTCAACCATGTTGAAGTCACCACAAATAAGCACGTTGTGGGGGAGCGAGTCCAAGGAGGCCCAAGTATTAAGTCTCTCTAACTCCCCATTAGGGGCATACAAAGAAACTAAAGTAAAACAAAAGGGAGCACCGAAAGAAACAGCAATCCATCGATGGCATTCATCTTCAATGGAGTTCCCAAGCTTTTCAAACCAGAGTTGATTAATACCGATTACCGTTCCACCGGACCCCCGCTGATGCGCCGTTGAAATCCAAACATGGGTCGAGGAGACATGTCTAAGCCGTTTCTGGAGGTCTTCTCCGTCAATTTTAATCTCTTGAATACATATAAAATCTGGGTTTAGGCTAATGTCGCGAAGCCATTGACCAATGATGATCGCTCTTGAGGGGTCAGTTAGCCCTCTAGCATTTAACGAGATGATGATCATTGTCGTAGTGAGCCCTCTTTGCGGGAGGGAGCTTTGTCCTTTCTTTTATTGGATTCATCTTTCTTTTTCGCTCGGATCGGATCCCGAGTTAGCATTAGGTTCTTGTGGGGGCTTTTCCACGGTAACTCCATAGGTTGTTTTCCTTTGTGGGATGCCTCCTGCTGGGAAGAACTGGGCACCGTTTTCAGCTCCGTTTCCGGAATAGTCGATCCGATGATGGAGCTTTCACTATCCATGTTATCTTCGTTGCTAGTAGTAAAGCCGTCTTCTTTGCTTGTAGTGTAACCCTCCTGCAAGGTTTCTTTACTGTCAGGGATCTCTAGGCCTTTGACGTCGGTGTCCACCTCAAGTTGGTTCCCACCTGGGTAGTCAAACTCATTGATTTCCTTTTCCAGATTGCAATACAAGTTGCTGGAGGGGGTAACTGACATGTTGTTTCGCTCAGAGGTTGCCCTAGGGCTTCTTTTCCTTCTTCTTCTGACTTCGATGAACCCGTCTGCATCAGCTTCTGGATTAAGGGGACCCTTGAATTCCTCTACTTTCGTCGAGTGATTCAATGCTCCATTGCTATCTTGAGCATTTTTGGGGGCTTCTTGATTTCGCTTGCTTTTTCGTCTCAAAGGGCAATCTTTGATCCTGTGACCTTGTTGGCCACAACGAAAGCACGCGTTGGGAAGGTTTTTGTAGCTGATGTCTTGCTCCCATACATCCCCTTCGCCCAAGTCCAGTTTGATCTTCGATGGAAGTGGCATACTGAGGTTAGCCTCGACACAGATTTGAGGGTGCCACCGAGCGTTGAAAGAGTGTCTTGCACCTTCATAAATGAGACCACCAATGTCCTCGCGTGAGGCCAACGGCTTGCCGATAGGAGAAATGATGTCCCACACGAAGTTGTACAAAAAGTATGGCAGGTTAGGGAGCTCAACCCAGAGAGGGTACCGAAGCGATTTCGATTTGTCGGGAGTAAAATCAGGGGACCATCTGAATAGGCACAGGGTCGCCCGGCCGAGTTGCCAAGTTCCGACACTAAGGGCTCGAAACGCCATATCTTCATTTTCAAAGACTAGCAGCAAGTGGCTTGCCGGTAAGAACTGACACTTACAAACAACTAGCCCGCGGGGGAACCACTCGTTGCGAAGCCACTGTCGCACAGTTTCGAGCGGGGGCTTAGGGCCGAACATTTGGCCGACGAGGCAAACTTTCTTGAGCTCCTCCTGAGTTGACAAAATTGCGGATCTATTGAGGGAGACCAAGGGGGGTTCAGCACTCTCGAAGGCCCCTAGGGCGGCACAAGAACCCCCCTCCAGCAAAGAGGCCAGGTTATCGGTCTCCCCGGGAGGAGGGGCCAGGTTACTTCTCACAAGAGAGGGGGTCGCCAAATCCATGACTAATGCACCTATCTTGAGAAGCCCTCGGTCATCCCTTCATTTTTCGTATCTTTTGTCTCTTTTCTCTTTTTTTTTTTTCTTTTTCTTATTTCTTTTTTTTTCCCTTTTTACTTTTCTTTTTTCTTTGAAATAGGCCACGCACTCACTACTCACGAGCTTACTCTTTTTTGCTCTATCTTGAAATCTCTTAATAAAGACGACCAAAAGCACGAGAAGAAGGAGATTCCCTACTGACTACAGAACTGAAACCTCTTAATGAAGGCTCCCACTTTTAAGAATCTCACTCAAGAGGGCGGCGCTCCAAGCTAGACGAGGACGAGCACGCTATTGACACGTGTCCAAAGATCTCTGTGAATCGTGAATCTGGCATCGATCGCGACGGACAGCACCAACAGTCAGTCGCGGTAGGTCGCGCGATGGACACAGCCTGAGGCTCGCACGGACACGTGGCCAAAAAACCTCCGTCGATCGTGCTTCATGCATCCATCGCGACGGATGACACCGAAAGTCAATCCGTCGTCAATCGTGCTGCTAGGCGATCGATAGAGAACTGACCGTCGCCCAGTCAGTCGCGCGACCAACAGCAGGGTGATCGACAGGATTACCACTCCGTCATCAATCATTCGTGGGCAGCAGTCAATCGTGGAGAAAAATGGTCCGTCTATCGCGGCCGGAGTCCCGGACACGACGGACACACCCGCGTTATGCTGGGCACTTTGTTGTATTTGTATTCTTTTCCTGCACTAATTTTAATTTTCCTGTTCTGTAAAAAAAAAGCATTAATTTCCAAGCTCAAAGATTGCGCTGTTACATTCTTCTCCTCACTTGACGCCAACGTCGTCATTCTCACTCAATTGATCTACTCACTCAATTAAGGAAATTTGAACTAGATCAAATTTGTCTTCCTAAAAATATGAACAATATATTGAAAATGAAAAGAAATTGTGAGTCCCCCTTTCAACTACAAATTGCCCTTTTTTCCATTGATATAAAATAATCATTCAAGGCATAGGAGGGAATACAGCATATAAGATCATGATTGAATATGTAAAAGCTTAAACAATATTCTTCATTATTATTGGAAACAGAGAGGCAACTTAGTAATGTTTAGGGGTGGGAAATACATAATATAAAAAGAGATATTATAAGTTGCACTAAATATCAAAAAGGGTGTCTAGAAATCAGAAGCATGGATATAAAAATATAATTTACATTGAGTTTCTTTATATATGCATATTCTCCTCCTCATGGAGATCCAGTTCCATTTGATTTGTTTATCTTGAAATACATATATCATCCTATCATAAAGCAGGGGTTTGCTCTTTTGATTCTCAGTTCATCTTTTTGGATTCTCTAAGGATTCTCAATCGATGTCTCTTAGGGAGGACTATCAAAGTTCTTGATGAATCTTTCGAAAAAGATTCTCTAAGGATTCTCAATTGATGTCTCTTTGGGAGGACTATCAAAGTTCTTGATGCATCTTTTGTAAAAGATTTTTCATAAAACCTCTCCTCTCATTGTGTTCTAGGGATTCATCAAGCACCCCACTACCCTGCCCAAGAAGAGCTTGTTGTCAAGAGATAGTCAACCTAAACATGGGCACCTTTTTTATGCTTTAGCACACCTTCATGCTTTGTGGAATCACACATAACAAATGGCCAATGTTTTCTTACTCTTGAAGCATTGTTTGCACCAACGAGGAGCAATGCCTAACTTACGAGCTTTGGCATTGATTGATGTGCCTCAATGATGAATTTGTTAGAGGAGGATAACCTTATTCCTCTCACATTGAAGGTTCCAATGAACCTTGATTGCCATCCAATACAAGACCAATTATTGCTTACATTTTAGTTCATCTCGAAGTAAGGATCCATTTTCTATTCAGTATGGGATTTCCTAAAAAAAATCCATTATATCATTTTAAATATTCACTACACTAGACATGTACCTTTCTCATTGGTATCATGACATGCACTATTGAACTATGTATCAAGCGACTCGTCATTTGAGATTAGTCACTATTCACATTGGTAGACTTGTTGCTAACCAATAGACTAGTTGATGGTACGATTGATAGACACATCAATAGATTAGTCAATAAATTAGTTTGAAGATTAGTGGGTAAGCCTATTGGTAGCACCATTAGTAGATGCATCAGTGGGGGGGATAAAGCATCAATAAACACATCCATATTCCCATCAGTAGATGCATCAATGGGGAAGGATGTTACCAGAGGTTACCTATGAGAAGTTTGCACTAGTGCTTATACATATATACATACACACACATAACTATTGAAATATTTTCTAGCCATTCAAGATCTTTTATTTGTATTCTCATGGTATGAAGTATCAATAAACCTACCTCATCAGAATCAATATGAATGAAAGTAACTTTGCATTTAATGATAATAGTTCTCCAAACTACTTTATATTCCAAGGATTTTAGTTCATATTTGAGCAAGAATAGATAGTTCAATTGACAAATCTATTGCTTAATATCTAGCAAATCAATTCAATAGTTTTTCATGCATAAACATGCACACACGTGGATAGTTGTTGACCTAAACATTTACATATATGCATATCATATGACATACATGTTTACACTTGGATACACACACATGTAAACCTAGTCACATACACTTGAAAACACACATATAAACTATATACACCTACACACTCATACATGCACTCATACATGCACACATATACACACCTTAAAACTTGCCTTCATAAATACTATACATATGTAGAAACAAATCAAGTAGGTCATAAAAAAAAAGATTATGTCAATTTAATAACCAAAATCACTAAGATCTAGATGTCCCCAGTAATATGAAATAATAGATGTCTATAGTAATACATATTTGAAATAAAAATCATGTCTAAAATAATACAAATTTGGAGTATCACATATCTAAAATCAAAATTATGTCCATAATACATGTCTGTAGTAATACATATATATAATAAGAATCATGTTTGAAGTAATACATGCCTAAAGTATAATACATGGTTGAAAATAAAGTCTAGTAAATGTATGATCATCATACAATGAGTCTATCAGAATACATAGTCATGCCTTGCTCATCTAACTCTAAATGGTATGTGTGTAGATGCTTTTTGTAGCCTTCAAACCTTTGCATGACTATGTGCATACCCCACTGCAAGCTTTAGAAATAAACTTTACATACGAAGAAAATCAAGATATACAAAAAGAAAACAAAATCAGGACATATAATACGTTCAAACTCATAGAAAAATGTTGGCATGCCCTTGTTACCTAGATGTGATGTCTCTATGCATCACAATTGAGCTTTGACAAGCCTCCTCTATTATTCAACATTTATGGAATCTTCATCTACAAAATCGTTGCACTCATCCTCTAGAATGTATGGAGGTTTGATTTACCTTCACTAAATGCATGCCAAACGAGTTCCTCATGATGTTTTAAAATACATTGTATCTTGATTTAGATCCATATTCAAGGAACCTTGATGGATCTTGGCGGATGTTGTTGTTAGAACAATGAAGCTTACACCATGCTTGAATGAATATTTGTACTAAGAGCAAAGTTCATTTCTAAAGAAAAAACCATAATGTTATGGTATTTCATGAGAATATTTATCCATGTAAAAATCCAAAAGTCTGTATGTATCTTGGACCTTTATTCTTGTTAAAGGATAAATATGCAAGACTCAATTTCCATGAGTGAGGTTGTGTTCAAACAACTATCAAAATCAATTTTAAATTTGATTTTCTATTTCCTAGATTATAGGAAAAGAGATCTAAATCACAACAACCCATGTTGCAAGTTATTTTGAGCTCAAATTGTCTATAAAGAAGATGTGTAATCCACAAGGAGTCTATATAAAGACTCAAAAGAACGTTTACAATATGTTAGGTGAATATACATTCATTTCTTATCTTCATTTTGATAGTTGCTCATTCATGTGCATCATCTTCTGAAATTAGTTCTCACTCGTTAGAAGTCCAATGATTTTGAATAAGGGTGCATTCGAAAGATATTAGTGTCTAGCTTATTTTGTATAAAATGTTGTAGTATTTGGTTTCATAGATTATGAGAAACAGATTTTTCAAACTCTTAGGGTCATTTCTGCACTCTCCTAAATTATTGGGCTGACCACCTGTTGATGTTATGGTAACAATTGAGTAAATCCTTGCTTATAAATTACGATCTTCTACATAATACCTACTAAATAGTATAGGATACCATCATCTAAGAGGAATTTAGCCAATTTTAATCATGTAGGGAGCGCTCAGCATTAGAAGTTGCAGGAATCAACGAAAATAGAAAGTTCTCCTTGTACTTACTTATGTGCAAGTAATATGTTTTGAACCAATCTTTTTTGAGTGATTCTAAAAATCACATAGGGTGTTTAATTGCATTAATTTGAAGCATATAAGGTGTATTGGAGTTTCCATTGTCTAAAGGGAAGGTCTTGTGCTCATTACATGGACCAAAGTTCAACATGTTCAACCACAAATTTCTACTGATCCAACTTCTTCAAGTACTTTCAATGGTATTAGAGATACATCAAGATGGGGGATGGTTTTCCCTTAATTATAGAGAAGATTTATAGAAACAACTATGTTGCTTAGAAAATCAAAATTGAAGCATACTTCCAAGGTAGAAATCTTTATGGAATTGTAGTAGATGATGAAGTTATGCCTAATCCAAAATTCAAAGCAGGATCTACACAAGAAGAGAATGAGAAGCTTACATTATGGTGTGTAGCAGATGCTCAAGATAGGTCTTATATCTTAAACTGAATCTCCGTTTTCTTTCGTCCAGACCTTAGAGGTTGTAAAACATCACAAAAAACCTAAGATTGGCTTGAGACATTCTTCTCTGCTAGCACCAAAGCTAGGAAGAATTACTTATGGAATGAGTTCAACCAAACGGAGAAGACACGAAAGCAAACAATCACAAATTTTGTCACCAAACGTCAAGGAGATTGCAAATCAATTAGCTTCAATTGCAAAATTGATTCAAGAAGAGGCTATCATGAGGAAAATCCTAAATGGTATTAGGTTTGACAAGCAATGGAAATCCTTTACAATGGCTTATGATCTTATCATGGATGTATAGACACTTGACTTCAACATCTTCCTTGGGTAAATCTTGAATCAAGAGGCCAACAACAACATGAGGGAAGATAACTCTTATCAAGGTATCTCTACAAGTTCCCTTTTATGCAGATAAGAAGGACAAGAAGAAAAAAGGAAAGAAGAAGGAGGAGGATGATGAAGAATCTCTCAAGCCAACTTTTTAAGCAAGAGTAAGTGGAAAGGAAAAAAAAGGAGCAAAGCAAGAAAAAAAAGGATGAGAGACAATCTTGTGCCATCTGTAATTAGATCAACCAGAACACTCAAAATCGTTAGTTCAATGGAAGAACACAGAAAGAGTAGGTAGAGGAGGATCTCACAACACAAGAGGTAGAGGTGGATGAAAGTACAAAAACAATAATAGAAACCACAGCAGAAGGAAAAAAAAAACTATGAGGATCATTCACATGAACATTCATTATTCCTAATGAATTTTAGTCATAAAGAAGGCAAAGAAGATGAGCATTTGTTTTGCATAGATTTTGGTTGTTCAAACCATGTTGCAGCTAATATTGTTTTTCTATCAGACTTGGAGAAACCCAAGCATAAGCATGAAGTACAAATAGGAGATGATACCAAACATAATGTGGAAAGTATTGGAAATGGCAAAGCTCCCAATGGCAAAACAAAAATTATCAGTAAGGTTCTTTATCTACCCACTATTACTTAAAACCTAATGTGTAGGGCAAATAATTGAAAAAGGATTACAAGTTAGGCTCACCCAACATGGATCTTATGTGGAAGATTCATGTAAAGGCTTCAAGAAGATATCAAGAGGTCAAAAGCATGGTAGATTCTTCACCTTTGAAGTGGGAGTAACCAAAAATATAGCTCTATTCAACTTTGGGTCTCAAACCCTAAGTGAGCTAGAAGTGTGGCATAAGATACTTGCTCATGTGAATGAAAGAACCTTGAAGGATAGATGCAGGGATCAAAGTGTTCTAGGGATACCAAACATCTCAAAGTAACACATGATCAATAGGTGTGGTGCTTGTCAAGTTGGGAAGGCACAAAGACAACCTTTCAACCACAAAGGCTACATCCACAACAATCCCTTGGATACGTGCTGATCTGTGGGGGCCAAGTCAAGAACCTTCATTGATAGGCTCAATGGATTATGTAGCTTTTAATGATGACCAGAGTAGATGGAAAGTTCTATATTTTATTAAGAATAAGAGCTAAATGTTTGAATTCTTCAAGAGGTATCTAGCATATGTGGCAAATCGTATAACTAACATTGAAGAAACTATGATCTAATGGAGGCAGAGAATATTATCCAAAGAGTTTTCTGAGTATTTTCAAGATAGAGGAAATCAAAAGAGAATTCATGACTAGGTAATCTCCTCAACTAAATGGTAGTGCAAAAAGGAGGAACAAAATCCTAGTTGGATCAACAAGGACTGTGCTTGAAGAGAAGAAGTTAGCACATTATCTTTCGAGAAAAGCCATATCTACTATGGTGTATCTTGTGAATAGAGTTTCATCCAAATCTTTTCAAGGTATGAATCCTTATGAAGCTTGGAATGGTACAAAACCAAGTCTATGTCATTGCAAAGTCTTTGGTTTTTTAGCATATGTACATGTACATATATAGATTAGAGGAAAAATCAATGAAAGGGCAACCAAAACTATGTTCATTGGTTATGATTCAAATTCAAATGGGATACAAGTTCTACAATTCAACTAGAAAGAAATTTATTGTAAGTAGAGATGTTGTATTTGAAGAACATAGTTCATGATCTCAAGAGGATAAACAGATGGTAAACTTGTTATCAAATATGGAATGTGTTGAACAAGGAATTGTTGGATTGTTAATTTATTAAGTTATTAATGTGTTTTTGGTGTTTTGATATAGTAGCTGAAGGTTCATGAGGGTGTGAAAGGTGTGAAAGGGCATGTACATTTTGAATATGTTCAAACACCAATGCTTGGATTTATATTTTATATAATTTGTAAATAAACCCACATAGAGGGTTCTATCTTTAGAAACAAATATAAAAGTAGTGGTTAGGATAAGGTTCACTATAGACTGTGATTTACGTTAATCAAAGAAAAGGCTCTCCATAAAAGAGAGTAACTTTTTATTTTCACGCTTGCTTTTCGAAGTTGCCCTCATTGTAACGGTTATTTTCAACATAATGAAAAATCCTATAAATATATGCACTTTGTGGACCTATCAAAATAGAATGTGTGGGGGGAGATTGCACACAATCTTGTGTACTATGTCATCTCTTTGCATATCTATTTTTTTTTGTGTTTGCAGCACCCATATCCTTTGTATGCATGTGAATTAAGATCCTCCTAACAATGGTATTACAGCTCTATGTACATCACTATAGAGGGGTTTGAAGTCATTTGTTTTGGCGTTCAATCTCTGTTTCATTGTCCATTTTTGTTTTCATTTTCAAATTCAGATTCAGATCCCAATACCTATCCCTATCTCTATTTATGTTTTAGTTTCAACTTTTGTTTCTGTTCGAGTTCTAGTTCTGTTTTGGTTCTAGTTCCAGTTCTTGAACCTGAACCTACATTTACTCCTACATTTACAACTATGTTTACACCTACATTTACTCCTTTGGAGTAAGCATAACTTTGGCATCTTTGGCTTCCCTGGCTCCCTTGGTGACCGTTGGCTATGTGTGAAAAACTTTTAATTAAGAAGAGGCAATAAGGAGTCTTATATTCATCAAAGAGGGAGGATTTGAACCCACAACCCCACTTTCACAAGTCTGGTGTTTTACCACTACACTATGTCTTTTCATTTTCACTCTAGTTCTCTTTTCTTATATTTAACATAACTTGCATCTCTCTCTTACTTTTTTCAATTCCCAAGAATCACCCTTTCCTTTTTCATTTGAACTTAAGAAATTTCAAAAAAAAATTCATATATCCAAGAAGGTTTTTTCTTTCTCTATATATCCATGGACCGTACGAATACCATGGAGGATTTTGGTGAGTCACCTCTACCCAAGGTATCGATCGAGCAATAGTTGGAGCTCCTATGACACGAACTATGAGGCACCAAAAACAAGATCCGACAATGTGATGATGTACTTTAGAAGATGCAATCTGAAGAAGATAATCTGGCAAGGGTGGTAAAAGCTATTGTCTCTACCCAAGTTGATGGCACACATTCCAAGATTTTTGTAAAAAAATTACCTATTTCTATGGTTTGATGGTCCTAAGGATGGCCCATTAGTTATTTCATGGTTATCACAATTTGACAATTTCTATTCTGACGAATCATATTCTGAAAGTGATAAAGTCAAATTTGCTACTAAATATTTAGTAGGAAAGGCTCAACTTTAATGGAATATCCTATCTTATAGTGGAGATTGTCCGACCACATGGAAGGATTTTCAGGAAAAGGTTAATGAGTCTTTTCTTCCCTTACAGTTCCACCTACATGCTTGACATTTGTGCGCCATGTTTACATGAAAGGAAGCTGATACTTTTACAACCTATACGGATCAATTCTGGCCATACCTAGTATTTCTTAGCCTGCTTGAAGATGTTTCCGAAGATACCATGAAGAAGAACTATGAGGATGGATTAGAGAAGGAGATTCAAGCTAAGCTTCACTCATGCCAACCTACAGAGCTTCATGAACATATTTCTTTTGCTCATGATGCACAGAAAGAGTACCAATGGATTATCAAAATGATCTATTTGCAGCAACCACATCAGCAACAACAACCTTTTCACAAGTCTAATTTTCTCTTATTATTAAACTTCTATTTTTGTCTTTCTTTAATTCTATAGTTCTTTACATGTGATGCTTTTACACATAGAATTTAGTATGTAGGATCATAATTTAATTACACTTCCCAAAATAAATTAGAATATTTAGAGCATATTCTATAACATGAATGATTGAAAATTAAAATAAAAAATTTAATAGTTAGTAGTATATGTTCTTTTATCGACTTACTTAGAGACTATGTTAGCACCCCATAAATAATCTTAATAATTTAATTCCTCTATGAACATATCCATGCATGTGTTTACATGGCACATGCCTATATTGTTCATTGATGGGACATGTGATTGGCTATCCATGTCTATTTTATTTTATCAACTAAGGTCAACTAAGGGACATGTTATCAATTATGGAATGTGTTGAACAAGGAATCGTTGGAGAGTTAATTTATTAAGTTATTATTGTGTTTTCGGTGTTTTGATATAGTAGCCAAAGGTTTGTGAGGGCGTGAAAGGTATGGACATTTTGAATATGTCTAGAAAACAATAATCGGATTTATATTTTACATCATTTGTAGATAAACCCATGTCAAGGGTCCTATTTTTGAAAACAAATATAAAAGTAGTAGTTAGGACAAGGATCATTGCAGACCATGATTTATGTTAATAAAAGAAAAGGATCTCCATAAAAGAGATCAACTTTTTATTTTCGAACTTGCTTTTCGAAGCACCCTCATTGTAGCTACTATTTTCGACATACTAAAAAATTCTATAAATACATGCACTTTCTGGACCTTTTGAGATACATTGCATGGGAGGAGATTGCAATGCAATCTTGTGTACTATCTCATCTCTTCACATATCTATTTTTCTATGTGGTTTTAGCACCCATATCCTCTGTGTGTGCATGAACTAAGGTCCAAGTAGCAAAATTTAACCTATGATCTTGATTCATATTTTCATCCATTAAGTACCAAGCATGATACACAAGTGCAGGACTCTAGAAGTGAATTAGAAGATGACAAAGATGAGAAGGGGAGATAGTAAAAAGTTTTTTAAATCAAGAGGAAAGTCTAAGATTCAAGAATGTGGAGAATGCTCCAAACACACTCCAAGAATATCAAAATTGGAAAGAAAATAACCTAAAGGGTATGTTATGATTCTAATTTTGTAACCAAACATAGCATTTATCTAGCCAAAGACTCAATTTCACATGAACCATCAACTTATGAAGAATCCAAATTTAATGCTATTTGCAAGAAAGACATGAAGAATGAAATGGAAGCTTTAAGGGAAATGGACACATGGGAGTTAGTTCCAATGCAAAGGTAATAGGTAGTAGATGGGTCTATAAATTTAAGGGAAATTTAGATGAGTCAATTTTCATTTAAAAATTTGGGTTGGTTGCTAAGGGATGTGCTCAAACTCAAGGCATAGATTATGAAGAACCTTTCTCACCAGTGGCCAAAATGACCACCATCAGGACCTTGCTTAGTGTTGTAGCTGCAAGGAATTGGAAGCTACTTCAACTTGATGTGACGAATGCTTTTCTGAATGGGTGGATCAATGAAGAGGTATATATGTCACAACCTCTAGGAATTGGCAATCGTAATTATCCTACTTATGTATGTAAGCTTACACAACTATTGTATGGCTTAAAACAAGTTCCTAGAGCTTGGACCTACATATTAATAACATTTCTACAAGATCAAGGATTCAAATCAAGCAATGGAGATCCTTCTTTGTTCATCAAGAAGGTTCATAATTGTTGAGATATCAAGCTCAACATGTGATGATCAAGGATGAAACGTATCACGTTTTTCATTTCTCTGACATGTATAGTGATCACGCCGATATATGTCAAGCATACTTCATTGAGCTTTACTATAATTATCTACCAAGAGTGATGGCACATTTGTTTCTTGCCAGATCACTCATTCGCAGACATTAGGATTTTCCTTATGTACTTTTCTTTATATATTTCACTTGTTGTATTGTTGTTTTAGGTCATTCTTGTGCATTCCTTTTATGTAATAGAAGAAGAAGAAGAAGATCCTTCTTCCTTGACTCAGTCTATGTGTGTGCTCCTCTTTGATTGTGAGTGTGTGTGTGTGTGTGAGATCTTTTCCTTATTTCCTTCCTCGTGACATGGTATCAGAGCCAATGTGGCTATAGAGAGCTCATGGAGAAGGCTGAGGATGAAGAGTATGCGAGGAGTGGAGAACGTGTGATTCACAAATAACCTCATATTGCTACAAACATTGGTGTGAAGATAGAAGGCCTCAAAATAGTTTCATGAGTTATCCCTTTAGGGTCACTTGTTTTTGTCAAATTTTTGTTTCGGAGCCATCTCTACCTCCATTTCAAGCCCATAAGGTGGGGCCCATAGAAAACCAGGTCAGTTTACAAAAATGTAACTTGCATCTTGTTCAAAAACACTCATATATTCTAGATCTAGAATTTCAATTCCGTGTACTGTTGATACATGAAAATTGTGTTTTTTTGAGATCAAACTATCACGTCAAAGTGTGATAGTGTTCAAGCAAAAGTGCTACTTGTAGTATTTTTGCAGTCTTGTGAATTGCTATAGAAATGGCAAATGCGGATAAAATGAGACAACTTATGAGTGATAATCTGGATAAGAACAACTTCCATGCTTCAAGATTCATAATGATGAATTTGCTAATGGGCAAAGGCTACTGGAAGTACATCAAAGGAGAGAATGAAATTGGTCCACAATTACTAGAGACGAATCAGAATGCACACCAGTTAAGAGCATATGTGTAATGGAGTCAAGGAGCACAAAGGGTAATGTATTGGCTATGTACTACATACAAGATAGCATGATTGGGCACATACAGGATGCCAAGACTCTGAAAGAGGATTGGAATAGTTTGGTCACATTGTATGAGACCAATATAAAGGCACGAAAATTACAAATCAAGAACAAGTTGCATACACTGGAGAAAAAGGGCATGTCAGTAAGTGACTACACTCTGAAAATCAAAAGCATATGTGAATCACTTGCATCTATTGGCATAAATGTAGATAATGATGATAACGTGGAAGTGTGCCTTTGTGGTCTAGGAGCTGCATATAATCAGTTCAGAACTTCTATACAGACTAGGGAAAATATTCTACATTTTGCTGCTCTGGTGTCCATGTTGATTATTGAAGAAAACAATCTTGTTGAGGACTCAAATACCCAAGGAAAACCTAGTTATGAGTAGGTATTCTACTCTGGAAGAGGAAGAGGCATAGGTAGAGGCTTTGGTAGTGGAAGACGGCACAATAACCAAGACCAAGATCAACAATAGAATCATGTAGGAGGTAGAGGACAATTTTGAGGCAGGGGGATCCAAAGAGGCCACATAAATTTCCAAAGAAATGATTCACGTAATAACAATAAAGGATGTTGGAATTGTGTTGAACATGGACATTTTGAACGTGATTGGAGGTTGAAAAATCAAAATAACAAAAGGCAGCAAAACAACTATGCATCCGCAAGTGCAGATGATTCTGAGAAGTTGTTCATGGTCCAACATCACATGATGAATATGATGTTTGCTAATGTTCCAAAATCAAATGGTAATGTCAAGTATGTTGATTCAGCTGCTTCAAATCACATGACCAATCATGCAAAATGGTTTAGTAGTTTGCAAAAATTACCAATCCATGGATATGTTGAAACAGATGATGACACATCACACCCTATCGAGCAACAGGAAACATAACACTGTCTATGGAGGATGGAAAGGTAAAACATCTTGTTGATGTGCTACATGTTCCAAATATATCAAAGAATCTGGTTTTGGTTGGAAAAATGGTTGACCAGGGACTACAAGTCAGGTTCAATGCTGATGGGCTATATGTAAGAGTACAAACAAGATGGAAGATTGATTGCCAAAGGAAACAAAGTGGGTAGGATGTTCACCTTAAATGTCAAAATTATTGAGTTGAATGTAGCCATGTTTGCAAAAGGTGGAGGAGTTATTTTTGATATAGAGATATAGCACAAACAAATTGGACATGCAAATTTGCAGAGGCTGAAATTGATGTAGTCAAAGGAGATTATCAATGGACTACCAAATTCCAAGGTTGCATAGATGCAAAGGATGTCAATTTGGTAAATAGTCAAGAGCATCATTTTTGCATGACAAGCATGTTAGTGAGAGTCTACTAGAAATAGTACATACAAATGTTTGGGATCCTACAAAAACCACATCTATGGGTGGTTACAGGTTTTATGTTACTTTCATTGATGACATACACAAAAAGTATAGGTATATTTCATGAAAGAGGTGTCCACTCACTTCCAAAATCTTAAGGCCATGGTGGAAAAGCAGATAGGAAAGTATACTTAGATATTAAGGTTCGATGGAGGAGGTGAATACATGTCAAATGACTTTAGTAACGTTCTTAATAGTCATGGAATTCAACATTAGTTTTTCATGCAGGTACACACCACAACAGAATGGCATTGCTAAATGAAAAATAGACATATTGCAGAAATAGCAAGAGCTTTAATGGATCATAAGAATATGCCTCATTGTTATTGGGTACAAGCTGTGCATATTGTTGTATTCATCATGAACAAAACTTTGACTAGTGTTGTACATCAAGTTACACCTGAAGAGAAGTTTCAGGTAAAAAGCTAAACTTATCACATATGAAAGTATTTGGTTGTACTGCATATGTACATGTTCCAAATGAGTTGAGGATAAAGCTTGATCCAAAAGTAGAAAAATGTATCTTCAGTGGGTACTCCCTTGAGATAAAGGGATAAAAATGTTATAACCCACTCACACGATAGGTAAAGGTAAGTAGATATGTGGTGTTTGATGAAATGTCAAGCTTCTATGTAGATGCCAAAGATGGACTTGATCTTGAACCAAATGACAAAGAAAATGCTAAAAAATCAAGTGCAAAATCTCAAGTTTTGAGTGGACTAGATGTGTCACCAAGCAATAGCTCCAACTCAAATCCATAGAGTGGAAGATTGTGTGGAAATTTGAGTCTAGAAAATTCATCAAGTACATCAAAGAAAGGTAAAGAAAAGCTTTTTGTTGGTAGTAAAACATCCACAAGTTTTGAAGACATTGATGGAGATTCAAGCGGTTCAAAATAGAGCCTTGATGAAGAACTTGGATTGCCCTTTATGAAGACTCCAAGAGTTAGAAAGGCACATGCAGATGATACAAGAAGAAGTGACCCAAGACCAAGAAGATCTGGAAGGATGCGGAATTTTGTGCAATGATTGAGGCATGATAGATATATGGCACATCACTATGCCTACGTGACCAAGATAATATAAGATGCTGAATCTTCTCGTTTTAACCTTCTGGTTTACCTCCTTGCAGGAACATAGAACATATAATTGAATTGGTATCAAGAGTAGGTTGGACTAATCAACCACCATTTCGAATGAGTTTGCAAGAGAAAAATGAACTCCGCAAGGTCGTGGATGAGTATTTACAGAAAAGGCTGATTAGACCCAGCTATTCACCCTTTGCAGCACCACTTCTTCTAGTAAAGAAGAAAGACGGATCTTATAGGATGTGTGTCGACTACAGAGCACTCAATAAGATTACCATCACACATAGATATCCTATGCCTAGGATTGATGATCTTTTAGATGCTCTAGGTGGAGCTATTGTATTTAGTAAAATAGATTTAAAAATTGGCTACCATCAGATTAGAGTAAGAGATCATGATGTACATAAGACAGCTTTGAAAACCTGTTTTGGTCATTATGAGTATTTGATCATGCCATTTGGTTTGACTAATGCATTAGTGACATTTATGATGTTAATGAATGATATTTTATGACCATTCATTGGAAAGTGTGTTGTTGATTTTTTTGATGATTGTTAGTGTATAGTAGGAATGTACATGAGCATGAAAATCATCTAAGATTATGCCTGAATGTGTTAAAAGAAAAACAGTTGTATGTGAATCCAGAGAAGACTCAGTTGTTTCTTTCGAAGATAGAGTATCTAGGGCATGTGGTATCTCTGGATAGGGTTCTGATGGATCCCAAGAAGGTTTCAATTATATTATCTTGGCCTACTCCTCAAGATGAGGGGCAATTATATTCATTTTTAGGACTTTTCGATTTCTATCCAAAATTCATCTCTTCATATTCATCGATAGAAATGTCTATGACAAACTTGCTTGAAGGAAAAGTTCCATTTGCTATAAGCAACAGCAGGAAGATAGTTTTGATACTTTGAAACAAGATGTTTTAGAGGCTTCTATACTCAAAGTGGTACATCCATAGAAACTCTTTGAGTTAGAGACAGATGCTATTGGCACAGCCGTAGGGGCAGTTTTGAGCCAAGATGGTAGGCCAATAGCTTTTGACAGTAAGAAATTCACCAGTGCACAACGCAACTGGCTTGTGCATGAACATGAGTAGTATGTAGTGGTGCATGCACTTAAAATCTTGAGACACTCTCTTTAGGGTGCAGACTTTAAGGTATACACAGATCACCATACACTTAAGTATTTTTGTAGTCAGACAAATTTTCAAGGTAGACAGGCTCATTGGGTTGAGCTCATGCAAGACTTTCACATGGAAATCCTGTATAAAAGAGGCAAAGAGAATATAGTTGCTGATTCATTATCTGAGAGAATGTATCAAATGAGCTTTACAGTTCTAGAAAGCTCATTGCTTCAAGAGATAAAGGAAGCACACGTGGAAGATCCACATTTGTTACAGATTATTAGAGCCATCAATGATGACTCTATTATAGTAGACAAGATAGTTCCAGTTGTTTCTTCCCCTAGAAGAGTGAACAAGTCCATTATGTATTCCAATTTCTCACAGCAGAATGGAATAGTCAAATGGAAAGGAAAAGTTTGCATACCAGATTCCCAAGATTTGAGAAGAAAGGCATGCATGGTAACCATGATGTGCCTTGCGAAAGACATCCTACAGTTGACAAGATAATAGAGCTTGTTAGAAGAACACTTTGGTGGCTTGTATTAGCCAAAGATGTCCACACTTATGTTCAATAATGCTTTATGTGTCAAGTCAACAAAGCAGAAAGGGTAAAGACACTAGCTCTTTTGCATCCTTTACAGATTCTTGATCATAACTAGGATAGTGTATCCATGGACTGCATAGTCGGGTTACCATAGACCCAAAGGAAGTGGGATACTATCCTAGTTGTGGTAGATAGATTGAGCGAGATGGCTCATTTCATACCCATGCAAGGGACGATAGAAGCTCCATAGGTAGCAGATTTGTTTATCCAACATGTCTTCAGATTGCATGGGTTAACCACATCCATAGTTTTCGATAAGGATGTCACATTCATAGGACACTTTGGAAGTTTGTATTTGACAAACTGAGGGTTTCATTAAAGATGTGTAGTGGTGATCATCCTCAGATAGATGGTTAGATCAAGAGGTCAACTAGATACTCGAGGACATGTTAAGGGCATATGTGTCTGAGAGATAGATAGATTCGGATAGTTATTTGCCACTTGTTGACTTGATTATAACAATAGCCTCACAAGGTGACAGGTATGTCTCCTTCTAAGATGAAATATGGCATAAATCCCAATGCTCCCAGTACCATAGGGATGCCAAAGAAATGTCCTAGTGCTTCGGAGTTCTTAACAAACCTCCAAGAAAATTTAGAAATAGCTAAAGCCAAGATGCACCAAGCCACTGATAAGGATAAAGAGTATGTTGATAGGAAGAGATCTCCTAGATCCTTTGAGGAAGTAGATAGAGTCTTTCTTCAGGTACTAGCTAGATCTACTTCACTCTCCACGGGGAAGTGTAGTAAGCTATCACCAAGGTTTTGGACCTTGGAAGATAGTTAAAAAGCTAAGTGAAGTTTCATACCGATTAGAGCTTCCTCTAGATTGTAGAGTACATCCAGTGTTTCATGTTAGTAAACTTCAGAAGTATATTTCTAGGGAGGATAATCTAATAGAACCTATTTTTTCTTTGCAAGAAAGTAATAGCACAGATCATTCTCTAGACAGGATATTAGATCAAAGATATAAGAAATTGAGGAATTTTGTCATCCAAGAGTATCTAGCAGCCTGGAGAGCATTACCACTTACTGAATCTACTTGGGAATTAGAAGCTCTGGTTCATAAGTACTTTCCCTCATTGATCATTGAGGACAATGATCTTTAGAAGGGGGAGAGAGTGTCACACATTGATCCACACGGATCATGACATTGATCCATAGGGATCACTCCATGTGTGTGAGGGACAAGGGCCAACTAGCCAAGGTCCCAAGCTTGGAGAATACCCTAAAGTACTTGGTAGTAATGGGAATAAGTGTTGCATGATGGCCACATGTTCACACTACACTATTCCAAAACATTGTTATTTTTAGAGTACAAGAGGGTATATGTGGATGGAGGGAGAGTCACACACGCATGAATCAAGTAATTTATGTCACTCTCCTTCCTCACCAATGGTCTAATAGTTTCTCGCAGTCCCAAGATGAACTTGTGGACCTGGAGAAACTCTAGGATAGTATCATTCATTTTAAGAAGTACCTCTATACCTATCCGCATACTCCTAAACTGTTTGATTCTTTTGACTGATGAAGAACTAGGTTTCTAGTGCTCTAGACCTCCGATCAGGTCGTAGAAATTATTATAGAACAAGATCTTGAACTGATCCCAAGTCTTGGGCTCTTTCTTATCTTGTTCGATCTTACACCACCACCTATGGGCAACATCCATAAGGTTATATGTAACATACTGATTCTTATGCCTATCATCCACAATATGGCACAAGGGCAAACAAAGCTCCCACTTGTTGAGGCACTGCTCAACAGCATCAGTAGTCCTAGCACTAGTTGATCCATGATGTCTAGGTGGCTTAAGATCCTTAAACTTCCATCTAGCCTCTCTGACTAGGATGCTATCACTAGGGACTTCTAGATTTTGATGCGCATCTTGAGCATCTACATCCACCCCTAGCAAATCAAGAGTTGGCACATCTTCCTCTTTCTTGGACACAGTGATGTGTACCAAGATATCACGAAGTGTGCTCTCTAGACTGATAATCCTATTACTCATGGTCTGCATGGGATCTGCAACATTCTCTTCCATGAGTGTATCTCCCCTAGAAGGACTTGATGGTTCAACATCCATACTAGGTGATGGTTAATTTATCATTTTTTATTTTTTTTTATTTTAGAATAGTATGTTCTATGTAAACCGAAGTAAATCAATGGTAGCGGAAAAGAAACAAATCACAAGCCCTTGCTCAATGGAGAATAAAGTAACAAGAAACTTCTAATATGTTTTGAATGCTTAAATGCATATGCATACTAATTTTCTAAAAATTTTGACAGCATAACAATGTAATTTTGAAAATTGACAAAATTATACCGAGTACTCAACAAGAAATTTTCGTGATAATGGTGCCGACAAGCACAATCTAACTACAAATAGACCAAAATTTGATTACACACCCTGGCAATTTTATATTTCTCTCCTCGCTAACCTACAAGAAAATGCTTACGTGTCCTTGCAAATAAGAATACATGCATTGTACACTACAAACCATGTCTTAACTATGTGTATATTCTACGTATTATGCAAAATTTGCATGCCATATATGCAATATGATGCAAAAGACAACAAAAATGCATATAAATTGACAAGAAACTTATCTAGAGGCTCAAAATGTAACTTACCGGTGTGTGCAAGTGTTGAAGATGGTTCAGACTCCATCAGAATATCTTTTCAAGTCTCTCCCAATAAGTTGTACTTCAAAACGATGCTAAAAAGAGGGTTGTTACGGATGAACTGATAAACTCAAAATTTTGAAGCTAACTAAGATTGAAACCAAACCATTGCTTGCAGCGACTCACTAGAAAGAGCTCTAAGAGAGCTTTCTACAACAACAAAGATTTCCAAATTTGGATAAGATATGCTCAAGTTATGGCTAAAGAGCTAGAAAAGGATGGGTGAACTTGGCTAAATAGATGAGCCACCTATAGCAGAGCAAAAGGACTTTTCAAAAGCGAGCCCATAGGACCCACCTCTAGAGCATGTACCAATGCATGGTTCAAAGTATTCATCAGACTATGCATGATCCCCTCGGTCTCTGCCGACTTTACTTAGTCACTGCCCACGCATATGTAAGCATTGATGACAACCCACAAGGAGAGAGAGCGAAGATATTTCCTTCCTCTTCTGAGTGTTGAATGAAATATTGAATGTGTTCTTTATATAAAAGCATTTTCTTGAGGATGTGCAACACATATGGGATATTAGATCATGCTTGCACCCTCGTCTAGTTGAAGGTGTGGATACAGAGAATGAATTTGTTCTTTGAAGGCCATAGTCAAGCATTTGCATCTTTGAGCCAATTTTGCACTACTTTGCTCCACTAAATTAGCACTAACTTGAGCATCCCACCATCAATTTTGGAGTTTTTTGTTGTTGTCGCAAGCTCTATCAAAGCTCTTTTTAGAGAGTGGTTGCAACCCATACTTTGGCTTTAGTTTCAATTCTCTTTAGAGTTGTGAATTTGCCCATTCATCTTCAACGATCCTTTTTACCATAGTTTTGAAGCATCGACTAATGGAAGCATATTGGAAGCTATTCTGACAGAGCGTGGACCATCTTCAACACCTGCACACACCTATAGGTTACTTTTTGAACCTCCAGATAAGTCTCTTGTCAATTTATATGCATTGTTGCTCTCTTTTTGTATCATATTGCATATAAGATATGCAATTTTTGCATAGTACCTAGAGTATACGAGTAGTTTAGATGTGGATTCGTATTGTACGGTGAATATATTCTTCTTTGCAAGGAAAGGTAAGTATTTTCTTGCAGGTTAGCAAGGAAAGAAATATAAATTGTCAGCGTGTGTAATCCCCTTTTGGTCTATTTCTAGTTAGATTGTGCTTGGCGACACATAATGATCAAGATGAATGATTAGTAGTAGTTTGATCAAAGAATCATATAAGCTTGTGGATATCTAGTAGATATCACTATTTGGGAAACGTTAACTTGAGGATGAGCCCAAGGGCGATCTTTAGACAAGGGTAAATGTTGCCAAGTTCATTAGAATGAAGAACTTAATGGTTTCACAGGTAGGAATTTTAGGATTTTTAGTTAGAACCTAGAATAGAGGATAGTCCATCCTCAAAGATTCCATCATCTAGAAGAATGCAAGTGGCATTTTGATCAAAAGGAATAAAGTCAAGATTTGAAACATGTAAAGTAATACATTTAGAAAGAGATGAGAATGTTCAAGTAAAAAGAATTTCCCTTTTGCAGAAAGGACAAATTGACACAAGGGCTAGTTTTACCCAAGGTCTCATGAGTTAGAAACTTAGAGGTAAGAGGTCTCAAGGTAAATTGAAACCTTAGAAGAGAACTCTAAGGATACCTACAATTTTAGGATGCTTACAAGTTCATTATCTAGCTCATAAGTAATTCATTTAATTACATCGCTATGAGTTCTAATGCACATTATTATGTGTATAAAATCAAGACGTTTATTTCACAAGAAAGTATAAACTTCAGATTTGTGGAATAGACAAAGCAAATCAACTTTGATTAGAATGCCATAGTTAGCAATAGTCAAATAAAAGTTATCTAAGATCTTCCTTGATTTAGGAGTCAAAGTTTCTAATTTTATAAGGAATCATATCTTGATTCTATAATAGTTAATATGGGTAGATGGGTTAGTTCCATCTATCTATGTACCTAAGAATGAAGAATAGAGATTAAGCAAGCAAGGCAATTCTATAGGCCAAGAACCCCATAGAGGCCAAGATATACAGAAAGGCAATGTTTGCACAGAGCAAACAAGGCAAGGCCATCATCTAAGTCCCTAGTAGGGAGTGGGACAAGGTTATATAGCAAGGCACGGTTTGCAGTAAGTAAACAAAGCAAGATTGTGGTCAAGATTCTTAGTAAAGAGTGATTACACAACAACACACGGTTTGCATTTATTAGACAAGGCAAGATTGTCTCTAGTAGGGAGTGATTATACAACAATGCAAGGTCTACAAGTAAGAAAGTTAGTTCCAAATGGAAGACAAGTTGAGAAGCAATTTTGATGTTTCTATTTATAGTACATCATAAATAGTGACCAAGTGATCAAGTGGATTCAAATTTTATGTTTAAGTATAAAAAGGGTGGAAAGTACCAAGTCTGTTGGCAGTTTTACACAGAGAGGATACCCACAAATTTTGCAAACAAGATATTTCAAGAAATTAGAATAGTAAACATGATTGAAAATGACACATGTTAGTAAAGAAGAATTTTAGAAATTAATAAATTTTTATATGTGTTAAGGCCAATAATGTTAAAGGAATGAATAAGAATAAGTGACATCATGTGTCTTAAGATTCAAGTGAATCAAGAATAGGAAAGAAAAAAAAATGGAATGCCTTCTATTCATCCAAGGAATAGAAGAAAGTCCACCACATGTCTAGATGACATAGTTGTTAAACTATAAGATTGTGAGGATCGAGCATCTCCGTTGGTTGATGGGGTTCAGATGGATCCCAAGAAGGTCTAAGTTATATTATCATGGCCTAGTCCTAAGGATGAGGGGTAGTTATGGTCATTTTTAGTACTTTTCGATTTCTATTAGAAATTCACCTCTTCATATTCATTGATAGTAGCACCTATGATGAACTTGCTTCAAGGCAAAGCTCCATTAGCATGGAAGCAAGAGAAATGCGATATATGTCTCTATGTGTGTGTATGTGTATGCATGTATGTATGCATATGTTGTGCATTATGTATGCATATATGTGTGTGCATGTGTGTGTATGTGTCTATGTGTGTGTATGTGTCTATGTGTGTATGTGTATGTATGTATCTATGCATATGCTCATGCATTATGTATGCATGTGTGTGTGTATGTGTGTGTATGCATGTAATATGTATGTATGCATATGCATATGCATTATGTATGCATATGTATGCATGTATGTGTATGTGTGTGTATGTCTCTCTATGTGTGTGTATGCATATATGTGTGTGTATGTGTGTGTGTATGTGTGTGTGTGTATGTGTGTGTGTGTGTCTATGTGTGTATGTGTATGTGTGTATGCGTGTGTATGTGTGTGTATGCATGTAAGCACGTATGTATGCATATGCATGTACATTATGTATGCATATGCATGTATGTGTGTGTATGTGTGTATGTGTGTATATGTGTGTATCTATATATATGTGTCTATATGCATGTGTATGTGTGTGTAAATGTGTGTGGATGTGTGTGTGTGTGTGTCTATGTGTATGTGTATATGTGTGTCTATATGTATGTGTATGTGTATGTGTGTGTGTCTATGTGTGTATATACATGTGTATCAATATATATGTGTATGTGTGTGTGTAAATGTGTCTAGATGTGTGTGTAAGTGTGTAAGTGTGTATGTGTCTATGAGTGTGTATGTGTTTATGTGTGTGTATGTGTGTATGTGTCTATGTGTGTGTATCTGTCTATGTGTCTATGTGTGTATGTGTATGCATGTATGTATGCATATGTGTGTGTATGTGTGTGTATGTGTGTGTATGCATTTAAGTATGTATGTATGCATATGCATATGCATTATGTGTGTATGTGTGTATGTGTGTATGTGTGTGTATGTATGTGTGTGTGTCTATGTGTGTGTATGCATGTGTATGTGTGTAAATCTGTGTGTATATGTGTGTATGTGTGTGTGTCTACGTGTGTGTCTACGTGTGTGTATGTGTATGCATGTATCTATGCATATGCATGTGCATTATGTATGCATATGTGTGTGTATGCATGTAAGTATGTATGTATGCATATGCATATGCATTATGTATGCATATGTATGCATATGTATGCATGTATATGTATGTGTTTGTCTGTCTCTCTATGTGTGTGTGTATGCATATATGTGTGTGTATGTGTGTGTATGTGTGTGTGTCTATGTGTGTATGTGTATGTGTGTATGCGTGTGTACGTGTGTGTATGCATGTAAGCATGTATGTATGCATATGCATGTGCATTATATATGCTTATGTATGCATGTGTGTGTATGCATGTAAGTATGTATGTATGCATATGCATTATGTATGCATATGTATGCATGTATGTGTATGTCTCTGTACGTGTGTGTGTGTGTGTATGCATATATGTGTGTATGTGTATGTGTGTATGTGTGTGTATGTGTGTATGCATGTAAGCATGTATGTATGCATATGTATAATTGTATGTGTATGTATGTGTGTATGTCTCTTTATGTGTGTGTGTGTGTGTATGCATATATATGTGTCTATGTGATGTGTGTATGCATGTGTATGTGTGTGTATGAATTTAAGCATGTATGTTTGCATATGCATGTGCGTTATGTATGGATGTGTGTGTATGGGTGTGTATGCATGTAAGTATGTATGTATGCATATGCATATGCATTATGTATGCATGTATGTGTATGTGTGCGTGTATGTCTCTCTACATGTGTGTATGCATATATGTGTGTGTATGTGTCTATATGTGTGTGTGTATGCATGTGTGTGTGTATGTGTGTGTGTGTCTATGTGTATGTGTGTGTCTATGTGTGTATATACATGTGTATCTATATATGTGTCTATATGCATGTGAATGTGTGTGTGTAAATGTGTGTGGATGTGTGTGTGTGTATGTGTGTATGTGTGTATGTGTGTATGTGTCTATGCGCATGTGTGTGTGTGTGTATATGTGTGTCTATGTGTATGTGTGTGTGTGTCTATGTGTGTATGTGGTTGTGTCTATGTGTGTATATATCTGTGTGTATGCATGTGTATGTGTGTATGTAAATTAGTTTGTATATGTGTGTGTGTATGTGTGTGTGTCTATGTGTACGTGTGTGTGTATGTGTGTGTGTGTCTATGTGTATGTGTGTGTGTCTATGTGTATGTGTGTGTGTCTATATGTGTATAGGTGTGTGTGTATGCATATGTATGTGTGTGTGTGTGCATACCTGGCTTCATGGAGTGTGCATCGATCTCTCTCTCTCTCTCTCTCGCTTTCTCTCTCTCTCTCTCTCTCTCTCTCTCTCTCTCTCTCTCTCTCTCTCTCTCTCTCTCTCTCTCTCTCTCTCTCTCTCTCTCCCTCCCTCCCTCCCTCCCTCCCTCCCTCCCTCCCTCCCTCCCTCCCTCCCTCTCTCTCTCTCTCTGTGTGTGTGTGTGTGTGTGTGTGTCGCGCGTCCAAATCCCGACACAAATGTGCCAGGAGAAATCGGTATTTTTTTAACATTCTGGAGTGTTGCTTATGCGACGCTCTGGAACACAAGACATCGCTTATGTGATGCTAAAGGGTTGCCGGCAGTTTGCCAACATCGTTAAAAGTGCTGCTAACTAGTGAGGCTATTTGCGACGCATAGTTTTAGCATTGCATAAGCGACGCTAACATTGTTGATGCGATGACAAGTCTTTAAGAAAAATAGGGCCGTCGCTTATGCAACACTAGCATTGCATAAGCGACGGTTCCCGAGTTTCTTTCAATTCGAGGGCGTCGCTACATCCCCCTATTTCTAGTAGTGCAGACCTTGAAGGCAAATAGGCTCATTGGGTTGAGCTCATGCAGGAGTTTCATATGGAAATCCTGTACAGAAGAGGCAAAGAGAATACAACTGCTGATTCATTATCACGGATAATGTATCAAATGAGCTTTAGAGTTCTAGAAAGGGCATTGCTTCAAGAGATAAAGGAAGCACATGTGGAAGATCCACATTTGTTATAGATTATTAGAGCCATCAATGATGACTCTATTATAGTAGAGAGGACAATTCCTGCTACTTCTTCCCCTAGTAGAGCGAACAAGTCCATTTTGTATTCCAATTTCTTAGAGGAGAATGGAATAGTCAAACAAAAAGGAAAGGTTGGAATAATAGATTCTTGGGATTTGAGAAGAAAAGTCATGCATGATAACCATGATGTGCCTTGTGAAGGACATCCAGGTGTTGATAAGACAATACAACTTGTTAGAAGAACATTTTGGTGGCTTGGATTAGCCAAAGTTGTCCACATTTATGTTCAATAGTGCTTTATGTGTCAATTCAACAAAGTATTAAGGGTGAAGACACCTCGTCTTTTGCATCCTTTAAAGATTCTAGATCATAAATGGGATAGTGTATCCATAGACTTCATAGTCAAGTTACCGCATACCCAAAGAAGGTGGGATACTATCCTAGTTGTGGTAGAAAAATTGAGCAAGATGGCTCGCTTCATACCCACACAGGAGACAATAGAAGCTCCATAGGTAGCAGAGTTGTTTATCCAACATGCTTCAAATTGCATGGGTTACTAACATCCATAGTTTCAGATAGAGATATCAGATTTACAAGACACTTCTAGAAGTTTGTATTTGACAAACTGAAGGTGTCATTAAAGATGAGGAATGGTGATCATCCTTAGATAGATGGTCAGACTGAGAGGGTCAACCATATTTTAGAGGACATGTTCAGGGCATATATGTCTGAGAGACAGATAGATTGGGATAGTTATTTTCCACTAGTTGAGTTTGTTTATAACAATAGGCCTCATAAGGTGACAAGTATGTCTCATTTTGAGATGAATTATGGCATGAATGCCAATGATCCTAGTACCATAGCCATGCCAAAGAAATGTCCTAGTGCTTTGAAGTTCTTAGTGATCATCCAAGAAAATTTAGAAATAGCTAAAGCCAAGATTGAGCAAGCGGCTTATAGGGCTTATATGTGTATGTGTCTATGTGTGTGTATCTGTCTATGTGTCTATGTGTGTATGTGTATGCATGTATGTATGCATATGTGTGTGTATGTGTGTGTATGCATTTAAGTATGTATGTATGCATATGCATATGCATTATGTGTGTATGTGTGTATGTGTCTATGTGTGTATGTGTGTGTATGTATGTGTGTGTGTCTATGTGTGTGTATGCATGTGTATGTGTGTAAATCTGTGTGTATATGTGTGTATGTGTGTGTGTCTACGTGTGTGTCTACGTGTGTGTATGTGTATGCATGTATCTATGCATATGCATGTGCATTATGTATGCATATGTGTGTGTATGCATGTAAGTATGTATGTATGCATATGCATATGCATTATGTATGCATATGTATGCATGTATATGTATGTGTGTGTCTGTCTCTCTATGTGTGTGTGTATGCATATATGTGTGTGTATGTGTGTGTATGTGTGTGTGTGTATGTGTGTGTGTCTATGTGTGTATGTGTATGTGTGTATGTGTGTATGCGTGTGTACGTGTGTGTATGCGTGTGTACGTGTGTGTATGCATGTAAGCATGTATGTATGCATATGCATGTGCATTATATATGCTTATGTATGCATGTGTGTGTATGCATGTAAGTATGTATGTATGCATATGCATTATGTATGCATATGTATGCATGTATGTGTATGTCTCTGTACGTGTGTGTGTGTATGCATATATGTGTGTATGTGTATGTGTGTATGTGTGTGTATGTGTGTATGCATGTAAGCATGTATGTATGCATATGTATAATTGTATGTGTATGTATGTGTGTATGTCTCTTTATGTGTGTGTGTGTATATGCATATATATGTGTGTATGTGATGTGTGTATGCATGTGTATGTGTGTGTATGAATTTAAGCATGTATGTTTGCATATGCATGTGCGTTATGTATGCATGTGTGTGTATGGGTGTGTATGCATGTAAGTATGTATGTATGCATATGCATTATGTATGCATGTATGTGTATGTGTGTGTGTATGTCTCTCTACATGTGTGTATGCATATATGTGTGTGTATGTGTCTATATGTGTGTGTATGCGTGTGTGTGTGTATGTGTGTGTGTGTCTATGTGTATGTGTGTGTCTATGTGTGTATATACATGTGTATCTATATATGTGTCTATATGCATGTGAATGTGTGTGTGTGTGTAAATGTGTGTGGATGTGTGTGTGTGTATGTGTGTATGTGTCTATGTGTCTATGTGCATGTGTGTGTGTGTATATGTGTGTCTATGTGTATGTGTGTGTGTGTCTATGTGTGTATGTGGTTGTGTCTATGTGTGTATATATGTGTGTGTTTGCATGTGTATGTGTGTATGTAAATTAGTTTGTATATGTGTGTGTGTATGTGTGTGTGTCTATGTGTACGTGTGTGTGTGTATGTGTGTGTGTGTCTATGTGTATGTGTGTGTGTCTATGTGTATGTGTGTGTGTCTATGTGTGTATAGGTGTGTGTGTGTATGCATATGTATGTGTGTGTGTCTCCATACCTGGCTTCACGGAGTGTGCATCGATCTCTCTCTCTCGCTTTCTCTCTCTGTCTCTCTCTCTCCCTCTCTCTCTCTCTCTCTCTCTCTCTCTCTCTCTCTCTCTCCCCTCCCTCCCTCCCTCCCTCCCTCCCTCCCTCCCTCCCTCTCTCTCTCTCTCTCTCTCTCTCTCTCTCTCTCTCTCTCTCTCTCTCTCTCTCTCTCTCTCTCTCTCTCTCTCTCTCTCTCTCTCTCTCTCTCTCTCTCTCTCTCTCTCTCTCTCTCTCTCTCTCTCTCTCTCTCTCTTTGTGTGTGTGTGTGTGTGTCGCGCGTCCAAATCCCGACACAAATGTGCCAGGAGAAATCGATATTTTTTTAACATTCTGGAGTGTTGCTTATGCGACGCTCTGGAACACAGGACATCGCTTATGTGATGCTAAAGGGTTGCCGGCAGTTTGCCAACATCGTTAAAAGTGCTGCTAACTAGTGAGGCTATTTGCGACGCATAGTTTCAGCATTGCATAAGCGACGCTAACATTGTTGATGCGATGACAAGTCTTTAAAAAAAACAGGGCCGTCGCTTATGCAACACTAGCATTGCATAAGCGACGGTTCCCGAGTTTCTTTCAATTCGAGGGCGTCGCTACATCCCCCTATTTCTAGTAGTGCAGACCTTGAAGGCAAATAGGCTCATTGGGTTGAGCTCATGCAGGAGTTTCATATGGAAATCCTGTACAGAAGAGGCAAAGAGAATACAACTGCTAATTCATTATCACGGATAATGTATCAAATGAGCTTTAGAGTTCTAGAAAGGGCATTGCTTCAAGAGATAAAGGAAGCACATGTGGAAGATCCACATTTGTTATAGATTATTAGAGCCATCAATGATGACTCTATTATAGTAGAGAGGACAATTCCTGCTACTTCTTCCCCTAGTAGAGCGAACAAGTCCATTTTGTATTCCAATTTCTTAGAGGAGAATGGAATAGTCAAACAAAAAGGAAAGGTTGGAATAATAGATTCTTGGGATTTGAGAAGAAAAGTCATGCATGATAACCATGATGTGCCTTGCGCAGGACATCCAGGTGTTGATAAGACAATACAACTTGTTAGAAGAACATTTTGGTGGCTTGGATTAGCCAAAGCTATCCACATTTATGTTCAATAGTGCTTTATGTGTCAATTCAACAAAGTATTAAGGGTGAAGACACCTCGTCTTTTGCATCCTTTAAAGATTCTAGATCATAAATGGAATAGTGTATCCATAGACTTCATAGTCAAGTTACCGCATACCCAAAGAAGCTGGGATACTATCCTAGTTGTGGTAGAAAAATTGAGCAAGATGGCTCGCTTCATACCCACACAGGAGACAATAGAAGCTCCATAGGTAGCAGAGTTGTTTATCCAACATGCTTCAAATTGCATGAGTTACTAACATCCATAGTTTCAGATAGAGATATCAGATTTACAAGACACTTCTGGAAGTTTGTATTTGACAAACTGAAGGTGTCATTAAAGATGAGGAATGGTGATCATCCTTAGATAGATGGTCAGACTGAGAGGGTCAACCATATTTTAGAGGACATGTTCAGGGCATATGTGTCTGAGAGACAGATAGATTGGGATAGTTATTTTCCACTAGTTGAGTTTGCTTATAACAATAGGCCTCATAAGGTGACAAGTATGTCTCATTTTGAGATGAATTATGGCATGAATGCCAATGATCCTAGTACCATAGGCATGCCAAAGAAATGTCCTAGTGCTTTGAAGTTCTTAGTGATCATCCAAGAAAATTTAGAAATAGCTAAAGCCAAGATTGAGCAAGCGGCTTCTAGGGCTAAAGAGTATGCAGATAGGAGGTGATCTCCTAGATCCTTTTAGGAGGGAGATAGAGTCTTTCTTGAGGTACCAACTATATCTACTTCACTATCCACAGGGAAGTGTAGTAAGCTTTCACCAAGGTTTTGTGGACCTTGGAAGATACTTAAAAAGCTCAGTGAAATTGCATACTTATTAGAGCTTCTCCATATTTTTGAGTCCATGTAGTGTTTCATGTTAGTAAACTTCGCAAGTATATTTCTAGGGAGGATAATCTAATAGAAGGTATTGTTTCTTTGTATAAAAGTAATAACGTCGATCATTCTTGAGATAGGATACTAGATTGGATCTAGGAGTATCTAGTAGCCTAGAGAGGATTACCACTTACTGACTCTACTTGGGAATCAGAAGCTCTAGTTTGCAAGTACTTTCCCTCATTGATCATTGAGGACAATGATCTCTAGAAGGGGGAGAGATTGTCAGACATTGATCCATAGGGATCATGACTTTGGTCCATAGGGATCATTGTGAAGGACAAGGGCTAGTTAGCCAAGGTCCCAAGCTCGGGGGATACCCTAAGGTACTTGGTAGTAATGGGAGTAAGTGTTGCATGATGGCCACATGTTCACACCACACTATTCTAGAACATTGCTATTTTTAGAATACAAGAGGGTATATATGGATGGGAGGAGAGAGACACACACACCATTCAAGCCCTTCTCACACTATTGTGAGAATAGAACTCATGACCTACCGGCTAGGAGTATGATTGCCCCAAAAACCATGGTTAAGGATTACTTCCTAATCCTCCCTCTTAGGGTGTGGTTCAACCATCTCCTACCTATCATTTCTTGAGTATAACACTCTCTTCCCCTTCTAGAGATCATTTTCATCAATGATCAATCCTTGATCTTCCCTTGAATTGATGTCCTCACCCTTGCATAGTCTCTTGAACGTTCTTGTTCTCAGCCTTGGTCTCTTGAACCCTTGCTCTCAACCTTGGTCTCTTGAACCTTGCCTTTCTACTTCTTGGCCACTTGCCTATGGACTTGCCTTGTTTGCAAGTTTGGTCTCTTGAGCCCTTTGTTCTCAACCTTAGTATCTTGAACCTGGTTCTCACCTATGCTTGGTATCTCGGATCCTCAATCTAATGATTCCCTGTGAGGATGTACCTTGGGGTGATGTACCCTAGAAGGATGTACCCTAGCAAAATGTACCCTAGCACGATGTACCTTATGTTGGGTCACACCGCACCGTGCATCCACCTTGTTCAAGCCTACTTCCTAGGCTCTGATACCAATAGTTAGCAATAGGCTTGAATGATGTGTGTGTCACTCTCCTCCCATCCATATATACCCTCTTGTACTCTAAAAATAGCAATGTTCTAAAAATAGCTGATACATGATACCTTGTGTTGGAACTCAAGGTCAAGCACAAGCATGGAAGCACATCAGAAAGGTGGACACACACAAGAAGAAGGAGTAAGTAGGGAGCTCCAAGAAGTACATGTCAAATTATCAGAAGAATCCCCTACAAAAATAGTGATTTCCATCACTAAAAACCATTATAAATACCATTATATATTTTTATAACTCCATTTTGTTCAAGCCGAGGAGTCCTCGAGCTTGAGGAGTATTAGAAGTACCATCGTACCAATTTTCATAATTTTTAGGCTTTGTTTGAGCCCTCAAATAAGCCCTGGAACCTAATTTTTAACTAGGCCGGACACTAGGTCTGGACAGGGCCAAAACTAGTCAAAAAACTATAAAAAGAGCTAGAGAGCTAATTTTTGAGGTTAGCTTGTTAGAGAATAGAGCTTTTGTAAGAGAACTCTTTTGCAATCAAAGCTTTCCATTGTTCCTCTCTTTGATCTTACCTTGTGCATGTGTGTGTGTGTGTGTGTGCATGCTTGTGTGCTTTCACTCACGCACTTGTGCCTTCACTTGCTCGTGGTCTTCATACCGATCCTCACATCTCCGCGGATTGACAAGTAAAGGAGGTGGTGCTTACGCTTGAGCTACACCAAATTTTGGCGCCGTTGCCGGGGAGAAAGCTTCGAGGACGAGTGTTGTGATGGTAAGATCGTAGATTTGCGACGTTGGAAGGTAAATAAGATCGTAGATTTGCGACGTTGGAAGGTAAAAAAACTATCATTTTTGTTCATTTTCTGATTTTTCTTCTTCATCTTCATCATCATCACCATCTCCATCTTCTTCCATCTTCTTCTTCATAGAAATTTCTTGTTTTTTTCTATGCATTTTCATCATTTTCATACCATCTTTCATGCATTATTGTCCGAGGAGGAGTTAGGAAGTGCAAGAGAGTGCAAGCGCTGTGTTTTTTCATGCTTTTCCGCACATGCGGAGCTCGCCATCGCTCGGCGCTCAGAAATTCGAAGTTCTCGCCAAAAAACGCAATTCTGTGATGAAAATCGCGATTCTGTGAAAATTCAAATTTTTTTGAAAATTGCGATTCTCTGTTTCCCGCCTAAAAGCCTTTTGAAAAGAGCACGATTCTGTGGTCACTTTCAGAATCGCGATTCTGTGGTTGTGCTCAAAATCGCGATTCTCACAAATCACGATTTTCAGCCAAGAAAACACGATTCTATGAAAACATGATTCTCTGCTCAAAATCGCGATTCTCACAAATCACGATTTTCAGCAAAAAACACGATTTTGTGAAAAAGGCGATTCTGTGAACCACAATTCTCTAAAAACACGATTCTGTGCTCAAAATCGCGATTTTCAAAAACACGATTCTCTGAAACAAAATCGCGATTCTCTAAAACACGACTTTGTGAAAACATGATTCTCTGAGACAAAATTGCGATTTTCATGTCCAAAAACACGATTCTGAGAACCACGACTTTGTGAAAAACACGATTTTGTGAATCACGATTCTCTGAGACAAAATCACGATTCTCTAGAACACGATTCTGTGAAAACACGATTTTTTGCTCAAAATCGCGATTTCAAAAAACACGATTCTCTGCTCAAAATCGCGATTCTCACAAATCACGATTTTCAGCAAAAACATGATTTTGTGAATCACGATTCTCTAAGACAAAATCGCGATTCTCTAGAACACGATTTTGTGAAAACACGATTTTCTGCTCAAAATCGCGATTCTCACCAATCACGATTTTCAGTAAAAACAGGATTTTGTAAAAAAAGCGATTCTGTGAAAACACGATTTTTTGCTCAAAATTGCGATTTTCAAAAAACACGATTCTCTGCTCAAAATCGCGATTCTCACAAATCACGATTTTCAGCAAAAACACGATTCTGTGAAAACACGATTTTCTGCTCAAAATCGCGATTCTCACCAATCACGATTTCAGTAAAAACACGATTTTGTAAAAAAGGCGATTCTGTGAAAACACGATTTTTTGCTCAAAATCGCGATTGTCAAAAAACACAATTCTCTGCTCAAAATCGCGATTTTCAAAACACGATTTTGTGAAAACACGATTCTCAAGGTACAAAATCGCGATTCTTTGATTTCATACAATCGCGATTCTCTTGAAGTTCACAAAATCGCGATTCTCTTGAAGTTCACAAAATCGCGATTTTTTCCAAAAGGTCCTGTTTGCCTGTTTTGACCCCCAGGAGCTTGATTTGACATAACTTTTTCATCCAAAGTCCATTTTCTGAGCTCTATAGCTTGTTGGAAAGCTCATTTCAAATCCTACACGGCCTCAACTGTTTTCTATAAGAATAATGCGTTGATTTTCAGATAGGATATTTTGAAGTTGACCCTCAAGTGGGACCAAGAACCCAAGGGGACTCTAAAGGATTTGTGAACCATACCAAGGGGAAATTTTGGACTCTTGGCCCAAGCTTATGAACCTGAGATCTGGTAGACGCCTAGGCAAGGATAGAGAAAGCATTAGATCTTCTCAGTCTAGTGTCAACCATACAGCTAAGTCTTGGGCACAACAACTAAGTGGTTGTCCTTACGTACTAAACTCAGACACAAGTGACTCAGAAATGTCTTTTAGCATGGGAAAACCTGCAGGTAATTCAGGAACAGTCCATCTACAAACACCAGAAGGTCCCTATAAGACACAATTGGAATATATTCGGACCAACCGATTAGGTGCTCGCATCTATGAGGATGGCCTGAGGCGATCAGTGGTCCAACTCAAAAATCCACATCAACCCTTTGGACTTGAACACTCGGTGGTCAAGTTCGAAGAGGGTTCATACATTGATAAGGAAGGAACCATGTATGTGGTCACCAACCTACCAGATAGGACCGATGAGTTTGGAAATGTCATTCTTGAGAATGAGATAGGAGACCTAGAACAAGGAAATGTAGGACAAGGACCCCAGACTCCTAGAGGTAAGTCAGTTTTGACCAGAGTGATCACCCCAAACTGGATCCCTCAAGACAACAAAAGCATAGAACTATTCTTGAATAAAGAAACAGAGGAAGCCTTTTGGAGATTCAAGCCAGATCAACCTAGCCAATTGGGCATAGTCATCATCTACGAGTTCAAGGATCCAGAGATACCAGGCAAAGTTGTCTACCTAGATAACACCTCAGAGAAAATATTCTTGGTAACAGAACATGATAGACATGCATATACTTGGAAGAGTGAATTGATTTTCCCTCCACCAAGATCCAATGTTTTCCATGGCCTCCAAGGAGTAGGATCATCTCAAGCTCATGAAGCCCAGAGAGAAAGAACTAGAGAGAGACCTGAGGTAAGTTTTGCACACACAGTGAGCGGAAATAGATCAGGATTTGAAAATGAAAAACCTGAAAGAGAGAGACACCAAGCACGTAGGCAACAAAGAGATGAACATGATTTTCCATTGCCTAGACCCCGAGAGTACCCAAGAACCCTTAGACCCATTCAAGTGATCAAGGCAATGAAGAACTATTTCGATGGGATAGGGGATCCTTATGATCATGTGGCCAAATACAAACAAGTGCTGAGAGCCGAACAAATTGAGGACTGGTTCACCCAGTATGAGGCATTTGGTTTGACCCTTAAGGGCACTGCCTTAGCTTGGTTTCAACCACTGAGTAGAAGCAGCTATCGCGATATAGGTCAACTGCTAGATGAATTCATTGTAGAATTTTCCAAGAGTGGTATCAGGCATAACACATCATCTTTGATCCACAGCTTCAAGCAGACACCCCAAGAAACAGTGCGACTAGCAGGTAGAAGGTTCAGACAATACCTAGAAAGATGCCCTGCTCCAGAGTTACCCACACCAGCCAAACAAGTGGCTTTGTTCTCAGATGGCCTACTGAGCACAAAGTTAAGATCATATGTGTACTTGAAAGAGCCTAGATCCATAGAAGAGTGTGTGCGGACGTGCATTGACATAGAAGATAACTTGGGTGAGGAGTTAGGATTGTCCAAACTCTATAAGGACTCTGATAGTTCTACTAGTCATACTTCAAAAATCTCCACGAAAATAGATGAGATAGCTGAGCAAGTTGCCAAGAAGCTGGGAGTCCAAAATAGACAAACACAGAGAGTCACCCCATTGAATCGGTGTTATACTTGCGGAGGTGACCACATGGCTAATGTATGCCCAATGCATAACCACAACATGAGAGAAAGGAATACCCCATACTGCACTATTGAAAGGAAGTACACAAACCATACGGCTCAAGATTGTCCCTACAATAGGCAAGCTGTTAGACAGAATTATCAGCAACCTTACCCACAAGGTAGGTATCAGAACCAATACCAACAGCCATATTATAGACCACAAGAGCAATATCAGGCACCATATAGGCCACAACCTGTCTTGGGAAACCAACCACCAACTCCTGCCAATGTGATTCTAGTCAAGTATGTTGTGGGAGAGGAAAATCCAAATAGAGCATTGGTGCCACTAACCCCATTGATCTCAGAGAATGACTCTCATGCTCATAGTTCAGACTACTCCCATGAAGGTAGTCCACGTGCTTATTACACAGAGTCACCTGAACATAGTGAGATTTATCCATATCAATATGAGGCACCACTTATGGAACAAAATTGGGAGCCTGACTACTCAAATCTCATGTACACAAATGCTAACTCTAGGCCCCAATTAAGACAAGTAAGACCACAAGCCCCTAGAGGACCATGTTTCAGATGTCAGGGCGACCATTTCCTTCGTGATTGTCCCCACCCACCATCTCTGAGTCAAGGACAAGCTATCACAATACAGGCTTTTTGTCCTGATTGTGGCAAAGACCATCTCCCCAGAGATTTTCCAAGAAACCCCTCTAGTGCGCCCAAGATTACACCCATTAATGTGGTAGGCTTAGTGGCAGATTCAAGTTCAAGTAGTAGTAATGTGGCACCTGTATAGGCAGTTACTAGGGCACAAGCATTAAAACAAGATAAACCAGTAGAACAATCGGAGTCAAGTGAATCAGGAGAGCCTAGTAAGAGGAAAACAAGAACATGGAAAGATACCAGAGAAAAGGCCAAGCGCAAGGGGAATAAAAAGTTATCGGAACTAGAAGAAAGCTTAAAAAAAGCGAAAACAAAAATAGAAGACATTGCATCTCAAAGCCCCTCGCATGCCGAAACTCCATCCACTCCACCTCATCCACCCCACCACCCATTGTAAATAGGCCGCAACCAGGGTCTGTTCTTGCAGATCCAACCCCAGAAGGCTTGGACATGATGTTCAAGGCCTACCAGGCTCATCTTCAAGAAGGGCCAACAGCTGCAAATCTAGACAAGAGTTACCCTAGAGCGGATTTAGAGATTGAACGAATGAAAATGTGCATGAAAATGGTAGAACAAGCTCAAGCTATACTTGAGACTAGTCAAAAGTTCAATCAGACAAACTCTGTCAAACCATATTTGCATTTCCAAGGGTTACTAGAAAGATTAGAGCAGTTGGTAAACAAACCACAAGTTTCTTTACCTCCACAAGCTCAACTAGTTATTGAGAGAGGAAGCTCACCACCAATGGGAGCTTATGTTCCTAATTCCACGGATGTTGGAATGCCTCCTTCAATTCAACAGTACTCTCAAGAGTTCTTGCGGGAAATACAAGAAGAGAAATGGGCCAAGGAGAAGGGTAACTACCCTCCTATTCCTGAGATTGATGATCTTCATGATCAATTTCCCCAAGACATTCCATCTATTTACGGAGATGAAGCAGAACAACAAGAAGACGAAAGATTAGATTTTGAATCTAATACCCTAGAAGAATTGCCTCAATTTCCAGGCCCATGGGAATCTGAATCTCTCCAGATTAGAGCTCCCACAATACTAGTAAGAAATGAAGACTCGGTGGTTCCAAGGAACACGGATGTCGTGAAGAACACTAAGGTTCAGTGTCATCTCACTGTAGAAGAGCTGCTCAAAGCAAAACCTGAGCTATGGAATCATGTGAAGGATCAGGTTCCAAAACTTGATTCCAACATGCCAAAAGCAGGCTCTAAGCAAAGGGTACTAGAGATACCTCTAGACAAAATAGGAGACATGTGTGAGGGTGAAGAAGGTAATACTTATCTTCCAATCACCTACCAAGGTTACACAACCAAAGCAATCATAGATTCAGGTGTTGGTGTTGCTATTGCAACCACCTCCTTGTGGAAGCAATGGGGACAACCCACATTAAGACCAACTAGAATGAAGCTTCAAATGGCTGACGGTCATTTTGAAAGACCTCTAAGATTGCTCGAAGGGATAACTCTAACCACCTGTGGGGTAGAGTTTGAACATACCTTTGCTATATGTGACTTTGAGAAAAATAATGTTTATGAGATGATCGTAGGAAGACCCTTCCTACGACAATTGCAAATAGTACAGGATTGGGGAACCAACTCCTTGTATTTGCAACACTTAGGGGTCACCACCAAGGTCAATTTGAAGGATTACTCCTTCAGAGATGTACCACCCCTACAGTGGCATCCTATCCACAAAGCGAAAGAAGATTCCATCTCTGTGCATTCTGAAAGTTCACCAGATCCATCATGGTTGCATGAAGATACTCATTTGTGGATGTGCAAGGTCGCAGAGGAAGAGGAAAAACGCTTGAAGGCAAGAGAAGAAGGAACTTCGCCAGGAGATAGACAAGTTAGAGACCCAGCCTACACACCGATGATCTTTCCAGATGAGGAGTTTGAGCCTCATGGCTGGCCAGAAATCTTAGCCACCATGGACATTGCTGTCAATGAGGAACAGTGGACACCTCATTGTGATGAGGAGGGTTATGATATCTCAGTGTTCATGTGTCAGCCCTTGCTAGAAGAATGTGACCCTAGTGATGTCATAGAAGAAGAAGAGAATGACGATGATCTGGAGTCTATTGTGATGGATAGTTGCTTTAACTCAGAGCAGCATTATCTAGAAGATATAGGAGTGTTCACCCAGAAAGAAGAAGAACCTCTCACAAGTATTAAAACAGTAAATTCAAAGGATGGAAGTGAGAGTAGTCAAAAGAAAAAGAAAAGAAAAGCACTGAAACAAGAAGAGGAGGAATCATTGTTTGAAGTACCAGAAAACTTCAAGAAATATGAAGTTGACGACCGCAAAATTTTGGTACGAATGCCTAAGAGAGAGGCCATCATAGGAGAATCATATGATAATAAAGAAAAGACCAAGAAGATTGTAGTGACCATCCAAGAGAACGAAGAGAGATGCACATATATAGGAGATGACCTAAGTGCAAGAGAAGAAATGGAGCTTGTAGCTCTATTAAGGGAATATAGGGATGTGTTTGTGTGGCACTATAGAGACTTGAAAGGGGTAGATCCAAGAATTTTCTCTCATACTATCCCCATGACTGCTGATGCCAAGCCCACCAAACAGAAGCCCTACACATATAATGATACCTATGCAACCAAAATAAAAGAAGAAATTGATAGGTTGATTGAAGCTGGATTCATCTATGAGATTGAGCATACTGAATGGGTGTCCCCCATTGTAGTGGTGCCCAAGAAGAACGGAAAGTTGCAAGTGTGTATTAACCTTAAAAAAGTTAATGCCGCTACTATCAGAGATAGTTATCCACTTCCAATCACGGAACACCTTTTGGAGCATGTTGCAGGCAAGGAAGTTTATAGCTTCCTTGATGGGTTTTCAGGTTATAATCAAGTAGCCATTTCCCTAGAAGATCAACACAAAACAGCTTTTGCTATAGAGTGGGGAATCTTTGCATTTCGTGTGATGCCATTTGGGCTCACCAATGCACCTGCAACATTCCAAAGGCTCATGTGTCATGTCTTCAAAGAGTTCTTGCGAAAGAGCTTAGAAGTGTATGTGGATAATTTATGTGCTCATTCCCAAGAAAGAAGATTTCACATCCCTGAGCTCAGACAAATCTTCAACAAGTGTAGAGAATATCGAGTGTGTCTGAACCCAGAAAAGTGTGTGTTCATGGTGCGTCAAGGTAAAATCTTAGGTCATATTGTTTCTAAGAATGGAATCTCAACAGATGAAGATAAGGTACAAGCCATAGCGGAGCTACCAAGGCCAAGGAATGTTAAAGAGGTACAAGCCTTTATGGGCCATTGTGGATATTACCGTAGGTTTATCCACATGTACGCGATCATAGCTAGACCCCTTTATGCCTTGTTGTCTAATTTTGAGTGGAACAACGAATGCGAAAATTCTTTCTACGAACTGAAGAAACATTTGTGCACAGCACCAATACTGACCACTCTTGATTGGGATAAACCATTCCATGTCCATGTGGATGCATCCAATCATGCCATCGGATGTGTGCTAGCACAACGCACAGGTGAAGAAAACTTAGATTTGCCCATAGCATATGCTAGTAGACAGCTCACTACAGCTGAACGGAACTATACCACAACTAAGCGAGAGGGCTTAGGCATGGTATATGCTGTGAAGAAGTTTAGACACTATTTATTGGCCAACAGGTTCAAGTTTTTCACTGATCATCAAGCTTTGTTATATTTGGTCAATAAACCTTGCAATACTGGACGCTTAGTAAGATGGTTCCTCTTACTAATGGAATATGACTTTGAAGTTGTTGTCAGGAAAGGTAGAACCCACCTTCGGGCAGATCACCTTTCTCGCATTACTTCAGGAGAGTCACCGCAAGGAGTGTCTGATGAACTACCTGATGCTTATCTGTTCAATTTGGAAGTTCTTCCCAAATGGGCAAATAAGTTGGTACCAGTCCTAACCTTTGGCCCTGCAAATAAGAATGTGAAAACATCACAAGAAGAAATTGTAAGATCACAAAAATATCACATATTGGCAGGAAGCATGTACAAACAAGATACTGAGGGTGTATTAGCTTGTTGTGTCGAGGATGATGAACATAGTAGTTGGTTGCAGCAAGCTCATGAATTATTGCTAGGAAATCACTATTCTAAACAACGAACATTGCAGAATATGAAGCATCTAGGAGTGTATTGGCCTAGCATGGACAAAGAAATACATGAGTGGATTAAGAATTGTCCAATGTGCAGAGAGAGACCCCCAGTGGAGCATGCGACCCTTTATCAAGTGTCACTAATTCCAGATTGGAGTGCTCCATTGGTAGAGTTTATGAGGTCGAGAAGATTACCCAAAGAGGCTAGTCTAGCAAGAAGACGAAACATGGAGCAAGAGGCTCAAGGCTATGCCTTAGTAGGAGAGAACCTATACCGAAGAGGCAAAGATGGTTACTTAAGATTGTGCGTTCATGAATCAGACTATTTAAAGGTCTTAGAAACTGCACACAGTGGTGTTGCAGGTGGACATTTTGGTCCTGACTGAGTGATCAAGACCATTCTATTCTCAGGACTTTGGTGGCCCACTCTTCATATGGATGCACATACCTATGTGAAGAAATGTGACACATGCCAACGTGCACAATATCCAGTTAGAAAAGACGAGATGCCCTTGAGGCCAATGATGGGAGGGCGTGCATTTTCCAAGTGGGGCATAGACTTCATAGGTCCTATTAACCCCCCAGCTACAAACTCCCATGCAGAGTATATTATTGTAGCCACAGATTACCTTACAAAGTGGGTAGAAGTGAAAGACACAACAAAGAATGATGCTCAGACTACGGCTAAGTTCTTATTCGAGAATGTGTTCACGAGATATGGGCTACCAATAGAGTTAGTGAGCGATAGAGGCACACACTTCTTGAATGAAGTCATTGAAAATCTTCTCCAAGAATTCTTGGTGATACATAAGAAGTCTGCCCCCTATCACCCACAAGCTAATGGACAAGCCGAGAGCACCAATAAGATCCTCTGTAACGTATTGACAAAACTGGTAAATAATAAACGCTCTAATTGGGACAAACAACTTCATCATGCTGTTTGGGCTTATCGAGTTGCCTACAAAACGGTACTCAACGCCACCCCATTTCAGATGGTCTTCGGACAGAACGCTGTGCTACCATTAGATTTCTTAATCCCTGCCTTAAAAGTAGCACAAGAGTATGAGTGGAATGGGCATGAATTGTCCTCTAGGATCTTTGATCTCGAACACTTAGGTGAGACGAGGCTACGAGCGGCAGCAGGCATCTAGGCTGCAAAGAAGAGGCAAAAGGCATACTTTGATGCACACATCAAGGATAAGGGATTGAAAGAGGGAGATCTAGCGTTGGTTTACACACTAAAACAACATGCTTGTAAGTTGGAAAAAAGAGGATACGGACCCATGATCATTAATAGAATTTCCACTAGTGGTGCAGTTCAGTTGGCCACTCTAGAAGGAGATATCTTGCCAAACTATATTAGTGGTTGTAGAGTCAAGCTATATCAAGAACCTCTTACTGATGATATGCTAATGAGACTCAACACTGCTAAGAAGCAAAAAGAAGAAGAGTTAAGAGTGAGAGAAGAAGCACAGGCAGAGGCCAGAGAGCGTATTAAGCGAAATAAGTTAAGGCGATTAGGCCTAGATGTCAACTCAAAAGCCCCAAAATATCACATGGATATGTGTCAAAAGTCAGGCATAGCGACTTCTCAAGTCATTGACCGAAGACCCTTTGTGACCATAGAGATAGGACAAGGGAAGGGTGCAAGGATGGTGAAAGCATTGATTGACTCAGGTGCAGCAAGTAGTGCAGTTAGACTTTCCTACTGCCAAGACTTGCTGTTGAACATCAATCCCATAGAAGCTTATCTCATAGGATTGGGAGGTGTGGAAACCCCTTGTTTGGGCGAGGTGGAACTTCCCATCTACCTGCACGATGTTCCAATGAAAGTCAAAGTGCTAGTGTGTCAAGATGAGAACCTTACAGAACCACTTGTCTTAGGACAAGATTGGATTTATGACAATGCAGTCAACTTAAAACTAAGAAGTCAAATTCTTCAAGTTTGGGTACATGAACAATGCATTACATTAGAATTAGAGAACTGCATGCTCCCCGATCATGGTACCACACACTCTCTTAGCTCTTCTAAGACTAATCATATGGAAGAAGATGTTGTATGTGTCAAAAGCTCTATGATGCAGAAGGAGTCAATCATGGAAGAACAGGTTTGAAGGCGGGTGGATCTTTCTTCTTCTCCAAAGAATCAAGTAGCCACACTATTAAGTCCACCACAAATGCAAACACAACCGATCACGACAATTGCTACATCAAATAGAAAGACACCATTCGATAAGAAAGCAGTTCCGAGCATGACGTAGATCTGGGTACGCAAAGGAGAGAAACCACCAGCCTTGACCCCACAAATCCCATCCAGGAAAGCCAACCAGGTCAGAAGACGAAGGAAGCAGCCACCACCTGAGGCAGGAAGAAGATTAAGACCCATCCAAGTCGCTAAATGCATGAGAAACCATTATGATGGATCTAGTGAACCTTACAATCATATAGCGGAATTCAAGCAAGTTATGAGAGCTGAACAAGTGGAAGATTTTTTGATCCAATATGAATCCTTTGGTCTAACTTTGACAGACACAGCTTTAGCTTGGTTCCAGCCATTGGATCCTAATAATTTTCAAAACATGGAACAAGTCTATCAAGAAATGATTGAGGAATTCACGAAATCTGGGATTAAAAATAACTCTTCCTCATTGATCCATAGTTTTAAGCAAGCTCCTACAGAATCAGTGAGATTGGCGGCAAGAAGATTCAAGCAATATGTGGATAGATGTCTAGTGGAAGAGAGACCCACTCAAAACAAGATGGTGTCATTGTTTTTGGAAGGATTAGTGAATGGATCATTAAGATCACTAGTGTATGTGAAAAGAGTTCAAACTTTGCAAGAATGTATGAAAGAATGTATTGACCTAGAGGACAATCTAGCAGAAGATCTGAAAATACCTCAAGGTAGTGTGGAAAGTGAAGATTCAGTCAGCAGCGCATCAAACTCTAAGAACAATGTAGAGGAAATAGCTGACTTAGTAGCAAAGAAGTTGAATGTTCAAGGACAGAGGAACTACCCCAACAACCCAATGAGAGTGCCCATGCTTAGAAGATGTATGCATTGTGGAGGTGATCATCCCTCTCATTTGTGCACTAGGGGAGTAGTCCCGTCACCTGTTTATACTTACACTAGACCACCCGTCCCGAGGCCTCTACAATATTGCAGCATAGAATAAAAATACACAAATTACAGCGTAGAAAATTGTCCTTATAATAGACAGTCAAGACCGGTACAAACACTCATGAGACCTTATGGATACCCACAGAGAGATCAAGGAGGAGAAGCCTTTAGATATCCTACATATCAGCCGCAGGCACTAGCACCACGACCCTATGCTTATCAAGGTTACACTCAACCACAACCGGTTTTAGGGCAACAACCACCCCATCCTCAAAATGTTATCCCAGTGAAAATGGCTCAACCTGAAGAAAACTTAGAAAGAGCAATAGTTCCAACCACACCTTTGACTAGTAATGAACCATATGACTCATCCTATGACCATAGTCAAGGAAACTATCCCAATTATGAGAGCTCTATGATAGAATATGGACAAATGTACGAACCATACGCATATGGCATGGAAGCACTACGGATATGAGCAGGATTATGTTTCATTGATGTACACAGCTCCCAGAGCACCCATACCCCCCCGACCTATGAACAGACCACCTGTACCCAGAGGACCATGTTATAGATGCGGAGGTGACCATTATATCAGAGAATGTACACTACCAAATCCACCACCACCATAGCGTTTTTGGGAAGGATACTGTAGCGATTGTGGTAAAGAACATCTTTTCAGAGATTGCCCCAAAAATCCTAACAAAGTTAACTCAAATGTGCAAATGAATGTAATAGAAGTGATAGAGTTGTCAGGGAGTGATAAGGAGTACACCGTGCCACTGAAAGCAATAACAAGAGCTAAAGCTAGAGAGACACTAGAAAAGACTGGGGAGAATGACCAAAGTGACAAAGAGGTGAACCCACCCACACCTCCAAGGGTTGAAGACTCGGAAGAGCCTGGAAAAAGTATCACAAGTAAACGAACCCAGAGATGGAAGAATCGTAGAGATAGGATAAAAGAAAAGAAACTATAGCAACGGATGGAGAAGGAAAAAAAGGAACAAGATAAAAAAGAAAAACAGAAACTTGAAGAAGAAAATAAAAAAGGAAAGTATAAAAAAGAAGAGGTAGGATCAGTTTTAGCAGATCCCCTGCCAGAAGAGTTAGCCATGTGGATTCAGGCATACCAGGCACGAATCAGAGCAGGACCGACCATTGAACAACATGAAAAAGAATATCCTAGAGGTGACTTAGAGAAAGAAAGGTTGGAGATATGCAAAAAGTTAATTGAAGTAGCTCAATAGACCCTAGAAAAACCTGTTCCTTGATTACCCAATTCACGAATTCCTGAAAAGGAATTCCAAGAGCATGTCAGCCTTAATGACCTTGAGAAAACCAAAGAAGGTGAGACACATAATGAAAATCGCTGCGAGGATAAAAGGGAAGGATCCATTGTTCCCAAAGTAGATGGAGAATGGCCTAAAGACTTGTGGGCAAAGGTCCAAGAAGACAGATGGAAGAAAGGGGAAGGAATAGAGCCACCCTTTGAAGAGCTAGAAGCAGAAGGTGAATTAGAACATTCAATATCTGAGCTGAATTTAGAAGGATTATTACCCTTTGATCAAAGTGAAAAGGAAAATGACAGTGAAAAGGTCTTGCCAAATTACACAGGAGAATACGAACATAATTCAGAATTATACCACAGTCCCTCAATAAGAAAAAAATAACAGAACCCATCAGTCCAAACATCCGACATCATACAACACCTTAAAAAGGTAAAAATCCCTTGCACTCTGACATTGGAAGAACTGTTGAAGGTCAAACCACATTTGAGGGAGAAATTAACCAGTCAATTGGAGATCAAAACGTAAGAGAAGGAGATGCTTGATGAAGTAAACATAGTGAAAATCCCAGTCGATAAGGTTGGAGATTTTAGTGAGGGAGATGAAGGAAACACGTGTCTTCCAATTACCTATAGGGGTTATACCACTAAAGCCATCTTGGATTCTGGAGCCGGAGTAGGAATTGCAACTAGAGAAATCTGGGAGAAATGGGGAAGACCAACTCTAAAACCAACACGCATGAAGATACAAATGGCAGACGGACACACTGAACGACCCTTGGGATTATTGGAACGGGTAATTTTTACCACTTGTGGAGTTGAATTCGAGCATACCTTAGTGATATGTCAATTTGAAAGGGCTAGCAATTATGAAATGATACTTGGAAGGCCCTTCATGAGACAGTTAAAAGTAGTGCAAGATTGGGGAAAGACGTAGTATACTTACAACATGAAGGAACCACAACAAGAATAAACCTCCACTCATACACGTATCAAGATGTTCCTCCCTTGCAATGGAATCAGATTCATAAAGAAGAAGATGAGCAGTCGATTCACAGTATAGGTTCAAGTGATCAATCATGGATGAACAAAGACACTCATCTATGGATATGCCAAACTGCGAAAAAGGAAGAGGATAGGAGGAAAGGATGGCAGCAAAGGCAGGGAATCGCTAGATCTGTACAAGATCCAGCTTACATGCCTCAAGTATTCCTAGATGAAGAATTCGAACCTCATGGTTGGATGGAGATTTTAGCCACTCTCGACGTGTGTGTAAACGAAGAAGTGATAACCATGAATGAATGCATTGATGAGGAAGGCTATGACGTTAGTCTATATGTGGTAGTTCTTCAAGAGGTTGAAGAAGGGGAAGTAATTGAAAAAGAATGGAAGGAGGATTACGAGAGCATTGAAATTGAACATGAACATATGGAAACGGAAAATGGAACTCAAGGAGTGTCATACTTAATGAAATAAATCAAGAAAGGACACAGGAAGAAGAGCTTGGATTAGATAAAGCAAAAAAGGATGAAGACAAAAAGCCTCAAGACCAATTTGAAGTGTCTACCCACTTCAAAAAATATGAAGTAGAAGAGAGGAAAATTGCTATTCAAATGCCAAAAAGAGAAGCACAGCCAGGAATAGCATATGACAATAAAGAGCAAACCAAGAAAATAGTAGTAACCTTGGAGGAAGGAGAAGAAAGATGTACTTTTATAGGTCAAGATGTCTCAATGGAGGAAGAACAAGAGCTGATATGACTCATTCGAGAATATAGGGATGTCTTTGCGTGGACCTATAAGGATTTGAAAGGAGTAGATCCTTCTATATGTGCACATAGAATCCCTATGACATCTGAAGCTAAACCTTCCAAACAAAGACCATACACATATAACGATGTTTACTCAGCAAAGGTCAAAGAAGAAATAGATAAGCTGTTAGATGCTAGGTTCATTTATGAGATTGAACACACGGAATGGGTGTCACCTTTGGTGGTCGTACCGAAAAAGAATGGTAAACTAAGGGTATGCATTAATTTGAAAAAGGTAAATGCTGCCACCATAATAGATAGCTACCCATTACCCATCACGGATCATCTTTTGGAAAGAGTGGTAGGGAAGGAAGTTTATAGTTTTTTGGATGGCTTTTCAGGGTATAATCAGGTAGCCATCACTCCTGAGGACCAACATAAAACAGCCTTTGCAACTGAATGGGGAGTATATGCCTTTAGGGTTATGCCTTTCGGCCTAACCAATGCCCCAGCCACTTTCCAAAGATTGATGTGCCATGTATTCAAGGAGTTCATGAGAAAGAGTATGGAGGTATACGTGGATGATTTATGCACTTATTCAGCTATGCAATCAAAACATATCCCTAAACTAGGAAAGATATTTTCCAAATGTCGACAATATAGAGTATGCCTCAATCTAGAAAAGTGTGTTTTCATGGTTCGACAAGGAAAGATATTAGGAAATATTATCTCTAAGAATGGAATCTCAACGGATGAAGATAAAATCAAAGTAATTCTGGATTTTACCGAGACCAAAGACTGCTAAAGAAGTACAAGCATTTATGGGACATTGCAGATACTACCGACGATTTATACACATGTATGCCATAATTGCTAGACCTCTTTATGCATTATTGTCTCATTTTAATTGGACGGAAGAATATGAAAAGGCCTTTAACGAATTAAAGAGTCGATTAAGCTCAGCCCCAATCCTTCGAGTACCAAATTGGAACAAACCATTTCACATTCACGTAGATGCTTCCAAGTTTGCCATTGGTTGCATCCTAGCTCAACCCGCAGATACAGGAAAGTTGGATCACCCTATAGCCTATGCCAGTAGACAATTGAATCAAGCAGAATGCAATTATACTACGACTGAAAGAGAAGGTCTAGGAATGGTGTACGCAGTGAAGAAGTTTCGACACTACTTATTGGCAAACAAATTCAAATTCTTCATTGATCATCAAGCCCTACTGTACTTAGTTAATAAGCCTTGTAATACAGGACGATTAATACGATGGTTTCTATTGCTGATGGACTTTGATTTTGAAGTGGTTGTCAATAAAGGGAATACCCATATTAGAGCAGATCACCTATCAAGAATGACACATGGAGAACCACCCATAGGAGTACCAGATGATCTACCTGACACATACCTTTTTAATCTCGAAGTATGTCCCCAGTGGGCAGAAAAGTTGATCCCAATACTCACATATGGACCTAAACATGGGATCTCACCAAACCAAAATCAAGATTTATGGAAGACTAAAAACCTTCATATCATTGCTGGAAGCCTATATCACCAAGACTCAAGTGGATTACTCATGAGATGCGTGGAAGAGGAGGAACAAGAAATGTGGCTTCAAAAAGCACATGTAAATCAATGGAAGACTCATTTAAATGAAAATGGAACATGGCAAACATTGAAGAGATTAGGCATATATTGGCCAACCATGCAAAGGGATACACATAATTATGTATCAGCCTGCCCAACTTGTCAAGAACGGAACCCAGAAGAGAACTCTAATTTATGCTACTCCACTGTAGCACCAAGATGGAGCATGCCTCTGGTAAAGTTCTTAAAGACCCAAGAATACCCAGAAGCAGCCACGCTAGCAAGGAAACATGCACTTGTAGAACAAAGCAAGGACTATGTTCTCATAGGAAAACAACTTTTTAAGCGAGGAAGAGATAATCATTTACGAATGTGCATTCATGAAGACGAGTATCTTGCTGTCCTAGAGATGGCACATACAGGAGCTACAGGAGGACATTTCTCTGCAGATAAAACTGCAAAAATGATTCTCTTTGCAGGAATGTGGTGGCCAACTCTACATCAAGATGCAACAACATATGTGCAACGATGTGATACTTGTCAACGAATGAAATATCCACTTAGAAGAGATGAAATGCCACTGAAACCCATGATGAGTGCCAGAGCCTTTACTAAATGGGGAATAGACTTCATAGGACCTATTTGCCCACCAACTAAAGGATCTCATGCTGAGTACATAATTGTAGCCACAAACTATTTGACCAAATGGGTTGAAGCCAAAGCAACCAAGAAAAATGATGCAAGAACTACAACCAAGTTTCTCTTTGAGAACGTTTTCACTAGATTTGGACGGCCGATAGAAATTGTGAGTGATAGAGGCACGCATTTTGTGAATGAAGTAATAGAAGCCTTACGGAATGAATTCTTGGTAATTCATAAAAAATCTTCCCCATATCACCCGCAAGCTAATGGACAGGCCGAAAGTTCAAATAAAATCTTGTGCACAGTTCTCACTAAAATTGTGAACAATGGTAGGTCTGATTGGGATAAACAATTACATCATGCTTTATGGGCATTCCGAGTAGCCTACAAAACCACCATAGGAACTACTCCTTTTAACTTAGTGTATGGACAGAATGCTATTTTGCCAATTGATTTCTTGATACCCACTTTCAGAGTCGCAACAACTTATGAGTGGACGGGACATGAACTACCAGCTCAATTGGATCAAATAGAGAAGTTACATGAAACTAGGTTACAAGCGGTAGCAAGGATTTATGCTACAAAAAGGCGACAAAAAGCCTATTTTGATGCTCATGTCAAAGATAAAAACTTCAAGGAAGGAGATTTAGTTTTAGTATATACTCTGAAACAACATGCTAAGAAACTGCAAAAAAGGGGATATGGCCCGTTAATCATCAATCGCATATCCACAAGCGGAGCCATCAGTTTAGCAACCCTAGATGGGGACGTATTGCCAAACTATATCAACGGATGTGGAGTGAAAAAATATCTAGAGCCATTGAATGAAGAGATAATGTCACGATTAATAATGGGTAAAAATAGGCGCATGGAGGAAGAAAGAATACGAGAAGAAGCTAGACAAGAAGCACTAGAGCGAATCAGAAAAAGAAAAGAGTGGATGAGAGAGAGAGAGAGAGATGAGAGATATCGGCTAGGAGAGGAACTCGTCCCAATGGCTAACTTTAGAGCCACTAAAAACCTAGGACAGCAAATGACGCAATCTTATTTGAATTTGGGTGCGGGATCAAAAGAGTACCACTTAGTGGATGCTCTCATTGATACAGGAGCTGCTATAAGCTGTATCAAATTTTCATTGACTCAGAAACTCAAGGAAGAATTACGTCCATCTAAGGCACAAGTGATAGGAGTAGGAGGGAAAATCACTCAATGTATAGGTGAGATTACCTTACCTCTACATCTTGGAAACAACACAATGGAACAAAAACTCTTCGTATGTCATGACCAGGACTTATTAGAAGAGCTTGTGTTAGGCCAAGATTGGATATATGAATATGAAGTGACTATACAGTTGGCCCTAGGATACATCTCGGCCAAGATAGGACATCGTGAAGTATTCAACATGCTAGATGAGCGACCAATAAAAGCCAAACGCATAGAACCGAGAACTCACTTAAATAAGCACAATGATGAATGTATGTTCTCTCACACTATGGAAACCCCTTCATCGAATACTTCATGTGAGGACACAACGAATCTCAAGTGCACACAATCTTCTGATCCAGTAAATCACATGATTAGTGTCCTATCCAAAAATAGCCTCAGTGAGGAACTAAGTACCAGAGAGACAAGTCAGCAAGACCCTTACAAATCAGCACACATCAGAATATACCCCATTCCTTACACTAGACAGGCTTGGATCCGAAAAGATCAAGTGAAAGCGTATCTTCAACAACAGAACTACTCATGACATCAGAAGGAACGATATAATAAAAATACACACCATTCTGGACACCTGGTTCCAAAAACAATTGCTCGAGTATGGATTCCTAAGAAGGTGGTAACTGCTCAGCCGGCCCAAACACAAATATGGATTCCCAAATCATGTACTCAAATGACAATCATCAAAACGGATGAATCAAGGCATAAGGAGAATCAGTATGATCTTAAAGCAAAACAACCAAAGATGAACAACTACAGGACAGAGCAGAAGTCTACATACACATAAAAAATCATTCCAAGATTCGAAAAGCAGACAAGGCAAAAGCACCACATGACAAGCACCACATTCACCATGAAGATTTGGAACACAATCAGGCCCAACAGAATAAAGCAGATTTGGATGCCGAAAGACCAGACAAGCTGTATACTTCTACCAAATAATTTGAGTTGCACCCATTTGGAGTTACTGGAAACCAAAGTATGCATGATAGGGCCACATTACAAGGCCAAGCATTCGGCACAGTTTTCCTCTATTTCAGGATAGTGAAGCACATTTCCCCTCGGGAAATAGGAGAGCACTTGTACATAATCAAAGAAAATCATTCAAAAATTAATAACCGCTTTGGCTATGAACTAACTTTTCTATTTTGCTTTCAGACAAACATATAAAAACATCTAAAAGTATGAAAAATTCCGGATATTACCTTTCTCACACCCACGGGAAAGGGATGACACAATTCACGCGGAGCATTGCCAATCTTATGAAAGACAAATGAAGGATGATTTTTTATACCATCTTGCTACTAATTAATACTCTATATCGAGTGCAGATGGCATCGTCTAATTCTGAGGCTACGCAAGAAGAAGAGATCCTGCTTCTTCCCTTGGAATCGATAACTAAGGCAAGAGGTCATTGGTTTTAGGATGACCAACCAGTGTCCGAACCCATTTTCATGGCAACCATCAAGATTATGGATAGGGATCACTACTTCCCTATCATGTCACAAGATTTCAAGACTATCATACAAGGATTACCGCGCATGATGGATGTCTGGACACAAGCAGGAATTGATGCATTCCTAAGACTGCCAATCTATCTGCCAGATTTCCAGAGATGTACACAAGTGATGAATACACTACAGTCTCCATCAAATAAAGCATCAGCCCGGAAGCAAGGGTACTTGACAAAGTTGGTACCTGGAAAACAATTCAATTCACTCATGAGCTAATTAATAGAGGTTTCGTATGGAACCAAGAGGGACTCACGAATGTCAAAGATGAATGTCATGACCCGAAAAAGAGAACATTTTTGGAAATCAACAGAATGGATATTGAAGACTGTGTTTGCCTAGTTCACCAGCATTTTTGCTTTCCGAGTATGCATAGATACACACCACCTCAAAAGATTATTGTGCAACTACTCGCACACGCTATGAGACAAGTGGGAAATAAAGTAAACATGACTCCATATGTTCAAGACCGCCTATTTGAAGCAAAGAAGAAGTGGGGTCAGAAAAAGTTTCTGAATGGTAGTTCGGCCTTGACCCTACTCATTTACGAGGCACTTGACATGAAGAATTGTTTACGCTTGATGCCGACATCAACGGAGTTAGCGAAATATGCCAAGTCAGCGACTGTTCCAAAGAAAAAGAAAACATCCATATCTATTGAAGAAGTGGGAACCAGTTCAAAGAAACCCATGAGGGGGACTAAACGCTTAAGAGAGGAAGAAGCTCAAGAGACACCACAATCAAAGAGGACCCATACACTGCCAAAGATTTCTATGATGCAGCAGCCAATCACCAAGAGAGACCTCTCTGCAGCCTTGGAAGAAACACATCAGTATATGCGGGGCCAAGTAAATTTGAACATTCAAGGTCACCATTACAGATACGCAAGCCAGGAGAAGAAACACAAAGATAAAGAACATACTCCAGAACAATCGGCCAGATACAAAGAATTAGGGTTAGAAGATTCGAGCTTTGATGAAGAATCCAGTCCAGAGAGAGACACCTTAGACACTGATATATGAATGGAATTGAACAACGAAGAATGGATAGAAATAAATCAGGTGGAAGTCACACCTGACAATCAACAACAAAAAGCACAAGAACACTTGATTCAATTAAATGATCATTCAAAGATAAGCATCAAGGAAGTACCAATAATTAATAAAGATGTAGTGCCACCTATCAAAGAAGAAATACAAACTCCAGTGGACAAGGACTCAGGCATGCTACAAAATAAGGAGCCAATTGTGATTGAGGTACCTGATGATACACCTCAAGGTAAAATTGACCATAGGGAGGCTGAGCCAAGGATTCAACTTCATATTAGGCATCCTCATGACACTACTTTACATGTGGCGAAAGGAAAAGATATCACAACAGGTAAAGAACCTAGTATTCCTACCACATGGTTAAATGTGGATGTAACTCAATTGAAACCTGCTGTAAAGCAAATGATACAAATGGCCATGGACACGCAACAGCAAATGATGGACACAGATGCGGATTATGACAAGGCCATGAGGGAAAAGAATCAGTTTCAAATAATGAATGAACAATTGTCTGCACAACTCATTCAGGCCCAACAAGAAATTTCAGCTAAGGATACGGAGATAACCGCAGTTCAAGAGCAATGTAATACATTGATGAAACAGCATCAGCAACTCCAAGCACAATGGACAAATTTACAAAGACAAAATGAAGCTAGTGAAGCAGATAAGGAGAGAATGAAAGCTCGAAGCAACTCGAAACACAACTAAAAGTCTACATGGAGGAAAATGATAGTTTACGCAGCTGAAATAAAGAGTTGATGAAGGCATTACTATATGACCAGCCTATAGAAAAACAAGAAACATCAGTCACTGAACAGAAGGAATTGAGAGATCAGAATGAGAAATATGCAGAATTGCTGAACCAAGAGCAATCCCTAAGGGAAGAATGGGAACGAAGATATGTCAACGAGACCAATGAACTTAAGAAACAACTGAACATTGCCCATGGAAAACTTGCAGTGAGTTACAGTGAAAACATGGATCATGTAGCAGAAATTGGTAATGAGCTGCTTACGGTTAAAGAAGCACTCAGAGAAGCTATGGAAGAAATTAAAGAGAAGATTGAATGCATAGCACAATTAGAGACCAAAGCAGAAGAGAAAGCACCAATCGGGACACCAGTAGAGTCGACAAAAGAAAATCCTACTGACGAGGTAGAGCTATGTCCTCTATCTCCCCCGATTTATAATTCTCCAATAAAAGAACAGATGGTGGAACCACATGATGATCATCCCATGCCGTACACTGTAGAAATAGGTCAGAAGGAACGGGCACTATTGGTGTCCCGATTGACAGAGAATTTTGAAAATAAAGTGATCAAAGTCATGAAGGAAGCAAAAATAAAGGGCAAAGACTTGGAAACCATATTGAAGCCATTCAACATTCCGTATGGATTATTGAAAGAGAAAACAAGACAATATATAAAGAAGATCACGCAGAAAAATCCAGACGAGCAGCTGCACTTTAAACATGACACATTTGCTTATACTCAAGAAGAATTTGAAGCTTCACAGCCTGTATGGAGAAGAAAGTTCTTGGAGAAAAATCCTACATTGCGGGTGCACTGACAAGCAGCACCATACTTATTACAGGTAAACCCTTCCTTTTTCCCAACACCACGTCGCCGAGACGCCAGAGAATTTTTGGACATGCAAAAGAATGGTGCTATCAATAAACAGTGGCTAAATTATCCGCTACTTCCAAGACCACCACATAATTATCTACCAACAGAAGATTACATGGTAAAAACCATCGAATTTTGGCTACATGTTTACGCAACAGTACCCGACTTAACTATCAAAATGACGAATAAAATTCTCAGCATGATCCTTACAGTTTTGAAGGTGTTCTAGCATGCGGACTATACATTTTTGAACTTCATTGGCATTAATCAGGGAACAGATATTCTCATTTTTGACTTGTCTGTTATGCCTAGCCGACCCACAATCATGGCATATTATTCTCGATTGATGTTTTTACCAAGTACATATATGCAAACATTCGAAGAAGCCTTTTTCACACGGTTTTTTGAAATTGATTCAGAAATCTTTTTAAAGATGTCATCCAATTTGAATGCCAGACTGGTGGCATATGAGCTAAGCTTCTTCGCTGACCATAGACAACCGCCACATGATGGTGTGAAAGCAGAACAGTGGAAGCAATTCATGATACGTGAAGCTAATCTGATTAATGAAACAGAGCAAAAAATATACAGAACATACTCCCATCGACTTCCAAAGCCTATCGGGGACGACAGAGTTCAGGAGGGGGGCAGTGTTGAGGGAGAGTCAAGCGAAAAGAAGAAAAGAAGAAGACAAAGAAAGAAGCTTCATTAAAAAGATCATATTTGAAGATACATCTCTGCAAGAAGCCCCACAGGGGCGCAACACCCATCTCTGCACAGAGCCCCGCAGGGGCACATATCAAGGAAAAGCATGTAGGTGGAAGGAGGAACCAGGGCCAAGAAAGTATCTATGAAGAAGTGCAAGAAGATATCTAGCAGTTCCGAAACCACAAGAAGTTCCTTCAACATATGGGTCTTTGGAAGGTCCAAATCGAAGGCTGAAGGATCACATCCTCATACCTTCCACTCGTGGCGTGCATGGCAACCGCACTTAACAAGCAACATAAATGCATCAGGCCCAGAGGATGTAAAAGAAGAATCAAGAAGAGGCCATCAAAACTGAACACCTATTTAACAAACAGGCAGAACTGACCAAAAGATGCATGCGGACAACAAACTGAAGACAAGAAGTAAAGCCTGTCAAGGGACGACAGAGACAAAGAGGGGGAGAGTGTTGCAGAGCGAAGAAAAGCACAAGGTAGAGAAAAAGACGGGCCCCAAAATTTTTCCGATTTGGACACCTTATTTTTGTATCATAATCATTTTGTAATATAATTTCCGATGTAAAAGCACTAGAGGAGTCCTCTAGATGCATCCCCACAGAAGATTAGTAGCTTACCCATGTAAATTAGTAGGGAATTAGCCTTTTAGTGAATAAAGTGCCGGTCTCTTGTGTGAAAGGACCATTTTTAGAGCACATGTATATAAGTCAATTTGTGACTCTTTGTAAAGACTTTTGGCCATTGTGAGAATCAAGAGCACAGAAATTCGAATTTGTGTCTTCTTCTCTTTGTATCATCTTCTTTGTGAGCTTGTATGTATGTGTGTTGCTTGAAAAGAGTGTTAGGAAGTGTTGTCTATCCATGAAAGTGTTTGTTTGTTGTGGTTAAGGTGTGTGTGAAGTGTAGGAAGTGTTGAAGTGTAGGAAGGTCATTCCCATGAATCAGTATTTTGCTCATAACTTGAAGCACAAGTGTCAGAATTGAGTGAAAATACCATGATTGGATGCGTCTTCTCGAGAGCTTCGAAAGGCATATGCTATTCGCTATATTCGGAGTTTGGAGTTGAGAGAAAAGATCAATTTACTGTTGGCAAGTATCGCGACACCCTTACTGACAGTTGAAGCTTGTTTGGATTAGTCTTAGCCTTGTTTGCACTCTTTGGGAAACTCGTTTGCATTGATCATCATTTGAATGCATGTCTTCATACACTCGGCTAGATACTCCTTGGATTAATAAATAAAGCGTGAATCCCCACTATATGCACTTGAGGGGGATTGAGGTATTGTCTCTTTCTCCACAAGTCCCTAGGTTGGAACTTAGGTACACATCTGGGAACCTAGGAATCTGAGAGCCTAGATGAACTCTGATATCAAAGCCCTAAAGCTCTGATACCAAATGTTGGAAATTTAGTAGGCCCATAAAGTCTAGGATCTACAACATATATTCAGTAATCTTCCAATATTGACAAAACATGAACATACCACACTTAATCATACAAATGATTAGACAAAGATAGAGAAAGATTAAACAACATGTGTAAAGTATTACGTAAGGAAGGCTTACTCACACTATCATATATACCAACGTTCAATGTACAATGTGGGAGCAAAACTCTCAACCACTCTATGTGAACAGAAATAGATGGATGAGTGAATGTACATAAGTCGGACACGTGTGTGAAAAGATCACATACTTACAAAAGTAGAAAAGAATGCTAACAAGTTTGCTGCCAAAATCCTCAAACTCATATGAACATATCTTCTCTAACACCTCATCCAAATATGCATAAAGCATACACGTACTGATTCTCTTGTACCTATGCCGAATAGGACTCCTCCTGATATGGACGTTACTGCTTCCATAAACTCCAAGTAGTACCTATGTGCATAAAGAGAATATGTACCTGAATTCTTAACACAAGATGTAAATCTTATGTTAACCACCATCCAATGTCTTTGAAGTAAACCGAAATCTTCATGTAGAAGACAATCTTCAAATACATCATGTGAATGGCAAATCCACACCACCAAGCTACTGATAGATAAGTCCTCTCCATAAGCAAGAGTGTGAACAAACTCTTCTTCTCCAAGAAGAACTCCATAGCCGCTCCTCAACATGCTCCAAAATAGCACCATGGTTGCACCATGTGCTAAGAAGCACCACCTCTATTGAGGGATCAAGCTTCCAAAGCTTGTGTTAGGTGAAGGATAATTAGATAATGAGCCAAACATGATCTTTTATAGTAGTTGGCTTCTCCAAAAGCTTCTAAAAAAAAAAACACTACGATCGAATAAAGCACCATAGCTTTATTCATAGGTGTTCGAAAAAATCAAACGCGATCCGTAAGAGCTGTCCACTGCCCATCTTTTAATAAAGCAAAAGCATAATGTTGGGGGGATTCTTGGACAAGAAGGGGTTTGAGTGTTTGTAGGAGAAAAGGGAAAGACAAGAAGAAAGATACACACTGGAAGCCTCTATCAATTGATTATAACAAGAAAAATACAATGGCGATGCACAATACAATCCAATGCTTCTGTGAAAAATCCCACAGAGTGCTCAATTACAAAATACCAAATACCCAAGGGTCTTGTTGCTGCGGGCCTTCTCTGCACCAGACCTCCACCTTCTCCAAGCATGCACTTGTGCACGCCTTGCACCAAGCTTTCAATAAGGGGGAGGGATGGACACCTTCTGTCGGCACACCCACAGCTTCAATGAGACCTTGGGATCCTTGGGTGAATAGCTTAACACTTCGTGCATGTTGCCTTCTACATAACTTTGTACAACTTCAAGGAGAAAGTGAGCCCACAGAAGAAGAAGATTCTTACCCAAATAACAATCAAGAACCATACCATTCAGAAATCCAAGGCGTCATGAAGAGGCTTCACGGCTATGAAATGCTCTATTTAGAGACTTCATTGAGAATCATGCAAATACATCATAAAAAGGTGATTTGTAATGTATTTAAATAAGAAAATTGTGTTGTGTATTTTTATATGACTAACACTCTTCTTTTTTTAGGTTGGACATGGACAGAGAAATTTGTTAAAGATTGAAGAATCTCATTGATCTTGACAAGAACGTAATTTTTATTTTGAAAAATGATCATGATCATTATGAAATGTAACTACTTCATACATTATTTTCCTAGCAATTCTCAATTTATATTCTTGCAATTCTCAATTTATGTTTGTGCTCGATTTATGTTATTTTCTTTGATGTATCCATGAATATCTTTAGAACTGTCTTTAAAAGATGGCCCTTAGTTATAAAAATAAATTTTGCATATTCATAATATATCTTGTATAATTAACTAAATTAATCATGAAATTTTACTAAAAAACACTAGTGACAACAGCCCATGTGCCCCTAATTCCAGTCGTCGGAAGTTAGGTGACGGTCATGCATGTGCCCCTAATTCCGATCGTCGGAAGTTGGGTGACCATCATGCATGTGCCCTTAATTCTGGTGATTGGAGGTCATCGGATCTATCATGCATGTGCCCCTAATTCCATCCGGTGACCCAAAAAGTGTAATCCGGCCACCTGAAACATTTTGCATGTGCCCTCCCTCTCTCTCTCTCTCTCTCTCTCTCTCTCTCTCTCTCTCTCTCTCTCTCTCTCTCTCTCTCTCTCTCTCTCTCTCTCTCTCTCTCTCTCTCTCTCTCTCTCTCTCTCTCTTTCTGTCCTTCATTCTCTGTTTATGTGCTATCACCCATAGTGTGATTGCCTTGATTGACGTTCCCAGTACGCGTATATTCTTTTGAAAGAACCACTCTACAGGTGAATGGGCATAGTACCTGCAGGACTCAAGTATTCCACAAAGTAGGAGTTAGACAAGGTCACAACTGGTTTAGACTAGTCAAAGCTGTTATATGTCCAACTCTTACATTGCTTAGGGTTGAACACAATGTCTTGTGCTCAACCCTCGAGCTGAACATGTTTCCAAAGAGTCCCATGAAAATCTTTTGTTCCAAAAGTAACTCTCCATTCCTAAAACATAAGAATTCTTTACAACGTTTTTTTTCCTTTCATTGATAAAAACTTTTTTAATCCTTTCATTGATGAAAATTCAGAAGGCTTAAGTGAGAAATGGTTGATCCATGGCCTAGCTTAGTCATGTTACCGTATTGTGCTCTAGTCATATTGTCCAAAACACTTCTAGCTTGAGTATACTCCACAATTTGGTTTAGTATTCCAGGACATAATGTAGAAATGTGTATTGCAAGACAACCTTCCATTTATTTATAGTGTTGAAGTTTTTCTATACTGAAGAAGCAGGTTAGGGGTGGATACTTTTCAGGTTGGGATCCTCCTTGGAGAGGTGTACCCCATAACATTCTTTCTCGATGGAAAGTTGTTCACATGGTAGAGCCACATGCAAAAGCGATGTACCAATGTCAAACAGGACTATTCACACATGATAGAAATGTCGAAATCCACAAAGCAACCTATCTATGTATGAAGACCGCATGTTGCAAGATGGAAGTATACACATCCACAACAAGAGAGAGATCAAGCACATGTGTAGGCACCAACACACCATGCACACACAAACACACTAGTAGACAAAAGGTAAGTGCCCCAAGAAGCTCTTTATTTCTCAAGAAATGAGTACAAAGCTTAAAAAGAGTTCTAAACTTAACAAGCTAACCTCTAACAAATGAGAGCTCTTTCACATTTATAGATTTTAAAAGAGCTCTATGCATACTGTAATGTTCAACCAATGTTAAAAATTGGTATCAGGCTATTTGAAGGCTAAAATGAAGTTAGAAAATTACAAAAATCCCTATGAGGAATGTGGGGGGTAGGGATGGTTGATGCGACACAGTTTCATCACTTAGGGATTGTGCATTTCATCACATTGAACGTCGAGCACACACCATAATTTTAATGACACTAAAATCGATGCTATTTTCGAGGTTGTGATCAACATTAATTCAACCATCGCGTATGAGACACATTTGGAGCATCGCATATGCGACGGTAAAAAGTGTCACATATGTGACACTTAGTAATATCACATATGTGATGGTTCAGAGGATCGCAAATACTATGCGTGCACATTGCTTATGCAACAGTTGCATTTGACCAAAATAAAAGAAAATGCATGGCTCCTCAATCGTAATTTTGCATGCATCTGATCGAAGAATGATTCAACGTTCATATTTGCGATGTGCATATGAGCTCGAGCTCTCTCTTTCTCAATCTCTCTCTCTTATATTCTCTATCTCTATTTGTCTCTCTCCCTCCCTCTCTCTCTCCCTATTTCTCCCTCCTCTTTCAATTTCTCTCTCTCTCTCTCTCTGTTTTGATTTCTCTCTCTCTTTTCTTTGTCACAAGTTATTCAAGAAGTTCATTGATCATAATATATGGCTAATTATTTTAAGCATAATTTCATTGTTTTTATATCAATTAAATTGTTTTATTTTCATTAATTTACATACTCACACTTACACATTCACATGCACATATACAGATAACATGCACATGCATGCTCACACATGCACATCCATATACACGCACACATACACATGCTTAAATGCATACACATACACATGCACATACACACACATACACTTATACATACACATACACATTTAAATGTTAGTGCAAATAAGTCCAAGCCTACATACTTGGACAATTAGCATTTATATCATATAGTCACATATGACTAGTTCCTTCTAAAAATCAATTTACTTTTATCCTTGTAAAAGTGCATATGTTAACTGCACCACTTCACGTGGAGCTACGATGAATCAAATCTCAAATTAGTTGTTAGTTGATTGATGAGAAATTAAGTCCTAAAGTTTAGGATTCACTTTATGGTAAGAGCTTAAATTTGAATTCAAAAGTTGGCTCCAACTCCAAGCTATAAAAATGGATCAAAATCTCACATGAGGATAAGCGTGATTTTGAGATCATTTGAGAGGGGTTTTCTGTGATTAGTGAGCTCACTCTATAGCTCTATCACTACCCTCACATTTTGCAATCATACATTACCAATGTCATTGTAATTCTATGTGATTTAATACATATACATTGGTCACATCTCCACTTCACTTCTCTATCAAGTTCATCTCAAAACAGTGATCTTCTCAGACTTGGTTCTCAGTGCATAGTTGTTCATTTGATGTGATTTAACATGTTATAGACTCAGCATAATGTCTATTTCATAGCTACAAAGTTTCATTTTCATTGTTTGTCTCAATCTTGAGATATCTTTATAACTCTACTCACTAGTCGGCATATTGTAGCAGCCTGAAAATGTCGGGATAGTCATCCAACTTACTAAGCATCATTCTCAGTATACACTTGATCATTTTTACTGAAATAACTTGTGATTGGTAGATATCTCAGTTAATTAGATACTCCCAAGAGGAATTTAATGAAGTGCTAGAAGGTTGAGAGCACTATTCATTTTACTCAACATGTGTAAAGACCAAAATAGCAAGTCTTAGCTCATAGTTGAATTTTCTACTCATATGTTTTGATCCATTGATTAGAGGATCATGCTCCAAAGCACTTAGGTGATTATTTGTGATTGTTGGGAAGCTCATTAGGTCTACTCTATCCTCCATAACTTTTTCTTTGTTGGTGTGAAACAGGATTTTGCAGCACCACCATCTCTAGAATCTATCCACCATCTCCTCCAATAGCAGTATCAGAGCAACATCAAGCAAAATGGGAGATGGATTTCCATCATTCATTGACAAATTGGACAGTAATAACTATCCAGCATGGTCCGTAAGAATGCAAGATTATCTCCAATGAAGAAGCTTATATGGATACATCTTTGGAGATGAGGAAATGCAATATTCAGAAGCAAACATGAACCTACAAGAGAAGAGTAAGAAAGGCTAACTACATGGTGTGCAAAAGATGCTCTAGCCAAGTCATATATACTTAACTCAATATCTAATTTCTTATTACCTCACATTAGGAATTGCAAGACCTCCCAAGGGACTTGGGAAGTACTTTCTTCATACTTCTCATCAAATACAAGGGTTAGGAAGAACCAACTTTGGATGGAGTTCACAACCTTGAAGAAGCGACCAAAGCAAAGTGTGGATGACTATGTGACCAAGATGAAGGATGTAGTTGACGAACTTTAGAGCATTGGAGAAGAAATAGAAGAGGAGTAGATAGTAAGGCAGATCATAAATGGCATCAAGGCTGATGATAAGTGGGAATCCTTTACCATAGCAATGGACCTATATATGGACATGCAAATACCTGACCTCAACACACTGATGGGACAACTCCTCACACATGAGACAAAGCTCAACAAGAATGGAGACAACTCTAGAGGTAATCAATCTTCTACCCTTTACATAGATAGAAATAAAAATAAAGATAAAGGCAAAGCTAAAAAGAATGACGAAGAGGCAAGTACCTCTCAAGTCAAATTCAGAGGTAAAGGAAGAGGTACTAGACGAAGGGGCAGAGGAGGAAAGCAAGGTAGAGGAGATCATACAACTCTCCACCTTGTAATATATGTGGCTTGACCAATCATATCACAAATGAGTGTTTCAAGAACACAAAGGATCAGAGAGGAAGAGGCTTCCATAGAGGAGGCTATGGACAATCCAGAGGCAGGTTCAACAATGGAGGAAGCAATTACCATCACAACTACAACCAAGGCTACAACAACAAGTATCAAGGAGTTCTTAGAGGTAGAAGTGATTATAACAACTATACAGAAGACCAAGAGGATTCTCTATTGATCATGAACATGATATCCAAGCAAGGTAAAGATGATGAGCATCTTTTTTATATTGATTCTGGTTGTTCCAATCATGTGGTTGGAAATATAGCATTGCTATATGATCTTGAAGAACCTAAAGGGAATCATGAAGTCTAGATAGGTGATGATACTAGACACTCTATTAAAAAGATTGGAAATATTAAAGCATCTAATGGTAATATGAACCTTTTAAGTAATGTATTATATATGCCAACCATAATAAAAAACCTAATCAGTGTTGGGCAGATTGTTGAAAAGGGAGGTTATATTCACAAGGCATAGAGCATATGTGGAGGACCCTCAACAAGGCTTCAAGAGGACTGCAAAAGATGAGAAATCTAGTAGACTTTTTACATTTGAAGTTGAAGATACTAGAAACATTGCACTCTTCAATCACAAAGATCAAACCCTACCTAAACTAGAGATATGACATAAGAGACTAGGTCATATAGATGAAAGAACACTAAAGCAAATATGCAGGGATCAGAGTGTGCTTGGCATTCCAAATGTGTCCAAGCAACACATGATTTACAAATATGGAGCATGCCAATTTGGCAAACCACATAGGCAACCATTCAACAAAAAAGGATACATGTATGAAGACTACTTGGAGCTTGTGCACATAGATGTGTGGGGTCCTAGCAGAGAGCCATCAATCTCAGGATCAAGGTACTATGTTTCATTGCAAGCAATTTTCCACTATCGCTTTGAGCAATTTTCTCAGAGAGCAATTGCATTGCAAGCAATTTTCCACTATCACTTTGAGCGTCCCTAGACGACGATGCTTCTATTGATGGTATTTGAAAGCACTACATAAGCAACGGTCATCATTGATTATGCAACTCAATTTCTTTTCCCTTTTGAGCATTGCTTACATGATGCTGGATTTAAATAGCATTGTATAAGTGATGCTGCCTATTTTTTTTTGAAAATTGGGTGCATTGCTATGCCCCCTTATTTCTTGTACTGATCATTTATCAAGATACTACTTATGCCCCTGAAGCTTGACTACTATTCTACTTTTACAGTGTGGTCCACTTTATAAGAAAACTATGGTTTTATCCCAAAAATATGCATTTTTAGAAGTATTTGGGATAAAAAATAGGGAAAAACCTGTTCAAAGGAGGGGTTTGTGTCTAGAAGATTTGGTAGATTCTTTTATCCTTCACTTCTATGCTTGCACAACCGTTTTACCATAGTCCTAGTCATTTGAATAAGCCTTGATCTCTTTGATTTTAGACTTTTTGGTTGCTTTATTATGTCGAGATGTTAGGTATTGGATGTGAACATTGTATTGAGTAGTGTAGATCAGAAAAACCTCTTAAACAAGTAGATTACAACCTCTTGGAAACCATTCTTATATTTTTTTTAATATATTTGTTGTGTATCCTCAAAAGAAAAAAGGAATGATGTGCTAAGGAAAATAAAAGGATTACAGAATGAGGGTATGTGTGAGTGATTATGACCTCTTAAGGAAGAAAAGATGGAAGAAAAAAATAATAACAAGGTGGATCAAGATTGGAGGATTGCATATGATGTGAGAAATAAAAGAAGGGAAGCTACTTCCACCAATTGAAAATAGAAGAAAAATATAAGAGATAGATTGTGAAAGTAGTCATAAGTGTTATATAAACTCAATACTCCACCCTCTAAGTGACGACATCTAAGTTGTAAGGCCATCATTATGAGGAGAACCTATTGTGAAAGCCCAAACATTTTGGAACCCAAACTTCTAAGTTAGATGACTATGTGTGACCATTGATGGTAATAGATGATCTTTGTGATCCTAGCCATTAGGTTAGCTAGAGCATAAAATTATGGACCATTGGGTTACCATTCAAGAAAAAAGTAAAGGCCTTGTGGTGGTGCATGGTTTCCCTATAGAACCTTAATGGGGGGTGTGCAAAAGGGAGCTTGCCCCCATTCTACAACATCGAGGGGTTCTATCCCCTTGGCCCCTAGGGCTGACACGATAGGACTTCTACTCATTTTGATATTGATAGATTATATGTTTTTTTTACTAATTTGTCTCTCTAGAATACTTTAAATTTATCTATATTGAATCCCATTGTAAAAGCTTAAGCATGGCCCATGTGTAGCTCTACATAGCATTGTGCACTAGTAAGCCCTTCATCTACAGTCTGTCAAAACCACCATCTAAGCTCCATATTGGGAGCGCATGGGTGAATAAAACCATCTTTTTATTGCATCGATCTTTGAGTTTTGAGCATTTGAGTTCTCTATCTCTTAGTGTGCATCTCTTTGTCAGCATTTTTCCTAAAATCTAACTATTGGTCTAGTCTATTGTGCTATTTTCTCTTAAATGGTACTAAACCTCAAGAGGTTCTGAGTGGTGCAGAAGTAATAATCCAGACGTTGTAGAGCATTCAATGAAAAAGAGAGAGAAGTTTTCAAGCAGTGCATCAACATCTATGAGTGGGAATCAAGGTGGTTTGTCAATAGGAGTAGGTCAAACACAAGGAGACACAAGGATGATCCTGATCATCCCAACATTGTGGATATGACCACTAGTTTTCATGGAAGGTAATCTTGATGGTATGAGTTAAACCCTATGGACTTCTCTCCTTGATTCATATGAGCTATTGGAGATTGATCTTGAGATTTATCATAATTCCCAAGAAACATCTCATCCAAATAATCTTGGTTGAATGATTTCTCTTGATGTTGATCTTCTACATGCTTGGAAACATAGAAACATATCACTCTAGTTACAAGTACTAGTGAGAGTGTTCTTACTCTCATTCAACAAACTACAAAGGCTTGTGAAGTATGACACATATTGATTAATCAATATAAAGCTCATAATCACACATGGCTTGAAAACTTGAAGAATCACTAGTAATAGAAAGTTTTGCTGATGTAGAGATTGCAGAGGTATTCATCACTCACATAAAGGATCTATGAGATCAAATGGTAGGAGCAGGTGTACAAAAGTGAAGCGAGGATCTATCTTGGTGTTTTCTTTGAATATATCAAAATTTGATGGTTTGGTAACTGCTCTCGATACTCAAATCAAACCTCAATCTCTGACTTTTGAAGAATTCAATGCCTTACTCATGGAGGAGTTGTGGCTCAAGGCAAGGAGTGGTGGCAACAATGCATTCACATCAAATGCCAAAGGAGCCAAAGCAGAATCTTTAAGAGATGGAGACAAAAAGAAGAATGACAAAAACAAGTTCAAGGGAGACTGTTTTGACTACAAGAAGAAAGGCCACAAAATTCAAAATTGACACATCAAGAAAGAAGAAGAGAAGAATGACTCTTCAAAAGGTGGCAAGGAAAAGGAGTCTGCCAACATGTAGAAATAGAGATTGAGTTATTTATTATGATAGAGAAGGTATGCTCCTTAACTGAAGATTCAAGAACACATGACTCATGGATGTTTGACAGTAGTGCCCCTCATCACATGATGAGTAGAAAAAAAACTTTTACAGCTCCTTACAACCTCTAAAAGGAACCCATCTTTGTAAAGCTATACAATAATGCAAGATGTCCTTTGGAGGGAAAATGTACGATGTCTTTGATTAGATTTAATGGGGATATCAAGAAAGTTTCAAATGTGTTGCATGTTCAACAAATCAAACAAAGTTGGCTTTCGGTATCTTTCAATAAGACATGAGCTAAGATTATGGATACTAACAACAACATTGTTGGGAATATCATAAGGAGGAACAACTTGTATGAGTTTTTTGCTCTTACAAACACTACAAGCATGGGCACAAGTAGGCTATGGCATGAGAGATTCAACCATATTGTATACCTTATACTAAAAAAGATGCATCATAGCAGTATGGTTGCACACTATCATCAATTTTAGACATGAAGGGACCATGTGAAGCTTGCATGATGGGGAAGCAAGATAAGATGGCATTTCCACATAAAGCAAGAATACAACAAGCTATCCTATAGAGTTGGTGCATGTTAACTTGTGCGAAAAAATGCCTACAAAATCCTTTAGTGGATCGTCCTACTTCATGTTATTCATCGATGAATATAGTAGAAAAATGTAGGTGTACTCCCTTCACAGCTTTTGATGAGTTTAAAGAATGGTTTCAGCCTGTTGAAATTAAAACACGGAGGAAGATGAAGAAATTCAGGACATAACATGGTGGTGAGTTTACATCAACAAAGTTTGAATATTTTTACTAGAGTAAAGGAATCAAGAATCGAATCAATATGGTACATATTCCTCAACAAAACGGTGTTTTAGAAGGTCGGAATTGAACCATCATGGAGATGGCAAGATGCATGTTGAAGGGAAAGGGTTTGCCAAATCAATTTTGGGCAAAGGCTATCAACATTGCTATCTACATCGTGAATCAAAGTTACACCAAGGCACTTGATGGAAAGACTCCACAAGATTCTTGCACTAGTAAAAATCCATTTGTTTCCCGTTTCAAGGTATTTGGAAGTGAATGTTATGTAAATGCTCTAGATAGGGAGAGAAACAAGCTTCAACTATAAAAGCATCAAGTGTATCTTATTAGGATACAAAAAGGGTAAGAAGGCTTATAAGATTTATGAGCTTGAGGCTAAGAAGATCATGGTGATTTGTGATGTGGTGTTTAAGCAGTAGTAGCCACATGTAGTGGACAAGGAAAAGAGAGCTTCCACTTAATCATCAGGTAAAGTGGGCAATCCACTATGAACATGGCCCAAGAACTATCCATTCTACACAAGTGAATGAAGCATGATCTTTAGATGTTGAGTCTGAAAGTCACCAACTTTTCATCACCCAAGCATAATATCCATTTCCACCTTGGATGACACAAGTTTATGATTCTAAAAACCCCACCCCATAGTCACTAGACCATGTTGTAGATGGACCAAGGATATCACAGAGAATAGAGTATTAGAGACAAGCAAGCACCCATATTCTGAGTACAACCTTCATGGCTGAGCTTATTCAAAAACAAGCAAAGGAGCCAACCAATTTTAAAGAGGCACTCTAGGATTTGAATCGGAGGCTACCATGCAAACAAAATATGGAAATATCATGAAGAATGGAACTTGAGAGCTAGTGGATCGACCCCCTAAGCACAAAGTCATTGGCACCAAGTGGGTCTGAAAGCTAAATTACAAGGCTGATGGTACTTTGGAAAAGTAAAAATCAAGAACTGTTGCATAGGGCTACTTACAAGTTGAAGGGATTGACATTTTTTGAATCATTTTCCATGATGACAAGGATGGCTTCTATCCTATTAGTAGTAGTTGTGGCTGTACATAAATGATGGTAAGTCTATCGCATGTATGTAAAACCATCATTCCTGAATAGACAACTCATGGAGAAGGTATATGTGACTTATTAAAATAAGCACAATTTCAACATGCTTTAAGTTAAAGCTCTCATTAAGGACAATAAAGTCTACTACTTGAGATAAACTAAACTCATGTGGCATAACTATATGGCTTCATATACTCTTTTGTATACTCACATATTTGGACATTTTCTATTATACCATAGCATTAGTATTTATTGTTGATATATTTAGGTAGTGATGTGTTTGAACACACTAGGACCATGAAGGCACTTTTCTCCCTCTTTAGGAGGTTTTTTTCCTCAGCTTGTATATACGCCTATGACCCTATTGGGTTACTTATCTTTGTACATTCTATTTATAATACATTCAGTATTGTGTGTTGTGCTCCAAGCTTCTTTTTCTTCCTTGTGCTGTTTGTGTGCTTCCATAGACCTCAAAATCCAAAAATTGATATTAGAGCAGGCCTCCGCTTCATCTAGGGCATCATCGACACCCCTCTAGTCATAGTCTTAGAATCACATGAAATTTGATGAGCATACTCAGGGTGATTATGAGATTAAAACAGCTTAGCTATCTGGTGCCAAAATCGTGATTTCAGCTTGTTTCGACCTCCAAACGCACTATAGTAGTGCTTGTGCAAGAAATTTCATCTTTTTGTGCCAAAGATATATACAAGTTTTGGTTCGCAAGTATAAGCATCTCCAAGTATGCTATAGATTTAGCAGAACTTGTATGCATAGTTCATTTCAACTTTTCTAGATACATTCATTTTTCTAAATCGGGGTATTTTAGTCAATGGCAATGGCTGAAAGTAGTGATATATCACGTATGTTGGTTGTTGAGGATAAGTTGGATGGTACGAATTACCCATTATGGGCTTATATGATGCATCATGTATTGGTCACAGTTGGTAAGATCATTATCACTACTGTTAATGGTAGTTCTTTTACATTGTTAGATGCTTTATTTGTGCCAGGGATCAAGAAAAATCTGTTATCAGTTTCAGCTTTAGCCAAGATTGGCTTGCTTGTGAAATTTGTTGATGACAGATGTACAATGATCTATCAAATGGCAACATGATTATTGCTTCTAGCATTTTATGTCATGGGATGTATAAGCTCATAGGCTATGAAAAATCTGTGAATGATTTAGCATGTGCAGTACATGATTCTCAGGCTATGTCAGATGCAAAGCTTTGGCATGCAAGCTTTGGTGATCGGAATTTTTCTAGTTTGCTATGCCTGCAGAACTAAAATGGTGTCCTCTTTGCCCAAACTTGAGACACCCGATAAACATGTATGTGAAGGCTCTATTTTGGGCAAAATGCAGCATTCCTCATTCCCAAAAGATGGTTCAGTTTGAGCTGCTCAAAAATTGTAGCTTGTTCACAGTGATGTCTTTGGTCTTATGCAGACACCCTCTTTTGGGAACTTGGTGACTTTCATCGATGATTTTTCCAAGCATGCATGGGTATATCCATTGAAAGCAAAGTTAGAAGTGTTTATGTGCTTCAAACTGTTTCTGGTTTTGGCTGAAAATTTGTTAGCATGTAAAATGGGCACCCTCTGTTCTCATCGAGGGAGGGAATATATTTCTTCATACTTAAATTCATTTTTGCTTGAACATGGGATAAAACATCAGTGTACATTGCCATATACACCTCAACAGAATGGAGTTGCCGAATGGAAGAACAGGTCACTCATGGAGATGGCAAGGTGTATGGTCAAGGGTCAGGCTTTACCACATAGTTTCTGGCTTGAGGCTATCATGTGTGCAACATATGTACTTAATAGATGTCCCACTAAAGCATTGCAGTCTATCACTCCATATGAGGCTTGGCATGGTCGCAAGCCATCTGTTGCTCACCTGTGTGTTTTTGGTTATCTAGCATATGCATTAGTGCATGAACAACACAGGAAATTGGATGATAAAGTAGTGAAATGTATTTTTGTTGGGTATAATTCTAAAAGCGAAGGCTATCATCCATAGACTAAACACATTTTGTTAGTTGTGATGTTGTTTTTGTGGAAGATGCTTTTTAGCAACTACTTTCATGTACTAAGGAGATATCTGCTAGCTCCAAAGACACGTATGATACTTTGTTGCCTCTTTTTACAGGTGGACAACCTAGCGTTGGTCCTAGTGAGGCAACTTCTTAGCCTCTAGAGGTTTCATGTGATGATGCATATCATTCTATTTATGATGTAGATTTACATGATGCACTTGTTGATGAGAGAGTTGATATTGGGGAGGCAAAAACTATGCTAAAATGGCTAGTGTAGACTGTGCATGACAAGTTAGATACACCTCTGTCATATCATACTTATTCAGGCTCTCATAGTGCCTCTTTTGCATCAGATTTCTATGCTATGGCTGCCTCTAGTCTTTGTGATGAGAATGAGCCTGTTTCGTTTGATGAAGCAAAAAATTCTGAAAATTGGATGGCTGCTATGCAATCTGAATATGATGTTGTAATGAAAAATGGTACCTGGTCTTTATGTGACTTGCCTCTTGGCAAGAAGGCCATTTGCGCTAAGTGGGTATACAAGCTTAAGCATAAGCCTAATGGAACAATTGATATGTATAAGGCTAGGCTTGTTGCAAAGGGTTATGTTCAGGAAAGAGGCATTGATTTTGATGAGACCTTTGCTCCTACTTGTCGAATGACTAGTGTTTGTAGCATCTGTGCACTTGCAGCTCATCATGGTTGGAATGTATATCAGTTGGACATTAAAACTGTATTTATGAATGGCGATTTGCATGAAGAAGTGTATGTTTTTTAGCCCCCATGGCTTTGTGTAGAAAGGGCATGAAAACTAGGTGTGCAGGTTAAAGAAGACATTATATGGTTTAAAGCAAGCACCACATGCTTGGTATGAAATGATACATGCATATCTGACTGCACATGGTTTTGAGAATAGTCCAACTGAAAGCACCTGATATGTTAAGCATGGCAATGATGTGCTTCTGATCATTACTATGTATGTTGATGACATGCTACTCACTAGTCCTCATGAGAAGCATATTGTTGATTTTAAGGTTGGTCTACATGCCTCATTTTAGATGTCTAATTTGCAGCATTTGCATCATTATTTGGGCATTTAGTTTATGCAAGTTGATGGTGGAATAGGTTTGTGTCAAACAAAATATATTGACACATTATTGCAGCATTTTGGACTTGAAGACTACAAACATATTGCCACTATGGAGAGAAGTTTAGGATTGAGTCTTCATGATGTTGGAGATGCATTTGATGTTGTTCTCTATTGACAGGTTGTTGGATGCTTGATTTATTTATGCATTACTCGATCAGATATTCAGTTTGTTGCATCACATATGAGTAGGTTTATGCATTGCATAAGTGTCAAGCATTGGCAACTGGTTAAGCGCATCTTTCACTACTTGAGTGGTACCCGACTACTTGGATTGTTTTATCCCAAGGGGGGATCACTACCGCCAGATTTGCATACTTTTTTTGACTCTAATTGGGCTAGTTGCTATGACACTTGTGTGTCCACTAGTGGTTTTTGCTTCATGTTTGGTAGCTCATGTATATCTTGGTTGAGCAAGAAGCAGCCTACTATGGCCACTTCTAGTTGTGAGGTTGTGTATAGGGTAGCTTTCACAGGGACTCTTGAGTGTGTGTGGCTCAAATTCCTAATGGTTGTTTGGGTGTTGGTCAGCCGTCTGCCACCACCATCTTCACGAACAGATAGAGCGCATTGGTAGTTGTGAAGAACCCTATGTTCCATGCTTGTACTAAGCACATTGAGGTGCATTATCATTATGTCAAGGAGAGGTTCTCTACTGGAGAGGTTAGCTTGGCATATGTGCCCATGCAGGAGAACATTGCAGACCTTTTCATAAAGGCTCTACCTAGGGATAAGTTTGAAGGTTTCCACAAAGCTTTGGGCTTAGTTCCTTTCTTGGATTGATTCCACATAGCTTGGCACTTCCTTATACATGAGTGCTAGCTCCTTAGTCACCACATCACTCCTAGGGGGATTTGTTGATATATTTAGGTAGTGATGTGTGTGAACACACTAGGACTCCCGGCGCACTTTTGTCCCTTTGTAGGAGGTTTTTTCCCCCGGCTTGTATATACGCATATGGACCTAACGGGTTACTCATCTTTGTACATTGTAACGGTAATACACTCAGTATTGTGTGTTGTGCTCCAAGCTTCTTCTTCTTCCTTGTGTTGTTCACATGCTTCCGCAGACCTCAAACTCCAACATTTATTTAAGGTTATAATTGAAGCCTTGAGACCATGACTCGAGTGGTTGGATTCTCCTACTAACATGAAAATCATTTATGAATTAGATTTTATCAACTACATGTCCTAGAATATAGCAAAAGAGAATATGTCAAACCAAACTCACGTTCATGAGGTTTATGAGATGAAATTGATTGTTGGCATTCCTACAATATCATAAGGAGGCTTGTATAAGTTTATACAACCACTTTAAACACTTTTACTACATAGAGAAGTGAATAGAATGAAGTTTGATTCACCTTCTTGCTCATTGCCCCTTCTTTGCATCTTCTTCTTCAAAATCAACAAGCTTGTTGAACTTGGTTCTCTTTACTCAAAAGTTCAATGCTCAAGACTAAGGATTCATTTTAAAGTTATAAGTGTATACTTTCAATATATGCAAGAATTTCTTATTTGGATTATTCTACTATGGAGATAGAGTGTTGATATATTTTGGTAGTGATGTGTGTGAACACACTAGGACCCTTAGGGCACTTTTTTCCCTCTTTAGGAGTTTTTTTTTTCCCGGCTTGTATATATGCCTATAACCCTAATGGATCACTAAAATTTGTACATTCACTTGGTAATACATTCAGTATTGTGTGTTATGCTCGAAGCTTCTTCTTCCTTGTGTTTTTCGTGTGCTTCTACGAACCTCAACGCCAACAATTAGTATCTAAGCAAGTCGTTGCTTCATCTAGGGCATCATCAACACCCCTCAGGTCACAGTCTCAGAATCACATGAAAATTGGTGAGCATACTCAGGGAAATTAGGAGTTCAAAATTGCTTTGCTCTTTGGTGTCAAAATTTGGATCTGAGCTCGTTTCAACCTCCGAATGCACTATCAGACTACCTATGTAGGAATTTTTGTCCTTTAGTGCCAAACATATATACATGTTTTGGTTTGGTAGTACACATGCCTAAAAGTTTTCTACAGGTTTAGTAGAGCTCAATAGGGTAGTTATATTCAACGTCTTGTGACAAAGTCATTTTTCTACATTAAGGTATTTTAGTCAGTGGCCATGGTTCAAAGTAATGATGTATTCCATATGTTGGCTCTTAAGGACAAGTTGGATGGTACCCATTACCCATTATGGGCATATTTGATGCTTTATGTATTGGTTGCAGAAGGACCACGGAATATTGTGTAGGCTATTGAAAAAGGACCTTCTACACCTCCAAATACATTTATTGAAGGTGATGCAAATGGCATTGAAGATGATGATCTTCAAATTCTTGTTCGTGTTACGGTTCATGTTGCACCTACTAGAGAACAACTTCTTTGGGATGGCAGAGATGCTCACGCACATGCATTGATAGATTTTTATGTCAAACTTGCCATCATCCCTCATATTTGCTCTTGCAAATTAGAAAAGGATGCTTGGGATACACTTACCACTTTGTACGAGGCAAGAAATGAGGCTCTTGTTGGTTACTTGGCAAAATAGTTGGAGAGTGAGGATATGAATATAGGAGATCTTATGGATAGTTTTTTGAGAAAGATCAAAGATTTGAAGGAGTAATTTATTTCTATAGATGAAGTCTTGCTAGATAGTTCACTTGGGCAAACCATTCTTAATGGTCTTCCAAATTCATATCAGAGTCTTGCTTCTACTCTTAAGTTGATGATGAAAGGCAATCCAAATGCCTTAACATTTGAGGAGTTAGTCTCTGTTTTGTTGCAAGAAGACCAATCCAAGCAGAACATATCCATTATGCATGTTTTAGATCAAGCTTTCTTAGCTAATCAGAAGGGCAAATGTAAATGGAGCTCATCTATTAGACAACAAAACTCTGCTAATTTCACATAGTTGAAAAAGGAAGACAAAGATGAGAAGGAATCAAAAAATCAAAAATTGTTTTGCAAATAATGTAAAGGAAATGATCATGTCATAAAGAGTTGTTCAAAACTAGCTGCAAAAGAGGCAATGAAAAAAGAGGAAAAGAAAAAAGACGCAAGAATGGTTGTTGTAGAGGCATCTACACCCAAAATAGAGTCTGTTAATCTTATGCAAAATGAAGAATGGACATTTACTATTGTTTGCAATCATGACCCATGTTCTCATGAACAATGTATTCAAATGTTTGGTACTTTGATAGCAGGGGCAACCAAACATATTACCTCGCAATTTAGTTTCTTTAGTTCACTTGAGCCTGCCCCTACAGGGTATACTGTCACATGCACCAACAACTCCTCTTATCTAGTCATGGGGGTTGGTAATATCATTCTGATTACTGCCGATGGTAGTTCCTTTACATTGTCAAACTTTTGTGTATGCCAAGGATCAAGAAAAACCTATTGCCAGTTTTAGCATTATCCAAGACTGGTTTGGTTGTCAAAATTTTTTATGATAGATGTAGAGTTCATGATATGTCAAATGGTGATGTTATTATTGCTTCTGGCATTTTATGTTATGGGTTGTATAAGCTCATAGACTATGAAAAATTTGTCCATGGCTTAGCATATGCAATTCAAGATTCTTAGGCTATCTCACATGCAAAACTTTGGCATGCATGCTTTGGTCATCTAAATTTTTCTAGTTTGCTACACCTAGAGAAATCTGAAATGGTTTCCTCTTTGCCCAAACTTGAGGCACCTATTAAACATGTGTTCCTCCTTCCCAAAAGATGGTTCTATTTGAGCTAGTAAAAAATTGCAGCTTGTTCATAGTCATGTTTGCGGTTCTATGAAGACACCTTCTTTGGGGAACTACCTTTATTCATGACTTTTATTGATGACTTTTCTAGACATGCATGGGTTTATCCATTGAAAGAAAAGTCTGAAGTGTTTATGTGCTTCAAATAGTTTTTGGTTCTAGCTGAAAATCTATCTACATGTAAAATGAGCACTCTCTGTTCGAGGGGGGATACATGTCTTATGATTTGAATGCATTTGTGGCTCACTGTGGGATAAGACATCAGTGTACAGTGCGGTATACACCTCAATGAAATGGTGTTGCTGAAAGAAAGAACATGTCTCTCATGGAGATGGTGAGGTGTATGATCAAAAGGTAGGGTTTACTACATAGTTTCTGGCTTGAGGCCATTATGTGTCCATCATATGTACTTAACAAGTATCCCACCAAAGCACTACATTATTCCACTCCATATGAGGCTTGGCATGGTCACAAAACATGTGTTTCTTATCTGCATGTCTTTGGTTGTTTGGCATATGGACTAGTGCTTGAACAACAATGTAGAAAATTGGATGATAAAGCAGTGAAATGCATTTTTGTTGGGTACATTTATGAAAGAAAAGGCTATCATCTATATCATCCACACACTAAACACATTTTGGTTAGGCATGATGTTTTCTTTTGGAAGATGCAATTCAACCATTACTTTTGTGTACTAAGGAGACATTATTTAGCTCCATAGGTATGTATGACACTTTGCTACCTCTTTTTACAGGTGGACGGTCAAGTGTTGGTCCAAATAGGAAATTTCATAGCCTTTATAGGTTCCACATAATGATGCACATCATTCCATTTTTTATGTAGATTTATGTGACGCACTTGTTGATGAGAGAGTTAATATAGAGGAGGCAAAAACTAAAGCCTAAGTGGTTGGTGAAGACTTTGGGAGATAGCAAATTAGATGCACCTCTGTCATATCATACTTATTTAGGCTCTCATTGTGCTTCTTTTGCATCAGATTGTTATGCAATGGATGCCTCTAGTATTTTATGATGAGATCGAGCTTATTTCTTTTGATGAAGTAGAAAATCCAAAAAATTGGATGGCTGCTATGCAATCAAAATATAATTCTATTATGAAGAATGGTACTTAGTCTTTATGTGATTGCCCCCAAGAAAAAAGGCCTTTGGCACTAAATGGGTTTACAATATGAAGCGTAAGCCTAATGGAACCATTGACAAGTATAAGGATAGGTTTGTTGCAAAAGGTTATGCTCAAGAAAGAGGCATTGATTTTGATGAAACCTTTGCACCCACATGCTGAATGACTACTGTTCATAGCATCTGTGCACTTGCATCCCATCATGGTTGGAATGTACATCTTTGGACATTAAAACTACATTTTTGAATGGTGACTTTCATGAAGAAGTGTATGTTTTTTAGCCTTGTTTTTTTGTGCATCAAGGGCATGAAAACAAAGTCTGCACGTGAAAAATCCATTATATCGTTTGAAACAAGAACTACATGCTTCATACGAAAAGATACATGCCTACTTGATTGCACATGGTTTTGAGAATAGTCCAACTGAGAGCACCTTATATGTTAAGCGTGTAAACGATGTGCTTTTGATCATTGTTGTCTATGTTGATGACATGCTACTCATTGTTCCTAATGAGAAGCATATTAATAATTTTAAGGTTGATTTGCATGCTTCATCTGAGATGTTAGATTTGGGGCATTTGCATCACTATTTGTATTCAATCTATGCAAGTTGATGGTGGAATAGATCTGTGTCAAACAAAATATAATTACACATTATTGCAGAGTTTTTGCTTTGAAGATTGCAAACCTATTGCCACTCCTATGGAAACAGGTTTACACTTGAGTCTTCATGATGCTAGAGATGCATTTGATGTTTTTCTCTATCAAAACACTATTGGATGCTTGCTTTATTTATGCATAACTCAGTCTGATATTCAGTTTGTTGTCTCACAAATGAGCACGTTTATGCATTGCCTAGGTGCCAAGCATTCACATGTGGTTAAGCACTTTTTCCACTTGAGTGGTATCTAGCTACTTGGATTGTTTTATCCCAAGGAGGCATCACAACTACTAGATTTACACGCTTTTTCTGACTTTGATTGGGTTGGTTGCTATGACACTCATGTGTCCACTAGTGGTTTTTGCTTCATGCTATGTACCTCATGTCATGAGGAAGGAGATAAGAAGAGAGCTCACACACACACTCTCACAATCAAAGAGAAGCACACACACAGATTGAGGCAAGGAAGAATGATCTTCCTCTTCTTCTTCTTCTTCTTCTTCTTCTTCTATTACATAAGAAGGAATGTACAAGAATGACCTAAAAAACAAGAATACAACTAGCACAATATATAAAGACCAGTACATAAGGAAAAACCTAATGTCCACGAATGAGTGGGCTAGCAAGAAACAAATGTGCCATCACTCTCGGTAGATAAATCCAATAAATCTCAATGAAGTGTCCCTCACATATACTAGCATGACCACTATACATGTCAGAGAAATGAAAAAGTGATCCATGTCATCCTGGATCATCACATGTTGAGCTTGATATCTCAATAGCTCATGCATATCTTGGTTGAGCACAAAGTAGCCTACTATGGCCACTTCTAGTTGTGAGGTTGAGTATAGGGCAACTTTCACAATGATTGTTAAGTGGTGCGGCTCAGATGCCTTTTGGATGATTTGGGTGTTGGTCAGTCTTCTACCACTAGTATCTTCACTAATAGTCAGAGTGCATTGGTAGTTGCTAGGAACCCTATGTTCCATGCTGGCACAAAACCACAATGAGGTGCATTATGATTATGTCACAGAGAGGTTCTTTGATGGGAAGATCAATTTGACATATGTGCCCACACAAGAGAACATTGGAGACCTTTTCACAAAGGCTCTACCTACAGATAAGTTTGAAGCTTTCCGTAAATCTTTGGGCTTAGTTCCTTTTGTGTATTGATCTCTTTCCACATATCTTGGCACTTCGTTATACATGAGTGCCAGCTCCTTGTTCACCACATCCCTCCTAGTGGGATTTTTTGATATATTTTGGTAGTGATTATTGGGCGTGTGTAGAAGTGCGAGAGACACACGAGAAGCACACACAAGGAGCACAAATGTAGCAAGACACATGGAGAAGACGATGGCTGGAATAGCTCTCTCTATTGAAAAATGAACTGAACTGAAGTAAGAGCTAAATAATATCCCTGAGTACAAAGTACCACCACATATGAGAGTATCAAGTATGTGGTAACATGGGGAAAAAACCTCTAGCCAGCACTAGAGTAAAAAGTGCCCATGTATAGGGAAAAGGTTCACATCAAAGCTACTTGAGGAACACATAAGTGTAACAAACCCCCCTAGAGCAAATGATGTGAACACATACAGGGAGTGAAAGATCAGCCCCCACAAGGTAATAAGCCTAAAGCTTTGCAAAAAGCTTCAAACTTTTCCCGTGGAAGAGCTTTGGTGAATATGTCTCCCACATTATCTTGTGTAGGCACATATACCAAATAAATATCTCCTACATGAAGGCGCTCTCTCACATGGTGATAATGCACCTCAATATGTTTGGTCCATGCATGAAACACTGGGTTTCGTGGTACAGCCAAAGCACTCCACTGTAGCTATGAAAATTGACCTATACTCTGCTTCACAACTTGATGTCGCCATTGTAGGTTGCTTCTTACTCAACCAAGATATGCATGAGTCTCCAAGGAAAAAGAAAACATCACTGGAACCCTCAACTGAGAACCTAAATCCTGTCTCAACTGGTGCAGAAACTGGCTTGCAATCCTCAAAGTCAAAATGCTGAAGTAGTTTTTCAACATACTTTGCTTGATGCATAACAATTCCCCCCTCAACGGATACAAACTGGATGCCAAGATAGTGTTGGAGTTAGACGTCTGTGGAAGCATGCAAACAACACAAGGAAGAAGAAGAAGCTTGGAGCACAACACACAATACTGAATGTATTACTAGAGAATGTACAAAGATAAGTAGCCCATTAAGGCAATAGGCATATATACAAGCCAGGGGAAAAAAACCTCCTAAAGAGGGAAAAAGTGCCCCGATGGTCCTAGAGTGTTCACACACATCACTACCTAAATATATCATCAAATCCCCCCTTAGAGTGATGCGGTGAACTAGGAGATGGCACTCATGTATAAGGAAGTTCCAAGCTATGTGGAAATCACTCCACAAAAGGAAGAAACCCCAAAGCTTTGCGGAAAGCTTCAAACTTCTCCCTACGCAAAGCCTTCATGAAAAGGTTTGCAATGTTCTCCTATGTGGGCACATATGCCAACATGATCTCCCCAGCACAGAACCTCTCCCTGACATAATGATAATGCACCTAAATGTGCTTAGTGCAAGCATGGAACACACGGTTCCTCGCAATTGCCAATGCGGTCTAACGGTCAATGAAGATGGTGGTGGCAGAAGACTGACCAATACCCAAATCAACCATAAGGCGTCTGAGCTACACACACTCAACAGTAGGTGTGAAAGATGCCCTATACTCAGCCTCACAACTGGAAGTGGCCACAGTAGGCTGCTTCTTGCTCAACCAAGATATACATGAGCTACCAAGCATGAAGCAAAAGCCACTAGTGGACACACGAGTGTAATAGCAACTAGCCTAATCAAAGTCAGAAAAAGCATGCAAATCTAGCGGTAGTGATCCCCACTTGGGATAAAACAACCCAAGTACCCGAGTACCACTCAAGTAGCGAAAGATGCGCTGCCTGCCAATGCTTGACTCCTGGGCAATGCATAAACTTGCTCATCTGTGAGACAGCAAACTGAATATATGGCCGAGTAATGCATAAGTAAATCAGGCACCCAATAGCCTGTTGATAGAGAAAAACATCAAATACATCTCCAGCATCATGAAGATTCAATTGTAAACCTGTCTCCATAGGAGTGGCAATAGGTTTACAGTCTTCAAGGCCAAAACGCTGCAATAATGTGTCAATATATTTTGTTTCACACAAAGCCATTCCACCATCAACGTGCATAAATTGAATGCCCAAATAATGATGCAAATGCCCCAAATCAAACATCTCAAATGAGGCATGCAAATCAGCCTTAAAATCAGCAATATGCCTCTCATGAGGACGAGTGAGCAACATATCATCAACATAAACCACAATGATCAGAAGTACATCATTAGCACACTTAACATATAAGGTGCTTTTAGTTAGACTGTTCTCAAAACCATGTGCAATCAGATAGGCATGTATTTTTTCATACCAAGCACGTGGTGCTTTCTTTAAACCATATAATGCCTTCTTTAACCTGCACACTTGGTTTTCATGCCCTTTCTGCACAAAGCCACGGGGCTGAAAAACATACACTTCTTCATGCAAGTCACCATTCAAAAATGTAGTTTTAATGTCCAACTGATGTACATTCCAACCATGATGGGCTACAAGTGCACAGATGCTCCGAACAGTAGTCATAGGGCATGTAAGTGCAAAGGTGTCATCAAAATCAATGCCTCTTTCCTGTGCATAACCCATTGCAACAAGCCGAGCCTTGTACCTATCAACTGTACCATCAGGTTTACGCTTCAGCTTGTATACCCACTTACTGCCATGGCCTTTTTGCTAGGAGGCAACTCACATAAAGACCAAGTACCATTCTTCATTATTGCATCATATTTAGATTGCATAGTAGGTTTAGCTTCAACTTGTATACCCACTTAGTGCCAATGACCGTCTTGCTAGGAGGCAAGTCACATAAAGACCAAGTACCATTCTTCATTATTGCATCGGCTCTCTCATCAATAAGTGCATCATGTAAATCTGCATCAGAAATGGAATGATCAGCATCATCACATGAAATCTGCAAAGGCTAAGAAGTTGCCTCATTAGGACCAGCACTAGATTGTCCACCTGTAAAAGAAGGCAAGAAAGTATCATACATGTCTTTGGAGCTAACAAATGTCTCCTTAGTACATGAAAGCAATGGCTGAATAACATCTTCCACAAAAACAACATCACGGCTAACTAGAATTCATTTAGTCTGTGGATGATATAGATGATGGTCTTTACTTTCAGAACTGTACCCAACAAAAATACATTTTATGCTTTATCATCCAATTTTCTGTGATGTTGTTCGGGCACTAATGCATATGCCAAACAAACAAAAACACATAGATGAGAAACATATGGCTTGCGCTCATGTCAAGCCTCATATGGAGTGATAGAGTGCAACGCTTTAGTGGGACACCTAGTAAGTACATATGATGTACACATGACAGCCTCAAGCTAGAAACTATGTGGTAAAACCTAACTCTTGGCCACACACCTCGCCATCTCCATGAGTGACCTATTCTTTCGTTCAGCAACTCCATTCTATTGAGGTGTATACGGCACTGTACACTGGTGTTTTATCCCACGTTCAGCTATAAATACATTAAAATCAAAGACATATATTCCACCCCTTGATCAGAATGGAGGCTACCCATTTTACATGCTGACAGATTTTCAGCAAAAACCAAAAATTGTTTGAAGCACATGAACACTTCGGGCTTTGCCTTCAATGGATATACCCATGCATGCCTAGAAAAATCATCGATGAAAGTCATGAAGTAAAGATAATTCCCAAAAGAAGGTATTTGCATAGGACCACAGACATCACTATGTACAAGCTGCAATTTTTGAGTAGCCTGGATTGAACCATCTTTTGGAAAAGACAAACGCTTCATTTTGTCCAAAATACAGCCTTCACAAACATGTTTTCTAGGTGCCTCAAGTTTGGGCAAAGAGGACATCATTTCAGATTTCTATAGGCGTAGCAAACTAGCAAAATTTAGATGACCAAAGCGTGCATGCCAAAGCTTTGCATCTAACATAGCCTGAGAATCATGTACTGCACATGCCAAATCATTTACAAATCTTTCATAGTCTATGAGCTTATACAGCCCACGACATAAAATGCCAGAAGCAATAATCACATCGCCATTTGATAGATCATGAACTGTACACCTATCATCAATAAATTTCACAACCAAGACAATCTTGGCTAATGCAGAAACTGATAACAAATTTTTCTTGATCCCTGGCACAAACAAAGCATCTGACAAAGTGAAAAAACTACCATCAGCAGTAGTCAAAGTTATCTTACCAACTCCCATAACAGGATAAGAGGAGTTGTTGGCGCATGTAACAGTATTGCATGTAGGGGCAGGCTCGAGTGAAGAGAAGAAACTGCACTGTGAGGTAATATGTTTGGTCGCCCCACTGTCAAGATACAAAACATATGAATCTACTGCAGACATGCACTGCGCATGAGAAGATGGATCAAAACTGCAAACAGTATTAAATGCCCATTCTTCTTCCTGCACAAGATTAGCATACTCTATTTTTGGTGTAGAGGTCTCTACAACAACCATTCTAGCCTCTTTCTTCTTTGCCTCTTTAGCAGCCAGTTTTGGATAGTTCTTTATGATATGATCATTTCCTTTACAATACTTGCAAAACAATTTCTACTTTTCTGATTTCTTTTCATCTTTGTCTTCCCTCTTTGATTGTGCAAAATTAGCAAATTTCTACTTACTAGTTGAAGAGCTCCATTTTCCTTTGCCCTTCTAACTAGCTAGGAAATCTTGATCTGCAACACGCATAATGGACCTGTTCTTCCTGGATTGATCCTCCTGCAACAAAACAGAGACCAACTCCTTAAAAGACAAGGCATTTGGATTTCCTTTCATCATCACCCGAAGAGTAGAAGCAAAGCTCTGATATGAATCAGGAAGACCATTCAGAATGGTCTGCGCAAGTGAGGTATCTCATATAACCTCATTAGCAAAAATCAATTGTTCCTTCAAGTCTTTGATCTTTGTTAGAAAAATGTCCATAGAATCACCTTCATTCATGTGCTCACTCTCCAACTCTTTTCGGAGATAAGCAACACGAGCCTCATTCCTAGCTTGGTACAATGTGGTAAGTGTATCCCAAGCATCCTTAGCTATTTTGCAAGAGCGAACGTGAGGAATAATGGCACGTTTGACAGACAAAGCTATCAATGCATGTGCTTGGGCATCTCTGCCATCCCAACGAATTTGCTCTACAGTAGGTGCAGTAGAAACCGTAGCACGAACAAGAATATGCAGAATATCATCATCTTCGACACTTTTTGCATCAGCTTCAGTACCTGCAATTGTAACAGTTGCAGGTGTGATAGGATGTTTTTCAACACCCTGCACAATGTTCCACAGTCCTTTTGCAACCAATACATGTCGCATCATATAATCCCACAACGGGTAGTTGGTACCATCCAACTTATCCTCAACAGCCAACATACGAAATACATCAGTGCTTTCAGCCATAGCCGGTGACTAAAATACCTTGATGCAAAAAATTGATTGTATCTCAAAAAGTTAAACGGAACTGCCCAGACAAGTTCTGCTAAAGCTGTAGCACACTTCGAGACGCTTATACTAGCGATCCAAAACAAGTATTTACCTTTGGCACAAAAAAGACAAAATAGCTTGCACAAGCATTGCAATAGTGCATTCAGAGGCCGAAACAAGCTCAGATCACAATTTCAGCACCAGATAGCAAAGCTGTTTTGATCTCGGAAATAGTTGAGTATGCTTGCCAAAAATCGTGTGATTCTGAGACTGCAACCGAAAAGGTGTTGACGACATCCTAGATGAAGCGGCGACCTGCTCTGATACCAATTGTTGGAGTTAGACATCTGTGGAAGAACGCGAATACCATAAGGAAGAAGAAGAAGCTTGGAGCACAACACACAATACTGAATGTATTATTAGAGAATGTACAAAGATAAGTAGCCCATTAGGGCAATAGGCGTATAAATGGTAGCTCAAAAGACCAAGATAAGTGACATCAAAAGTATGCTACAAATCAGCCATAAGAATGTCAAGTTTTGCATCACATGACCCAGTCAAGATTATGTCATCGATATAAAGAACAAGCACTATAAGATCAGCCCCATTTTTGCATACATAGAGTGTGCTTTCAATCAGACTACATGTGAAGCCAAGAGCAATTAAGTGCTGATGGATTTTGTCATACCATGCACGTGGAGATTGCTTGAGAACATACAAGGCTTTATGCAAGTGACAAACCATATGCTCTTTCCCTTTCATAGCAAGTCCAAGAGGTTGCTTCACATAAACCTCTTCTTGCAAATCACCATTCAAGAAGGCTTTCTTGATGTCCAACTGATGCACTTTCCAACCTCGATGGGCAGCCAATGCAACCACGGTAAGAATGGTAGTTATGCGTGAAGTAGGTGCAAATGTTTCCTCATAATCAATGCCATATTGTTGCGCATATCCTTTGGCAACCAATCTAGCTTTGTAGTGATCAATGCTACCATCAGATTTTCTCTTCATCTTATAAACCCACTTTGTACCAATGGCATTCTTTCCTTTTGGCAATTCACATAACTCCCAAGTAATATTCCTATGTATGGAATCCATTTATTTATTGCATAGCACTCATCCATTGTGGATCTTCATATGCATCTTCAAAAGAAAGTGGCTCTTCATTACATGCTATAGCAATAAGAGAATAATCCACAAAATTACTTGATGCATGGTGAGAGCTTGATCTTGTTCTACCAAGTAAAGGTGCACTCAATTTGTTGTCCTGCAAAGTTTGTTTCGGCCACTTTGGCATAGTTTTTGCACTCTTGATAAACATGCGTTCATTATGTAAAACATCTTCAATATGTACATCATGTGTGGGCTGAATTTCATTGCTCATTTTCAGCCATATTTTGACGCAAATGTTCAGCCATATATGCCTGGAAATTTTCACTAGTTTTGGCAACTTTTTGCTGAAAGATTTCAACCATGTTGGGCTGGAAATTCTCTTCATTTTTAGCACTATTTTGCTAGAATTTTTCAGCCCTTTGAACATTAGTTGGCTGGTCTACATGGCCATATCAAGTGCACCATTTTGGAACAAAGGCATGAGTGTATCGAACACATCTTGTGAGTTAACTGTTGGCTGTTTTTTGCATTCAAGTAGAGGGAAAACTGAACTTTCAGCAAATACCACATCTCGACTCACAATAATTGTGTCCATCAATGGATGGTACAAATGATATCCCTTACTTTCAGCACAATAACCAACAAATATACATTTCTTTGCCTTGGCATCAAGTTTGTGATGTTGTTGTGATGGCACAAGAGCATATGTCAAACAACCAAACACACGCATATGACTAATCATAGGCATATGACCATTCCAAGCCTCATAAGGAGTAATGACTCTCAATGCTTTTGTAGGGCAGCGATTCAACACATAGTTTGCACACATTATCGCTTCCATCCAAAACTTATCAGGAACATGCTTTCCTTTAACCATACATCGTGCCATTTCAAGTAGAGTTCTATTTTTATGTTTGGCAACACCATTTTGTTGAGGTGTATATGGCACTGTACATTGGCGTGAAATATCTCTTTCACAAAGAAAAGCATTAAACTCATGTGACATGTATTCACCACCACGATCCGTGCATAGAGTCAAAAGCTTTTGTGAAGAAAAATGTTCAGCCATAACTAAAAATGATTTGAAGCAAGAAAATTCCTCATTCTTTGCTTTCATAGGATACACCCATGTATGGCGAGTAGCATCATCAATGAAGGTAACAAAATATACATGCTTCCCAAAAGATGGAGTCTTGACGGGACCACATACATCACTATCAACAAGCTGCAATTTTCTTGTAGTGTGTGCATGACTATCTTTTGGAAGAGAAGCATGATGCATTTTCAAGAATGCAACCTTCACATGCATGCTTTTAAATGGACTCAAGTGTAGGCAAACCAATAACCATGTACTTCTTTTGCAAGTAAAGCAAACTATTGAAGTTCAAGTGACCAAAACGAGCATGCCAAAGCTTCATTTCAGCCATGGAAGAAGTATGAGCAACTAAGGCATTCGAGGCAGCCCTCTTGTATGTATCCATGTGATACAACCCATTACATAATGTACCGGACATCACGATAACATCGCCATTGTTGAAATCATGAACCATACATTTATCATCAACACAGTGTACATGAAGTCCAGCTTTGGCAATCAACGGAACTGAAATTAAGTTCTTGTTTATACCGGGCACATACAATGCATTTTTCAAGAGAATCACACCTCCATTTGTAGCTGTAAGCTCAATATCTCCTACTCCAATGATAGGATAAGAGGCATTGTTTGCACACACCACATGTCCTCCTTTGGGTGCATCTTTCAAAGAGGCAAAAAATCTTTTGCATGATGTTATGTGCTTTGAAGCACCACTATCAAAGAACCAATCCGAATCAGTCTCACTCAATACCATACATTTAGAATGCAAAGAAGCATCATAATGACATGTAACAACACATGCCCAAAAAATCTTGAGCCATGTTAGCTTCATCATTCTTTACATTTGCTAAAGTTTTAGCAATAGCTGGATTCTTTCTTCTTTTCATTGCGTTTAGCAAGCTTTCTACACTCATCAATAGTATGACCAGCCTTCCGGCAATATTTGCATCTCTTCTTCTTTATCAAATCACCATCATTAGAGGAATGAGTGGAAGAGGAAGGTTGAGGCTTTGGTTTTGATGAACCCAAAGCTGAACCATACTTGCTTTTCCCCTTTTGTGAGATAGCAAGTGCTTGTGTTCCCTCAATCAAAGCACTCCTATTCACTCTAGATTGCTCTTCTTGCAAAAGAAGAGACACAACCTCATCAAATGCATACATATTAGGATTTCCTTTTGCAACCAAACAGAGTGTAGTAGCAAAGCTTTGAAAAGATTCTGGTAATCCTTTCAACAATGTAAGAATGATTGATGCATCCAGAGTGATCTCATCTATGTTTGCCAATTGCTCTTTCAAGTCTTTGATGCATGTCACATACACATCCACCAACTCATTTTTAGACATACATACATCCTCAAGTTGCTTCCTCAAGTATGCAACACGTGCTTCATTACAGACGGCATACAAAGAAGCAGAGTATCCCATGCCTATCGTGATGTAGAGCATGAACGAATGTGTGGAAGTATATGACGCTTCACAGAAAGCGCAATCAAAGCATGAGCTTGAGCATCTTTTCCATCCCATCTAAGCTTCTCCTGTGTAGGTGGAGAAGGAGAAACCACTGTAGTTGAAGAAGAAGCTCCATTTGTGATAGTAGACTGTGAAGTAGAAGTACCTACGGGTCTTCGATCTACATCTATCACTATGTTCCAAAGTTGTTTAGCAACAAGGACATGCTTCATCATGTAAGATCATATCGGATAGTTGGTCCCATCAAGCTTATCTTCAGCTTGAAGCATGCCAAACAAGTCGTTGCTGCCCGCCATTTCACAAAAGAACAAGAATGTGATAAAATATCTACTTCGACGAAAGTTGAAATCAATGCTGAAATTTCAGCTCACAAACCGTCACTCGGATGGCGATTTTGACTGCACCAAATGGCTTCAAAATGGGGGTAATACCTCAGCACACCTGGTGGAAATGTTTCTTGGCTGCTAAAATTCACAGTTCTATGCTCGGAAGTCGATTTGCAATCTTAAAAGTGCACACACGCCGCGACGTGAAAAACCAAAACTTGAGAAGGAGTTGAACCTGCTCTGATACTACTATTGGGTGTGTGTAGAAGTGCAAGAGACACACGAGAAGCACACAGAAGGAGCACAAATGCAGCAAGACACACAGAGAAGACAATGGCTGGAATAGCTCTCTCTATTGACAAATGAATTGAACTAAAGTAAGAGCTGAATAATATCCCTAAGTACTTTGCCAAAGTACCACCACTTATGAGAGTATCAAGTATGTGGTAACATGGGAAAAAAACCTCTAGCCAGCACTAGAGTAAAAAGTTCCCATGTATAGGGAAAAGGTTCATATCAAAGCTACTCGAGGAACACATAACTGTAACAATGATGTGTATGAATACATAAGGATGACCGGGGCACTTTTTCCCCTCTTTAGGAGGTTTCTTTTTTGTGGCTTGCATATATGGCTATAAACCTAATAGGTCACTAATCTTTGTACATTCACTTGGTAATACATTTAGTATTGTGTGTTGTGCTCCAAGCTTCTTCTTCTTCTTCTTCTTTGTGTTGTTCGCGTGCTTCCATAGACCTCAAACTCCAACATAGAGCTCATTGTTTCTCTCGAGGTCTGTTCCTATTCTTTTCTAAAAGTTGAGATGACCATCTGTCAGTGTTAAGCTCAAAATTGGACCATCTCTTGTTAGGTAATAGTATTATGGTACATAATAGCTTCTCAATTCTTTAAGAAATCTTCATTTGAATGAGATTTGATCAATTGTAAGTATGTCATGAGTAATAAGTATTTTAAGTAGAAACGTCCATCCATAAATAGAAACTTTTCAAAGTTTACTTCATGTGCAATCAGTCTGTTTTGCACTATCTTGTTCATAGTGATGATACAAAGTACTCGAGGTTTTTTATCACAAGAAGTTGAAGATCATAAGGGAAATCAAAGATTCCATGGCTTGAAGAGAAGGTTCCATGTTGGCTAGCTAAACTAAACTTCATTAATCAAAACATTAGATTTCTAATATCTTCTTCCTCTCAAACACTTTAAGTGCTATCATATCTCTCTTCAATCAAAATGGATGATGGATATCCTTCCATGATTGAGAAACTTGAAAAACTATGATTCTTGGAAAATTAGAATGGAAGACTACTTACAAGGTAGAAATTTGTACAAAGTAGCAAAGGGTGATGAAATCATGCCTACACCAAGATCAAGGGAGGACCTACACAAAAACAAACAAAAAGGCTGACATTATTGTTGAAAGCATGTTTTTATGTATAGGTTAAGGTACAAGTTTCAAAAGATGTAAATACCTTTGAGAGGTCTTATAGTACTTTAAGAAGGCTCAAATAAATGATAAAAGATGCATAAAATACCACGTGATATCTAAAAGATAATGACTCAAATGAGTGAGTCACAAGGGAGTTGTAGTGGTGTCCTAGTGGAAGGTCGATGTGGAAAGTTCTTAAAGTTTAGCCATATTTTGCTTATTTCAGCACTTAAGTCATGTAATACCTGCATCCAAGTGTCTATCAAGAGTTTAGATGTATTAGAAAGGTTTTGGGTTAGTTCCTCATCATATAATAAGAGAGGAGAAGTCATGAACTTCTTTGAAGTCCAAGAGAGTCATTTGTCCATCTCTACATTGTTGTAGTTTTGTAGATAGAGATTGCAGAGCTTGTATCTCCTTCATTATGCATACAAAATATATGTTTGATGATTTATTGGAAGTTTTCACTTTCATATTTCATTCTAGAGATTTTCAAATTCATTGGAGTGGTGAGATGAGATTAGTGGTCTCTACAAGTAGTGTATTCTCTTAGGTTTATCTCTGTTCAAGGTCTCCATTAAATCTCAGATTTTTGTTGGAGTTAGACGTCTACGGAAGCACGCGAACAGCACAAGGAAGAAGAAGAAGCTTGGAGCACCAACACACAATAATGAATGTATTACTAAAGAATGTACAAAGATAAGTAGCCCATTAGGGCAATAGGCGTATATACAAGCGGGGGGAAAAAACCTCCTAAAGAGGGAAAAAAGTGCCCCGGCAGTCCTAGTGTGTTCACACACATCACTACCTGAATATATCAACAAATCCCCCTCGGAGTGATACGGTGAACAAGGAGCTGGCACTCATGTATAAGGAAGTGCCAAGCTATGTGGAAATCACTCCACAAAAGGAAGTAAGCCCAAAGCTTTGCGGAAAGCTTCAAACTTCTCCCTACGCAGATCCTTCGTGAAAAGGTCTGCAATGTTCTCTTGCATGGGCACATATGCCAAGCTGATCTCCCTAGCAGAGAACCTCTCCCTAACATAGTGATAATGCACCTCAATGTGCTTAGTGCGAGCATGGAACACAGGGTTCCTCGCAACTGCCAATGCGCTCTGACTGCCAGTGAAGATGGTGGTGGCAGAAGGCTGACCAACACCCAAATCAGCCATAAGGCGTCTGAGCCACACACACTCAATAGTAGCTGTGAAAGCTGCCCTATACTCAGCCTCACAACTGGAAGTGGCCACAGTAGGTTGCTTCTTGCTCAACCAAGATATACTTGAGCTATCAAGCATGAAGCAAAAGCCACTAGTGGACACACGAGTGTCATAGCACCCAGCCCAATCAGAGTCAGAAAAAGCATGCCAATCTGGCGGTAGGGATCCCCCCTTGGGATAAAACAACCCAAGTAGCCGAGTACCACTCAAGTAGCGAAAGATGCGCTAAACCGCCTGCCAATGCTTGACTCCTGGGCAATGCATAGATCTGCTCATCTGTGAGACAGCAAACTGAATATCTGGCCGAGTAATGCATAAGTAAATCAAGCATCCAAGAGTCTGCTGATAAAGAACAACATCAAATGCATCTCCAGCATCATGAAGACTCAATTGTAAACCTATCTCCATAGGAGTGGCAATAGGATTACAGTCTTCAAGGCCAAAACGCTGCAATAATGTGTCAATATATTTCGTTTGACACAAAGCCATTCCACCATCAACTTGCATAAACTGAATGCCCAAATAGTGATGCAAATGCCCCAAATCAGACATCTCAAATGAGGCATGCAAATGAGCCTTGAAATCAGCAATATGCTTCTCAATAGGACCAGTGAGCAGCATGTCGTCAACATAGACAACAATGATCAGAAGCACATCATTAGCACGCTTAACATATAAGGTGCTTTCAGTTGGACTGTTCTCAAAACCATGTGCAACCAGATAGGCATGTATCTTCTCATACCAAGCACATGGTGCTTGCTTTAAACCATATAATGCCTTCTTTAACTTGCACACCTGGTTTTCATGCCCTTTCTACACAAAGCCACGGGGCTGAAAAACATACACTTCTTCATGCAAGTCACCATTCAAAAATGTTGTTTTAGTGTCCAACTGATGTACATTCCAACCATGATGGGCTGCAAGTGCACAAATGCTCCGAACAGTAGTCATACGGCATGTAGGTGCAAAGGTCTCATCAAAATCAATGCCTCTTTCCTGCGCATAACCCTTTGCAACAAGCCTAGCCTTATACCTGTCAGTTGTACCATCAGGTTTACACTTCAGCTTGTATACCCACTTAGTGCCAATGGCCTTCTTGCCAGGAGGCAAGTCACATAAAGACCATGTACCATTCTTCATTATAGCATTATATTCAGGTTGCATAGCAGCCATCTAATTTTCTGAATTATGTGCTTCATCAAAAGAAACAGGCTCATTCTCATCACATAGACTAGATGCAGCCATAGCATAGCAATCTGAAGCCAAGGAGGCACTATAAGAGCCTGAACAAGTACGATATGACAAAGGTGCATCTAATTTGCTGTCACGCAAAGTCTACACCAGCCATTTTGGCATAGTTTTTGCTTGCTCAATATCAGCTCTCTCATCAACAAGTGCATCATGTAAATCACATCAGAAATGGAATGATCTGCATCATCATATGAAACCTGCAAAGGCTAAGAAGTTGCCTCATTAGGAACAACACTAGACTGTCCACCTGTAAAAAGAGGCATCAAAGTATCATACATGCCTTTAGAGCTAACAAATGTCTCCTTAGTACATGAAAGCAATGGCTAAATAGCATCTTCCACAAATACAACATCACGGCTAACCATAATGCGTTTAGTGCGTGGATGATACAGACGATAGCCTTTACTTTCAGAACTGTATCCAACAAAAATACATTTTACTGCTTTATCATCCAAATTTCTGTGATGTTGTTCACGCACTAATGCATATGCCAAACAACCAAAAACACGTAGATGAGCAACAGATGGCTTTCGGTCATGCCAAGCCTCATATGGAGTGATAGACTGCAGCCCTTTAGTGGGACACCTGTTCAGTACATATGGTGCACACATGACAGCCTCAAGCCAGAAAATATGAGGTAAAGCCTGACTCTTGAACATACACCTAGCCATCTCCATGAGAGACCTGTTCTTCTGTTCAGCAACTCCATTCTGTTGAGGTGTATACAGCACTGTACACTGGTATTTTTTCCCACGTTCAGCGAGAAATGCATTAAAATCAGAAGACATATATTCCCCCCCTCGATCAAAACGGAGGGTGTCCATTTTACATGCTGATAGATTTTCAGCCAAAACCAAAAACTGTTTGAAGCACATGAACACTTCGAACTTTGCCTTCAATGGATATACCCATGCATGCCTGGAAAAATCATCAATGAAAGTCACAAAGTAAAGATAATTTCCAAAAGAAGGTGTCTGCATAGGGCCACAGACATCACTATGTACAAGCTGCAATTTCTGAGTAGCCCGAACTTAACCATCTTTTGGAAAGGACGAATGCTGCATTTTGCCCAAAATACAGCCTTCACAAACATGTTTTCCAGGTGCCTCAAGTTTGGGCAAAGAGGACACCATTTCAGATTTCTGCAGGCGTAGCAAACTAAGAAAATTCAGATGACCAAAGCGTGCATGCCAAAGCTTTGTGTTGGCAGCAGTCAGGGAACCGAAGGAGCCACAAGACGAAGAGAGTCAGAGCGAAGGGACAGCACAAGCAGACATGGCAGTCAAAGAAGATCTGGCAAGTAGGCCAATAATTTTCTTCATGAAGAAGCAAGTACGAGCATTCACGCAGATCTAGCACTAAGGCAACCTTTAATTTTTCAAAACCCTTACACCAATTAAAAGTGATTCTCATCACTAAACACCATTGTAAATACCATTTCATATTTTTGTAGCTCCATTTTGTGCAAGCCAAGGAGTCCTTGAGCTTGAGGAGCTTTAGAAGTATCTACCTGCCAATTTTCGTATTTTTTAGATCTCGTTTGAGTCCTCAAATAAGCCCTGGAACCTAATTTTTAACTAGGCCGGACACTAGGTCTGGACAGGGCCAAAGCTAGTCAAAAACTATAAAAGGAGCTAGAGAGCTCATTTTTGAGGTTAGATTGTAATTGAAACAAACTTGTAAGAGCTTTTTGAAAGTAATCGAAGAACTCCATTGCTTCTCACTCTTTGTCTTGCCGTGTGTGCGCGTGTGTGTATGCGTGTGCATGCTTGTGTGCTTCTCACTCACGCACTTGTGCCTCCACTTGCTCGAGGTCTTCATACCATCCTCACGTCTTCCCGGATTGACATTAAAGGAGGTGCTACTCATCACCGAGCTACACCAAATTTTGGCGCCGTTGCCGGGGATCGAGCTTTGAGGACGAGCGTGTAATAGTAAGACGTAGATTGGAGACGTTGGCGTTGTAGGTAATTTCTTTACTTTTCCTATTTTTCTCTTTCTTACCTTACCACCATCATCACCATCATCATCATCACCATCTCCCACCTCCATTTCCATCATATCACCTTCTCCACCTCATTTCCCTCATTTCACTTGTGAGAGAGAGTGAGAGAGCGAAATTGTGTGTGCTGTTTTTGCATGTTTTTTGAGCTGTCTTGCAGGTACAGGCCGCATCATCGTCCCCAACACTCTGCGCAGGTACGGAATTCAAAGTAACTGTTCGTGTGTCGCCGAGCTCTGTCAATCGCGACCGACAGAAAAAATGCTCAAATTGCCAAACAAAGTGCAAAACCATAATCTACAGGCCTAGAGCTTCCCAAAAATGTGCTTAGAATTTTGAAACTCCTCAGATTTCTGTCAATCGCGATCGCTCTGTCAATCGCGATCGACAAACCACGACGGACAGACCTGTCAATCGCGATCGACACGTCAATCGCGACTGACAGCCCACGACGGCTCTGTCAATCGCGACCGACAGAGTCAACGACCGATTGACCACGACCGACGGACCATACGCGTGACACGTGTCAATCGCGATCGAGCCATCAATCGCGATCGACTCATCAATCGTGACTGACAGTCCACGACGGCTCTGTCAATCGTGACCGACACAGTCAACGACTGTTTGACCACGACGGACAGACCCTCGCGACCGACCTGTCAATCGCGATCGACCCATCAATCGCGACTGACAGAGTCAACGATCCTTTGACCACGACTGATTGACTTTTTGAGACCCCTATCAATCGCGACTGACAGCCACGACGGACCTGTCAATCGCGATCGACACGTCGATCGCGACTGACCTGTCAATCGCGACCGACAGACTTTGCGAACACGTTAGAAGGGCAAATTAGGTCAAATTTTTTAAGGCAAAAATATTGGTCTAAATTTTGGCCAAGTGTGGGACAAACACTCGGGGTTAGCATTGCATGTTGAGGCCGCAACCCAAGTAATTCAAGAATTTTTGCGTGCTTGATTAAACTGTTTTGAATCCTGTTTAGCCCCAAAACCCTGAACTGGCATAACTTCCTCATACGAAAGCCGTTTGCCGTGATTCTTGTTTTGTTGGAAAGCTCGCAGGGAGTACAACAAAAACATTGACTGGTTACGGTTAAATTAAGATCAGGAATATTAGATAGGGTCTTTTGAAGTTGACCATACCCAGGGGGAACAAAAATTCAGGGATCTCTAGAGTTGTGTCCAAAAAATCATAGTGCAAATTGGTGAAGTGTTACATAAATGGAAGTGTTTGGTTCTGTCTTTTGAATTTAAGTCTTGAGCTAACGGTGGGCCTTTTACAGATCCTTTGAGAGCAGCGAAGGGTACGCAAGGCAAGAGTAAGTGCAGGCTTGGGAACACGCGTCCTGGGCACACCAGGGCAACAACACAAGGAAAGGAACTCAAGGTTGGAAAACCCGTAACACCCTCTGTCAATTCTTAGTTTAGGCTAAGTGCAGGTAGTGTTAGAAGTAATTCCAGGCAACGATAGGCACAAGATAAATCAAAGACTATCTAAGAAATCAAGTGCAAGTCAAGAGATAACCTGTGTGTGTGTGAACGACAACCTTAAAGGAAAAGAACCTAACGTGAAACGACCAAACTAAAGTGCGAAATTAAACTCAAGGATTCCTAACAACGTGATATCAGACAAGAGTATAAACACGATAATCAACATAAAAAGGGAATTAAGTAATTGATACAAAGGACTCAGAAACGTGGTTGTACCTGGGACAAATTGGGTTAATCAGTTAGGCATATGAACCTTAGATCAGGACGACACCTAGTAAGAGAGAGACAAAGCCTTAGGTCTTCAGAGGCTAGTGTCAATCATACTGTGAGGTCTTGGGCCCAGCAGTTGAGTCACCACTCGCATTACCCTAGCTCTGATACCAGTGAATCAGAGATGTCTCAAGGCATGGACAGACCTACTGGAAGTTCAGGAGTGCCATACTTGCACATAGTAGAAGGCCCGTACAAGACACAGCTGGAATACCTTAGGACCAACCGATTAGGTGCCAGCATCTATGAGGACGGCCTAGGAAGATTTGTGGTACAGATTAAGAATCCTGATCAATCCATTGGACTAGAGCGGCCAGCTGTTAAGTTTGAAAACAGAGCATACTTGGACAAAGAAGGAACCATATACGTAGTCACCAGTCACCCAGATAGGACGGATGAATTTGGGAATGTGATCTCAGAAGCGGACTTAGGGGACCTAGAGCAAGGAAACATGGGTACAGAACCTAGAACCCCTCGAGGTAAATCGGTTCTCAATAGGATTATCACACCATAGTGGATTCCCCAGGATAATAAGAGCATAGATTTGCTCCTCAATCGAGAAACTGACGAAGCCTTTTGGAGGTACAAATCTGATCAGCCAACTGATATAGGAACAATCATGATCTATGAGTTTAAGGATCCTGATAGCCCAGGCAGAGTGACCTACTTAGATCACGCTTCAGAAAGGATCTTTGTGGTTACGGAAAATGATAGGCATGCTTACACTTGGAAGGGTGAATTCGTTTTCCCCCAACCAAGATCGAATGTATCCTATGGTCACCCTGGAGCTGGAACATCCCAAGCTCACGGAATGCAAAGAGACAGAAGTAGAGATAGACCCGAAGTAAGCTTTGCCAACCCAGTGGGCAGAGAAAGAACGACGACGGAAACAAATAGAGTAGAACCTGAGATACTTAGAGCTCACAGGAATCAAAGAAATGCGGATGAGTTCCCTCTACCACGACCTAGAGAGCACACAAGGACTTTGAGACCAACTCAGCTAGTTAAGTCCATGAAGAACTACTTCGATGGCACTGGAGATCCATACGATCATGTGGCTGAGTTTAGGCAAGTCCTGAGAGCTGAACAAGTGGAGGATCTATTCACGCAGTACAATGCCTTTGGTCTAACCCTTAGGAACACTGCCCTGACATGGTTTCAACCACTAAACGAGAGACAGTTCAGGAGCATAGACCAACTCCTAGAAGCTTTCATTATTGAATTCTCTAAGAGTGGCATAAGGCATAATACCTCCTCGCTGATTCACAGCTTCAAGCAAACCCCGCAAGAGACCGTGAGACTTGCAGGAAGGAGATTTAGGCAATATCTTGAAAGATGCCCTGCCCCTGAGCTACCCACACCAGCTAAGCAAGTGGCTTTATTCTTGGATGGATTGCTAAGTACCAAATTGAGATCCTATGTGTACTTGAAGGACCCTAGGACCATAGAAGAGTGTGTACGTATGTGCATTGACATCGAGGATAACCTAGGGGAGGAGTTAGAGCTTTCCAAGATATACAAAGATTCAGATAGTGCCTCTAACCTCTCTTCCATGCAATCCACGTCAATTGAGGAACTTGCAGAGAAAGTAGCTCAGAAATTAGGTGTAACTAGCAAACAAATCCCTAGATTTGCCCCAGTAAAAAGATGTTATACTTGTGGCGGCGACCACATGGCGAATGTATGTCCCATTATGGCTCAACCCCTAGTAAATCCTAGTAGCCAGTACTGCACCATAGAACGAAGATACACCAATCACACCGCGCAAGATTGCCCATACAATAAGCAAGCGGTTTGGCAAACCTACCCTCAGCCATACCCTCAACAAGGAAGATACCAGAATCAGTACCCACCTCAGCAATACGCTAGGCCTCAGCAAAATTACCAACCGCAACATCAGGCCCAACTGAGACCTCAGCCAGTGTTAGCACAACAACCAACCGCTCCTACGAATGTGATTCCGGTAAAGTATGCAGTTGCAGAAGAGAACCTGAATAGAGCTATAGTCCCTGTAACACCACTGCTTTCTGAAAGTGACCCCAGTGACCATAGCTTTGATTCTACACATGTTGATAGTCCCCAGGCTTACTACATGCAATCTCCTGAGCATGGAGAGTCCTACTATAGTGAGGAACCGAGTGAATCTAGTTGGGAGTCAGATTACACAAACGTCATGTATACGAACCCCAATCCTAAGCCTCAACCTAGGCAGGTAAGACCCCCATTCCCTAGAGGACCATGCTACAGATGTCAGGGAGATCACCTCATTCGTGATTGTCACTTACCTCCACCAACACAACCCCAGTCAGTAACAATTCAGGGCTTCTGCCAAGAATGTGGAAAGGAGCATCTTTTACGAGATTGCCCTAAGAATCCTAATAATATGCCAAAAATCACTCCTATTGACGTTATTGGGTTGATGGTAGACTCCACAGGAAGTGTGACGTCCACTGCACCAGTACAGGTCATGACTAGAGCTCAGGCATTGCAGCAGAACCAAGGAGTAAACCAGGATAAGAACCCAGAGGCTAGTGAAACCGAGAGCATGACAAAGAAAAGGACTAGAGCATGGAAAGATAGTAGGGAAAGAATGAAAAGACAATGGGCTAAAAGGATGAGTGAACTTGAGGAAAGCATAAGGGAAACCAAAGCAAGGATAACTGAACTCACATCTCAAACTCCCTCTCACACTACCCCACCACCACCATTCTCATCGCCACCCAACCCACCACCTTCCAACCCACCTCATACGATTCCACCACCCCCTAGAGTAGGATCAGTATTAGCTGATCCCACTCCTGAAGATATAGACATGATGCTTAAAGCATATCAGGCCAGAATCCAAGAAGGGCCAAATGTCACGGATCATGACAAGTGTTACCCTAGGGCTGACCTAGAGATAGAAAGAACTAAGCTTTGCGCGAAAATGGTCGCATTGGCTCAGACTATGTTTGAAGCCAGTCGCCTTTTCAATTACTCGGGCTCAGCCAAGACGCAATTACACTTGGATGGACTTCTAGAGAAGTTAGAGGGCATGATTGCAAGATCTGCCAAGGAGGAAAAAAATCAAGAAAGAGATAAAGCAAGCAAAAACATGACCCATCCCCCATCGGAAGTTTATGTGCCCAATTCCACTGAACCAGATAACCCCCCTTCCTTGGGAAGAATAGAAAATCTAATGGCACAATCACCAAAGGAATTCGCCCCTCAACACCATGACAAGGCTAGTGAAAGAGCAGGTCTTCCTACCTAGAAGGCCTATGTGTCTGAGGCCTACGTGCCTAACTCTACGGAGCCAGACACCTCTTCTTCTATGAATTAGTTCACACCAGAATTCCTACGCGAGATTCAAGAAGACAAATGGGCTAAAGAAAGTGAAGTCCCTCCTCCCATTGAACTGGTGGATGATGCACATGATCAATTCCCACAAGACATCCCATCCATTTATGGAGAGCAGGAGAGTACCCAATCTCAGGAAAGATTAGACTTCGAGTCTAATTCTTTACAAGAACTACCCCATTTCACAGGCCCCTGGGAAGCAAAGTCTACTTGTATGAGAGCACCCACAGTCATGGTAAGAAACGAAGATTCGGTCATACCTAGGAACACAGAGGTAGTGAAGAACACTAAAGTGCAGTGCAATCTCAAGTTAGAAGAGCTACTCAAGGTTAGACCTGAATTATGGAAACATGTCGCCAAACAAGTACCAGAGATAGCAAAACCTCATTCCCAGGTAGGATCCCAAAGGATAGTGCGAGAAATACCCTTGGATAAGATAGGAGATATGTGTGAAGGTGAAGAAGGGAACACCTATCTTCCCATTACCTACCAGGAGTACACCACCAAGGCGATTTTGGACTCAGGTGCAGGAGTTGCAATTGCCACCACTTCCCTATGGAAGCGTTGGGGCAAGCCAGCACTCAGGCCAACGAGAATGAAATTGCAGATGGCCGATGGTCATATTGAGAGACCCTTAGGATTGCTAGAAGGAATAACTCTCACCACTTGTGGTGTCGAGTTTGAGCATACATTTGCTATATGTGACTTCAGCAAAAATCATGCCTATGAGATGATTTTGGGAAGACCATTTATGCGACAGTTGCAAGTGGTACAGGACTGGGGAACTAATTCTTTGTATCTGCAGCACTTAGGTGTTACGACCAAAGTCAATCTCAAGGATTACTCTCATAGAGATGTACCTCCTATCCAATGGAATCCCATCCATAGAGCCAAAGATGATACAGAATCGGTGCATTCCATTGGGTCAGGATCATCTTGGATGCATGAAGACACCCACTTATGGATGTGCAAAGTAGCAGTGGACGAAGAGAAGAGAGAAAAAGCCAGAGAAGTAGGTGCAAAAGAAACCCATAGATCAATCCAAGACCCAGCCTATGCACCTGTAGTTTTTCCAGACGAAGAATTCGAACCTCACGGCTGGGCAGAAATTTTAGCAACCATGGATGTAGCCATCAATGAGGAACAATGGGCACCTCACTTTGATGAGGATGGCTATGACATTTCAGTCTTCTCCATAGAGCCAATCATGGGAGAGGCAGTTCTAGAAGAATGCGAACCTAGCCCTGATGCATTTGAGGATGCAAGTGACTCCGATCTGGAGTCAATCATCATGGACCCACCATTTGCATCAGATGAAGAATACTTACATGAAGTAGAATTTCAACCCCAGAGGCATGGAGAGCTTACAAATGATGTAAGATTAGCAACACATGTGACCCCGAAGGAAGAAGGGAAGAAACGAAAGAAGAAAGAAGTCTCACAGGAAGAGGAAGAATCTTTGTTTGAGGTCCCAGAAAATTTTTAGAAGTATGAGATAGATGACAAGAGAGTCCTGATAAGAATGCCTAAACGAGAGGCACAATCAGGAGAGGCCTATGATAACAAAGAAACCACCAAGAAAATAGTAGTGGCCCTAGAAGAAGGAGAGGAGAGATGCACGTACATAGGCCATGACCTAAGAGAGGAAGAAGAGCATGCATTAATAGCCTTGCTAAGAGAATACAGAGATGTATTCGCTTGGAGTTACAAGGATTTGAAAGGTGTTGACCCGGACATATGCTCACACACCATCCCCATGACCTCAGATGCTAAAACCTCTAAGCAAAAGCCCTATACATATAACGATAATTACGCTGCTAGGATCAAAGAGGAGATAGATCGACTGGTCGAAGCTGGATTTATCTATGAAATTGAGCACACTGAGTGGGTATCCCCCATCGTGGTGCCCAAGAAGAATGGCAAGCTGCGTGTATGCATTAACTTGAAGAAGGTCAATGCAGCCACAATTCGAGATAACTATCCGCTTCCCATCACAGAACATCTCTTAGAAAGAGTAGCAGGTAAGGAAGTGTACAGCTTCCTCGATGGATTTTCGGGCTACAATCTGATGGAGAGTGTTAATCTCCAAAAGAACAAGTTAACCTTGAAATTAGACCACCTCTATATCAAGATTAACCTTAGACTCCACCAAACTTGGAGATCATTCACCAAGTTATCAGAAAAATTGAAAGTTCTGAAAAATTCAACTTCTTCAGAAAGTCTGCTGCAGATTAATCACTCATTGACTAATCAATCCTGTAAAGTTTTTGATAAAACTTTGCACAACACTTCGCCTTAAGGTTGCGCAACTCTGCCAAGTTAAATCTCTCAAAAAGATTAAGTACACATTGAGAAATGTGTGAAACACTTTACCTATGTCTGAAAGTACTTCTCTGCAATGGCGACTTTGACACCTGCAACTTCTTAGCACTGGTTCTCCCAACTCTGAACCCGTTTGATCAAGATCTTCTAGCCATAGATGGCTTACCTTCCAACTTAGATTTTGAGCCCTCACTTGTGTAAAACTTTACACTGTAGACTGAGCAATGATCATTTCATTGAAGATGAAATGTGCGCCAGATTTCTCGACTGTTAAAACATTCTTACATATGAATGTTCCTAAACGAAATTCTCACAGCCTGATTACAATTAACCTCTCAAATTCTAGCCATAGATAGATTAGCTATGGACTTAGATACGTGCAAAAGGATTTCTCAAAAGATTAAGCACAGAAGGAGCAGACAGCAAAATATCGGGCGCAAAAATTCTTGATTTCTCAGAAAATTTACATCTAAGTGAGGATGGACAATTCACTCACTCTTCATGTGTCTAATGACACTAATTTCTCTCTCCCTATTCTCAAATCTTCTTCTGCTCTATTTGCCCGACATTTTCCAACATATTTATAGATGAATATATACAAGTGTATGACTAGACAAAGGTATAAGTCAGCTAATGTACATATGTGTACATGTCTTTGGATTTTCTGAATATGTCCTTCCTTCAACCATCTGACTTTGTTTTCTTCTTGACTCCTTGACTTCATTTCTCCATAATCCTTCAATTGATGATTGTCATGCACCAACAGCTCCCCCTCAATCATTAATTGAGGTTCTTCTCTATCTTCTTTACTCCAGCCATATCCTTGAATCTTTGTAGTTTTGGTCCATCTAGACTTTTAGTCATCATATCTGCAACTTGATCTTTTGTGGGAGTGTGTATGACTTCAATCTCTTTCTCAATGACCTTCTCTCTCAGGAAATGATACTGTATTTCAATATGCTTAGTTCTAGCATGAAATACAGGATTAGCTGCCAAGTATAATGAACTCATATTGTCTCCACAAATAATAGGAGTACTCTGAATCACATCAAAAACTTTCAAAAGTGTCTTTAGCCATATTACCTCTTTTGCAGCTTCCACCATACCTTTATATTCTGCCTCTGTAGATGACAAAGCAACTGTATGTTGCTTCTTGGAACACCATGAAATCAATTTGTCTCCTACATAGCACAAGTATCCATGTGTTGATCTTCTATCATCCACATTACCTGCCCAATCTGCATCACTATATATCTTGATTCTTGTATCTGAAGTAAACCCATAGTACAACCCTTCTTTGAGTGTACCCTTGATGTACCTAAGTACTCTTTGTCCTGCAATCCAATGTTCCTTTCTAGGACAATGCATGAATTGTGAAAGCACACCAACTGCATATGACAAGTCAGGCCTTGTTAATGTAGCATAAATCAAGCTACCAACCAAACTTTGATAGAGTTTCATATCTCTGAACTCTTCTCCTCCAAACCTAGACAATTTATGGTTCACTTCCAAAGGTGTAGGTGCAACCCTGCAATCTTCCATTTTAAATTTGGTTAGCAAATTTTTAAGATACCTTTCTTGGGTCACATATACTCCATGTTGAGTATAAGAGATCTCCATTCCCAAGAAGAATGATAGGTTCCCCAAATCACTGATTTTGAACTCTTTCTCCATCTGCTTTTTGATCATTTGTATTCCCTTATCATCTGTTCCTGTAAGTATTATGTCATCAACATAAATACACACATAAATGAACCCATCTTCACTTGCTTTGACTAGCAAGCTACTATCTGCCTTTGATGCTTGAAAACCAAGATCATTCAAGAATTTTACAAGCCTATAATTCCAAGCCCTTGGGGCTTGCTTCAACCCATACAAAGCTCTCTTGAGCTTACACACATAATTTGGACTCACTTGATCTTTGAACCCATCTGGTTGCTCCATGTAGACTTCATCTGAAATGTAACCATTCAAGAAAGCATTTTTAACATCTAATTGAGACAACTTCCAACCTTTACAAGCAGCAATTGCTATGAGTGTCCTGATGGTTGTCATCTTTGCCACAGGACTATATGTCTCATCATAGTCCACTCCATATGTCTGTGCATACCCTTTCACAACAAGTCTAGCTTTGTACCTAGACACACTTCCATCTGCAAATCTTTTAGTTTTGTAAACCCACTTACATCCAATGATCTTCTGACTATTAGGTTTAGGAACCAAATCCCATGTTTGATTCTCTATCAATGCATCATACTCCTCTTGCATAGCATCTTCCCAATTCTTCTTTCCTTTGGCCTCTTCATATGTAGAAGGGTCTTCATCTGTTTTTACCAAATAAGCATAATCTTTAGTAGTCAAGAATGAAGTGTCATAGCTATACCTTGTAGGTTGCCATCTGTGCCTAGATGATCTCCTAACTTCTGCACTTCTTGAGGTCTCTGGTTCATCACATTCTGGATCAAACCTTGGCCTCTCTTCAACTTCAATCTGCACTTCATTACTCTCACTTTCATCAAGTAATTGAACCTTTGCTTTACCTTTCCTTTGTTCCACTACTTCTTCATCATCTGCATGTACATTATATTTACCTGCATACCAAGTACCTTGCTCATCAAATGTAACATCCTTGGATACAATAAATTGCTTTGTGGATGGACTCCACAACCTGTATCCCATTTGCTTATCATCATAACCAATGAATACATACTTCTCTGCCTTAGGCTCCAACTTATGCCTCAATTGAGATGGCACATATGCATATGCCAAGCATCCAAATATTCTGCAATGATCCAAGGTAGGTTTCTTACCCCACCAAGCTTCATATGGTGTCATACCCTGCAAAGCTTTACAAGGTAATCTATTAACCAAATATGTAGCTGTATTAACAGCCTCAGCCCACAAATAATTTGGGCAATTCTTCTCTTTCATCATGGACCTTGCAAACTCAACAAGAGTCCTATTTCTTCTTTCTGCTACCCCATTTTGTTGAGGAGAGTACCTGCAAGTAACTTCTCTCTTTATACCTGCATTCCACAAATAATCATTGAACTCATTTGAAAAATACTCTCCCCCTCCATCTGACCTTAGTCTCTTCAATTTTTGACCTGTAATCCTTTCTGCATATGCATGATAGTGTTTAAATGTATTAAACACTTCTGACTTTTCCTTAATCACATAAATTGTGATCCACCTGGTAGCATCATCAACATATATGACATAATATCTTGAACCATTTATACTAAAGTCCTTTGAAGGACCCCACACATCTGTATGCACCAATTCAAGTCTTTCTGAATACATAAATCCATGCTTGGAATAGGATTGCTTATGAGCCTTACCTAATTGACATGCCTCACATCTGTATGTCATGTGTTGACCTGCAATGTTAGGCATTCCAAGTACTGAATCATTGTTAATCATTTCTTTGATACCTCTTTCATTAAAGTGTCCAAGTCTTTTGTGCCAAAGATCCAATTCTGACACCTTCTGCTCTCCATATGTGAACATAGCATGTCCAACATTTCCTTGTACCTTCAATGTGAAAAGCCTTCCTTCTTTCTTTCCTGCAATAACTTGTTTATACCCTTGACTAGGGTCTTCCACATAAACTCCATCATTTGTGAACCTTACCTCATATCCTTTTTCCACAATTTGACCTACACTGATCAAATTCTTTGGAATTGTGGGAACATAAAGTACCTTACTCAGAAGAGTGCTCCCATCCTTAGCTTTGACTGAACCAATTGACTTTACCTTATGCTTTGTATTATCACCTGTCTGCACTGTATGATTAATTGCATTGTGATCTAGGTCAGTCATCAAAGCAATATTTCCACTCAAATGATTACTACATCCTGAATCAATATAAAACACTCTCATGTCCTCATGTGAAGTTTCACATGTATTCATAATGAGAGTCGAATCCTCCTTTTGATCTGATGCATAGTTGTAGTAGGTGTTATTATAGGATTGATTTTGGAAGCTTCTTCCTCCACCTCTTCCAAAAGAATTCCTACCACCTCTACCTCTGAAATTTCCTCTCTGAAATCTACCACCTCTTGCTCTTTGATTAAAGTTCTGATAATTACCATTGTTTTGATTATTGTGCCAACAATCATGAGATAGATGATTGGTCTTACCACATATCCAACAAGCTCTTGCATTATCTTTGTTATTTCTGCCTCTTCCTCTACTCCTGCCATTTCCTCTTCCTCTTATGAAGTTTGCTTGGTTTGATGTACCTTCTTCTTCACCTGATTGTTGCTTCCCTTTGTTGACTTTCTTCTTGTCTTTAGAATACATTGCATGACCTGCACTCTTATCAACATCTCCTTTGATATCATTCTCAAAAGTTAGCATATGACCTAACAATTGATTCAAATCAGGAGTAAAGTGATCTAATGAAAGTTCTGTAGATAAAATGAAAGGCTTCCATTTCTCATCTCCTCTTAGTCCTGTGAGTATTTGTCTTACCAATTTGTCTTCTTCAATATCTTCATCCACTGCACCTAAAGAGTCTGCAATATCCTTCATTTTTGTCACATAATCAGAGATTGATTGTGAGGCCTTCTTCTTGAAGGTAGTAAATTCTGCCCATAGTGAAGCCTTCCTTGATTTGGTTGTATTTTGGAAATGCTCTTCCAAAGCATTCCAAATGTCACAAGCACTTTCAAGTCCTCTAATGTGAGGAAGCAAATAGTCATTGACTGCCATGTAGATGATGCTTCTTGCTTGAGCATCCTTCTTCATCCAATTCTTCAAATCTGCAAGCTCCTCCCTAGTTGGAACACTAGGATCTCTGAATTCTGGCTTTTCTTCATCTCCTGTGATGTATCCTATCAGATCTTTGCTCATAAGGTGAGCTTCCATCCTCATAGACCATGCAGGATAGTTCTCTCTATCCAACTTTTCAATTTGGAGACTATCTCCCATCTTTACTTCACCTGTAGCTTCAAATCTTTAACCTTTACAGATAATAAGTGTACCTTTACTTCGAATGTTGCTCCTTCTGATCCTTTTGATACTCTTTGTATGTCTTCCTTTAATCTTTCTTCACACTTTGACCTTTTGCACCTTCGAAATGTAAAGTTTTGTATTTCTGCAATAGTCGGAGTCTCCTTCACTTCAATTTTGACACAACCTGCTCTGATACCACTGATGGAGAGTGTTAATCTCCAAAAGAACAAGTTAACCTTGAAATTAGACCACCTCTATATCAAGATTAACCTTAGACTCCACCAAACTTGGAGATCATTCACCAAGTTATCAGAAAAATTGAAAGTTCTGAAAAATTCAACTTCTTCAGAAAGTCTGCTGCAGATTAATCACTCATTGACTAATCAATCCTGTAAAGTTTTTGATAAAACTTTGCACAACACTTCGCCTTAAGGTTGCGCAACTCTGCCAAGTTAAATCTCTCAAAAAGATTAAGTACACACTGAGAAATGTGTGAAACACTTTACCTATGTCTGAAAGTACTTCTCTGCAATGGCGACTTTGACACCTGCAACTTCTTAGCACTGGTTCTCCCAACTCTGAACCCGTTTGATCAAGATCTTCTAGCCATAGATGGCTTACCTTCCAACTTAGATTTTGAGCCCTCACTTGTGTAAAACTTTACACTGTAGACTGAGCAATGATCATTTCATTGAAGATGAAATGTGCGCCAGATTTCTCGACTGTTAAAACATTCTTACATATGAATGTTCCTAAACGAAATTCTCACAGCCTGATTACAATTAACCTCTCAAATTCTAGCCATAGATAGATTAGCTATGGACTTAGATACGTGCAAAAGGATTTCTCAAAAGATTAAGCACAGAAGGAGCAGACAGCAAAATATCGGGCGCAAAAATTCTTGATTTCTCAGAAAATTTACATCTAAGTGAGGATGGACAATTCACTCACTCTTCATGTGTCTAATGACACTAATTTCTCTCTCCCTATTCTCAAATCTTCTTCTGCTCTATTTGCCCGACATTTTCCAACATATTTATAGATGAATATATACAAGTGTATGACTAGACAAAGGTATAAGTCAGCTAATGTACATATGTGTACATGTCTTTGGATTTTCTGAATATGTCCTTCCTTCAACCATCTGACTTTGTTTTCTTCTTGACTCCTTGACTTCATTTCTCCATAATCCTTCAATTGATGATTGTCATGCACCAACACAATCAAGTAGCCATAGCGCCAGAAGATCAGCATAAGACAGCTTTTGCCACAGAGTGGGGTATATTTGCCTTTCGTGTAATGCCATTTGGGCTTACCAATGCACCAGCTACCTTCCAGAAACTAATGTGCCATGTGTTTAAGGAGTTCCTGAGGAAGAATTTAGAGGTCTATGTGGATGATCTTTGTGCTCATTCCAACATTAGACAAACCCATATCCCTGAACTCAGACAAATCTTTGACAAATGTAGAGAATATCAAGTCTGCCTAAACCCCGAAAAATGTGTTTTCATGGTCAGGCAAGGCAAGATTTTAGGGCACATAGTGTCAAAGAATGGCATATCAACTGATGAAGAGAAAGTGAGAGCGATAGCAGAGCTACCTAGGCCAAAGAATGTCAAGGAAGTACAAGCTTTCATGGGGCATTGTGGTTATTACCGACGATTTATACACATGTATGCTGTCATTGCAAAGCCCATGTACGGACTTCTGACTAACTTTGAGTGGACGGATGAATGTGAGAATTCCTTCCAGGAGCTTAAACGAAGATTATGTTCAGCACCAATCTTGACCACACCAGATTGGAATAAGCCATTCCACGTTCATGTGGATGCATCCAATTATGCCATTGGATGTGTACTCGCACAACCTACCGGTGAAGGTAATATGGATCTTCCAATTGCCTAAGCCAGTAGACAATTGAATGCAGCTGAACGGAATTACACCACTACTGAGAGAGAAGGCTTAGGCATGGTGTATGCGGTTAAAAAGTTTAGACATTACTTGCTTGCAAATAAGTTTAAATTTTTTACTGACCATCAGGCACTGCTATATCTTGTGAACAAGCCATGCAATACAGGTAGATTAGTAAGATGGTTCCTCTTGTTAATGGAATATGATTTTGAGGTTGTGGTAAGGAAAGGGAAGACTCATTTGAGAGCAGATCATCTCTCTAGGCTCACATCTGGAGAAGCCCCACAAGGAGTATCAGATGACCTTCCTGATGCTTACTTGTTTAATTTGGAAGTGGTGCCGCAGTGGGCTAAGCCATTGGTGCCAGTATTGACATACGGGCCTAAACATCCAGTAGTAAACACACGGAATAGAGAGGTTGTGAAAGCCCAAAAGTACCACATCATGGCAGGAAGCATGTACAAGCACACAGATCAAGGAATCTTGGCTTGTTGTGTGGAAGAGGACGAGTACAATAAATGGTTGCATTTAGCACATGTAGGTGCGTTAGAGCAACACTACTCAAAACAACGAACCCTACAGACACTAAGGAGACTCGGAGTGCATTGGCCAACTATGGAAGCTGATGTCCAACAGTTGTGCAAGGAATGCCCAATCTGTTGCACTACACCACCTGTGGAACATGCCACTCTTTATCAAGTATCCATAGTGCCAGATTGGAGTGAACCACTAGTATCCTTCCTGAGGACGAAAACATTCCCTCCAGACATGACTCTGGCTAGGAAGAGGAGTTTAGAACAAGAAGCCCTGGATTACTCACTCATTGGTGATAATCTATACAAGCGTGGTAAAGATGGTTACCTGAGGCTATGTGTCCATGAAAGTGAATATCTTAAGATCTTGGAAACTGCTCACCAAGGTGTAGCAGGAGGACACTTTGGACCAGATCGGGTGATCAAGGCAATACTATTTGCAGGCTTCTGGTGGCCGACCCTTCACATGGATGCACATACCTATGTGAAACGATGTGATGTCTGTCAGAGAACTCAGTATCCTATACGTAAAGATGAGATGCCACTGAAACCTATGATGGGTGGACGTGCATTCTCTAAGTGGGGAATAGACTTCGTAGGTCCTATTAATCCCCCAGCTAAGGGTTCCCATGCAGAATATATCATTGTTGCAACAGACTATCTAACTAAGTGGGTAGAGGTAAAAGCCACAACGAAGAACGATGCTCAAACAACTGCTAAATTTTTGTTTGAAAATGTGTTCACTAGATACGGGCTACCCATAGAGCTAGTCAGTGATAGAGGTACTCATTTCTTGAATGAAGTGATTGAAAATCTGCTCCAAGAATTCTTGGTAATACATAAGAAGTCTGCCCCCTATCACCCTCAAGCGAATGGCCAGGCTGAGAGCACCAACAAGATCTTATGCAATGTATTGACGAAATTAGTGAACAATAAACGCTCTGATTGGGACAAACAGCTACACCATGCTGTTTGGGCATACCGAGTTGCCTACAAAACGGTACTCCAAGCCACTTCCTTTCAAATGGTGTTTGGTCAAAATGCTGTGCTACCTTTAGACTTCTTAATACCTACATTGAAAGTAGCACAAGAGCACGAATGGACGGGTCATGAACTCTCCTCTAGACTTTTTGACCTTGAACGATTAGGAGAAACCAGACTGAGAGCAGCTACAGGGATATATGCAGCTAAGAAGAGACAGAAGGCATACTTTGATGCCCATGTTAAGGATAAGGGTTTAAAGGCAGGCGACTTAGTTTTAGTCTACACACTGAAGCAACATGCGAGGAAACTGGAGAAGAGAGGCTACGGACCTATGATCATCAATAGGATCTCCACGAGTGGAGCAGTACAACTAGCCACTTTAGAGGGTGATGTTCTCCCAAACTATATTAGCGGATGCAGAGTCAAGTTGTATCAGGAATCCCTCATGGAGGAAATGCTAAGTCGACTCAATACTGCGAAGAAACGCAAAGAGGAAGAAAAGCGAATTCGAGAAGAAGCTCAAGCAAAAGCCCTAGAGCGCATACGGAGAATGAAATTAAGAAGACAAGGTAGAGAGCACCCTAGGCAAGGTGCATATGCAGATCAAGGATATGATGTGGCTATGTGTGAAGTTTCAGGTGTAAGCTCACATAAGATAACCGATCGACGTCCTTTCATAACCTTAGATATAGGACAAGGAAAGAGTGCAAGGACTGTAAGAGCCTTGATTGACTCAGGTGCAGCCACTAGTGCTGTTAAATTGTCTTACTGTCAAGAGTTGCAATTAAATGTCAATCCTGTGGAAGCATATCTCATAGGATTGGGAGGCGTGGAAACCCCTTGCATGGGCGAGGTGGAACTTCCCCTCTATATTCATGATGAGGCAATGACAGTTAAAGTACTAGTATGTCAAGATGAGGACCTCACGGAACCCCTTGTCTTGGGTCAAGACTGGATCTATGACCAAGCAGTCAACTTAATCCTAAGAAGTGGACTTCTTCAGGTATGGGTGAATCAGACTAGAATTACAATTGAGTTAAATAATGGAGCACTCAAGGAACTAGAAAAGACACGGACTCCTGGTCCCTCCAGGGGTACACATGAAGTTGACCATGCTGTTCTTGTCAAAGGCTATGTGATGCAGAAGAATGAAGATCTCAAAAAAGGAGTCAGAACCACAATGGAGCTCCCTTCTTTTCCAAAGACCAGAAGGAGGCAGCAACTAAGGGCAGATCAATCACTGAAGACTCTCCAAGCGAGAGACCAAAGGAACGCGCGAAGCAGAACAACTCAGCCGTTGAGACAAATGTGGGTGCGGAAAGAGGAGCTGTCGACCGTAACGAAGTCGCAACAACGGTCCCAACTTCCTATTAGTAATCAACGACTTGATGCTAATAAGAAGACTCCTAAAACCTCTATTGAGAAAGTGAAATCCATTTTGGTACCCAAGAAGTCGATGAAGGCTGACCCACAATCAAGACAAATTTGGGTGCCTAAGGCTTGCTTGCGGGCTCAACTAGTCCCACACAATTCACATCTTACACGACATAGTTCACTTGCTCAAGCAGCCGCCACCCACTCTTGTCTGATACACTCGAACACACTGCCGCCTAGAAGCACGCACAGACTCACTCGTAAATGGGTCCCGATGACACAACAACTCCCAGTAGAATTACTCATGCAACCCTCCCGAATCTCCACAAAACCAAGACCAAAAGCCATTCATGGTGTTTGGCAACCTAAGACTTGTAATAAACCCCCCGACCCCAATCTGTGAATTCATCTCCACTTACTAACTGCATTAGTCAGACAGCTCACCTTTCCATCTAGCTCCTAGGACTAACCATGCATTAACTACACGCACTGTCATCGTGCACTTACTAACCACTGACTCATCATCTACCTCATGTTAATGTTGTAACGGGGACAACAACGGGTTTATTCTATCCATTACAATGTTAACACCTGGTTCTATATTCTCACAGAACCAACAAGCAAGCAGGGCCATGGCAGAAGCCGGAGGTGCCAGTTCTCAAGCCGGATCCAGTGCACAGATTGTGGACATAGAAACACTCCTACTCGAACCACATCTCACCGAAAGACCGCAAGAGCTTCAAGCTGTGCATGTCCTCCCAATTCAGGATCCTCCTCAGGGACACACCTCTCAGGTGGGCAAACACGCTCATTGGTTCAGTGATGTTGCTGGACCATTGGGTGATGGAACCTATTTCTGGGAAGCTGAATTGGAGTTTAATGGTAAATGGGGACGCTACCATTTTTTCACGCGTGAGTTTGAGAGCTATCAAAATGCCGAAGTCATGCGTTCAGTATGGACCAAAGCCAGCTTGGACAGTTATTTCAGGGCCCACTTACCAAAGCCGGATTTCTTACGCTGTTCTTATCTTATCAGTACCATCACTCCGAGCAGGGCCAAGGGAGGCGACAGCACCTTTGTGTTACCCTCACTGTTGCCGGGCCATGAACTTAAACGATTCAAACTGACGCTCAATCTGGTACGAGAAGCATTGGGCATGTATGGTATGCACATCCCCACTGAAAAGGAAACAATGGTTCCAGGCAGAATGAAACATAAAGATCTCAATAAGCTGAAGGATATGGTAGCGATGACACCGACCATCGCTCTTCACCTACGGACCGTCATGCAGCATTTTGCTTTCCCCGCCCAGGAAAGATTCACCATGCCCCCAAAGAAAATATGGTTTAGCTTGTATCTGGCAGAGACAGAAAGCCTCCCCATCAACGTACCACATTGGATCATAGATCAGATTCACCTAGCCCATCAAAGGTGGAACAAGAAGCAGAAGAATGTGCTTCACGGATGTTGTGCTCTAACCAAGATAATCTACCGATGTCTTGCCTATGACGTGCCTATTCAGCGGGCACTCATATGGCCCCGGGCCCACGAATTCCAGAGAAGGCTATCAGCGGCAGGTCCCCCATCAAAGAAGATGAGAGGGGGAGTCCAATTACCCTGCGCTCAACCAAGGGGAGCCACCACTACACCAGAAATTACCCCTCCCCAGACACGACGCATTAGGCCATTCACCATCCGGCTACCAAGACCAAGTACAGAGGGACCAATCTGGTATTTCCACCCGTCCCATCAGATTTGGAATTTCCACAGGGCTTTACTCTCAATGATCTCATTGACGAAGAAGTGGCTAGACTAATCTACGACTCTAATCTCGAGACGGAAACAGAGCGAGCTCAGGAACCACAACCCCATACAACAACATCAGCCCCCACCTGACCAGAAGTGGTAGAACTCGACGTCGAGGAACAAGAGACCGAACAAGAGGAAGAAGCCTACGAGGAACAAGAGTATGACGAACTTTCAGAGTTAGCAAGTGCCCCTGCGTATTCGGCACAAATAAAAAGACTATATCGAACCATGCAACTAGTTCAAGAACAGCATAAAATGTCACTTGAAGCAGGCAAAAAACTCATGAACCAATTGCTAGCGGAGGAAGGCATGGACGATATGTTCATTGAGTCCATAAACCTACATGTCGATGCAGTAGGATTGGATGAGGCCATTCATGAGGCTATGGCCTACATTCACCGATTTGAGAAAAGGGTTCCCGCTCATCCCATGAGGTCCGGGAAACAAATTCATATCAATGTATCAGCACCAGGAGAGACAACGCAAGCAGACGAACATCAGGAAGCACCACTGTCACCACCCTCCCCACCTCTCACTACACAACTCACTCCACCACATGACACTAGCACCACCACGTCCACTACCACCACAATCGTCATGGGAATTCCACTCTCTCCGGGAATCCAATTCGGGGGAGTCACCATGCCCACTTTCACCACTCTCTTCACTAACGTCACATCCACCCCACCCACGATCCCCATCTACACTGTCACTCAAACAGTTGACACTATGAAAACATCTCCTGCCACTGCACCGCTCTCTCCCCCCATGCCACCTCCATCTCCCATACCCCCTCCACCCACATCTCCTCTTGCATCCACATCATTCACAACTCCCTTTCCCGCCCCCATTCCCCCTGCATCTTCACCCCTCCCAGCATCATTTAATGTAAATAGCATATTTCTAGCATTAAATCAATGTGTATATCAGCTTCAGAATGAGTACAGAGCTCTGGACGGCCGGTATCAACAACTGACAACAAATCACCAGAACTTACAAAGGCAATTTAAGATTCTTGAAGAAGAAAATGCAGATGTAAATCAACGTTATACAACGCTTGAGCAGGCTCACCAAACACTACTAGAGGCACCCCAACCATCGAAAGAATCAGGCGTCAAACAATTAGAAGCCTTGCTCGAAGTATACCAGGCCGATAACCTACGAGTCAGACGTAACTTGGCGCTACTCAGGAAACATATGGCCACAGCACTTGAAGAGAACAAGAGATTGCAAAAACAAAATGAAGAGAATCTGGAAGCGGCAATGGAAGGATCCCCCCACGAGATAGATCCAGAGCAGTTCAAAGCAGTTCCCACGGAGACGATGAAAACCATTTTGGAAAGCTATGCAGATCTTCTGGAAGCCCATGATGACTTGGAAAGAGAACGTGACACACTACAGAGCAGACTTAAGGAACAGGAAGAACAACCGAAGAGTGTCCCATCAACCTCTACCTCAGACGAAGTAAAGGCCTTAACTGAGCAGGTAGCAGAATTACAAAAGAGGTTACTGACATACGAGAGGCAGCCCTCTCCAGTAGTAGAACCAGAGCCAGAAGAGTTGGTCCCTATTGAGGTAGATGATTCGTACGAAAAACCGTATGTTCCTATGCCAATGCCAGGCGGGCAACGAACCTCAGAGGGACTAGACACCTTGGAAGTGGAAGCACCCGAGTGGCTTCAGACACTGGAAAGGACAGCGAACACCCACGAAGAACGGGTGGCCATTCAGATCCAGTCACTAGCAAACCTAGAAGAAACTGTCATAAAGTCAGAATATTTCAGAAGCATGTCTCATCATAGATGGATCGGCACCAATGATGACCAATATGTGCCATACTGCATAATGTTGGCCGATTACAACGCCGAGATTCAACGACGATGTGGCAAGCCTCCCACATTCGCTACACAATTTGGTCCAGATGATATACCGGAAAGTGCTAAGCATGGGTCCATCCATCAACCCACCTGGAGGATCAGGTTTTTGGAAACATATCCGGAAATGGTCCGAACCTGGAATAATATGCCGTTGTTTATTAAATATAATCCTTGTTACATTCCAATTCTTCGACGACGCACCTGGCTTGAATTCAATATCGCCGTCAGAGACATCAAAGCCTGCGCAAAATGGTTAAATTACGTTTATCTAGCACCTCCACGAGGACCCCCCACGGTGAACTACATGATTTCTACAATCCGTCACTGGAGTATTCGGCTACGCAATAATCCCGATGTGATGGCCCAGATGTGTATGAAAATATTCGAATTAATGCTGATCACTTTTAGGACGTTTAAGAACATTAAGGACCCCCACTTCTCAGGAGCAGGCTTTGTGATAGGAAACCAGGATCTAGTGTACGATATGAGTACCACCCCATCAATTGAAGTAATATATGCTTGGCACGCCAGAATCAAGTACCTCCCAGCCTGCTTTAAACAGACATTTGAGGAGATGTTCATCACAGGATTCTGGGAATATCACTCCGAAATCTTTATACCCAGACCATCACATCTCCTCCAATTATTTGCTGTGGAGAGAACTATTTACTCAGAACAATTGAGGGTGCCTCATCCAGATGTTCCCGGACCTGTGAATTGGGATGATTTGCTCACAGATCTAGCACGCGGCTTACGACTCGAAGAACACCACCTAGCCTTCGATGTCGTCCAATATTATGTTCAAAAATCCTCTAGACAACGGTCTGTCAGGGGTGACAGACGCGAGAGTGGTGGGGGTGTTGGCAGCAGTCAGGGAACCGAAGGAGCCACAAGACGAAGAGAGTCAGAGCGAAGGGACAGCACAAGCAGACATGGCAGTCAAAGAAGATCTGGCAAGTAGGCCAATAATTTTCTTCATGAATAAGCAAGTACGAGCATTCACGCAGATCTAGCACTAAGGCAACCTTTAATTTTTCAAAACCCTTACACCAATTAAAAGTGATTCTCATCACTAAACACCATTGTAAATACCATTTCATATTTTTGTAGCTCCATTTTGTGCAAGCCAAGGAGTCCTTGAGCTTGAGGAGCTTTAGAAGTATCTACCTGCCAATTTTCGTATTTTTTAGATCTCGTTTGAGTCCTCAAATAAGCCCTGGAACCTAATTTTTAACTAGGCCGGACACTAGGTCTGGACAGGGCCAAAGCTAGTCAAAAACTATAAAAGGAGCTAGAGAGCTCATTTTTGAGGTTAGATTGTAATTGAAACAAACTTGTAAGAGCTTTTTGAAAGTAATCGAAGAACTCCATTGCTTCTCACTCTTTGTCTTGCCGTGTGTGCGCGTGTGTGTGTATGTGTGTGCATGCTTGTGTGCTTCTCACTCACGCACTTGTGCCTCCACTTGCTCGAGGTCTTCATACCATCCTCACGTCTTCCCGGATTGACATTAAAGGAGGTGCTACTCATCACTGAGCTACACTTTGCATCTGACATAGCCTGAGAATCATTTACTGCACATGCCAAATCATTTACAGATCTTTCATAGTCTATGAGCTTATACCGCCCACGACATAAAATGCCAAAAGCAATAATCACATCGCCATTTGACAGATCATGAACTGTACACCTGTCATCAACAAATTTCACAACCAAGCCAATCTTGGCTAATGCAGAAACTGATAATAGGTTCTTCTTGATCCCTGGCACAAATAAAGCATCTGACAAAGTGAAAGAACTACCATCAGCAATAGTCAAAATGATCTTACCAACTTCCATAACAGGATAAGAGGAGTTGTTGGCGCATGTAACAGTATTCCCTGTAGGGGCAGGCTCGAGTGAAGAGAAGAAACTGCGCTCCGAGGTGATATGTTTGGTTGCCCCACTGTCAAAATACCAAACATCTGAGTCTACTGCAGGCATGCACTGATCATGAGAAGATGGGTCAAAACTGCAAACAGTGGTAAACACCCATTCTTCTTCCTGCACAAGATTAGCAGACTCCGTTTTTGGTGTGGAGGCTTCTGCAACAACCATTCTAAACTCTTTCTTCTTTGCCTCTTTTGCAGCCAGTTTTGGATAGTTCTTTATGATGTGATCATTCCCTTTATAGTACTTACAAAACAATTTCTACTTTTCTGATTTTTTCTCATCTTTGTCTTGGTTCTTTGAATGTGCAGCATTTGCAAATTTCTACTTACTAGTAGAAGAGCTCCATTTTCCTTTGCCCTTCTGACTAGCTAGGAAAGCTTGATCTGCAACACGCATAATGGACCTCTTCTGCCTAGACTGATCTTCCTGCAACATAACAGAGACTAACTCCTCAAATGACAAGGCATTTGGATTGCCTTTCATCATCAACCGAAGAGTAGGAGCAAAACTCTGATATGAATCAGGAAGACCATTCAAAACGGTCTGCACAAGTGAGCTATCTGGTATAACCTCATCAGCAGAAATCAATTGTTCCTTCAAGTATTTGATCTTTGTTAGGAAACTGTCCATAGAATCACCTTCATTCATGTGCTCACTCTCCAACTGTTTTTGGAGGTAAGCAACACGATCCTCATTCCTAGCTTGGTACAATGTGATAAGTGTATCACAAGCATCCTTAGCTGTTCTGCAAGAGCGAATGTGAGGAATAATGGCATGTTTGACAGACAAAGCTATCAATGCATGTGCCTGGGCATCTCTGCCATCCCAGCGAATCTTCTCTGTAGTAGGTGCAGCAAAAATAGAAGCACGAATAGGAATCTGCGGAATATCATCTTACGACACCATCTTCATCAGCTCTAGCACCTGTATTTGCAGTACTTATAGTCAGAGGTGTAACAAGATGTCTTTCAACACCCTGCACAATGTTCCACAATCCTTTTGCAACCAATACATGTCGCATCATATAAGCCCATAATGGGTAGTTGGTACCATCCAACTTATCCTCAATAGCCAACATACGGAATACATCATTGCTTTCAGCCATGGCCGGTGACTAAAATACCTTGATGCAGAAAATTGACTGTATCTCAAAAAGTTGAACAGAATTGCCCCAACGAATTCTGCTAGACCTGTAGCAGACTTCGAGACGCTTATACTCGCGAACAGAAACTAGTATATATACCTTTGGGATAAAAAGATAAAATAGCCTGCACAAGCACTACGATAATGCGTTTGGAGGCCAAAACGAGCTCAGACTCTGAAACACCTTGAGTATGCTCACCAAATTTCGTGCACATCTGAGACTGCAAACGGAGGAGTGTCGACGGTGCCTTAGATGAAGCGACGATCTGCTCTGATACCAATTGTTGGAGTTAGACGTCTGCGGAAGCACGCAAACAACACAAGGAAGAAGAAGAAGCTTGGAGCACAAACACACAAGAATGAATGTATTACTAAAGAATGTACAAAGATAAGTAGCCCATTAGGGCAATAGGCATATATACAAGCCGAGGAAAAAAACCTCCTAAAGAGGGAAAAAAGTGCCCCGACGGTCCTAGTGTGTTCACACACATCACTACCTGAATATATCAACAATTTTTAGAGGTCATATTGCGTTGTCTATTTACCCAATTTGATTTTTCTTTAGCCCTTTGGAAAATTATTAGTGTCCAGTAAATGTGCGTAAAATAATTTTGAAAAATTTTAATTGAATAGAGAGCAGTAAGCTTTGCAAGCATGACTAGTTTTTTGTACATAAGTTTGTGAGAAGGTCAACTAGTTCCTAGGGGGTTCCACCTACTTTACCTATACTTTGGAGGTTAATAAACTCAAAAATTGGTATCAAAGCAAGGAATTGAAGCTTAGAGAAGGTTTTAATACCTTGATGAATAATTTGAAGATATTGGACTAGAGGTTCATCATCAACACTACACAAAGGTAGAAGGAGATAGCAAGGAAGCATCTCAAGCAACATCCAAGCAAAGAAAGGTGCATAAAATTCATTAGAAAGATAAATAGCATACTTCCTCTTATCACGCACATTCAAAAGGAGGCATTTTAGTATTTGCACAATGGGCATGCACAAATAGAGAAGCTTGATAAGAAAAAATATCAAGCATGCCCATTTAGAATCACAATATACTTGCACGGTAGGGGCTTGTATGGTTTGATTGATCACATAAATATCAAATTTATATTACTCAAGAATCCAAATTAGCAACAATTGAGGGAATTCAAACTTTGGAATGAAAGAGACAAAAGGTTTATATTCATTTGATTACAAAATATTCAAGATTCTATGATAGGACACATACAAGACCCTCACACTAGTAGGGATGTTTGGCTTGCATTGGAAAGCTTGTATACTACAAGTAAAAGAGCAAGGAAGATTCAATTCAAAAATTAGTAGAGAAACATAAAGAAAGATACGAGGACATTGGTGATTGATTACTTATTGAAGGTTAAAGAGATTGCAAATCAACTAGGATTGACTCAAGCTTATATGGAGAACGATGACTTGATTGCACATAATCTCAATGGACTCAAGGATGATGAGAGATTATTAGTTCTATTTATGTTAGAGGACAATTGCAATATTTTGATCAGCTTGTTGCACTCATGGTCATAGAGGAGATGAATCTAAATGGCTCTACTGCAAATCAAAGAGGATCTCAAGGACAAAATTTATATGCAAGATCATCAAGAGGAGGAAGCAGAGGTAGAAGAGGTTTGAATAGAGGTGGAGGAAGAAGGAATACATCAAATGATGATCAAGGGACTTCAAGTGGCTCCTTCAACACAAGAGGAAGAGGAAGATCAAAATCTAGAGTTACTAGAGGCTACTACAACTACAATCAAAGACAAATGAGTGAAGATAGTAACAATTGCTACATATGTGGAAGGAATGGACACTATGCCAAAATGAGAATAAACAAGGTAGTAATCAAAGAGGAGGCTGCTCAAGAAGAGGTAAAAAAAAGGAAATTATGTAGTTGGAGGTAGAAGTGATGATTATGAGTCTCTTCTTATGCTGAATGTAAAAACTAAGATGAATTGCATTAGAGATGTATGGTATGTAGATAGTGAGTGCTCTAACCATATGTCTCATGATGCTTCATGGTTTTCAAATATGCATAATCCTTCATGTAAACGTTATGTTGAAACAAGCAATGATGCAATACTTAAGATTATGTGGGTTGGAGATGTTATCATGTAGGATAAGTGCAAGAAGAGTTGCTTAAAGGATGTACTTTATGTGCCAATAATCACTAAGAATTTGATGTCGGTTGGTCAAATGGTAGAGAAAGCTTTGCAAGTAAGATTTAATCATGGAGCTTGCTTCATTGAGGATCCAAAGCAAAGAAGGTTGATTGCTAGAGGTAAAAGCCAAGGTATATTTTTTTAATTCTAGGTAAACCCAAATCATACAAACTATTTCTCTTATGGTATGCATAGAATAGTAGAGCTTGATCTGTGGCACAAAAGGATTGGCCACATGAATGTACATAGGTTAAAGGAGCTATCAAAGAAGAGGATTGTTGAAGGACTACTTGATCTTATCAAGAAAGATATGGTGCATCTTTGTGAAACATGTCAAATGGGCAAGTAGAATAGACAACCTTTCAAGCATTCAAGCTATGTAAGTGATGGTTTGCTAGAACTTATACACACGGATGTGTGGATTTGTACTAAAGATGCATCCTTGGTTGGTAATATGCATTATGTATCATTAATTGATGATCATAGTAGAATGATGTTTGTGTATTTCATTAAACATAAGAGTGAACTCTTTGATTGTTCCAAGAAGTTCAAATCATTTGTCAAGAAGCAAACATGAAGGTATGTTAAGAAGCTAAGATCTAATGGAGAGGTAGATTATTTCTCTCTAGCATTTACTAATTTTTTGTATGGTGAAGGTGCAAAAAGAGAAGTCACATGTAGGTATACTCTATGAGGAGATGGTGAGATGATTCTAGAAATGAGGTGGTACTGCAAGAATCCTACTCTACACCTTCCAATCTAGCTTCAAGGGTGCTTAATATACTTCATTAGCTTCACAATGGTGCATATAGAGCCATCAATTCCTTTGGAGCATCACTCTCAAATGTTTGCATGAAAACAGATAGCGTCTATGTGCAAGAAATGTGAAGAAGTTTCTATTTTGGGAAGAAAGGTTCTCAGAGTTATGCTCAGAGCTCACAAGCTGGTATGAATTGAATAGAGAGAGATTTTGAACACATCTAATTGAATTGTATAGCTAAGTAACAAGCTATTTTATGATTTTAGCTGCATCATACAGGGAGAAATGAATCTAGCAAGTGAGGGGGTCATCCCAACTTTTCAAGATCTAGATGATTTTCAAACACAGTCATCTTCTTTGATCCATATCTCAAGACCTATTGAATCGAACATAATGAAAATTGATACTTGAATGAACACTAGTCACTTTAATCTAAAACTTCTAAAATGAACAGTGCTCTCAACCTGCTAGAAATTGATCAAATTACTCTTGAGAGTATCTAATTAACTTAGATACCTACCAATCATGAGTTATTTCAATACAAACAATCAAGTGTACACTGAGAATGATGCTTAGCAAGTTAGAAGGCTAGCCTGATATTTTCAGGCTGCTATAGTATGCAGACCAGTGAGCAGAGAAGTGAAGATATCTCGAGATTGAGAAAAGAAATGACAATGAAACTTTGTAGCTATGAAACAGACATTATGCTGAATCTATAGCATTTTAAATCATATCAAATGATCAAGTATGCAATCAAAAAAAGCTTTGAGAAGTTCATTGTTATGAGATGATAATAGCAGAGAAGTGAAGTAGAAATATGATCAATGTATATGTATTAAAACACATAGAAATACAATGACATTGGCAATGTGTAATTGTATAATGTGAGGGACATGAAGTGGCTATAGAATGAGCTCACTAATCACATAAATCCCTCTCAATTGATCTCCAAAATTGGGCTCTTTTCATGCGAGATTTTTATTGCTAGAGTTGGAGCCAACTTTTAAATTCAAATTCAAACTCTCACCAAAAAGTGAGTCCTAAACTTTAGGATTTACTTTCTCATCAATCAACTACCAATAATTTGAGATTTGATTCCTCCTAACTCCACATGGGGTTAGTGCAATTAACATATGCACTTTTACAAGGATAAAAGTAATATTATTTTTAACAAGAGAATAGTCATATGTGACTATATGAGATAAATGCTAATTGTCCAAGTATGTAGGCTTGGATTCATTTGCACCAACAGAGTCGGAGTTGGAAAATCACTTTCCAAGTCATAGGGAAGCTTAATTTTCCTACAATCATATTCAAACCATGAATTACTTTCATCAAACACCACATCCCTACTAAATGTAAAACTTTTGTTTGTGGGATTGTACAACTTATATCCTTTTTTATTTTGGTCATAGCCAATTAATATACACTTTTCAACTTTTGGATCAACTTTCCCTCTAATATGTGAGGATATATGTGCATAAGCAATGCACCCAAAGATTTTACAATGGTCTAAGGAAGGTCTCCTACCATTCCATGCCTCATAAGGTGTCATTTCATTCAAGGACTTGGATGGAAGCCTATTAATTAAGTATGTAGCTATGGAAACATCCTCTGCCCATAGGTAATTTGGAAGTTTCTTTTCATTCAACATTGATCTTGTAGCCTCTACTATTAGTCTATTCCTCCTCTCTGCCACTCCATTTTGTTCAAGAGTGTATCTTTTTGTGACTTCTCTCTTTATGCCTCTGTCCTATAGGAATGAATCAAATTCATGTGAGAGATACTCACCACCTCCATCAGATATATTCCTCTTCAAGCTTCTACCTGTTTGGTTCTCAACCAATGCCAAATAGTTCTTGAAACAAGTGAAGAGTTCATCTTTGTGCTTCATGAAGTAAAGGATTGTCCATCTGCTATAATCATGTATGAATGAAACATAGTACCTTGATCCAGAGATTTATGGCTCTCTCCTAGGACCCCACATATCTATGTGCACAAGCTCCAAGTAGTCTTCATACATGTATCCTTTTTTGTTGAATGGTTGCCTATGAGATTTTCCAAATCGGCATGCTCCACATTCGTGAATCATGTGTTGGTTGGACACATTTGGAATGCCAAGCACACTCTAATCCCTGCATATTTGCTTTAGAATTCTTTCACCAATACGTCCTAGACTTTTATGCCATATCTCTAGTTAAGATAGGGTTTGATACTTGTAAGTGAAGAGTGCAATGTTTTTGGTATCTTCAACTTCAAAGGTAAAGAGTCTACCAGATTTCTCAGCTTTTGCAATTCTCTTGAAGCCTCGTTGAGGGTCCTCCACATATGCTCCATGCCTTGTGAATCTAACCTATAAGCCCTTCTCAACAATCTGCCCAACACTAATTAGGTTTTCTTTTATGGTTGGCACATATAACACCTTACTTAAAAGGTTCATGTTACCAGCATAAGCCTTGATATTTCCAATCTTCTTAACAAAGTGTATAGTGTCATCACCTGTCCACACTTCATGCTTCCCTTTAGGTTCTTCAAGATGAGATAGCAATGCTATATTTCCAGCCACATGATTGGAACAACCAGAATCAATATAGAAAAGATGCTCATCTTCTTTATCTTGCTTGGATGTCATGTTCATTATCAATAGAAAATCCTCTTGGTCTTTTGTGTAGTTGTTATAAACTATTTTACCTCTAAAGCCTCCTTGATAGTTGTTGTTGTTGTAGCCTTGGTTGTAGTTGTGACAGTAATTGCTTCCTCCACTGTTGAAGCAGCCTCTTGATTGTCCATAGCTTCCTCTATGGAAGCCTCTTCCTCTCTGATTCCTTGTGTTCTTGAAACATTTGTCTGTGGTATGATTGGTCAAACCATAGATATTGCAAGGTGAAGAGTTGTATGATCTCTCCTTACCTTGCTTTTCTCCTCTACCCCTTCCTCTAGTACCTCTTCCTCTACCTATGAAATTCACTTGAAAGGTACTTGCCTCTTCTTCATTCTTTTAGCTTCTAAATATTGGCATTTCCTCACCTCCAGAAATGTATCCATATAAGTTTCTTCCTTGGAGATAAGCTTGCATCCTTAGGGACCATGATGGATAGTTGCTCTTGTCCAATTTGTCAATGAATGATGGAAATCCATCTCCTATTTTGCTTGTCATTGCTTTGATACCAATGTTTGAGGAGATGATGGATAGATTCCAGAAATGAAGTAATGCTGCAAAATCTTGATTCACACTAGTCAAAAACAAGTTGTGGAGAGTATAGTAGACCCCTTGAGCTTCCAAACAATCACAAATAATCACTTATGTGCTTTGGAGCATAATTCTCTAATCAATGGATCAAAATAGATAAGTAGAAACTTTAAGTAAGTGCTAAGACTTGCTATTTTGGTCTCTACACATGTTCAGTAAAATGAACAGTGCTCTCAACCTGCTAGAAATTGATCAAATTACTCTTGGGAGTATCTAATTAACGTATACACCTACCAGTCATGAGTTATTTCAATAAAAATAATCAAGTTTACACTGAGAATGATGCTTAGCAAGTTGGAAGGCTAACCTAACATTTTCGGGCTACTACAGTATGCAGACTAGTGAGCAAAGAAGTGGAGATATCTCGAGATTGAAAAAATCAATGAAAGTGAAAATTTGTAGCTATGAAATAGATAGTATGCTGAATCTATAGCAATTTAAAGCATATCAAATGATCAAGTATGCACTAAGAACAAGCTCTGAGAAGTTCATTGTTCTGAGATGATAATAGTAGAGAAGTGAAGTAGAAATATGATAAATATATATGTATTAAATCACATAGAAATACAATGACATTGGCAATTTGTAATTTCACAATGTGAGGGAGATGAAGTGGTTGTAGAATGAGCTCACGAATCACACAAATCGCTCTCAATTGATTTCCAAATTGGGCTCTTTTCACACGAGATTTTGATCCATTTTTATAGCGAGAGTTGGAGCTAACTTTTGAATTCAAATTCAAGCTCTCACCAAAAAGTGATTCCTAAACTTTAGGATTTACTTTCTCATTAATCAACTACCAATAACGCGAGATCTAATTTCTCCTAACTTCAGGTGGGGTTATTGCAATTAAAATATGCACTTTACAAGGATAAAAGTAATTTGATTTTTTACAAGAGAATAGTCATATGTGACTATATGAGATAAATGCTAATTGTCCAAGTATGTAGGCTTGGACTCATTTGCACCAACATGATCAAGGCTAGGTCTTCTTCCATTCCATGCTTCATATGGTTTCATGCCATCCAATGCTTTTCGTGGGATTCTATTGATCAAGTATGTGGTTGTAGATACAACCTCTACCCACAATTAGTTTGGTAATTTTTTCTCATGTAGCATTGACCTTGCAACTTCCACAATTATCATATTTCTTCTTTTCACTCCATTTTGCTCTGGTGTATACATGGTCGTGATCTCTCTTTTAATTCCTCTCTCTTGGAGAAGGAATCAAAGTCATGGGAGAAATATTCTCTCCCTCCATCTCACCTTACTCTCTTCAAGGTTTTTCCTATTTGATTTTCTACAAGAGCTGGGTATTTCTTGAAACATGAAAACACTTCATCTTTATGCTTCATAAAGTATAATATTGTCCATCTTCTACAATCATCAATAAATGACACATAGTACCTGGATCCAGATATTGAAGGCTCCTTTCTTGGTCCCCATACATCTATATGGAATAGCTCAATAGCTCTCACTAAATGTATCCTTCCTTTGTGAATGGTTGCCTTTGTGAGTTTCCAAATTGAAAAGCACTAAATATATATATCATGTGTTGTTTGGATATATTTGGTAGACCAAGTACACTCTGATCCCTATTGATTTGCTTGAGAGCGCTTTCACCTATGTGAGCTAATCTCTTGTGCCAAATTTCGAACTCTGATAGAATTTGAATACCATAATTGAATAGGGAAATATTTGTACTATCCTGAAGTTCAAATGTAATCATCTACCAGATTTTTATCCTCTTTCTATCCTCTTGAATCCTTGATATGGATCCTCAACAAATGTTCTATTCTTTGTGAATCTGACCAGCAACCCCTTCTCAACAATTTGACCTACACTTATGAGGTTCTTGGTAATATTTGGCACATATAATAGCTTGCTTAATATGTTCATATTACCATCTAAAATTCTTCACATTACCTATCCTCTCAATTGGATGTGTTGTATCATCTCTTGTTTGAGTTTCATGTCTATTCCTTGGATCCTCCAAGTATGAGAGTAGAGCTGCATTCCATGCTACATGATTTGAGCAACCTGAGTTTATATACAATACATGTTCATCTGTTTTACCTTCCTTCATGGTCATGTTCATTAGAAGAAGTGAATCCTCTTGGGTTTGATCATCTATATAGTTGTTGTAGTCTCTCCTTCCTTTGTATCCTCCTTGGTAGTTGGTGTATTTGTATGAGTTGTTATTGTATCCATTATTGAATCAGCCTCTTGAGTTTCCATAGCCTTCTCTACTGTAACCTCTACCTCTTTGGTTCCTAGGACTCTTGAAACAATTCTCAGTGATATGATTAGTTAGGCCACATATGGCACATGGAGATGAGCTTTGAGCTCTCCCTTGCCTTGTTTCCTCCTCTACCTCTTCCTCTTGAGCCTCTACCTCTACTTGCAAAATTTCCTTGAGAAGTGCTCCCGTCATCATCAAACTTTTTAGCTTTGCCTTTTCTATCTTTTTTCTTGTTCTTATGTATATAGAGATCAAAGTATTGATTACCTTTTGGTTTTTCTCCATTCTTCATAAGCTTTGCCTCATGTGAACAGTTGTCCCATGCGGGTGTTGAAATTAGGAGCTTGCATGTTGTTGGCGGTGCTCAAGGCAGTCAAGGACTTACAAGACAAGGAAGCCAAAGAAGAGAGTCAGAGCAAAGGGAAGGCACAAGCAGTCAAAGTAGCCAACGAAGATCTAGCAAATAGGCCATCCAAATTTTCCAACCAAACCTCATTTGAACAGTGATTTTCATCACTACCTTAACCTTGTAAATACTGTTTTTGGATAGTTTCGACTCCATTTTGTGCAAGCCAAGGAGTACTTGAGCTTGAGGAGCATTAGAAGTACCTACCTATCAATTTTCATATTTTTAAGACTCCATTTGAGCCCTCAAATAGGCCCTAGAACCTAATTTTTAACTAGGTCGGACACTAGGTCTAGACAAGGCCAAAACTAGTCAAAAACTATAAAAAGAGCTAGAGAGCTCATTTTTGAGGTTAGCTTGTTGTAGAATTGAACTTGTAAGAGCATTTTTGAGTAATCTAAGGAACTCCATTGTCTCTCTCTTTGTTGTTGCCTTGTGTGCGCGCGTGTGTGTATGTGTGTGCATGTTAGTGTGCTTCTCACTCACACACTTGTGCCATCACTTGTTCGAGGTCTTCATACCATCCTCACGTCTTCCCAGATTGACATTAAAGGAGGTGCTACTCATCACTGAGGTACAGACGTAGAGTTGTAACGTTGGTGTTGTAGGTAATTTCTTAGTTTTTTCTTATTTTTCTCTTTTTTACTTCACCATCATCATCCTCACCATCTCCCACCTCCATCTTCATCATCACAAAAGATTTTAGTTTTGATCATGTCACCTTCTCCCTTCCATTTCCCTCATTTCACTTGTGAGAGACAGTGAGAGAGCGATTTGTGTGCACTGCTTTTGCATGTTTTTTTTAGCTTCCTTGCAGGTTTTTGTTGTATCATCATCTCCAACACGCTGCACAGGTACGGAAAAGCTCGGCCCTGTCTGTGCGTCGCGGACCTCTGTCGATCACGATCGACAGAAAATTTGAGTTTTTGGTAAAACAAAGTACACCACCTTAATCTACATGAAGAGCACATTCCAAATCACTAAATGGAACAAAGAATTCTGACTTTTTCTGTCAATCACGACCGACAGACCCTGTCAATCGTTATCGATAGACCCCGACCGACAGACCCTATCAATCATGATTGACACCATCGATCGCGATCGACAGCCACGACCGACACCTCTGTCAGTCGCGATTGACACCGTCGATCGCGACCGACTGAATTTTGAGGATTGGCACATAAATTCGCGTGTCCATGTGTCCATCGCAATGGACAGACCCACGATCGACTGAAATTTCATCGAAATTCACGCAAAAAGTATCGATCGCGATTGACATTGTCGATCACGATTGAGAGGACCCACGATCGACTCTGTCGATCGCTATTGATACCATCGATCACGATTGACGTGTCGATCGCGATCAACAGGCCTCGACAGACACCTCTGTCAATCGCGATTGACAGACCTGTCGATCCCAATTGACAGGCATTTTCGGCTAAATTTTTAGGGTGTTTGTGTTCCAATTTTTGGGGTAATTTTGGGCATACTTGTCAATCAATTAGCACTTTGTGAGGTCCCTACACTTGTGTATTGAGAAAAATCCTATGAACTATTAGCCTGTTTGAGCCCTATTTTAACCCTAGAACCCTGAACTGTCATAACTTCCTCATACGAAATCCGTTCGGGGTGATCTTAGGCTCGTTGGAAAGCTCATGGGGCCATAGTATTTTTAAGTGGACCATACCTAGGGGGAACAAAACTAAGGGATCTCTAGAATTGTTTTCCATAAAGAAATAGTGCAAATTGATATCTGAATTACATAAAGGAAAGTGATTTGTTGTGTCATTTGAATTTAATTCTTGAGCCAACTTTGGGACTTTTACAGGTCCATTGAGAGCACTAGAGGGCATCCAAGGCAAGGGCATTTGGCAAGCTTGAGAACGGGATTCTTAAGCACTAAAGAGCAAGGGATCAACAAGTGAGGTTGGAATATTCTCAACTTCCTTTGGCAATTCCTAGCTTAGGTTAAGTGCGTGTAGTGCTAGAAGTAAGTCAGGGCGACGATAGGCATCAATCAAGCTGAAGACTATTAAATACTCAAGTTCAAGCTAAAACATAATCTCTGTGCGGTCGATAACTTTAAAGGAAAAGAATTTAACGTGGAATGATCCACTTAAAGTGCGGAGATTAACTCAAGTATTCCTGACGAGGTGATATCAGACAAGATCATAAACATGATAATCAACTAAAAAAGAACCAAGTAATTGATACAAATTGAGCTGCAACGAGGTTGTACTTTGGGTAAAAATTGGGGTGACTCGATTAAGCATATGAACCTTAGATCAGGATGACACCTAGGGAGAGATAGACAGAGTCTTAGGTCTTCAGAGGCTAGTGTCAATCATACTGCTAGGTCTTGGGCCCAGCAGTTGAGCCATTATTCGCACTACCCTAGCTCTGAAACCAGTGAGTCCGAGATGTCTCAGGGTATGGAGAGACCCATAGGAATTTCAAGCATGCCATACTTACAAAGGGTCGAAGGCCCGTACAAGACGCAGCTGGAATACCTTAGGACCAACCGACTAGGTGCTTGCATCTATGAGGACGGCCTAGGAAGATCCGTGGTCCAAATTAAAAACCCTGATCAACCTATTGAACTAGAGCATCTAACAGTCAAGTTTGAAAATGGAGCATACCTGGACAAAGAAGGAACCATATACGTAGTCACCAGCCACTTAGATAGGATAGAAGAATTTGGTAATGTGATCCTAAAAACGGATATAAGAGACCTAGAGCAAGGAAACATAGGTGGAGAGCCTAAAACCCCTCGAGGCAAATGAGTCCTCACAAGAAGTATCGCACCAGAGTGGATTCCCCATGATAATAAGAGCATAGATCTGCTCTTGAACCAAGAGACTGATGAAGCCTTTTGGAGGTATAAGCCTGATCAGCCGAATGAGGTCGGAGCACTCACTATCTACGAGTTTAAAGATCCGGATAGTCCAGGCAAAGTGACCTATTTAGACAATACTTCAGAGAGGATCTTTGTAGTCACGGAGCATGGTAGGCATGCCTACACTTGGAAGGGTGAATTTGTTTTCCCCCAACCAAGATCTAATATCTCTTTTGGCCACCCAAGAGTGGGAACATCCCAAGCTCATGGAGCTCAAAGGGACAGAAGTAGAGATAGTCCAGAAGTGAGTTTTTCTAACCCATTGGGAAAAGAAAGGATGAGAACAGAGACGGATAGAGAAGAAATCAAGAGACCAAGAGCCCCGAGGAACCTAAGAAATGTTGATGATTTTCCTTTGTCAAGGCCTAGGGAACACACCAGAACCTTGAGGCCAACCCAGCTGGTTAAGTCCATGAAGAACTACTGCGATGGCACTGGAGACCCCTACGATCATGTGGTCGAGTTTAGGCAAGTCTTGAGAGCTGAACAAGTTGAGGACCTATTCACACAATACAATGCCTTTGGTCTAGCCCTTAGGAACACAGCCCTTACGTGGTTCCAACCACTAAATGAGAGACAATTCAAGAGCATAGACCAACTTCTAGAGGCATTCATTACTGAATTCTCGAGTGGCATAAGGCATAATACTTCCTCATTGATTCATAGCTTCAAGCAGACACCTCAAGAGATGGTTAGACTCGTCGGAAGAAGGTTTAGGCAATACTTAGAGAGATGCCCTATTCTTGAGTTACCCTCACCAGCTAAACAAGTGGCTTTATTCCTAGATGGATTGCTAAGTACCAAATTGAGATCATATGTGTACTTAAAGGACCCTAGGACCATAGAAGAGTGTGTACGCATGTGTATAGACATCGAGGATAACCTAGGGGAGGAATTGGAGCTTTCAAAAATCTACAAAGTTTTAGATAGTTCTACTAGCCTCTCTTCCACGCAATCCACATCTATTGAGGAACTCACCGAGAAAGTAGCTCAGAAATTAGGAGTATCGAGCAAACAAATACCAAGGTTTGCCCCAGTGAAAAGATGTTATACTTGTGGAGGCGACCATATGGAGAATGTATGTCCCATTATGGCTCAGCCACAAGTGAATCCTAGTAGCCAGTATTGCACGATAGAGAGAAGATACACCAACCATACTGCACAAGACTACCCCTATAACAAACAAACTGTGAGACAAAATTACCCTCAACCATATCCACAACAGGGCAGATACCAGAACCAGTACCCACCACAAGAGTATGCTAGGCCTCAACCTACCAACCAGAATATCAGGCCTAGCAGAGACCTCAACCAGTGCTAGCCCAACAACCTCCTGCTCTAGCTAATGTGATTCCTATAAAGTATGCAGCTGCTGAAGAAAATTTGAATAGAGCTATAGTCCCAGTAACTCCATTAGTTTTCGAAAGTGACCCCAGTGACCATAGCTTTGATTCAACACACATTGATAGCCCCCAGACTTACTACATGCAGTCTCTTGAACATGGTGAGTCCTACTATAGTGAAGAACTGAGTGAACCTAGTTGGGAGCCAGATTACGCAAATGTCATGTACGTAAACCCCAACCCTAGACCTCAACCTAGGCAAGTAAGACCCTCCTAGAGGACCATGCTACAGATGTCAGGGAGATCACCTCATTCGTGATTGCCCAATGCCTGCCCCTACACAACCCCAATCTGTGACCATTCAAGGCTTTTGTCAAGATTGCGGAAAGGAGCATCTCTTACGAGATTGCCCAAAGAACCCCAATAATATGCCAAAGATCACTCCTATCAATGTTATTGGGTTAGTAGTAGACTCTACAAGAAGTGTAACTTCCACTGCACCGGTGTCAGTGGTCACCAAAGCTCAGGCTTTGCAGTAGAACCAAGGTTTAGGCCAAGAAAAGAGTGCCGAAGTTAGTGAAACTGAGAGCATAACCAAGAAACGGACGAGAGCTTGGAAAGATAGCCGCAAGAGAATGAAAAGACAATGGGCAAAGAAAATGAGTGAGCTCGAAGAAAGCCTAAGAGAAACTAGAGCCAAGATAACTGAACTCACATCTCAAACTCCCTCTCACACTACCCCACCACCGGCACAACCATTTCCATTCCCATCCAATTCACCACCGTCCAACCCGCCTCATACAAACCCACCACTCCCTAGAGTAGGATCAGTATTAGCATGTCCCACCCCTGAGGACCTAAATATGATGCTTAAGGCATATCAGGCGAGAATCCAAGAAGGGCCAAACGTGAAGGATCATGAAAAGTGTTACCCTAGACCCAAACTAGAGCTTGAACAAACTAAAATTTGTGCTAAGATGGTGGAATTGGCTCAAACCATGTTTGAAGCCAGTCTCCTCTTTAACATCTCTAGTTTAGCTAAGACGCAATTGCACTTTGATGGACTGCTAGAAAGATTTGAGAGGCTAATTGCAATCAGAAAAGGAACCCACCCCTCCAAATAAGGGCAAGGCAAGTGAAAGAGCAAGCCTTCCTGCCCAGGAAGCCTATGTGCCTAACTCCACAGAACCAGACACATCTTCTTCTATGAATCGGTACACACCAGAGTTCTTGCAAGAGATTCAAGAAGAGAAATGGGCTAAAGAAAGTGAAGTCCCTCCTCCCATTGAACTTGTGGATGACGCGCATGACCAATTCCCACAAGACATTCCTTCTATTTATGGAGAGCAGGAGAGCTCACAATTTCATGAGAGATTAGACTCTGAGTCTAATTCCTTACAAGAGCTACCCCATTTCACAGGCCCATGGGAAGCTAAGTCTACTTGTTCAAGGATACACAACCAAGGCAATTTTGGACTCAGGCGTAGGAGTTGCCATTGCTACCACTTCCCTATGGAAGTGTTGGGGCAAGCTAGCACTCAGGCCAACAAGAATGAAATTGTAGATGGCCGATGGTCACATTGAGAGACCCTTAGGACTACTAGAAGGAATAACTCTCACCACATGTGGAGTTGAGTTCGAGCATACGTTTGCTATATGTGACTTTAGAAAAAAACACGCCTATGAGATGATTTTGGGAAGACCATTTATGCGGCAGTTGCAAGTAGTACAAGATTGGGGAACCAACTCCTTGTACTTGCAACACTTAGGTGTTACGACCAAAGTTAATCTCAAGGATTACTCTCACAAAGATGTACCTCCCATCCAATGGAATCCCATCCATAGAGCCAAAGATGATACTAAATCTATGCATTCCATCGGATCAAGATCCTCATGGATGCATGAAGACACTCACTTGTGGATGTGTAAAGTAGTAGTAGAAGAAGAGAAGAGAGAAAAATCTAGAGAGATGGGTGCGAAGGAAACCCATAGATAATTCAAGACCCAGCCTATGCACCTGTAGTTTTTCCTGACGAAGAATTTGAACCTCACGACTGGGCAAAAATTTTAGCAACAATGGATGTAGCCATCAATGAAGAACAATGGACACCCCACTGTGACGAGGATGGCTATGACATTTCTGTCTTCTCCATAGAGCCAATCATGGGAGATTCGGTTCTTGAAGAATGTGAACCCAACATTGATGCATTCAAAGATGCAAGTGACTCCGATCTAGAGTCAATTTTATGGACCCACCATTTGCATCAGATGAAGAGTACTTTTATGAAGTGGAAGTTCACCCTCAGAGACATAAAGAGCTCACGAATGATGTAAGGTTAACCACGCGGGTGAGTGCCAAGAGTGAAGGCAAGAAGAGGAAGAAGAAAGAAGTCACACCAGAGGAGGAAGAATCCTTGTTTGAGGTCCCTGAGAAATTCAAAACGTACGAGATAGATGATAGGAGAGTCATGGTAAGAATGCCTAAACGTGATGCACAAGCAGGAGACGCCTATGATAACAAGGAAAACACCAAGAAAATTGTTGTAGCCATAGAAGAAGGAGAAGAAAGATGCACTTACATAGGAGATGACCTGATGGAAGAAGAAGAGCAAGAGTTGATAGCCCTGCGAAGAGAATTCAGGGATGTATTTGCATGGAGCTATAAGGACGTGAAAGGTGTTGACCCAGACATATGCTCACACACAATTCCCATGACCTCAGATGTGAAACCCTCTAAGCAAAAGCCATACACATATAATGATAATTATGCTGCCAAGATCAAAGAGGAGATAGATAGACTGGTAGAAGCTGGATTTATCTATGAAATTGAGCACACTGAGTGGGTATCCCCCATAGTAGTGGGTGAATGGAAAGCTACGTGTGTGCGTTAACTTGAAGAAGGTTAATGCAGCCACTATTCGAGATAACTATCCGCTTCCTATCACTGAGCATCTACTAGAAAGAGTAGCAGGCAAGGAAGTGTACAGCTTCCTTGATGGATTTTTTGGCTACAATCAGGTAGCCATAGCTCCAGAAGCTCAACATAAGACAGCTTTTGCCATAGAGTGGGGCATATTTACCTTTCAGGTAATGCCATTTGGTCTTACCAATGCGCCCGCTACTTTTCAGAGGCTGATGTGTCATGTATTTAAAGAGTTCTTGAGGAAGAATTTAGAGGTCTATGTTGACGATCTTTGTGCTCATTCCAACATTAGGTGGACACATATACCTGAACTCAGGCAAATCTTTGACAAATGCAGAGAATATCAAGTCTGCCTAAACCCAAAAAAGTGTGTTTTCATGGTCAAGCAAGGCAAGATTCTAGGACCCATAGTGTCAAAGAATGGCATATCTACGGATGAAGAGAAAGTGAGAGCCATCACAGAACTACCTAGGCCAAAGAATATCAAGGAAGTACAAGCTTTCATGGGGCATTGTGGTTATTACCGACGTTTCATACACATGTATGCCATCATAGCAAAGCCTCTGTATGGACTTTTGACTAACTTTGAGTGGACTGATGAATGTGAGAACTCCTTCAATGGGCTTAAACGATGATTATGTTCAGCACCAATCTTAACAACACCAGATTGGAACAAACCTTTCCATGTGCATGTGGATGCATCCAATTATGCTATTGGGTGTGTGCTTGCACAACCTACGGGCGAAGGTAATATGGATCTTCCAATTGCCTATGCTAATAGATAGTTGAATGCAGCTGAATGAAACTATAAGACCATTGAACGAGAAGGATTAGGCATGGTGTATGCGGTTAAAAAGTTTAGGCACTATTTGCTTGCAAACAAGTTTAAATTTTTTACTGATCATCAAGCACGGTTCTACTTTGTAAACAAGCCATGCAATATAGGTAGATTGGTGAGATGGTTCCTCTTGCTAATGGAGTATGACTTTGAAGTTGTGGTGAGGAAAGGTAAGACTCACTTGAGAGCGGACCACCTCTCAAGACTCACATCCGGAGAAGCACCGCAAGGAGTATCAGATGATCTTCCTGATGCATACTTGTTTAATTTGGAAGTGGTACCTCAGTGGGCTGAGCCATTATTGCCAGTATTGACATATGGGCCTAACCACCGAGTTATAAACACACAGGATAGGGAGGTAGTAAAAGCCCAAAAGTACCATATCATGGTGGGAAGTATGTACAAGCATACAGACCTAGGAATATTATCTTGTTGTGTGGAAGAGGATGAGTACGCTAAATGGTTGCAATTAGCACATGTAGGTGCATTAGAGCAACACGAATCAAGGCAACGAACCCTATAGACACTAAGGAGACTCGAAGTGCATTGGCCGACTATGGAAGCTGATGTCCATAAGTTGTGCAAGGAATGCCCATTCTGTTGCACTAAGCCACCAGTGGAACATGCCACTCTTTATCAAGTGTCTTTAGTGCCAAATTGGAGTGAACCATTAGTGGCCTTACTGAGGACGAACATTCCCTCAAGATATGACATTGGTCAGGCAAAGAAGTTTAGAACATGAAGCCCTGGATTACGCCCTCATTGGAGATAATTTATACAAGTGTGGTAAAGATGGTTACCTTAGATTATGTATCCATGAGAGTGAATATCTTAAGATCTTGGAAACTGCTCACCAGGGTGTAGCAGGAGGACACGTTGGACCAGATCAAGTGATCAAGGCAATCCTATTTGCAAGATTATGGTGGCCAACCCTTCATATGGATGCACATACCTATGTGAAGAGGTTTAATGTTTGCCAACGAACTCGGTATCCTATACACAAAGATGAGATGCCTTTGAAACCTATGATGGGTGGGCGTGCATTCTCTAAGTGGGGAATAGACTTTGTAGGTCCTATTAATCCCCCAGCTAAGGTTTCACATGCTGAATATATCATTGTGGCCACAGACTATCTAACCAAGTGGGTAGAGGTAAAAGCTGCCACGAAGAACGATGCTCAAATGACATCTATGTTCTTATTTGAGAATGTGTTCACTAGATACTGGCTACCTATCGAGCTAGTAAGTGATAGAGGCACTCACTTCTTGAATGAAGTTATTGAAAATCTTCTCCAAGAGTTCTTGGTAGTACATAAGAAGTTTGCCCCCTATCATCCACAAGCTAATGGCCAAGCCGAGAGCACAAATAAGATTCTATGCAATGTGCTGACCAAATTAGTGAATAATAAACGCTCTGATTGGGACAAACAGCTACACCATGTTGTTTGGCCATACCGAGTTGCCTATAAAACGATACTCCAAGCCACTCTCTTTCAAATGGTATTTGGCCAAAATGCAGTGCTTCCATTAGACTTCTTGATACCAACATTGAGGGTAGCACAGGAGCACGAGTGGACAGGCCATGAGCTTTCAGCTAGAATCTTTAACCTGGAACGATTAGGTGAAACACGATTAAGAGTTGTAGCAGGAATTTATGCAGCCAAAAAGAGGCAGAAAGCATATTTTGACGCACATGTGAAGGATAAGGGCTTAAAAGCAGAGACCTAGTTTTGGTCTACACTTTGAAGCAACATGCACAGAAACTAGAGAAGAGAGGCTATGGACCTATGATCATAAATAGGATCTCAACGAGTGGAGCAGTTCAATTAGCTACACTAGAGGGTGATGTTCTTCCTAATTACATTAGTGGATGCAGAGTCAAACTATATCAATAACCCCTCACTGAGGAGATGTTAAATCGACTCAATACTGTAAAGAAACATAAAGAAGATGAAAAATAAATTCGAGAAGAAGCACAGGCAGAAGCATTGGAACGCATCCGAAGAATGAAATTGAGAAGGCAGGGTAGAGACCAGCCTAGGACAGGTGCCTATGAGGATCCAGGATATCATATGGCTATGTGCGAAGTCTCAGGTGTAAGTTCCCGTAGAATAATTGATAGATGTCCTTTTGTAACCTTAGAGATAGGACAAGGGAAGAGTGCAAGGATAGTACAGGCCTTGATTGACTCAAGTGCGGCCACTAGTGCTGTTAGACTTTCTTACTGTCAAAAGTTGAACTTAAGTGTCAATCCTATAGAAGCATATCTCATAGGATTGGGAGGTGTGGAAACCCCTAGCATGGGCGAGGTGGAACTTCCCCTCTACATTCAAGATGTTTTAATGATAGTTAAAGTGTTAGTGTCTCAAGATGAGGATCTCATTGAACCTCTTGTCTTCGGTCAAGACTGAATCTATGATCATGCAATCAACCTAAACCTAAGAAGTGGACTTCTTCAGGTCTGGGTAAATCTGAACCGCATTACACTTGAATTAGAGAATGAAGCACTCAAGGAACTAGGAAAGACACAAACTCCTGGTCCTTCTAGGAGTACACATGAAGATGACGATGCTATTCTTGTCCAAAACTATGTGATGCAAAGGGATGTTTTTCTCAACAAAGAATTCAAGGATACGATGGAACTCCCTTCTTTTCCAAAGGTGGTAGAAACACGACAACCAAAGGAGTACCAAATGCAGAGGAAGCAGACCATCGATGTTCCAAGCAAAAAGAAAATACGAAGCAAGGTGTCTCAGCCATTGACACAAGTGTGGGTGCGGAAAGGCAAGCATCCTGTTGTAGTTAAGCCACAATCACTGGCTCAACTTCATATTAGTGATCAACTCCAAGACACTAATAAGAGGTCTTTCGAAAATCCTTCTAGGACAGTAAGGTCTATCTGGGTACCAAAGAAGTCAATGAAGGCTTGCCCACAATCAAGACAAATTTGGGTGCCTAAGGCTTGCTTCGGGCTCAAATAGCCACACATAAACCACACCATGTACAACATGGTTCACTCACTCGAACAGCTGACACCCACTCTTATTTGACACGCACGAACACATATTCGTCCATGAGCATGAGCAGAATCACTTGTAAATGGGTCCTTAAGAAGCCTCATATCCAAGAAAACACTCTCATAAAACCCTCCAAAGTCTCCACAAAACCAACACCAAAAGCCATTCATTGTGTTTGGCAAGCCAAAGCTTGTAATAAACCCCTCGATCCCCGTTTGTAAATTCATCTCCACCTACTAATTGCATCATTCTCACACTACATCTTTCCATCTAGCTCATAGGACAATTCCTCCCCTAACTACATACACAAGCACCAAGCACTCATTGACCTACTAAGCTATCACTAACCTCATGTTAATGTTGTAACGGGGACAAAAATTGTTCTATCTTGTCCATTACAATGTTAACACATGCTTCTATATTCTCATAGAACTAGAAGACAAGAAGGAACATGGCACAAGTTGCAGGAACGAGCTTGTTGCAGAGCTAAAGAGCGCACAAAGCAGAGAAAAAGACGGGCCCCAAAATTTTTTCGATTTGGACTTCATATTTTTGTATCATAATCATTCTTGTAATATATTTTCCGTTGTAAAGGCACTAGAGGAGTCCTCTAGATGCATCCCCACAGAAGATTAGAAGCTTACCCATGTAAAATAGTAGAAATTTAGTCTTTTAGTGAATAAAGTGCCGGTCACTTGTGTGAAAGGACCATTTTTTAGGGCACTACTATATAAGTCAAATGTGACTCTTTGTAAAGGACTTTTGCCATTGTGAGAAGGGAGAGCACAGAAATTCGAATTTGTGTCTTCTTCCCTCCTTATCTTCTTCTTCGTGAGCTTGTATGCATGTGTATTGCTTGGAAAGAGTGCTTGTGAGTGTTGTCTATCCTTGAAAGTGTTTCTTTGCTGTAGGATAGGTGTGTGCGAAGTGTAGGAAGTGCTAAAGTGTAGGAAAGTATTCCCGTGACTCAGTATTTCCCTCATAACTTGAAGAAAGAGTGTCGGAATTGAGTGAAACCACTGCCATTGGATGCGTCTTCTCGAGAGCTTCGAAACGCATATGCTATTCGCTATATTTGGAGTTCGGAGCTGGGAGAAAAGTCCAAAATACTGACGGCTGCTGCACCAAGTATCGTTTCGCCTTGACCAACAGTTGGAGCTTGTTTGGATAAGTCTTTGTCTCATTTACATTCTTTGAGTAATTCACTTGCATTGACCATTACATGATTGCATGTCTTCATACACTCGGCTAGGTTTGTGTACTCTTTGGATTGATAATTAAAAGCGTGTATCCCCACTATATGCACTTGTGAGGGGATTGAGGTATAGTCTCTTTCTCCGCAAGTCCCTAAGTTGATACTTAGGTCAACACACTTTTTGGCGCCGTTGCCGGGGAGTGACAAATCAAACCGAGGCATTCGTGTGATGGTAAGTAGCTTCTTGCATTGAAGTAAGTGGAGGAGTGGAAATCTTCTCTTCTTTGGTAAGTCATTTTCAGCCGCACTTGCTACTTCTCATTCTTGGAGTGTGTGTAGTGAGTTGTTAGTTCAGGGAAGTGAGTAGAAGGAGTAGAGTAGGAGTGAGTAGAGAGTGGACCAAGTCATTAGAGTAGATTTTAGTTTTGTTCAGAAAAGTTTTCTTTTTGTAAGCTAGAAAACTCCAAGTATAAAAGCCAAAAAAATCATTTGAAAAATCACTTGTGTGAACAAGTATCGTGAGAGCGAGCGTCGAGTATCGTGAGCAGCTGAATATCGTGGCAGAGCTTGTGGAGTGCCTTTGAGCTAGGAAAGGTGCTAGAAGAGTGTGTCAGAGCTTTAAGGGTGAGTACCTCCATTGCTAGATCCCTTTAATCATTCTAAAAATTCAACATCTGTGTAAAACGATCTGCGCTGAGTATCGTCTGAGAGCTACAGGGGGTAGAAGAGTGTTTTGCTTGATACAGTGAGGGAGGATAAGAGAGAGGAGCTAGGTGATCAAGGGGGTAAAATCAAAACTTCAAAAACATTTGTTAAAATTTGTCTAAGGGTCAAGTATCGTTTTACTCCCGCGGTCGAGTATCGCGATACTTATCAAGTATCGTTTTGCTCCTGTGGTTGAGTATCGCGATATTTCCCATCGATCGTGTATCGTTTCATACCGATCGCGATATTTGGTCAGAGATCGTTTTTCCAACGATCGTTGATCGTGTATCGTGGATTGAGTATCGTTTCGTGCCGATCGCGATACTTGATAAGTATCGTTTGGTCAAAGATCGCGATACCTGACAAGTATCGTGTATCGTCCTGCCAGTGATCGTTTGCGAGGGATCAAGTATCGTGGTGCTGAAGTATCGTCGATCGTTTTCAGCCAAGTATCATTTGGTCCAAATATCGTGTATCGCCTGATTTTCAGAGATCGCGATATTTGCCAGATATCGTGTATCGTCGATCGTTTCAGTTCGGAGATCGTGTATCGTGGGATTCCAAGTATCGGCGATCGTTTTCAGCCAAGTATCGTTTGGCCCAGAGATCGTCTAGAGCAAAGATCGCGATACTTCCCACATATCGGGTATCGTTTAGTCGAAGTATCGTCTCCCATCGAGTATCGTGTATCGTCAGTGACTCAAATATCGTGTATCGTTTACCTCTAGGTATCGGTATCGTTTCACTCAGCGATCGGTATCGTTTATCGGGTGTCGCGATATTTGTCAAGCATCGGTATCGTCTAGCCGGTATCGCGATACTTGTCAGAGATCGTGTATCATCTGAACATACATCAGGTATCGTCTATTCTGGAGATCGTGTATCGTGAGTTTGGGAGACAAGTATCGTGTTCAGACAAAATTCTTTGTTACTCATTTCTTTTCAACCCAAGTCTTCTAGACATTTTTGACCTAATGTGAAAAGTACTTGAGACCAAAGGGTATCAAAGTCTAATCAGAGCTCTTAAGTGAATGAACCTAAGATCTGGAAGAACCCTAGGAAGCCGAAGAAGTGTAATTTCTTCCGTAGGGAGTGTGGCCGAGCCAAGTAGCCGTTCACATTATTCTGAAACCTCCAGTGAGTCAGAAGGAGAAATTCCCATGGCTTCAGAGGATATGCAAAACACTGTACCCATGATGGGCATGATGTCAATCATTGAGGGAGAATACAGAACTTCCTTGGAGTATGTGAACACCAACCACAACGAGATCCCTATCTATTTGGATGGCTTAAACAGATCTGTGGCCAGATTACAGAAAGCATCAGAAGCCTACATAGTGCCTAGACCAGTAGTCAAGTACGTAGGAGGACTGTACATGGACAAACAAGATATTCAATACGTGGTCACAGAACACCCGGAAAACATTAACGAGCATGGTGAAGAAAATAATGCTTCAAGCTTAATTGGCGGTGGAAACGAAGAGCAAGTAATTACTCCTAGAGGGAGATCTACGATTACAAAAATTTGGAGAGGAGACCTGATTCCCCAGGATGACACTCTAATAGATGTGTATTTGATCAATGGGATGGAGCATCTGCTTAGGGCCCATTCCTCTATATGGGAAGCTGCTCCTAATCCAGTTACCATCTATGAGTTACGGGATCCTGAGTTCCCCACCATCATCACATATTTGGATAAAAATCAGAGAAAATATTGGCCATTAACAGAATTCGAGAGAGCTGAGTTGAAATATCAGAATATCCCAGTGTTCCCCCCTAGGGACCAAGCCACTACTTCACGGAATCCACTTGGAACATCTCAGAATGATTCATATCAACAGTCGGGACAAACACAACAAACACAACAAACACAGATCCCCGTCAGACCACATGTGCAATTTGCAATGCTTGCCATTAACCCTAACTACCGGCCACAACCAGCTATTGATCCAAGACAGGGAGTTCATGCTCCAGTCAGACCACAGGTAGTGAGAGGACCAGGCATACCAATAGGGAGACCAATTTTCCCAGGGATGCCTAGGCAACCTGAAGGAGGGAGACGACTAAGGCCGATCCAAGTTGCCAAGTGCATGAGAAATCACTATGATGGCTCTAGTGAACCTTACAACCACATAGCAGAGTTTAAACAAGTAGTTAGAGCCGAGCAGGTAGATGACTTTCTGATTCAGTATGAGTCTTTTGGCCTTACCTTGTCAGACACAGCTTTGGCTTGGTTTCAGCCATTAGACCCGAATACTTTTCAGAATATGGAGCAGGTATATCAAGAAATGATTCAAGAATTCACCAAATCTGGAATTAAAAACAATTCTTCATCATTAATCCACAGCTTCAAACAAGCCCCTACCGAGTCAGTAAGATTGGCAGCAAGGAGATTCAAACAGTATGTAGATAGATGCCCGGTGGAAGAGAGGCCTACCCAAAACAAAATGGTATCATTGTTCTTGGAAGGACTGTTGAACGGAACCTTGAGGTCATTAGTGTATGTAAAGAGAGTTCAAACCTTGCAAGAGTGTATGAAGGAATGTATAGACCTAGAAGATAACCTTGCAGAAGACTTGAAAATACCTCCAGGTAGTTTGAAAACCGAAGAGTCAGCCAGTAGCACATCAAACTCTAAAAACAATGTGGAGGAAATAGCAGATTTAGTAGCAAAAAAACTGAACTTTCAAGGACAGAGGAATTATCCCACTAATCCTATGAGACTGCCTATGCTTAGAAGATGTACGCAGTGCGGAGGAGATCATCCTTCTCATTTGTGTACCAGGGGAGTAGTCTCACCACCTGCCTATGCTCATCCTAGACCCTCTGTCCCCGGACCTCTACAATATTGCAGTATAGAGCAGAGATATACAAACCATAGCACCGAGAACTGCCCTTACAATAGGCAAACCAGACCCACCCAGCCTTATGTGAGACCGTATGGATATCCCCAAAGAGATCAAGGAGGAGAAGCCTTTAGATATCCCTCATATCGGCCGCAGGCACCAGCACCACGACCATACGCATATCAGTTAGAGAGGGCTATAGTGCCAGCCACACCTTTGACTAGTAGTGAACCATATGACTCATTTTACGACCCTAGTCAAGGAATATACCCTGGTTATGAAAGCGCGATGACAGAATATGGGCAACAGTATGACCCATATGCTTATGGCATGGAAATACCGGACAGTTCATACGGACACGAGCAGGATTATGTGTCCTTAATGTACACAGCTCCTAGAGCAACCATGCCACCTCGACCAATGAATAGACAGCCTGTACCCAGAGGACCATGCTACAGATGTGGAGGTGACCACTATATTAGAGAATGTACATTACCAAACCCACCACCACCACAACGAATTTGGGAAGGCTACTGTAGCGATTGTGGTAAGGAACATCTTTTCAGAGATTGTCCTAAGAACCCAAACAAAGTCACATCTAACGTGCAGATTAATGTGATAGAAGTGATTGAATCATCAGGGAGCGACAAAGAGTACACTGTGCCCTTGAAGGCCATAACAAGAGCCAAGGCCGGAGGAAACCCTAATAGAACAGACGGGAATGATCAAAGTGACAAAGAGGGGAATATAACTATCCCTCACAGAGTAGAAGACTCCGAAGAACCAGAGAAAAGTATCGCCAGTAAAAGATCCCAGAGATGGAAGAATCGGAGAGATAGGATAAAAGAAAAAAAGTTATTACAAAGGAAGGAAAATGAAAAGAGTAAACCGAAACAAACAAAAGAACCGCAAGTGGAAGAAGAAAATAAAAATGAGAATAAAAGGGAGGAGGTAGGATCCGTTCTAGCAGATCCTGTGCCTGAAGAATTAGCCATGTGGATTCAGGCATATAAGGCACGAATAAAAGCAGGACCTACCGTAGAGCAACATGAGAGAGAATATCCGAGAGGCGACTTAGAGAAAGAAAGGTTAGAAATATGCAAGAAATTGATAGAAATTGCGCAACAAACCTTAGAAAAACCTGCATCGCCTCTACCAAATACCCCAATTTCCGAAGAAAAATTCCAAGAGTGCCTAAACACTCAGGAAAAGCCTGAAGTATATAGACCACAAAATGAAGAACATGGTGTTGAGGGAAAGGAAGGATCCATAGTCCCCGAAGTAGAAGGAGACTGGACTAAGGATCTATGGGCACGAGTTCAAGAGGACAAGTGGAAAAAGGTAGAAGGAATGGAACCGCCCTTTGAAGAATTAGAAGCAGAAAATGAAATAGAGGGTTCAATACCTGAACTAAATTCAGAAGAAATTTTTCCAATGGATGCAAGTGACAAGGAAGATGTAAAGGAACTACCCAACTACACCGGGGAGTACGAGCACAATTTAGAATTGTATCGCATTCCATCAATAAAGAGACGGGAAACGAACCCATCAGTCCAAACATCTGAAATCATACAACGTCTTAGAGAGGTGAAAATCCCATGTACCCTAACATTCGAGGAACTGTTAAAGGTAAAACCACAATTAAAAGAGAAATTGATCAATCAATGGGAAGTCAAGGAGGAAAAGAAAGAGGTAGCTGACGAAGTGAAAACAGTGAGAATTCGAGTGGATAAGGTAGGAGACTTTAGTGAAGGAGATGAAGGAAATACCTGTCTTCCAATCACCTATAGGGGTTACACTACCAAAGCCATACTAGATTCAGGAGCTGGTGTCGGCATTTCTACCAAAGAAATTTGGGAGAAATGGGGAAAACCAGCATTAAGACCAACACGCATGAAAATTCAAATGGCAGATGGACATACGGAAAGACCCTTAGGATTGTTGGAACGAGTAGTCTTCACTACGTGTGGAGTGGAATTTGAACATACTTTAGCAATTTGTCACTTCGAAAGGCCAAGCAATTATGAAATGATCTTGGGAAGACCTTTCATGAGACAGCTAAAAGTCGTACAAGATTGGGGAAAAGACGCGGTATACCTACAACATGCAGGAACCACCACTAGGATAAACCTACATACATACACTTATCAAGATGTGCCACCTCTACAATGGAATCAAATCCATAAAGAGGAAGACGATCAATCGGTCCATAGTGCAGGTTCTAGTGATCAATCCTGGATGAACAAGGACACTCATTTGTGGATATGTCAAGCTGCAAAGAAAGAAGAGGAGAGACGAAAAAGTTGGCAGCAGAAACAAGGAATAGTGAGATCTGTACAAGATCCAGCCTATATGCCACAAGTGTTTCCGGACGAAGAATTCGAACCTCACGGTTGGATGGAAATCTTAGCTACCCTCGACGTCTGTGTAAACGAAGAAGTAGTGACCATGAACGAATGTATCGATGAGGAGGGTTATGATGTTAGTCTGTATATGGTAGTCCTTCAGGAGGCAGAAGAAGGAGAAGTGATCGAGAAAGACTGGAAGGAGGACTACGAGAGCATTGAAATGGAACCAGAACCCATGGATCTAGGGATTGGTACCACCAACATAGAGATCACGGCTGATGAAACACATAAGGAACTCATACAAAAAGGGGAATTAGAAGTTGAAAGGGAATTAGAGGATAAAGAAAACAAACTCCAAGACCAATTTGAGGTACCAGCCCATTTTAAAAAATATGAAGTGGAAGAGAGGAAAATTGCTATTCAAATGCCTAAAAGAGAAGCACAACCTGGAATAGCATATGATAATAAGGAACAAACCAAGAAAATAGTTGTAACTATGGAAGGAGGAGAGGAACGATGTACCTTCATAGGACAGGATGTCTCATTGGAAGAAGAACAAGAGTTAATTCGACTCATAAGAGAATACCGGGATGTCTTTGCTTGGACTTATAAGGACTTAAAGGGAGTAGATCCATCTATATGTGCGCATAGAATCCCCATGACATACGAAGCCAAACCTTCGAAACAGAGACCATATACTTATAATGATGTGTATTCAGCCAAGATAAAAGAAGAAATAGATAAGTTGTTAGATGCTGGATTCATCTACAAAATTGAGCACACAGAATGGGTGTCACCCTTGGTGGTTGTACCAAAGAAGAATGGAAAGTTAAGAGTGTGCATCAATTTGAAAAAAGTGAACGCCGCAACCATAAGGGATAGCTATCCTTTACCAATCACTGATCATCTCTTGGAAAGGGTAGCAGGGAAGGAAGTTTATAGTTTTCTGGATGGCTTTTCAGGGTATAATCAGGTAGCCATTGCTCCTGAGGACCAACATAAGACTGCATTTGCAACTGAATGGGGAGTATACGCCTTTAGAGTCATGCTTTTTGGTTTAACGAATGCCCCAGCTACTTTCCAAAGATTGATGTGTCATGTGTTCAAGGAATTTCTGAGAAAAAGCATGGAGGTATACGTGGACGATCTTTGTACATATTCAGCTATACGATCAGAGCACATCCCTGAACTTGAAAAGATTTTTGCTAAATGTCGACAATATCGAGTATGCCTCAATCCGGAAAAATGTGTCTTCATGGTGCGACAAGGGAAAATCTTAGGACATATTGTCTCTAAGAATGGGATTTCAACAGATGAAGACAAAATTAAAGTAATTTTGGATTTACCAAGACCTAAAACGGCTAAAGAAGTTCAAGCATTTATGGGACATTGTGGATACTATCGAAGATTCATACATATGTACGCCATAATTGCTAGACCTCTTTATGCATTATTGACTCTATTTAATTGGACCGAAGAATGTGAAAAAGCCTTTAATGAGTTAAAGAATCGATTGAGTTCAGCACCCATTCTTCGAGTCCCCAACTGGAATAAACCGTTTCACATTCATGTGGATGCTTCCAAGTTTGCCATTGGTTGCATCTTAGCTCAACCAGCTGACACAGGAAAATTAGACCACCCGATAGCCTATGCCAGTAGACAGTTAAATCAAGCAGAACGCAATTATACTACTACGGAGAGAGAAGGCCTAGGGATGGTATACGCAGTCAAGAAATTCAGACATTACTTACTGGCAAACAAATTCAAATTCTTCATTGATCATCAAGCCCTATTGTACTTAGTCAATAAGCCTTGTAATACAGGACGACTAGTACGATGGTTTTTATTGCTAATGGAATTTGATTTTGAGGTAATAGTCAAGAAAGGAAACACCCACATCAGAGCATACCACTTATCTCACATGACCCATGGTGAATCACCCATAGGAGTACCTGATGATCTGCCAGATACTTATCTTTTTAACCTAGAAGTATGCCCTCAATGGGCAAAAAAATTGATCCCGATACTTACACATGGACCTAAAGATGGGATCACGCCAAACCAAACGCAAGATCTCTGGAGGACCAAAAACCTTCACATCATTGCGGGAAGTTTGTACCACCAGGATTCAAGCGGATTGCTGATGAGATGCGTGGAAGAAGAGGAACAAGAAATGTGGCTTCAGAAGGCACACATAAACCAATGGAACACTCATTTGAATGCAAATGGAACGTGGCAAACACTCAAGAGATTTGGCATATATTGGCCAACCATGCAACGAGATGCACATAACTGTAAAGTTCTTGAAAACTCGAGAGTACCCTGACGGAGCTACCTTAGCAAGGAAACGTGCTCTTGAAGAACAGAGTAAGGATTATGCCATCATAGGAAAAATACTCTTTAAACGCGGGAAAGATAACCAACTAAGAATGTGCATTCATGAAAATGAATATCTATCTGTCTTAGAAATGGCCCATACAGGAGCTGCAGGAGGACACTTCTCTGCAGACAAAACAGCAAAAATGATCCTCTTTGCTGGAATGTGGTGGCCAACTCTACATCAAGACGCCATAACATATGTACAGAAGTGTGATACTTGTCAACGTACGAAATATCCTATTAGAAGAGATGAGATGCCACTTAAACCCATGATGAGTGCTAGAGCTTTCACGAAGTGGGGAATAGACTTTATAGGACCTATTAGCCCACCAGCAAAAGGTTCACGTGCCGAATACATAATTGTAGCCACAGATTACCTGACCAAATGGGTTGAAGCAAAAGCAACAACGAAAAATGACGCAAGAACTACCGCCAAGTTTCTCTTTGAGAACGTCTTCACTAGATTTGGACTACCTATAGAGATTGTGAGTGATAGAGGTACACACTTTGTTAATGAAGTGATAGAAGCCTTATTGAATGAATTCTTAGTAATTCATAAGAAATCTGCCCCTTATCACCCACAAGCAAATGGACAAGCAGAAAGTTCAAATAAAATCTTGTGTACTGTTCTCACCAAAATCGTTAACAACGGTAGATCAGATTGGGATAAGCAGTTACACCATGCTTTATGGGCATTCCGAGTAGCCTATAAAACTGCAATAGGCACTACTCCTTTTAACTTAGTGTATGGACAAAATGCTATTTTGCCAATTGATTTCTTGATTCCCACTCTTAGAGTTGCAACTACTTATGAGTGGACAGGACATGACTTATCAGCCCAATTGGACCAAATAGAAAAGCTTCATGAAACTAGGTTACAAGCAGTAGCGGGCATTTATGCTGCTAAAAGACGACAAAAGGCCTATTTTGATGCGCATATCAAGGACAAACAACTGAAGGAAGGAGATTTAGTTTTGGTATACACTTTGAAACAACATGCTAAGAAACTGCAAAAGAGAGGATATGGCCCATTAATCATTAATCGTATATCTACAGGTGGAGCCATCAGCTTAGCGACCTTAGATGGAGATGTATTACCAAACTACATCAGTGGGTGTAGAGTAAAGAAATACCTAGAACCATTAACTGACGAAATTATGTCACGATTAATCAAAGGTAAAAACAGACGCTTAGAAGAGGAAAGAATACGGGAAGAAGCGAGACAAGAAGCATTGGACAGGATAAAAAAACGAAAAGAGTGGATGAGAGAGCGAGATGATAGATATCGTCACGGAGAAGAACTCATCCCGATGGCTAATTTTAGAGCCACTCAAAATCTGGGATCGCAAAGAACACAACCCTATCTAAATTTGGGAGCCGGAAAAACGGAGTATCACTTGGTAAATGCTCTTATTGACACAGGTGCCGCTGTAAGTTGCATTAAGTTTTCTTTGACCCAAAAACTCAAAGAGACAATACGACCCTCAATGGCCCAGTTGATAGGAATAGGAGGATCAATTACTCAGTGCATAGGAGAGATCACCTTACCATTGCATCTTGGTAACAACACCATGGAACAAAAACTGTTAGTGTGTCATGACCAAGATTTGCTTGAGGAAGTGGTGTTAGGTCAAGATTGGATTTACGAATACGAGGTGACCATTCAATTGGCGTTGGGATACATCTCAGCCAGGATAGGACATCGTGAAGTATTCAGTCTGCTAGATGAGCGACCATTAAAATCTGTGAGCATGGAGCAAACAGTTCAATCTAATGAACAAAGCCCTGAATGCATGATCTCTAGCACTATAGATACACCTTCATCGAGTACTATATGTGCGGACACATTAAATTCTGCATGCACACCTTGTTCCAGTCTAACAAGTCTTGAGAGTATCACTCAAACTGAAATCAACCTAACTGAAACACCCTGCTTCAAAGAGACGATGCCTCAGAGTAATTCAAAACCTGTCACCATTAAAACATACCCTATTCCATATTCTAACCAAGTGTGGATCAAGAAAGATCAAGTGAAGGAATATCTACGAAGACAAAAGCACAACGGACATCAGAACAAACGAGCAAAGCAAAAACCAACTCCGTCTGAACAGCGAAATCATCGACAAATTACTACACTATGGATTCCCAAGACAGTTGTAGCTGCTCAACAAGATCGATCGCAAATTTGGGTTCCGAAGTCTTGCATCCCAAGGCAAATCAACCGGAGGGAGGATCCCCGAAACAAGAAGAACCAATGCAAACCGCCGGCTAAACAACCACAAATAACAAGTTACTGGAGAAAGAAAGAGTCTGTAAAGGCAGCCCGAGACGTGCCGAGAGTCATAAATCAAATAAAGCAGACCTACAAAAAGAAGAAAAGAGTCACATTCAGTAGAAGTGGGCAACATACAACGAAGCCCAGCACTACGAAGCAAATTTGGATGCCGAAAGACAAACGGGACAACATGCATACGCTAACTACTTCCAATTGCACACATATGGAGTGGTTGAAATCCAAAGTATGCATGATAGGGCCACAGTACAAGGCCAAGCATTCGGCACATCCTTCTTCTATTTCAAGATAGTCAAGCACATTTTCCTAATAGGGAAATAGGAGAACACTTGTACATACATTAAGAAAATAATCCAAAAAAATTTTACTAACCGCTTCGGCTATGGACTAACATTTATGTTTTCTTTTCAGCAAAAAAAAATAAAAAATAAAAAATAATATATATATATATATATATATATATATATATATATATATATATATATATATATATATATATATATATATATATATATACATAAAAATGTAAAAGATCCAGGTATTACCTTTCTCACACACACGGGAAAGGGACGACACCATGCACTCGGAGCAACATCGAACTTATAACCAACATATAGAGGAGGATTTCTGAAAACATATGGATACTAATTCATACTCTATATTGAGTGCAGATGGCTTCCACTGATTCCGAATCTACGCAGCAAGAAGAGGTGCAACTTCTTCCATTGGAATCAGTAACAAAAGCAAGAGGTCACTGGTTCAGGGATGATCAACCAGTGGCAGAGCTAATCTTCATGGCCACAATCAAAATCATGGACACAGATCATTGTTTTCCAATCATGTCCCAGGATTTCAAGACAATCATACAAGGACTACCTCATATTGAAGAGGTGTGGACACAGGCGGGCATAGAAGCATTCCTAAAGTTACCAATCTATGTGCCAGACTTTCAGAGATGTGCACAGGTAATGAACACCATGCAGCCTGCCGTGACAAAGATCTCAGTCCCAGAAGCGCAAGTATTGGATAAAGTCGGGACATGGAAGACCATCCAATTCACACATGAATTGATTAATAAAGCTTTTGGATGGAATCAAACAGGCATTACTAATGTGAAAGAAGAATGCCATGATCCCAAGAAGCGATCATTCCTGGAAATTAACAGAATTGACATAGAGGATGATGTACAACTGGTACATCAACATTTTTGTTTTCCCAGCATGCACAGGTATACAGCTCCACAGAAAATTGTAGTCCAACTACTATCGCATGCCATGAGGCAAATTGGAAACAAAATCAACCTAACAGGGTATGTCCAAGAAAGATTGTTTGAAGCACAAAAGAAGTGGGGGCAAAAGAAGTTTTTAAATGGCAGTTCAGCTCTCACATTGTTGATTTATGAGGCTTTAGAAATGAAGAACTGCTTGAGAGAGATGCCAACTTCAGAAGGACTAGCAAGATATGTAAAGTCAGCGACGGTCCCGAAGAAGAAGAAATCAGTAGCTGTGGTTGAAGAGGCTGGGACCAGCACACAGAAATCAATGAGGGGTACGAAGCGCCTACGCGAAGAGGAAGCTCAAGCAACACCGCAATCAAAGAGAACGCACCTCTTACCGAAGATCACGACGGCTCAAATGCCGATCACTAAGAGAGATCTGTCTGCTGCCCTCGAGCAAACACATCAGTATATGCAAGGGCAAATTAATTTAAACATTCAAGGACACCATTATAGACAAGCTAGTCAAGAGCAGACACAACGGAATCCAGAGCAAACACCGAAACCAGCGGGAAGATACAAGGAGCTGGGCATTGATGATTCCAGCACAAATACGGATTCTAGTCCCGAAAAGGATACATTAGATACTGATATACGGACGGAATCACACGAAGGTGAATGGAACGAGATCAATCAAGTGGAAGTCACGCCACAAAATCAGGAAGAAGAGGAAAAAAGAGTTGAAGAATCTATGGAACCGGAGCACGTCATTCAATTGAATGACACTACAAAAATAAGCATCAAGGAAGATACGACCACTGGGGTTACACATGTCAAACCACCTATTAAAGAGGAAGAACAAACTCCAGTGAGTGAGGAAACGAAGGAGCTCCAACAACAAGAACAAACCGTAATCGAGGTGCCTGATGACACACCTCAAGGAAATAAAGAAGACATGGGGGCTGAGCCAAGGATCGAGCTTCAGATCAGGCAGCCCCATGACACCACATTACACATTGCTCAAGGCAAAGACGTAAACACCGGAGAAGAGCCGGCAATACCGAAAACATGGCTTAATGTGGATGTTACACAGTTGAAACCTGTAGTAAAACAGATGATTCAAACAGCCATGGACACTCAACAGCAGATGATGGATATAGATGCCGAGTATGATCAAGCAAGAAGAGAAAAGAATCAGTTTCAACTCATGAGTGAACAACTATCGGCACAGTTGATTGCAGCACAAAAGGAAGTAGCAAATAAAAATATTGAAGTGCTGGCAATCCAGACACAACATGCAGGATCCATTGCTCAGAATAAACAGCTGCATACACAACTGGAAGAGTTGCAAAAATTACACAAAGCAAGCGAGGCTGAAAAAGAGAAAATGAAGATGCGAAGCATGCTATTGGAGCATGAACTCAAGCTATATCTAGAAGAGAACGACAGCCTACGCAATAGAAATAAAGAATTAATGAAGTCTCTATTATATGACCAACCACTCATCCAACAGGGACCCTCAGACACTAAAGAACAGGAATTAAGAGAACAGATAGCAGAGTATGCCGAGTTGCTGCGACAAGCTAAAAAAGTACAAGAAGAATCAGAACGGGGGCACACTCAGGAAATAAGTGAGCTCAAAAAGCAGCTGAATACAGCACAGGCAAAACTGGTCCAAAGCTACAGTGAAAATATGGATCACGTAGCTGACATAGGTAAGGAGCTTCTAGCAACCAAAGAAGAACTCGGTGAAGCCATACAAAAGATAAAGGAAAAAGATGAATGCATTGAACAGCTAAAGAATCAGAAGAAAGACAAAGAAACCGATCGGGATATCAGTAGTGCCAGAAAAGAAACATCCTACTGACGAGGTAGAGGTAAGCCCTCTATCTCAACCGATCTATCATTCTCCCATACGTGAGCAGGTGGCGGATCTACATGATGATCATCCTATGCCATATACTGCAGAAATAAGTCAGAAGGAACGGGCACTAGTGGTGTTCCGATTGACGGAAAATTTTGAAAATGAAGTTATTAAAGTCATGAAAGAAGCAAAGATCAAAGGAAAAGACTTAGAGACCCTTATGAAGCCTTTCAATATTCCATACGGATTACTGAAAGAGAAAACACGTCAATATATCAAGAAGATCACAAAAACGAGCCCTGATGAGCAGCTAAAATTTGAGAATGACACATTCAATTTCACTCAAGCAGAATTTGAAGCCGCACAGCCAGTTTGGAGAAGAAAGTTTTTGGAGAAACATCCGACATTAAGGGTACACTGGCAAGCCGCTCCATATTCCCTGCAGGTAAACCCTGCATTTTGTCCTGCACCTCGTAGAAGAGAAGCTAGAGCATTTTTGGACATGCAAAGGAACGGTACACTAAATAATCAGTGGCTGAATTATCCGCTACTTCCGAGCCCGCCACATAATTACTTGCCAACGGAAGATTATATGGTAAAAACAATAGAATTTTGGCTGCAAAACTATGCGACAATACCAGATTTAGCTATCAAAATGACAAACAAAATACTTAGCATGATCCTTACAGTTTTGAAGGTCTTCAAGCATGCGGCTTATACCTTTTTGAATTTTATTGGAATTAACCAAGGCACAGACATACTTATTTTTGATCTATCAGTGATGCCAAGCAGACCAACTATAATGGCTTATTACTCCAGGCTTATGTTCTTGCCAAGTCCATATATGCAGACATTTGAAGAAGCGTTTTTCACAGGATTTTTTGAAATTGATTCTGAGATATTTTTGAAGATGTCATCTAATCTCAATGCTAGATTAGTAGCATATGAATTAAGCTTCTTCGCAGATCACAGACAGCCACCACATGATGGCGTGAAGGCAGAACAATGGAAACAACTGATGATACGTGAAGCTAATCTGCTGAATGATAAGGAGCAAACAGTATATCGAACATATGCCCGTCGCTTATCAAAGCCTGTCGGGGACGACAGAGTCTAGGAGGGGGGCAGTGTTGAGGGAGAGACAAGTAAAAAGAAGAAAAAAAGAAGACAACGAAAGAAGCAGCTTCACTAAAAATTAGGATTTGAAGATACATCTCTGCAGGAAGCCCCGCAGGGGCACATTACCCATCTCTGCACAGAGCCCCGCAGGGGCGCACACACCAAGGAAAAGCACGCAGCTAAAAGGAGGAATCAGGGCCAACAAGTATCACATATGTGGGGAGGATTCAGATCAAGGCTTACGAGCTACATCCGCATATGTGCACTAATGGCGTGCGTGGCAAACCTAATCACACACACCAAGGAAAGGACGTAACCCACATGGGTGCTTCAACCTCTTGATCTCTGGAAGGTCCAGATCGAAGACTGAAGCACCACATCTTCAGACCTTCCACTGGTGGTGTGCGCGGCAACCCAGAATTAAGGAACCTATAGGTGAAGTAGACTGCAGAATATCAGGTAGTCAGTCTAACTCCAAGGGTTGCGGGTGATCAAGGCAGATACATCAGGCCCAGAGAATGTAAAACAAGAATTAAGAAGAGGCCATCAAAACTGAACACCTGTTTTATAAACAGGTAACAATGAGCAAAGGTTGCGTGCAGTGAAAAGAAGTGAATAACACAGCAAGGTCCGATGTGTGCAACCAGGACAAATCAGAGCGCCTCTAAAACATAATGCAAGATCAAGAATCAGACAATACTGACCACGGGGTGCGTGCGGACAACAAACTGATGACAAGAAGCAAAGCCTGTCAAGGGACGACAGAGACGAAGAGGGGGAGAGTGTTGCAGAGCTAAAGAGCGCACAAAGCAGAGAAAAAGACGGGCCCCAAAATTTTTTCGATTTGGACTTCATATTTTTGTATCATAATCATTCTTGTAATATATTTTCCGTTGTAAAGGCACTAGAGGAGTCCTCTAGATGCATCCCCACAGAAGATTAGAAGCTTACCCATGTAAAATAGTAGAAATTTAGTCTTTTAGTGAATAAAGTGCCGGTCACTTGTGTGAAAGGACCATTTTTTAGGGCACTACTATATAAGTCAAATGTGACTCTTTGTAAAGGACTTTTGCCATTGTGAGAAGGGAGAGCACAGAAATTCGAATTTGTGTCTTCTTCCCTCCTTATCTTCTTCTTCGTGAGCTTGTATGCATGTGTATTGCTTGGAAAGAGTGCTTGTGAGTGTTGTCTATCCTTGAAAGTGTTTCTTTGCTGTAGGATAGGTGTGTGCGAAGTGTAGGAAGTGCTGAAGTGTAGGAAAGTATTCCCGCGACTCAGTATTTCCCTCATAACTTGAAGAAGGAGTGTCGGAATTGAGTGAAACCACTGCCATTGGATGTGTCTTCTCGAGAGCTTTGAAACGCATATGCTATTCACTATATTTGGAGTTCGGAGCTGGGAGAAAAGTCCAAAATACTGACGGCTGCTCCACCAAGTATCGTTTCGCCTTGACCAACAGTTGGAGCTTGTTTGGATAAGTCTTTGTCTCATTTACATTCTTTGAGTAATTCACTTGCATTGACCATTACATGATTGCATGTCTTCATACACTCGGCTAGGTTTGTGTACTCTTTGGATTGATAATTAAAAGCATGTATCCCCACTATATGCACTTGTGAGGGGATTGAGGTATAGTCTCTTTCTCCGCAAGTCCCTAAGTTGATACTTAGGTCAACAGAGCTCCCAGGCAGGCACCAGTCCTCAGATAGTGGACATTGAAAGTCTCCCTATTGAGGAGGAGTTAAAGGAAAGACCACAGGCATTGAGAGCATTACATGTAATACCTATTCAGAATCCCTCCCAAGGGCACACATCGCCAGTATGCAAAAACTCGCATTGGTTCAGTGACATGGCAGGACCTCTTGGAGAAGGCACTTATTTGTGGGAGGCAGAAATAGAGTTCAAAAGACGCTGGGGCCGGTATCACTTTTTTACACGAGAGTTTGAGAGGCTTCAAAACAATGAAGGGTTGAAACCAATATGGAAGAAGGCTGGACTATATGATTACTTCAAAGTTGAGTTACCCAAGTCGAACTTTTTAAGGTGTTCTTACTTGATTAGCACCCTCACTCCCAGTAAAGAGAAAAAGGGGTATAGCACCTTTGTCCTACCATATCTTACAAGAGGTAATGAACAGAAGCACTTCAAATTGACGAACAATTTGGTAAGGGAAGTGCTAGATATGAAAGGTATGCACATCCCCACAGAGAAAGAGACAATGATCCTAGACAACATAAAGAACAAGAACTTGACTAAGCTAAAGGATATGGTGGCAATGACATCTGAATGTGCATGCAACACTTCGCGTTCCCTGCTCAAGAAAGATTCACGATGCCACCTAAGAAGATTTGGTTCAATTTATACTTAGCAGACGCCTTCGATTTGACAATCAACATGCCTCATTGGATTATTGACCAAATACACTTGGCACATCAACGATGGTATAAGAAGCAGAAGTCAGTACTTTACGGATGCTGTGCTCTTACAAGAATCGTTTATCGATGCTTGGCATACGATGTGCCAATTCAAAGGGCACTTGTTTGGACAAGGGTGCAAGAATTTCAAAGAAGACTATCAACCGCAGGGCCCCCATCCAAGAAAATGAGGGGAGCAGTTCAGATGCCCTGTGCATAGGCCCGAGGTGCCATATTGACACCGGACACAACTCCACGACTTCCAAGGCGAGTGCAACCTTTCACTATCAGATTACCAAGGCATAGCGTGGAAGGACCGAATCTAGTGTTCCCACCGATACCCACTGATTTGGAGTTCCCTCATGGCTTCACGCTAGAGGATTTAATGGATGAGGAGGTAGCAAGAATAATTAATGCTAATAATTTGGAAGTTGAAGCAGAACAAGCGAGTGGGCAACAAACTGTTACAGAACAACCCCATCCAAGTCAACCAGAAGTTGTGGAAGTGGACGAAGATGAAGAGGAGACTGCAGAAGAGGAGCAAGAGGATGAACAAGAAGGACCATCCGACGAAGGGGAGCATGAATATGAGCAAGAAATTATACTAGAACTTGAAGGAGCCCCTGCCTATACGAAGCAATTGAAAAGACTGTATGATATCATCAACAAAGTTCAGGAACAACACAGATTATCTCTAGCATCAGGAAAGGCCCTAATGAACCAGATCCTTGAAGATGAAGGTATGGATGATCAATATAGGGCGACCCTTGACATGATTGCTAATGCATTAGGGGTACCAGAGACGGTGCACACTGCCCTCGCACACTCGTGAAGATCGGAGCGAAGACACGGGAGACGTCCCCCCAGACCAGGGACACAGATAAATGTCTTGGTATCAGAACCACAGGGCACTTCCACAACCACTGGCACAGATTGCACCACTCAGCACACTGATGAAGCCCATACCTCAAGTGCACCCCCATCGCCACCTTTACCACCCTCCCCTCCATCTCCACCACCATCTTCCCCTATCACCATGGTCACCACTACGATCACAGCCTCAGTCTCCACTATCCTTACTGAAGCACAAACTGTTAGTCAACCGTCACAATCTGCACAACCTGAAACCACCACCATTGTAACTACCCAATCAGACACTGTAATTCTAACTGCAGTCAATGAAAAGCTCATCCCCCCTGTCACACTTTTCGGTGGCTCATATGTGCACCTGCACACACCACTATACACCTTCACGAGTATCACCACACCAACCATTCCCATGTACACAATAAATCCCACGATCGCATCCACATATGACTTCATGGACATATCACCCACTTCCGCACCTCTCCCTCCCCCCATATTCCCACAATCTCCCCACCACCCACTTCACCGTTCTCAAGCATAGCATACACTTTCCCTTTCCCCTTCCCCATTCCCCCTGCATCCTCCACCTTCCCAGCATTCATAAATGTAAATAATGTGTTTTCTACTTTGCATCAATGTGTATATCAACTACAGAGTGAACATCAGACTCTTGAAGATTGCCATCGTCAGTTAACTACGGACCACCAGCAACTATAGAAGCGGCTTGCAGCCTTGGAAACAGAAAACACTGACCTAAATCAATGCTACACTACACTCGAGCACGCCCATCAGACCCTTTTGGAAGCCCCCCAGGCCTCCGAAGCCTTCGAAGTTAAGAAACTAACAGCGCTACTTGAATTGTATCAGTCAGAAAACGTCAAAGTCCGTCGCAACCTGACCTTACTCCGAAAGCACATGGCCACTGCCCTCGAAGGAAACAAGTGCTTGCAAAAGCAGAATGAAGAAAATTTAGAGGCAGCCATGGAGAGTTCCCCCCAGGAGATCGACCCCGAGAGATTCAAAGTTGTTCCTTCAGAAACTATGAACACAATTCTAGAAAGCTATGCTACTGTACTGGAAGCACATGATGATATGGAAAAAGACCGAGATGCACTGTGCCTCTAGCTAAGGGAGCAAGAAGAAAAACCTAAGGTCATAGAGTCGACATCAACTTCAGAGGAGGTAAAGGCACTAAAAGAACAGGTTGCAGAATTGCAAAGCAAGCTACTTGAGTATGAAAGACAACCCTCCCCAATTATCAAACCAGAAACAAAAGAACTGGTGCCCGTAGAAGTGGATGAATCATATGAGGAACCCTATGTTCCTATGCCGACACCGGGCGGCCAACAAACCGATGAGGGATTGGACACGCTTGAAGTAGAATCCCCCGAATGGATGTAGATGCTTGAAAAAATGGCCAATATGCATGATGTTCGAGTAGTGGTCCAGATTGAGTCAATGTCTAAGATTGAGGACACAATTATCAAATCAGAGTACTTCTGAAACATGTCACATCACCTCTGGATAGACACTAATGATTATCAATACGTGCCCTATTGTGTGCTCTTAGCATATTACAACGTCGAAATTCAACGAAGATGTGGCAAGGCTCCAACCTTTGCCACTCGATTCAGCCCCGATGATATCCCTGAGAGCGCCACACGAGGATCAATTTTTCAACCTACCTGGCGGCTGCGACTCCTAGAAACTTACCCAGAGATGGTTAGAACTTGGAATAAGATGCCACTATTCATCAAGTATAACCCCTATTATGCTCCTGTACTCGGAAGATGCACATGGCCTGATTTTACCATCATTGTGAAGAATGTTAAAGGCTGTGCAAAGTGGCTCAATTACATATATCTCGCACCACCACGAGGACAAGCTACAATGGGATACATGATCGCTACCATCCGCCACTGGGGAGTCCGATTGCGAAACATTCCAGATGTAATGGCCTAGATGTGCATGAAAATATTTGAGTTGATGCTAGTGACCTTCCGAACCTTCAAAAATATTCAAGATCCACATTTCTCAGGTGTTGGATTCACCGCAGGTAACCTCGACTTGGTCTACGATATGAGTACAACACCCTCCATTGAGGTGATATATGCATGGCACGCACGAATTAAATACCTCCGAGCCTGCTACAAGCAAACATTTGAAGAGATGTTCATCACAGGGTTCTGGGAATACCACTCGGAAATTTTCGTTCCTAGACCCTCCCATCTCCTCCAACTCTTTGCTATGGAGAGAACCTTACACTCCGAACAATTGCGTATGCCACATCCGGATGTTCCAGGTCCAGTGGATTGGGATGCCCTTCTAATAGATTTAGCAAAGGGGTTGAGGCTAGCAGAGCACCACTTAGCCACTAACGTGGTTGACTATTATGTGAAACGCTCAGCCAAACAAGGGTCTGTCAGAGACAACAGATGCGAGAGAGGGGGGAGTGTTGGCGGTGGTCAAGGCAGTCAAGGACTTACAAGACAAGGAAGCCAAAGAAGAGAGTCAGAGCAAAGGGAAGGCACAAGCAGACAAAGTAGCCAACAAAGATCTGGCAAATAGGCCATCCAAATTTTCCAACCAAACCTCATTTGAACAGTGATTTTCATCACTACCTTAACCTTGTAAATACCGTTTTTGGATAGTTTCGACTCCATTTTTTGCAATCCAAGGAGTCCTTGAGCTTGATGAGCATTAGAAGTACCTACCTATCAATTTTCATACTTTTTAGACTCCATTTGAGCCCTCAAATAGGCCCTAGAACCTAATTTTTAACTAGGCTGGACACTAGGTCTGGATAAGGCCAAAACTAGTCAAAAACTATAAAAAGAGCTAGAGAGCTCATTTTGAGGTTAGCTTGTTGTAGAATTGAACTTGTAAGAGCATTTTTGAGTAATCTAAAGAACTCCATTGTCTCTCTCTTTGTTCTTGCCTTGTGTGCGCATGTGTGTGTATGTGTGTGCATGTTAGTGTGCTTCTCACTCACACACTTGTGCCATCACTTGTTCGAGGTCTTCATACCATCCTCACGTCTTCCCGGATTGACATTAAAGGAGGTGCTACTCATCACTGAGCTACACATGTCCATGTAGAGGTCCATGGATGCACTGAAAGCTTCCTATTTTTCCTATGACTTTATTACATTGATCACTTGCCTTATTATTTGTTGTTCATCAATGATTTATCCAATTCTTCCAAGTTGGTCTACTATGTCCATTTTGGTGAAAAATCAATCACACTTTGCTTGGGCATCTTCTTCAATGTGGTTGACTCCATCCATAGTTGATTCTTCCTTGCCTTGGTACTTGATGAGGAGAATGCTTCAAGAGCATTCCAAGTCTCTTGTGAAGTTTTACAACTCATGATGTGTGGAAGTAAAAAATAAGAGATTTAGTTAAGAATACATGACCTTGCTAGAGCATCCTTTCAGCACCATGTATTTAACCTCTCTTGTTCTTCTTGTGTTGGTTGGCCCTTGCTTCTAAGGATTGGCATCATCTCATTTCTAGATATGTAACCATAGAGGTTTCTCCCTTGAAGATAAGCTTCCATTCTTAGTGACCCAATTGAGTAGTTGCCTCAATCCAATTTGTTTATGGATGAAGGAAATCCATCTCCCATGTTGACTAGTTGCTCTGATACCACTGTGAGAAGGTGGTGAGATGATTTTAGAGATGAGGAGATTCTGCAAGAACCCTACTCTACACCTACCAATCTAGCTTGACTAATTCTTAATATATTTCATTAGCTTCACAATGGTGCATGTATAATCATCAAGTTCTTTGGAGCATCACTCTCAAATGTTTGCATCAAAATAGGTAACTTCTATGTGCAAGAAATGTGAAGAACTTTCTATTTTGGGAAGAAAGGTTCTTAGAGTTATGCTCAAAGCTCACAACATGGTATGAATTGATCAAAGAGATTTTGCACACATCTGATTGAAGTGTATAGATAACCAAATCAAGTTATTTCATGAATTTAGCCTCATCATATAGGGAGAAATGAATCTAGCAAATTAGGGGGGTCATCCCGACTTTTTAGGATCTAGAAGATGTCCAAACACAGTCCTCTTCTTTGCTCCATATCTCAAGATATACTAGATCAAAATTAATTCAAATTGATATGTGAGAACTAGAAACTTTAGTCTAAATATTCTAAGTTAAATTATAGCAAATGGATGAGTACACATAGAGAAAGTAATTCCACACAATCACTGAAATGATGAAGACGCTAGAGTAGATAGTAGACAGAGATTTACTCAATGAGATGTATCAAAATTTAAATGTTATTCCACATATAGTAGAAAGAGAGTGTAATGGACTACACATAGATGAAGTGAGCTCAATGTAATCTCACTAAAGTAGCTCAAATCCTCTCCAGAATGCTCTTCTATCCTGTGACTAAAATCATGTGTATTTATACACATTGCTTGGGTTTGAATTTGAATTTTCCCTCACCTAAAAGTGATCCTAGACGTTAGGGATGTAATTTCTTTGATTCCTTTACCAAATGAGTCGTGGGTTTAGCCTTCTATCTTCATGTGATTCCTTCTTCCCTTGACTTTTACAATTATCCAAGATAAAACACTGAAATTTACAAGCATATGTTTGTATGCATATCTCTCTATAAGAGAACAAATATTGTATGTATTCCTTAAGTCTAAGGAAAGATCTTAGGCTTGCTAATTAAATGAACATACTCTACAACAAAATGGAGTTGTAGAGAAAAGAAACAAAATCATAGTGGAGGCATCTAGAAGGATGCTAAATGATATGTGTTCATCTAATTATTTTTGGGTTGTAGCTATTAGCACAAGTGTGTACATTATAAATAGATTTCCTACTACTCGAGCTCATAATTTGACACCATATGAGGTATGGCATGGAAGGAAACTAAGTGTAAGTCATTTGAAAGTATTTGGTTGTGTATATTATGTGCATGTACCTAGTGATGTGAGATCAAAACTTGATGTGAAATAAAAAAAGTGTATATTTGTTGGTTATGCAAATACTCAAGGAGGATATAGATGCTATAATCCTCACTCCAATAAGGTGTTTGTTTCAAGAGATGTGGAATTTGATAAAACACTTTAATGGTATGTAGATAAAAAAAAGTTTGCAGGTCATACATAGATGGAGATGAAGAAGATACGGGTGAAGGAGATGAGTGCTTACCTCAGCCCACAAGAAATTTAAGTGATGAGAATAGTTGTTTGGATGAAGAAAGAGAGCTACCTTTCAATTGAAGATCAAGGCAAGAGTCACGTCCAAGTGTTAAAAATAAAGGTAAACTCAAACTTGTTTAAGTTAATGATGGAGAAGAATTTGGTAGTATATATGAGTATGGAGATTCATCAAAGGTTACTAATTAAAAACCAAAAGCAACTACATTCGAGGTAAGAAGAACTTCAAGAGAGAGTAAAAAATCTCAAAGGTATACTTGTAAATCTTTTATGAATACTCATTATGCTTTTATGACAAAGGTGAGCACAAAAATGAACCTACATGTTATGATGAGGCAAGATGAGATGCAAAGTAGGAGAAAGAAATGAAAGAAGAAATGGATGCACTACAAGATAAGTAGACTTGGATTTTAGTTCTAGAGACACCAAAACAAAAGTTAATTGGCTGAAAGTGGGTTTTTGAGATTAAAAGAAATAGGGATGGTAGTGTATCAAGATGTAAGACTAGACTTGTAGCAAAAATGCTCAAACTCAAGGATTGGACTATGAAGAAACATTTATTATAGTAGAAAACATGGCTAGAGTGAGAACTTTGTTGGCTTTTGGTGCAAGTAAAAGATGGAATTTATATCAATCAGACATAAAGAATTTCCTTCTTAACGGTGAGTTAAGTGAAGAATTGTATATATCACAACCAAATCGTTATGTGGATGCAAAATGTCCTAATCATGTATGCATATTAAATAAGGCATTGTATGCCCTTAAACAAGCACCACGGGTTGGGAATGCAAGGTTGGTATAGTATCTTATGTGACAAGGATACATGACGAGTCATGTTGATCCTTCACTTTATGTAAAACATGTAGATAATGTGTGTATATGTATGCATTTATGTGGATGACTTGTTGATTACAGGGGATGATGAAAAAGCAATTGAAGAGATCAAAGGTAATTTGGGAAAGGAATTTAAAATTTCATATCCTGGTTTTCTTATATACTTTCTTGGTTTTGAGATTGTGTATGGTGATGAATGTATGTGGTTATATATGTGATATGCTGAAAAGAGTTGGTATGTAGGAATGTAATGTAAAGCTAACTGCAAAAGATGATTATGAGCTGCATGATATTAATGCTTATAGATCCACGGCTTGATCTTTGATTTATGCAACAAAAACTAGACCTGATATATGCTATATAGTGGGAGTATTGTCACAATTTATGCATGAACGTAGAGTACTTCATATGCATGCAACCAAAAGAGTGCTTAGGTATTTGAAAGGTACCATGAATGAATGATTATTTTGTAGTCATGATGTTGATCTAGATCTTAAAATCTTTAGTGATGCAAATTGGGCTGAATGTAAAGATGATAGAAGATCCACATGTGGATATGTGTTGATAGTAGGAAACAAGACATTAACATGGAGCTCAAAGAAACAAGCTACTATTGCTTTATCTTCTATAGAGGTTGAGTATAGAGATTTAGCATCCACTACTATTGAGATTATGTGGTTTAAAAATTTGTTCCATGAGTTGAATGTGTAGGTTGATGTACCATTGAAACACGGGGATAATTTGAGAAACATTCATATGACCTCAAATCCTATTTTTCATGCTCAAACACATCATATAGAGGTACACTATCATTATATTCAAGACAGGGCCAAAAACAATAAAGTGTGGGTTTCTTTTGTTGGAACAAAGGATCAAGTTTAAGATATCTTCACCAAATCCTTGGATGGACCAAAGCCTTAAAGATTCAGCTATATTCTTGGCATAAAGGAAATATCCTTTGGAACTTGAGGGGGAGAATGTTGAGAATATTTTTTTAATATATAGGTTAAGTTACAAGTTCCAATAGATGTAAATACCTCTGGGAGGTCTTAAAATACTTCAATAAAGCTCAAATATATGATAAAAGATGGCTAAGATACCGCATGATATCTTGAAGATAATGACTCAAATGAGTGAGTCACAAGGGAGTTGCAGTGGTGTCCTAGTGGAAGGTTGATGTGGCTAGCTCTCAAAGTCTAGCCATATTTTTCTTATTTACAGCACTTAAGTCATGTAATACCTCCACCCAAGTGTCTAACACAAGTTTATATGTGTTATGAAGGTTTTGGGTTAGTTTTTCATACTATAATAAGAGAGGAGAAGTTGTGATCTTCTTTGAAGTAAAAGAGATTCATATCTCTATCTTTGCATTGTTGTAGTTTTGTAGAAAGAGATTGCAGAGCTTGTATCTCCCTCATTATATATGCAAATAAAGTGTTTGATGATTCATTGGAAAGTATAATTGTCTAATTCTATGTTGTAAATTTTCATATTCATTGGAATTTGGAGCTGAGAGTAGTGGTCTCCATTAAACCTCATATTTGCAGAGTTCATATATCCTTGTGTATTTATTGAATTTTACTATTATTTAGCTCATTGGAAAGCTCTTAGTGTCAAGTATATTTTTTTGGAAGATTTTTGAAAAGTCTTATTTGAATAAGAGAAGAAAGCTATGCAATCTTGATTAGTTTTCTATGCATAAGCTTGTGAGAAGGTCAAGTAGTTCCTAGGGGGTTCCAATTACTTATAGCTATACTTTGGAGGTCAATAAACTTTAGAAGTTGTGGTGTGCAACAGATGCTCAAGCCAGGTCTTACATTCTAAACTATATCTCTAATTTGTTGCTTCCACGCATTAGAAGTTGTAAGAAATCACAAGAACTTGGGATGCACTTGAGACATTCTTTTCTCCTAGCACCACAACTAGGAAGAATCACATGGACTGAATTCAATAAAATGAAGAAAACACCTGAGAAAAAAATAACATATTTTCTTACCAAATTTAAGGAGATTGTAGATCAATTAGCACCAATGGAGAGTGAATTTAAGATGAAGCCATTATGAGTCAGATCCTAAATGGTACTAGGATCGATAGACAATGATGATCATTCAAAATTGCATATGATCTCATCATGGGTGTGCAGACACTTGACTTCTATATATTTCTTGGCCAAATCTTATATCAAGAGTCGAACGACGATATGAATGAAGGTAGCAATTTTCAAGATACTCTACAACTGCTCTTTATACAAATAAGAAACTTTGGGTCACAAACCCTAAGTGAGCTAGAAGTGTGGCATAAGAGACTTGATCATGTTAATGAGAGAATGCTATACGTTATATACAAGGAGCAAAGTGTTCTAGGGCTGTCAAATATCTCCAAGCAACATACGATCAATAGATGTGATGCTTATCAGATCAGGAAGTCACAAAGACGACCCTACCACAACAACCTATTGGACCTAATACACACAGCTGTGTGGAGACCAAGTCAAGAACCACCACTTGTAGGCTAAAGTTAATATATATATATATATATATATATATATATATATATATATATATATATATATATATATTGTTGATGACCACATTAGATGGTAAATTTTATACTTTATTAAAAATAAAAGTTAATTCTTTGATTGCTTCAAGAAATATCTAACATATGTGGAGAATCACATTGGCAAGTAATTGAAAAAGTTTAGATCGCGACACAAGAAGCTATATGGTTAAGACAATTGTATGTAGATTTAGGACTTGTGAGCTACAAACCTCATATCTTTTGAGATAATGTGAGCTCAATGCATCTTGCAGCTAACCATGTATATCATGAAAGAACCAACCATATAGAGGCTGATCACCACTTCATCATAGAGAAAATCTTATCAAAAGAGGTTGATGTGTCATTTGGTCCAACAGATAAACAAGTGGCAGATATGTTGAGAAATGCTCTAGATGCAATAAAACTTTGCATATTCAAAGCTATTGCAAGTATACAAATCATTGTAGATTGAAGACTCAAGAATGTTAAGCTTGAGGGGGAGTTGTTAGAACAAGAAAGCTCTCAACATGCTTGAGGCCAAAGATCTCGTTAAGGACAATCAAGTTTATTGTTTGAAAAAAACTTTTCTCATTTGGTAGAATTTAATGGATTCATATACCCCTTTGTATACTCACACATTTGAACATTTTCTTTTGTACCATAGAATTAGTATTTATTTAAGGTTTTAATTGAAGCACTTAGGCCATTAGTCAAGTGGTTGGAGTCTCCCACAAACATGCAAATATTTATGAATTAGATTTGATCTACTATTTCATTTCCTATATTTCACACCAGACTCACTTCCCCGAGGTTTGTGAGATGAAATTTATTGTTGGAATTCTTTGAATATCCAAACTTCTAAATGTATATATAATCTCTCTTCACATTTGTACTAGATATAGGAGTGAATGCAATCAAGTTTGAATCACCTTCTTTCTCACTATCCCTTCTCTCCATCTTCTTCTTCAAAATTACTAGACTTGCATAACTTGGATCTCTTTACTCAAAGGTCCAATTATAAAAATTAAGGATTAATTTTAAAGGTGTAAGAGTGTCTACTTTCATTGTATGCAAGACTTTTTTATTTGGGCTCTTCTATTGTGAGATAGATCTCATTCTTTCTCTCGAGGTATGTTATTGTTCTTTCCTAAAAAGTCATGATGACCACTTGTGAGTGTTAAGCTCAAAATTGGAGCATGTCTTGTTAATTAATAGTAAATTGCTACTTCATAATTGTATACAAAGTCTTCCTTTAAGAGGGACTTGATCAATTGTAAATAGGATATGAGTACTAAGTATTTTAAATAGCAACTTCCATCCATAAATAGAAACTTCTCATAGTTTACTTCATGTGCAAGTAGTCTGTTTTGCACTGTCTTGCCAATAGTGATGATACAAAGTACTTGAGGTCTTTTGTTGCCCTAAATTGAACATCATAAGGTCAACCAAACGTACAAGTCTTAAGGGGCAATTTCTATGCTAGTTAGTTGAACCAAAATTCATTAATCAGAACAACTAATTTCTACTATCTTCTTCCTCTCAAGCACTTTCATGTCTCAGCCAATAGGGTTTGAGCCTCCCCATTCAAAGAACAAGGTTCAAAGAACAAGGTGTATAAACTGAAAAAGGCATTATATGGGCTGAAACAAGCCCCTAAAACATTTTACCAACTTATAGATAAGTATCTCTTGGATCTGGCGATCTTGCTGGGGAGTGGCATCCATTAAGTGCAAGAAAAACAAGGACAATGTATGCCAACTCTACATTCGAGTATCAAATATCCACAGTACTGGCAAGAAAAAACACCTATACGAGTGCCTCCATCTGGATTAGATTTTGGCAAAAGTTTTGAAAAGAAGAAATGATCGAAAAGTGAAAGCAAGGAACAAGGGACTACCGAAAGATCAACAGGAATAAAAGACAAGTCAACATTTGAAGAGAAAGCTATATAGGCTTAGAGTACACTCTAGATACTAAGGATTTGCTTGTATATAAAGCATATGACCGTTGAAGCACCGACAGATTATCCTTGGACACCATCATAGATCAGGCTCTACAACTGGAGAACAAGGTTGATGGTTTCACTAAAGATCTCGAATGGATTGTGGATGCAAACGATAAAGGCACTGTTGATCTAGACAAATGTAGGCACCACATAAGAAGTTCCACCTCTTTAATAGTCAATCCATGGAAGTGATAGGGTGATGTGAAGATCATGAACAAGTGATGTGCGTGAAGGTGAAGGTGGGAAGCACACAAGTGCACACACACATACACACACGCGGTAGAGACAAGAGAGACACAATGGAAGGCGAGAATTACACTCATATTGCTCAAAAAATAGCTCTTACAAAGCTTGATCACACTAATCCTCCAAAAACTAATCGCAAAAATGAGCTCTCTAGCTCTTTTTATAGTTTAGACTAGTTTTGGTCAATTTTGAACCTAGTGCCTGGCCTAGTTAAAAAATAGGTTTTAAGGGTCATTTGGAGATGCAAATGAAGTCTAAAAACTACAAAAATTGGTATGAGCATTCTACCTAAGACCCTCAAGCTTGAGGAATCGTTGACTTGTACAAAATGAAGCTCTTTGATACAAAAATGGTTCTTCCATAATACATATGTTACATGAGTGATAAAAATCACTGTTGAGGTTTTGAACAAGGTATGCTAAAACATCTCTCTTTGAAATCGACAGATCCTGGTTGGAGGTCTTGGGTGATGTAAGTCTGCAAGAGATAATGGGTGAGTGTTTGTTCTGTGATGTGGAGACCTCATGCTAAATCTGCTTCTTCTTTTTCCCAATCAATGGCCTGAGACTCATCATGAGGTAGGAGTCTATAATGCATGGAATACATCAATTGTTCACATGCAAAGATTTGTAACAAGTGTGTGGGCTTCCTGATGAACACTTTGGAATGCTACCCCCAGATGTCCATAGTAAACATCTCTTCAAAGGTTAATTTATAACATGCTGGTAAGATTTAATTCTATAGTGCCATGCATAGAACACCCTGAGCAAGAGTGTTGTATTCATATCATAGACTAGATCACTGTTACCATGCGCAGAACCTGGGGTGGACACATGGGGGGGTCCGATGCATCCGAAGATTTTAAATGTGGTCTACAGCAGGTCAATTTTTTTTATGGTCATCTATGCAGCGATATCTATCATGCAGTGAAGCTAGGGGAGCTAGTGTCGTATGGTAGCCATCATATACCCAACTATGGGGGGGACCACGTGGTGGTGTGAGATATGGATAGTTCAACCAATCCTATCATTGCTTGTTATTTTTTAGTTTGATGGCGAATGTGGTCCATGAATGATGAGGAGGGACATGGCCATAACATGAGTTGTACTTTAGGTGTAATGGGGCCTTTGTCCATGTATACATCATCTCAGGGTATTCTTGCAGTAATTCCGCTCGCTAGTTTGGTTGGAAAATTTTGCCTTTTTGTGCATCAAGTGGTAGATGAGCAGGTTCAAACTGGGTGGCATTTGGGTTTCTTGCCCATGGCTTTCTCAATCATGAGATCGTACTCAGCCATATATAGAAAATATGGCTTATATTGCAGTTCATTAATAGAGATGTACCTACATGGTGCCAAGTTTGCAAATTATGGAGATTGAAGAATTTTTTCTTCAATAATTGCCATAGCTTGTAGTTGAGCTTGGACACTCGTAGAATGAGTCTTACCCAATTCTTCAACGGGCTTCATCCACTCCATTGTGGGGATTTCAAATATGTGTTGTCCTTCCTCGATCACGCGTTTATTAGGGGCATGCTGGGGTTCATATTCCTCTTCAAAAGTAACCTCCATCGGGATGGTGATTGTTTCTTCAACAACAGGAATTTTTGGTGGTAAATCTGGTCTAGGTATCTCCGATGGATCTCGTATTTGAGCTTGAAGTTCTAGCACATGCACCCATAATGTGGTCAATTCCTCCAAGATTTCCAATGGTGTGACTTCTTGGATGTTAGGTGGTTGAATGGGTTCTTGGATTCGTAAAGTTACATCGTCACTTTTAAGTGTCTCATATTCCTCTGTCAATTTTTTATATTCTTCCAATTAGTGTGCATGATCTTCGAGTAGCAACTACATAGTTTTCGAGGGGACCTCCTTGAAGCAACTTAGACTGATTGGTTCATCGGGTTTGTCCATGGAAGCTTCAAGATTTTCTCTATTTTGTTCTTGTAGGCACTGATTCTCTTCTTTAACCACTATGAGATGACATCATAAGAGTCCCATGATGTGTGTTAGAGTGGCATTACTGACAATTTGGACTCTAAATGTTTTTCTGCCTCAGCAATAGCTTCTTTAGTTTTCTCCTCCAACTCCAACTCCATCGAATCATAAGTGTTATAGAGTTCTTGATGTCGTGCATTTGGCGATGCATTCTCAATGATTAATGAGTTGGGGTTCACCTAGAGTTGAGTGGTTGTCTTCTCTAGAGCATGTAGTGATTTTCTAATGATGCAAATTCCTCACAAACTTGATGCATGCATGCAAACATTTTTTGGAATGCACTATCTATAGTGGAAGAGGCAAAGAGTGATGATGTGCTAAAAAATGATTGTTCTTCTGTGTGTAGTGCAGGGGGGAAACAGGGGTGGGGTGAGGGAATGTGGATGCTATGGTGATAGTGAAAAAGTGTGTGGAGGTGAGTGTGTGCAACGTGGTAGTAGATGTGAGTGGAGGTGTAGTGGGTGGTGAGATATCCATATCACTAGATGTGTGATCTAATGAACTAATGGTGAACAATGGAGCGATAGTGGGTGAGTGTGAAGGTGTAAATACATGATTTAAAAATGTGGACAAATATGTTACATGAGGATGTTCAAAAATTGGTTAACGCAAAGGAGAGGCTGGTGGTAGTGTATTGGGACTAGGGGGTGTAACTGGTGAAAAAGTAATAGGGCTTTGTAATGGGAAGAATGGTTGTTGTGGAAAAGGAGTTGATGAAATGGAAGGGGTGATGAAAGGGTTGGGAGGGATTGGGGAAATATTGATGTGGGAAAGGGGGTGTAGGGTAAGGTGGAAGGAGTGGAAATAGGTTGCACTAGGGTTAGTGCTATGGCACTCAAGATGGGTTGATCAAAGGAGGATGTTCTAGAATACACAAGGGAGACTAAATGTACAGGTGACTAGAGGGTGGACACGAAGGTCAAGGCAACTTCCATAGTGGTGGTGTGTATGAATATTGATGGATGTGGAGGACAATTGATGATAATGGCATCATTGTGGGATGGCGTATCGATAACTATTGTTGCTTCTCATTGACTTGATGGCCATACTTCGATAGGTACGCATATATATTCACTTGTCTTGGACATCAAACAGATGCATTGGGTTTCAAACTGTGATAGGGGCTTCCGTTTGAGGAAATGCAGTGGTTCCAGAGTGCCCACTACCTAGACTAATTCATTGAATGCATTCACAAAAGAAGCTTAAAAACCACAACTTGCCAATTCTTGTTGTAGGATTTCTTTACTTTGTTGTTTTGTGACTCAACGGCTTGCCCATACAACTTGCATATTTCGATAGAGATTTTGGATAGCAATCATACAAGCAGTTGCATCTGAGGTGTCCTCCACCTTGGTGCTTGTGTCTCCCTGACCTTGGTTCGCTGCTTGTGCTATCCTTGTTCATCATCCTCTTGTGAGTCTTGACTTTGCTGACTCTCTTCTTTGTCATCATCTTCTTTAGTAATTATTTTCTCTTCTTCATTTGAACTTGATACTGTTTGAGGAAATGCAGTGCTTCTAGAGTGCCCACTACCTGGACTAATTCATTGAATGCATTCACAAAAGAAGCTTAAAAACCACCACTTGTCAATTCTTATTGTAGGATTTCTTTACTTTGTTGTTTTGTGACTCAACAGCTTTCCCATACAACTTCCATATTTTGATAGAGCTTTTGGATAGCAATCGTATAAGAAGTTTCATCTAAATGTGTCCTCCTCCTTGGTGCTTATGTCTCCCTGACCTTTGGTTTGCTCCTCGTGCTATCCTTGTTGATCATCCTCTTGTGAGTCTTGACTTTGTCGACTCTCTTCTTCTTCATCATCTTATTTAGTAATTGTTTTCTCTTCTTCATCTGAACTTGATACTGTTTGAGTGCTCTCGTGTTCTGATGGGGAGCTAGGATAGCTCGAGTGTTCATACTCTTGGGAGAAAAATTGCACCGCGGAGAACTGAAACTTGCTTGACAAGGCATCTTGCATTTCAAAGTCGAAGGTCATATTAAGTGGTTCTATTTCTAGGTTTGCTATAGGGAAGGTAAATGCCTCATCACCAATAGTGGTTGCAACTTCCCTTGGTGTTGTAGTTATTTTGGTTGTAGGTGTCATTGTAGTTGCTTGAGAGGGTATGTTTGTACTAGTAGTTCCTTTTGATGTGATCGAATTGGATAGATGAATTTGAATAGGGGGTATTGCCACCGGGGGTTCAATGGGTGATTGTTGGGGTGATGGTTAAGGGGAGGGTGATGCGGTCACTTGTAGACAGGGTATGATTCCTCTCATTCTTATGCTTGTTCTTGACTTTGGTGTTTTATGAGACTTCTTAGAACCTTTGAACTTTTTCAATTAAAAAAATCTACACTTGATAGAGCTCTCTCAATTGGAATCTCATAAGCTAAACACATTTACATAATTGTGTTGATTGTGAAACATCCATGAATGAATCTCTTCCTAATCCATCTTTGCTTGGCCAAATTCTTGAATCCAACTAGCGAGGTCAATAGTCTGTGGTCCTATATTTGCAACATATAATCCAAACCAGATGCATTATTGAGGCAATGGGAAATAATTTTGGGCCAGGAAGGCAAAATGTTGCATGAAACTTTGTAATGGCTTCGACGATTCGAGTAATGGTTGAGATATCAACCCACTTCAAAATGTCTCCTTTTTTCATAGGTTCAGGTATAAGTCTTTCCCTTTTAGTTGGAATATGTGCTCCATGGATCTTCAATGCAGCTCCAATGAGATTGTGGAGAGGTAAAACTTTTTGAATGGTGGGTCTGTGACTAATGATGGAAAGACAAATGTGTTTGGAAGCTCCTTCCTTATGGGTGGTTGTAAGGTGGTGACCAGATAATAACAATGATAAAAATTGGGTTTGGGAAGGTGGGTGCTAAAATATTCAGTGAATCCTACTGTTGCAGAGCTAAAGAGCGCACAAAGCAGAGAAAAAGACGGGCCCCAAAATTTTTCCGATTCGGACTTCATATTTTTGTACCATAATCATTCTTGTAACATATTTTCCGTTGTAAAGGCACTAGAGGAGTCCTCTAGATGCATCCCCACAGAAGATTAGAAGCTTACCCATGTAAAATAGTAGAAATTTAGTCTTTTAGTGAATAAAGTGCCGGTCTCTTGTGTGAAAGGACCATTTTTAGGGCACTAGTATATAAGTCAAATGTGACTCTTTGTAAAGAACTTTTGGCCAATTGTGAGAATAGAGAGCACAGAAATTCGAATTTGTGTCTTCTTCCCTCCTTATCTTCTTCCTCGTGAGCTTGTATGCAGGTGTAGTGCTTGGAAAGAGTGCTTGTGAGTGTTGTCTATCCATGAGAGTGTTTCTTTGCTGTAGGATAGGTGTGTGCGAAGTGTAGGAAGTGCTGAAGTGTAGGAAAGTGTTCCCGCGACTCAGTATTTCGCTCATAACTTGAAGTAGGAGCGTCCGAATTGAGTGAAACCACTGCCATTGGATGCGTCTTCTCGAGAGCTTCGAAACGCATATGCTATTTGCTATATTTGGAGTTCGGAGCTGGGAGAAAAGTCCAAAATACTGACGGCTGCTGCACCAAGTATCGTTTCGCCTTGACCAACAGTTGGAGCTTGTTTGGATAAGTCTTTGCCTCATTTACATTCTTTGAGTAGTTCATTTGCATTGATCATTACATGATTGCATGTCCTCATACACTCGGCTAGGTTTGTATACTCTTTGGATTGATAATTAAAGGTGTGTATCCCCACTATATGCACTTGTGAGGGGATTGAGGTATAATCTCTTTCTCCGCAAGTCCCTAAGTTGATACTTAGGTCAACACACTTTTTGGCACCGTTGCCGGGGAGTGACGAATCAAACCGAGGCATTCGTGTGATGGTAAGTAGCTTTTTGCATTGAAGTAAGTGGAGGAGTGGAAATCTTCTCTTCTTTGGTAAGTCATTTTCAGCCGCACTTGCTACTTCTCATTCTTGGAGTGTGTGTAGTGAGTTGTTAGTTTAGGGAAGTGAGTAGAAGGAGTAGAGTAGGAGTGAGTAGAGAGTGGACCAAGTCATTAGGGTAGAGTTTAGTCTTATTCAGAAAAGTTCCTTTTTGTAAGCAAGAAAATTCCAACTATAAAAGCCAAAAAAATTCATTTTGAAGATTACTTGTTTGAACAAGTATCGTGAGTGTGAGCGTCGAGTATCGTGGGCTGCAGAATATCGTGGCAGAGCTTGTGGAGTGTCTGTGAGCTAGAAAAGGTGCCAGAAGAGTGTGGCAGAGCTTCAAAGGTGAGCCATTCCATTGCTAGATCCTTCTAATCATTCAAAAAATTCATCATCAGTGTAAAACGATCTGCGCTAGGTATCGTCTGAGAGCTACAGGGGGTAAAAAGAGTGTTTTGTTTGATACAGAGAGTGAGGATAAGAGAGAGGAGCTAGGTGAGCAAGGGGGCAAAATCAAAACTTCAAAAACAATTGTTAAAATTGGTCTAAGGGTCAAGTATCGTTTTACTCCCGCGGTCGAGTATCGCGATACTTATCAAGTATCGTTTTGCTCCTGTGGTTGAGTATCGCGATATTTCCCATCGATCGTGTATCGTTCCATACCGATCGCGATACTTGGTCAGAGATCGTTTCTCCAGCGATCGTTGATCGTGTATCGTGGATTGAGTATCGTTTCGTGCCGATCCCGATACTTGAGAAGTATCGGTTTGTCAAAGATCGCGATACCGGACAAGTATCGAGTATCGTCTTGACCACCGATCGTTTGTGAGGGATCAAGTATCGTTGTGCTCAAGTATCGTGTATCGCTTCTCAGAGATCGCGATACTTGTGGTCGATCGTGTATCGTTTGTCTAAAGTATCGTTTGTCTGAAGTATCGTTTGGTCCAAATATCGTGTATCGTCTGATTTTCAGAGATCGCGATATTTACCAGATATCGTGTATCATGGGATTTCAAGTATCGTGTATCGTTTCCAGCCAAGTATCGTTTGGCCCAAAGATCGTTTAGAGCAAAGATCGCGATACTTCCCACATATCGAGTATCATCTATTCCAAGTATCGTTTCCCTTTGAGTATCGTGTATCGCCTGAGACCAAATATCGTGTATTGTTTACCTCCAGGTATCGGTATCGTTTCTTTCAAGTATCGGTATCGTCTAGCCGGTATCGCGATACTTGTCAGAGATCGTGTATCGTCTGAACATAGATCGGGTATCGTCTAAATCTAGAGATCGTGTATCGTGAGTTTGGGAGACAAATATCGTGTTCTGACAAAATTCTTTGTTACTCATTTCTTTCCAACCCAAGTCTTCTAGACAATTTTTGACCCAGAAGGAAGAGTGCCAAAGGCCCAAAGGGTATCAAAGTCTAATCAGAGCTCTTAAGTGGATGAACCTAAGATCCGGAAGAACCCTAGGAAGTCGAAGAAGCGTAATCTCTTCTGTAGGTAGTGTAGCAGAGCCAAGTAACCGTTCACATTACTCGGAGACCTCCAGTGAGTCAGAAGGAGAAATTCCCATGGCTTCAGAAGATATGCAAAACACAGTACCCATGATTGGCATGATGTCAATCATCGAGGGAGAATACAGAACCTCCTTGGAGTATGTGAACACCAACCACAATGAGATTCCCATTTATTTGGATGGCTTAAACAGATTTGTGGCCAGGTTACAGAAAGCATCAGAAGCCTACATAGTGCCCAGACCAGCAGTCAAGTACGTAGGAGGACTGTACATGGACAAACAAGATATTCAATACGTGGTCACAGAACACCCGGAAAACATTAATGAGCATGGTGAAGAAAATAATGCTTCAAGCTTAAATGGCGGTGGAAACGAAGAGCAAGTAACTACTCCTAGAGGGAGATCTACGATTACAAAAATTTGGAGAGGAGACCTGATTCCCAGGAGGACACTCTAATAGATGTGTATTTGATCAATGGGATGGAGCATCTGCTTAGAGCCCATTCCTCTATATGGGAAGCTGCTCCTAATCCAGTTACCATCTATGAGTTACAGGATCCTGAGTTCCCCACCATCATCACATATTTGGATAAAAATCAGAGAAAATATTGGCCATTAACAGAATTAGAGAGAGCTGAGTTGAAATATCAGAATATCCCAGTGTTCCCCCCTAGGGACCAAGCCACTACTTCACGGAATCCACTTGGAACATCTCAGAATGATTCATATCAACAGTAGGGACAAACACAACAAACACAACAAACCCAGATCCCAGCCAGACCACATGTGCAATTTGCAATGCCTGCAATTAACCCTAACTGCCGGCCACAACCAGCTATTGACCCAAGACATGGAGTTCATGCTCCAGTCAGACCACAGGTAGTGAGAGGACCAGGCATACCAATAAGGAGACCAATTTTCCCAGTGATGCCTAGGCAACCTGAAGCAGGAAGACGACTAAGGCCGATCCAAGTTGCCAAGTGCATGAGAAATCATTATGATGGCTCTAGCGAACCTTACAACCACATAGCAGAGTTTAAACAAGTAGTTAGAGCCGAGCAGGTAGATGACTTTCTGATTCAGTATGAGTCTTTTGGCCTTACCTTGTCAGTCACAGCTTTGGCTTGGTTTCAGCCATTGGACCCGAATACCTTTCAGAACATGGAGCAGGTGTATCAAGAAATGATTGAAGAATTTACCAAATCAGGAATTAAAAATAATTCTTCGTCATTAATCCACAGCTTCAAACAAGTCCCTACCGAGTCAGTGAGATTGGAAGGAAGGAGATTCAAACAGTATGTAGATAGATGCCCGGTGGAAGAGAGGCCGACGCAGAATAAAATGGTATCATTGTTCTTGGAAGGACTGTTGAACGGAACCTTGAGGTCATTAGTGTATGTAAAGAGAGTTCAAACCTTGCAAGAGTGTATGAAGGAATGTATAGACCTAGAAGATAACCTTGCTGAAGACTTGAAAATACCTCCAGGTAGTTTGAAAAGCGAAGAGTCAGCCAGTAGCACATCAAATTCTAAAAACAATGTGGAGGAAATAGCAGATTTAGTAGCAAAAAAACTAAATGTTCAAGGACAGAGGAATTATCCCACTAATCCTATGAGACTGCCTATGCTTAGAAGATGTATGCAGTGCGGAGGAGATCATCCTTCTCATTTGTGTACTAGGGGAGTAGTCCCACCACCTGCCTATGCTCACCCGAGACCCTCTGTCCCCGGACCTCTCCAATATTGCAGTATAGAGCAGAGATATACAAACCATAGCACCGAGAATTGCCCTTACAATAGGCAAACCAGACCCACCCAGCCTTATGTGAGACCGTATGGGAATCCCCAAAGAGATCAAGGAGATGAAGCCTTTAGATATGCCTCTTATCAGCCACAGGCACCAGTACCACGACCATATGCATATCAGGGTTACACGCAACCACAGCCAGTACTAGGACAACAACCGCCCCACCCTCAGAACGTTGTCCCAGTCAAGATCGCACAACCAGAAGAAAATCTAGAGAGGGCTATAGTGCCAGCCACACCTTTGACTAGTAATGACCCATATGACTCATTTTACGACCCTAGTCAAGGAACATACCCTGGTTATGAAAGCTCGATAACGGAATATGGGCAACAGTATGACCCATATGCTTATGGCATGGAAATACCGAACAGTTCATATGGACACGAGCAGGATTATGTGTCCTTAATGTACACAGCTCCTAGAGCAACCATGCCACCTCGACCAACGAATAGACAGCCTGTACCCAGAGGACCATGCTACAGATGTGGAGGTGACCACTATATTAGAGAATGTACATTACCAAACCCACCACCACCACAACAATTTTGGGAAGGCTACTGTAGCGATTGTGGTAAAGAACATCTTTTCAGAGATTGTCCTAAGAACCCCAACAAAGTCACATCTAACGTGCAGATTAATGTGATAGAAGTGATTGAATCATCAGGGAGCGACAAAGAGTACACTGTACCTTTAAAAGCCATAACAAGAGCCAAGGCCAGAGAAAACCCTGATAAAACAGACGAGAATGATCAAAGTGACAAAGAGGGGAATATAACCATCCCTCATAGAGTAGAAGACTCCGAAGAACCAGAGAAAAGTATCGCCAGTAAAAGATCCCAGAGATGGAAGAACCGGAGAGATAGGATAAAAGAAAAAAAGTTATTACAAAAGAAGGAAAATGAAAAGAGTAAACAGAAACCAACGAAGGAACCGCAAGTGGAAGAAGAAAATAAAAATGAGAATAATAGGGAGGAGGTAGGATCCGTCCTAGCAGATCCTGTGCCTGAAGAATTAGCCATGTGGATTCAGGCATATAAGGCACGATTAAAAGCAGGACCGACCACAGAGCAACATGAGAAAGAATATCCGAGAGGCGACATAGAGAAAGAAAGGTTAGAAATCTGCAAGAAATTGATAGAAATTGCACAACTAACCTTAGAAAAACCTGCATCGCCTTTACCAAAAACCCGAATTTCTGAAGGAGAATTCCAAGAGTGCCTAAACTCTCATGAAAAAGCTGAAGTAAATAGACCACAGAATGATGGATTTGGTGTTGAGAGAAAGGAAGGATCCATAATTCCCGAAGTGGAAGGAGACTGGACTAAGGATCTATGGGCACGAGTTCAAGAGGACAAGTGGAAAAAGGTAGAAGTAATGGAACCGCCCTTTGAAGAATTAGAAGCAGAAAACGAAATAGAGGGTTCAATACCTGAACTAAATTCAGAAGAAATTTTTCCAATGGATGCAAGTGACAAGGAAGATGTGAAGGAACTACCCAACTACACCGGGGAGTACGAACACAACTCAGAATTGTATCGCATTCCATCAATAAGGAGACGGGAAACGAACCCATCAGTTCAAACATCTGAGATCATACAACGTCTTAGAGAGGTAAAAATCCCATGTACCCTAACATTTGAAGAACTGTTAAAGGTAAAACCACACTTAAAAGAGAAATTGATCAATCAATGGGAAGTCAAGGAGGAAAAGAAAGAGATAGCTGACGAAGTAAAAACAGTGAGAATCCCAGTGGATAAGATAGGAGACTTTAGCGAAGGAGATGAAGGAAATACATGCCTGCCAATCACCTATAGGGGTTACACTACCAAAGCCATACTAGATTCAGGAGCTGGTGTCGGCATTGCTACCAAAGAAATTTGGGAGAAATGGGGAAAACCAACATTAAGACCAACACGCATGAAAATACAAATGGCAGATGGACATACGGAAAGACCCTTAGGATTGTTGGAACGAGTAGTCTTCACTACGTGTGGAGTGGAATTTGAACATACTTTAGCAATTTGTCACTTCGAAAGGCCAAGCAATTATGAAATGATCTTGGGAAGGCCTTTCATGAGACAGCTAAAGGTCGTACAAGATTGGGGAAAAGATGCAGTATACCTACAACACGCAGGAACCACCACTAGGATAAACCTACATACATACACTTATCAAGATGTGCCACCTCTACAATGGAATCAAATCCACAAAGAGGAAGACGATCAATCGGTTCATAGTGCAGGTTCTAGTGATCAATCCTGGATGAACGAGGACACTCATCTATGGATATGTCAAGCTGCAAAGAAGGAAGAGGAGAGAAGAAAAGGATGGCAGCAGAAACAAGGACTAGTGAGGTCTGTACAAGATCCTGCTTATATGCCACAAGTATTTCCGGATGAAGAATTCGAACCTCACGGTTGGATGGAAATCTTAGCTACGCTCGATGTCTGTGTAAACGAAGAAGTAGTGACCATGAACGAATGTATCGATGAGGAGGGTTATGATGTTAGCCTTTATATGGTAGTCCTTCAGGAGGCAGAAGAAGGAGAAGTGATCGAGAAAGAATGGAAGGAGGACTACGAGAGCATTGAAATGGAACCTGAACCCATGGATCTAGGGATTGGTACCACCAACATAGAGAGCACGGCCAATGAAACAGAACTCACACAAAAAGGGGAATTAGAAATTGAGGGGGAATTAGAAGATGAAGAAAACAAACTCCAAGACCAATTTGAGGTACCAGCCCATTTTAAAAAATATGAAGTGGAGGAGAGGAAAATTGCTATTCAAATGCCTAAAAGAGAAGCACAGCCTGGAATAGCATATGATAATAAGGAACAAACCAAGAAAATAGTTGTAACTATGGAAGGAGGAGAGGAACGATGTACCTTCATAGGACAGGATGTCTCATTAGAAGAAGAACAAGAGTTAATTCGACTCATAAGAGAATACCGGGATGTCTTTGCTTGGACTTATAAGGACCTAAAGGGAGTAGATCCATCTATATGTGCGCATAGAATTCCCATGACATCCAAAGCCAAACCTTCAAAACAGAGACCATATACTTATAATGATGTGTATTCAGCCAAGATAAAAGAGGAAATAGATAAGTTATTAGATGCTGGATTCATCTACGAAATTGAGCACACGGAATGGGTGTCACCCTTGGTGGTTGTACCAAAGAAGAATGGAAAGTTAAGAGTGTGCATCAATTTGAAAAAAGTGAACGTCGCAACCATAAGGGATAGCTATCCCTTACCAATCACTGATCATCTCTTGGAAAGGGTAGCAGGGAAGGAAGTCTATAGTTTTCTGGATGGCTTTTCAGGGTATAATCAGGTAGCCATTGCTCCTGAGGACCAACATAAAACTGCATTTGCAACTGAATGGGGAGTATACGCCTTTAGATTCATGCCTTTTGGTTTAACGAATGCCCCAGCTACTTTCCAAAGATTGATGTGTCATGTGTTCAAGGAATTTCTGAGAAAAAGTATGGAGGTATACGTGCACGATCTTTGTACATATTCAGCTATACGATCAGAGCACATCCCTGAACTTGAAAAGATTTTTGCTAAATGTCGACAATATCGAGTATGTCTCAATCCTGAAAAATGTGTCTTCATGGTGCGACAAGGGAAAATCTTAAGACATATTGTCTCTAAGAATGGAATTTCAACGGATGAAGACAAACTTAAAGTAATTTTGGATTTACCAAGACCTAAAACGGCTAAAGAAGTTCAAACATTTATGGGACATTGTGGATACTATCGAAGATTCATACATATGTACGCCATAATTGCTAGACCTCTTTATGCATTCATGACTCTATTCAATTGGACCGAAGAATGTGAAAAAGCTTTTAATGAGTTAAAGAATCGATTGAGTTCAGCACCCATTCTCCGAGTCCCCAACTGGAGTAAACCGTTTCACATTCATGTGGATGCTTCCAAGTTTGCCATTGGTTGCATCTTAGCTCAACCAGCTGACACAGGAAAATTAGACCACCCGATAGCCTATGCCAGTAGACAGTTAAATCAAGCGGAACGCAATTATACTACTACGGAGAGAGAAGGCCTAGGGATGGTGTACGCAGTCAAGAAATTCAGACATTACTTACTGGCAAACAAATTCAAATTCTTCATTGATCATCAAGCCCTATTATACCTAGTCAACAAGCCTTGCAATACAGGACGACTAGTACGATGGTTTTTATTGCTAATGGAATTTGATTTTGAGGTAATAGTCAAGAAAGGCAATACCCACATAAGAGCAGACCACTTATCTCGCATGACCCATGGAGAACCACCCATAGGAGTACCAGATGATCTGCCAGATACTTATCTCTTTAACCTGGAAGTATGTCCTCAGTGGGCAGAAAAATTGATCCCGATACTTACACATGGACCTAAAGATGGGATCACGCCAAACCAAACGCAAGATCTCTGGAGGACTAAAAACCTTCACATCATTGCGGGAAGTTTGTACCACCAAGATTCAAGCGGATTGCTGATGAGATGCGTGGAAGAAGAGGAACAAGAAATGTGGCTTCAGAAAGCACACATAAACCAATGGAACACTCATTTGAATGCAAATGGAACATGGCAGACACTCAAGAGATTTGGCATATATTGGCCAACCATGCAACGAGATGCACATAACTATGTGTCAACCTGTCAAACCTGTCAAGAACAAATCCCAGACGAGAACTCTACATTATGCTATTCTACAATAGCACCAAGGTGGAGCATGCCTCTAGTAAAGTTCTTGAAAACTCGAGAGTACCCTGACGGAGCTACCTTAGCAAGGAAACGTGCTCTTGAAGAACAGAGTAAGGATTATGCCATCATAGGAAAACAACTCTTTAAACGCGGGAAAGATAACCAATTAAGAATGTGCATTCATGAAAATGAATATCTCTCTGTCTTAGAGATGGCCCATACAGGAGCCGCAGGAGGACACTTCTCTGCAGATAAAACAGCAAAAATGATCCTCTTTGCTGGAATGTGGTGGCCAACTCTACATCAAGACGCCATAACATATGTGCAACGGTGTGATACTTGTCAACGAACGAAATATCCTATTAGGAGAGATGAGATGCCACTTAGACCCATGATGAGTGTTAGAGCTTTCACGAAGTGGGGAATAGACTTTATAGGACCTATTAGCCCACCAGCAAAAGGTTCACATGCCGAATACATAATTGTAGCCATAGACTAGCTGACCAAATGGGTTGAAGCAAAAGCAACAAAGAAAAATGACGCAAGAACTACAGCCAAGTTTCTCTTCGAGAACGTCTTCACTAGATTTGGACTACCTATAGAGATTGTGAGTGATAGAGGTACACACTTTGTTAATGAAGTGATAGAAGCCTTATTGAATGAATTCTTAGTAATTCATAAGAAATCTGCCCCTTATCACCCACAAGCAAATGGACAAGCAGAAAGTTCAAATAAAATCTTGTGTACTGTTCTCACCAAAATCGTTAACAACGGTAGATCAGATTGGGATAAGCAGTTACACCATGCTTTATGGGTATTCCGAGTAGCCTATAAAACTGCAATAGGCACTACTCCTTTTAACTTAGTGTATGGACAAAATGCTATTTTGCCAATTGATTTCTTGATTCCCACTCTTAGAGTTGCAACTACTTATGAGTGGACAGGACATGAATTATCAGCCCAATTGGACCAAATAGAAAAGCTTCATGAAACTAGGTTACAAGCAGTAGCGGGTATTTATGCTTCTAAAAGACGACAAAAGGCCTATTTTGATGCGCATATCAAGGACAAAAAATTGAGGGAAGGACATTTAGTTTTGGTATACACTTTGAAACAACATGCTAAGAAATTGCAAAAGAGAGGATATGGCCCATTAATCATTAATCGTATATCTACAGGTGGAGCCATCAGCTTAGCAACCCTAGATGGAGACGTGTTACCAAACTACATCAGTGGGTGTAGAGTAAAAAAATACCTAGAACCATTAACAGAAGAAGCTTTGTCTCGATTAATCAAAGGTAAGAATAGACGCTTAGAAGAGGAAAGAATACGGGAAGAAGCGAGACAAGAAGCATTGGAAAGGATAAAGAAACGAAAAGAGTGGATGAGAGAGCGAGATGAAAGATATCGTCAAGGAGAAGAACTCATCCCGATGGCTAATTTTAGAGCCACTCAAAACCTAGGATCGCAAAGAACACAACCCTATCTAAATTTGGGAGCCGGAACCACGGAGTATCACTTGGTAAATGCTCTTATTGACACAGGTGCCGCTGTAAGTTGCATTAAGTTTTCTTTGACCCAAAAACTCAAAGAGACAATACGCCCATCAATGGCTCAGTTGATAGGAATAGGAGGAACAATAACTCAATGCATAGGTGAGATCTCCTTACCGTTGCATCTTGGCAACAACACCATGGAACAAAAGCTGTTAGTATGTCATGACCAAGATTTACTTGAAGAGGTAGTGTTAGGTCAAGACTGGATTTACGAATACGAGGTGACCATTCAATTGGCGTTGGGATATATCTCAGCCAGGATAGGACATCGTGAAGTATTCAGTCTGTTAGATGAGCGACCACTAAAATCGGTGAGCACGGAGCGAACAGTTCAATCTAATGAGCAAAGTCCTGAATGCATGATCTCTGGCACTATAGATACACCTTCATCGAGTACTATATGTGCGGACACATTGAATTCTGCTTGCACACCTTGTTCTAGTCTAGCAAGTCTTGAGAATATCAGTCAAACTGAAATCAACCTCACTGAAACACCCTGCATCAAAGAGACTATATCTCAGAGTAATTCAAAATCTGTCACCATTGAAATACACCCTATTCCTTATTCTAACCAAGTGTGGATAAAGAAAGATCAAGTGGAGGAATATCTACGAAGACAAAAGCACAACCGACATTAGAACAAACGAGCAAAGCAAAAACCAACTCTGTCTGAACAGCAAAATCATCGACAAATTACTACAATATGGATTCCCAAAACAGTCATAGCTGCTCAACAGGATCGATCGCAAATATGGGTTCCGAAGTCTTGCATTCCAAGGAAAATCAACCGAAAGGATGATCCCCAAAACAAGAAGGACCAATGCAACCCACCGGCAAAACAACCACAGAAAAAGAGATACTGGAGTAAGAAAGAGTCTGTAAAGGCAGCCCGAGACGTGCCGAGAGTCATAAATCAGATGAAGCAGACTTACAAAAAGGAGAAAAGAGCTACATTCAGTAGAAGTGGGCAACATACAACGAAGCCCAGCACAACGAAGCAAATCTGGATACCGAAAGACAAACTGGAAAGCATGCATACGCCAACTACTTCCAATTGCACACATATGGAGTTGTCGAGATCGAAAGTATGCATGATAGGGCCACATTACAAGGCCAAGCATTCGGCACATTCTTCTTCTATTTCAAGATAGTCAAGCACATTTTCCTAATAGGGAAATAGGAGAGCACTTGTACATATCTTAAGAAAATACTCCAAAAAATTAATAACCGCTTCGGCTATGAACTAACTTTTCTGTTTTTCTTTTCAGCAGAAAATATAAACATTAAAATGTGAAAAATCCAGGTATTACCTTTCTCACACACACGGGAAAGGGACGACACCATGCACTCGGAGCAACATCGAACTTATAACCAGCATATAGAGGAGGATTTCTGAAAACATATGGATACTAATTCATACTCTATATTGAGTGCAGATGGCTTCCACTGATTCCGAATCTACACAGCAAGAAGAGGTGCAACTTCTTCTGTTGGAATCAGTAACAAAAGCAAGAGGTCACTGGTTCAGGGATGATCAACCAGTGGCAGAGCTAATCTTCATGGCCACAATCAAAATCATGGACACAGATCATTATTTTCCAATCATGTCCCAGGATTTCAAGACAATAATACAAGGACTACCTCATATTGAGGATGTATGGACACAAGCGAGAATAGAGGCATTTCTTAAACTGCCTATATATGTACCGGACTTTCAGAGGTGTGCACAGGTGATGAATACCATGCAGCCTGCCGAAACAAAAATATCAGTTCCAGAAGCGCAAGTATTGGATAAAGTCGGGGCATGGAAGACCATCCAATTCACACATGAGTTGATTAACAGAGCATTTGGATGGAATCAAGCAGGCATTACTAATGTGAAGGAAGAATGCCATGATCCCAAGAAAAGATCATTCTTGGAAATTAACAGAATTGACATAGAAGATGCTGTACGACTGGTACATCAACATTTTTGTTTTCCCAGTATGCACAGGTATACGGCTCCACAGAAAATTGTAGTCCAACTACTATCGCATGCCATGAGGCAAATTGGAAACAAAATCAATCTAACAGGGTATGTCCAAGAAAGACTGTTTGAAGCACAAAAGAAGTGGGGGCAAAAGAAGTTCTTGAATGGCAGTTCAGCTCTTACATTGTTGATTTATGAAGCTTTAGAAATGAAGAACTGTTTGAGAGAGATGCCGACTTGAGAAGGACTAGCAAGGTACGTAAAATCAGCGACGGTCCCTAAGAAGAAGAGAGCAGTAGCTATGGTTGAAGAGGCTGGAACCAGCACACCGAAACCCATGAGGGGTATGAAACGTCTACGAGAAGAGGAAGCCCAAGCTACACTACAATCCAAGAGAACGCACCTCTTACCGAAGATCACGACAACACAAGTACTTATCACCAAGAGAGATCTGTCCGCTGCCCTTAAGGAAACACATCAGTATATGCAAGGGCAGGTCAATTTAAACGTTCAAGGACATCATTATAGACAAGCTAGTCAAGAGAAGACACAACGGAATCTAGAGCAAACACCGAAACAAGCTGGAAGATACAAGGAGCTGGGCATTGATGATTCCAGCACAAATACGGATTCCAGTCCCGAAAAAGATACATTAGATACTGATATACGGACGGAATCACACGAAGGTGAATGGAACGAGATCAATCAAGTGGAAGTCACGCCACAAAATCAGGAAGAAGAGGAAAAAAGAGTCGAAGAATCTATGGAACCGGAGCACGTCATTCAATTGAATGAAACTACAAAAATAAGCATCAAGGAAGATACAACCACTGGTGTTACACATGTCAAACCACCTATTAAAGAGGAAGAACAAACTCCAATGAGTAAGGAAACGAAGGAGCTCAAACACCAAGATCAGACTGTGATCGAGGTGCCTGATGACACACCTCAGGGAAATAAAGAAGATATGGGGGCTGAGCCAAGAATCCAGCTTTAGATCAGGCAGCCCCATGACACCACATTACACATTGCTCAAGGCAAAGACGTCAACACCGGAGAAGAGCCGGCAATACCAAAAACATGGCTTAATGTGGATGTTACGCAGTTGAAAGCTGTAGTAAAACAGATGATTCAAACAGCCATGGACACTCAGCAACAGATGATGGATATAAATGCCGAATATGACCAAGCAAGAAGAGAAAAGAATCAGTTTCAACTCATGAGTGAACAACTATCAGCACAGTTGATTGCAGCACAAAAGGAATTAGCACATAAAAGCACTGAGGTGTTGGCAATCAAGACACAATATGATGCATCCATCGCCCAAAATCAACAGCTGCATACACAACTAGCGGAGTTGCAAAAATTACACGAAGCAAGCGAGGCTGAGAAAAAGAAAATGAAAATGCGTAGCACACTATTAGAACAACAACTCAAGTTATATATGGAAGAGAATGACAGCCTACGCAATAGAAATAAAGAATTAATGAAGTCTTTATTATATGATCAACCACTCATCCAACAGGGACCCTCAGACACTAAAGAACAAGAATTAAGAGAGCAGATAGCACAGTATGCCGAGTTGCTGTGACAAGCGAAAGAAGTACGAGAAGAATCAGAACGGAAGCACACTCAAGAAATAGGTGAGCTCAAAAAGCAGTTAAATACAGCACAGGCAAAACTAGTCCAAAGCTACAGTGAAAATATGGATCATGTAGCTGACATAGGTAAGGAACTACTGGCAACCAAAGAAGCACTCGGAGAAGCCATGCAAACAATAAAAGAAAAAGATAAATGCATAGAACAGCTGAAGATTCAGAGGAAAGACAAAGAACCGATCGGGACATCAGTAGTGCCGGAAAAGAAACATCCTACTGACGAGGTAGAGGTAAGCCCTCTATCTCAACCGATCTATCATTCTCCCATAAGTGAGCAGGTGGCGGATCTACATGATGATCATCCTATGCCATATACTGCAGAAATAAGTCAGAAGGAACGGGCACTAGTGGTGTCCCGATTGACGGAAAATTTTGAAAATGAAGTTATTAAAGTCATGAAAGAAGCAAAGATCAAAGGAAAAGACTTAGAGACGCTTATGAAGCCTTTCAATATTCCATACGGATTACTGAAAGAGAAAACACGTCAATACATCAAGAAGATCACAAAAACGAGCCCTGATAAGCAGCTCAACTTCGAGAATGACACATTCAATTTCACTCAAGCAGAATTTGAAGCCGCACAGCCAGTTTGGAGAAGAAAGTTTTTGGAGAAACATCTGACACTAAGGATACACTGGCAAGCTGCTCCATATTCCCTGCAGGTAAACCCTGCATTTTGTCCTGTACCTCGTAGAAGAGAAGCTAGAGCATTTTTGGACATGCAAAGGAACGGTACACTAAATAATCAGTGGCTGAATTATCCGCTACTTCCAAGCCCTCCACATAACTATTTGCCAACGGAGGATTACATGATAAAAACCATAGAATTTTGGCTACAAAATTATGCGACAGTACCAGATTTAGCTGTCAAAATGACAAATAAAATACTTAGTATGCTACTCACCGTACTGAAAGTTTTCAACCATGCGGCATACACCTTTTTGAATTTTATTGGAATTAACCAAGGCATAGACATACTTATTTTTGATCTATCAGTGATGCCAAGCAGACCAACTATAATGGCTTATTACTCCAGGCTTATGTTCTTGCCAAGTCCATATATGCAGACATTTGAAGAAGCGTTTTTTACAGGATTCTTTGAAATAGATTCAGAGATCTTTTTGAAGATGTCATCCAATCTGAATGCCAGACTCGTAGCATATGAATTAAGCTTCTTCGCAGATCACAGACAGCCACCCAATGACGGTGTGAAGGCCGAACAATGGAAGTAACTGATGATACGTGAAGCCAATCAGCTGAATGATACAGAGCAAAGAGTTTATCAAACATATGCCCGTCGCTTATCAAAGCCTGTCAGGGACGACAGAGTCCAGGAGGGGGGCAGTGTTGAGGGAGAATCGAGTAAAAAGAAGAAAAGAAGAAGATAACGAAAGAAGCAGTTTCACTAAAAAGCAAGATTTGAAGATACATCTCTGCAGGAAGCCCCGCAGGGGCGCAACACCCATCTCTGCACAGAGCCCCGCAGGGGCGCACACACCAAGGAAAAGCACGCAGCTGGAAGCAGGAATCAGGGCCAACAAGTATCATATATGTGGGTGCTTCAACCTCTTGAGTTACAGAGGATTCAGATCAAGGCTTACGAGCTACATCCGCATATGTGCACTAATGGCGTGCGTGGCAAACCGAATCAATCGGCTTAGGAGTAATGCAACCAGGTCCAATGTGTGCAACCAGGACAAATCAGAGCGCCTCTAAAACGTAATGCAAGATCAAGAATCAGGCAACACGGACCACTGGACGCGTGCGCGAAGCAAAGTCTGTCAAGGGACGACAGAGACAAAGAGGGGGAGAGTGTTGCGGAGCTAAAGAGCGCACAAAGCAGAGAAAAAGACGGGCCCCAAAATTTTTCCGATTCGGACTTCATATTTTTGTACCATAATCATTCTTGTAACATATTTTCCGTTGTAAAGGCACTAGAGGAGTCCTCTAGATGCATCCCCACAGAAGATTAGAAGCTTACCCATGTAAAATAGTAGAAATTTAGTCTTTTAGTGAATAAAGTGCCGGTCTCTTGTGTGAAAGGACCATTTTTAGGGCACTAGTATATAAGTCAAATGTGACTCTTTGTAAAGAACTTTTGGCCAATTGTGAGAATAGAGAGCATAGAAATTCGAATTTGTGTCTTCTTCCCTTCTTATCTTCTTCCTCGTGAGCTTGTATGCAGGTGTAGTGCTTGGAAAGAGTGCTTGTGAGTGTTGTCTATCCATGAGAGTGTTTCTTTGCTGTAGGAAAGGTGTGTTCGAAGTGTAGGAAGTGCTGAAGTGTAGGAAAGTGTTCCCGCGACTCAGTATTTCGCTCATAACTTGAAGTAGGAGCGTCCGAATTGAGTGAAACCACTGCCATTGGATGCGTCTTCTCGAGAGCTTCGAAACGCATATGCTATTTGCTATATTTGGAGTTCGGAGCTGGGAGAAAAGTCCAAAATACTGACGGCTGCTGCACCAAGTATCGTTTCGCCTTGACCAACAGTTGGAACTTGTTTGGATAAGTCTTTGCCTCATTTACATTCTTTGAGTAGTTCATTTGCATTGATCATTACATGATTGCATGTCCTCATACACTCGGCTAGGTTTGTATACTCTTTGGATTGATAATTAAAGGTGTGTATCCCCACTATATGCACTTGTGAGGGGATTGAGGTATAGTCTCTTTCTCCGCAAGTCCCTAAGTTGATACTTAGGTCAACACACCTACCCTTGCCCAAATTTATCTTAATTCCTCTAAATATTAAAGAGCTTGAAAATCCCTTGAGAAGAATTGGTATCTTCCCCAAGTGTCATCATTAAAGCACAAGGTGGCACATAGATGTGCTCTACATCAGCTAAGGGTCCTGCTAATCCTTGGAACCAATGTGACTTACTATGTACTTTTTCTATCCTTCCTATGGGGGGTCATCAATAGGCATCGGTCCCATGAAGTCGTGAAAAGCAGGAGGCCTCATTGAAGGATGAACCTCAACCAGTAGGCTCTCAAAATCTACTATAGCCATGCTAGTACCAGCACCTGAAGTTCCTTCAGCTTGCATTGTGATTTTGAGTGTTTGTGGAAAATATCTACTACAAAAGGATAACACATTAGCATGGAAATTAATTATGATCTCAATATAGTGAGACCACAATCCCTTTCCATAAGTGATGTGTAGCCTGTGTAGCCTTGTGTGTGGGGTGATTGTGTAATGATCTCTTAGTAACTAATGTAGGTCTCTAGGCTTCCTACATGCTCTGAATAATTGCATACATATATTTTCAAGAGAGACATCATTACAATGATTAGTGAGTTAGTTGTGGTTATTTTTTACAAGGATTAAGGGTTATGGAGTGTTTACAAGGATGAAGGCTAGTATAACAAAGTTTCATACTATCCAATGGGGTGTATGGAGTGTTTTGGGGGATCTTCGGCACTCACTTTCTAAAGGTTAGTGAATGATCATTATTCCTTGGGTGAGATACAATGGATGGATTTGGAGGTGATGAGGGTGTGAGCATTAGGGGAAAAAATGAACCTTGCATGGGCCTTGTAAGGATCCCTAAGTTTTAGGGATTAAGCTTAATTCTGTTCTTGTTTAAGGGGACAAAGTGCATTTAATAGGGCACTTTTTAATAGGCTAGAGTAGGCTTTACTAGGCCTCTCTCTTTCTTCTTCTAGAGAGAGAGCAAGAGAATCTACTTTCCACATCATCAAACTCGTACATGTATTTGAATAAAAAAGATTTTTTTTTAAGTCTCATTTTTTAGTGTATATTAACTCAAAAGGGCCCATTTTTCGATACATATGTCAGAAGTCACTTTTTTTAGCCAATTTTCAAATTTCCTTTTAGAAAAAGTATAATTTTCAAGCTCCCTCCAAAAGTAAGTGCCAGATCATCAAATCCGTGACTATGCTTCCCCCAAAAAATGAGTTTTTTCAAATTTCATCATTTTCAACCATACACAGTGGAAAAATACTTTAACCCATACACATACAAGAAAACACATTTTTTGAGCAAAGCATATGCTTTAGAGTACCTTCCAACAAGTTTTCCACTTTGTTTTTTATATTCTTGGTCATTAGCAAAGATGGTGTTGACATGTATCACAAACTTCACAGTAGAACGTCCTCATGCTCCTGCATCAACAAGTATCCATGTTCATATGCCTAGAGAGTTTGCTCCAAATACACAATGCAAGAATGATGTCAATTCTCATAATAAAAATCATGCAACTGGAGAAAAAAGTTTTGATCTTTGGACTCATGGTTCACTATATGCTCTTGATCCAATATCTTCTTACCATCCAATATTCCATAACCTCTCAACTTTACTTCAGTTCATTGGTGCGGGTGAAGCTGGACTATTAGGTTACCGTAAGCGATTATCTACACATTCACATGCTATTGCTAAGTATTTGTTCCAACAATATCAACTCCATCATATGAGGGTGGTCACTTTAGAAAGCACAATCATATCTTTACAAAAAAAACTTGCGCATTTTGAACATGATATGGAAGCAGATGAAAGCACAATTTCAAAGTTAAATGCCAATCTCTAGCAACTGAAAGAGACTCCACTTGGTATGAGATATAGGAAAAGAGCATTGTCATCCTTTGAAGCTCTTTCACTAGGTGGCGGAGCGTGCAAACGATGTATATATGCAACAAGGTGAGTGTTTGTTTTACTTTTATATGTTTTAATGAAGATTTGTAATGGAATCTTTCACTATGTAGGTGAGTTATTTAAGACATAAGTGCTTCATCAACAACACAAGACCAATTCGAGCTGATGACTAGTTGTGTAAATGGCAAAGAAATCACTTCTGCTATAGACACACCCATAGGAAAGTGTATTAGAGTTGTTGAAGCTGAGTTTTCAAAGAAGTTAAAAAACCTTATCAAAGTGCAAGCTGTGCAAGCAATATGTGAGGAAGCGGACATCAGTAAAAATGGGTTTAGTGCAATGTACACCCTTCTGAGGCAAGCCTTACAAGCACAAGGTATTTCTCAAAGTATATTTCCATGCCCATATAGAGTGTCTATAAAAAGAAAAACTTCTAATGAGGATGTGACTCATACTATTGGACAATATTTATTCATAGAAGAAATTATGCCTACCTCTGTTCATCATCCAAATATTCCCAAGAAGCAATCAAAGATCCTACCTACACAAGGATTTACTTGCACTAAATTCAACAATATATTTGTGGATCTTCAGAAGCTTCAACAAGCAATGGTTCACTTTTATAGTTCAACAATCAAAGGTACTCCTACTACATTTTATTTGGTGAAGTTTTATTGCATTCAAGTGTCATATTAAGGTAATGTTCCCTCTTTTGTGCAGATTGTAATGATAAGTTAAAGCTCATACTAAAGCTTGATGAGTGCCAAATCATACAGGGTCAGCGACTAGAAAGGTTGAGTGTGATGCTAATGAATGAAGTTATGGACCATGCAATGAGTGATGAAAATTTAGGATCCGCTTCCCATTTTACTTACAATATGCAATTAGAGAGAGATATCTAGTGGTTAGGTGCTATACGAGTTCCCAAAGAAACAAACAATGTTATTTCGTGGATTTTTAATAGGAGCATGGATTACAGAAGTAATCTCTTCTCAAATACATGGGCAAAAGCTTTTTGTGTATGACCAAAATGGTGGAGGTGATGCAAGGAGATGGAGAGTGGAGATGGTGATGGAGATGAGAAAAGTAAAGGAAATAAGATATTTACCTACTTACCTACCATTCCAACATCATGTCTCTACATCTTACCATCACACACTCATCCTCAAAGCTTGATCATCGGCAACGGTGCCAAATTTGGTGTCACTCTAGCACAATGATAAGCATCAATATGAGGAGATCCACCTCATAATTATCGATCTTGGAAGACGTCAGAGTGGTAAGATGACCATGAGCAAGTGAGAGTATAAGTGTGTGAGTGAGAAGCACATGAGAATGCACACACATACACACACACTAAAACTAGTGTTTGACCTAATTAAAAAATAGGTTCATATGCCTATTTGGAGGCTCAAATGAGCTCATAAACTTTTGCATATAGTAGATCCCAATAAACCCTTTGTGGTTGAGACTGACACGAGTGATTTTGATATAGGAGTTGTTTTAGTTTAGGATGGTTGAACAATGGATTTTGAGAGAAAAAAGCTTGAACCTACTCAAAAGAATTACTCTATCTATGAGAAGGAGTTGTATGCAATAGTCCATGCTTTGAAGAAGTGGCATCATTATTTATATGGTTCCAACGTTATGATAGCATTTGATGAAGAGAGCATTGAGTGGCTTTCTAATCAAATAGAAACTTTGTAAGGCTCGATAGTCAGAGACCCTTCAGGAGTTTGAGTGAGCTTATGTATAGGAAGGGGAAGTTTAATGTAGTGGCTGACTCGCTTAGCCACATGCCTATCCTCAGCGGACTGAGTTTTACTTAGATCACTAATGAGATACTTAAGTCCACTAGAGGCAAATGTAGGCTTGATCCTACTTATTCTGAGATTTGGGAAGCCAGAGAGAAAGTAGATCATGATACATGGGTTTCCAATAAGGATGGAGTATCGATGGGTACTCCAAAAGGATTCAAGTAGAAGAATTGCAATATCCATGATGGATATCTATTATCTAAAGGTAAGGTGTGTGTCCTAAAGACTTTGAGATGTGATGCCACATTTTGTATGAGTGTCATGACAAACCTAGTGTGGGACATCCAAAAGTTAACAAGACTTATGATCTTGTTAAAAGGCAATTTTACTGTCTTGAACTTCATAAGGAGGTCCTATAGTATGTGCTTAAATTCCCTAAATGCGAGGTCAATAAATCTCAAAGATTGAGGATTGGAGGACTACTCCACCCATTGGATATTCCCAATGGGAAGTGGGAGATTATCTCCATGGATTTCATAGTAGGATTACCTAAGACACAGAGAGGGCATGACTCAGTTTGGGTAATTATAGATAGGTTAACCAAAATGGCTAGGTTTATTCTAACATGTAGTATAGTGAAAACATTTGAGTTGGCTAGCTTATTTGTAGAGAACCTATATTGGTTATATGGTCCTCCTTTAGACATAGTTTCTAATCGAGATATGAAGTTCACTAGCCACTTTTGGAGAGCGGTTTTCAAAAGGTTGGATACTAAACTTAGCATGAGTACAACTGAGCATCCACAATCGAATGGGCAAATAGATAGGGTTAACCAAATCCTAGAAGATATGCTCTGAGAATATGTGAATGAAAGGAGAACTAATTGGGAAGATTACTTACCCATAGTAGAGTTTGCATATAGTAGTGCCAATCACTCTTCCATTGGGCATAGTCCATTTATGCTTATGTATGGGTCTCAACCCAAGAGCTCCTTATGCAATAGGATTGTAGCATGAGAAATTCCAAGTTGCAAAGACTTCTTGGAAGAGATGAATGATATGCTTAGGCTTGCCAGGGAATGATGGAGACCTTCAAATCCCCAATTTCAAATCTACCTTAACTTAAGAACACCTCTATATCAAGTATAGACAAGACTTTACATCAATTACTTCAAATCTTTCCAAGTTCAAGACTGAAGTATACTTCCTTCTTCAATTTTTAACTTCTGTTCTTCTTCAATAGTCTGCCTTAAGATTTGACTTCATTACCTACAAATGTCATTAACCAAATCCTAAAAGATATGCTCTGAGAATATACTTCATTAACCAAATCCTAGAAGATATACTTTGACTTCATTAACCAAATCCTAGAAGATATGCTATGAGAGTATGTGAATGAAAGGAGAACTAATTGGGAAGAATACTTACCCATAGTAGAGTTTGCATATAGTAGTGCCAATCACTCTTCCATTGGGCATATTCCAGCTTATGTATGGGTTTCAACCCAAGAGCTCCTTATGAAATAGGATTGTAGCATGAGAAAGTCCAAGTTGCAAAAACTTCTTGGAAGAGATGAATGATATGCTTAGGCTTGCCAAGGAATGATGGAGACTTTCAAATCCCCAATTTCAAATCTACCTTAACTTAAGAACACCTCTATATCAAGTATAGACAAGACTTTACATCAATTACTTCAAATCTTTCCAAGTTCAAGACTGAAGTAATATACTTCCTTCTTCAATTTTTAACTTCAGATCTTCTTCAATAGTCTGCCTTAAGATTCGACTTCATTACCTACAAATGACACAGATTTTAATGCTCCAAATTACTTATGAATCTTTGTATTATCCTTGTGCAACCTTGAGGTACAATAAACCTTTGATTAGACTAATTAAAGTTTTGATTAATCACTAAGATCAAAAGTATGTCTAACACTGATGTTCAAAAATGGTGACTTTGACATAGGTGACTTCAACCTCTGATTTATCTCAAACTAAAACCCATTTTGCAAAATGCTTTTTGACATATCTTCCTTATCTCTCAACTTAGCTTTTTAGTGCTTAAACACAAAAAAATTTATAGGCATCACTGAGATGTAAGCAAAACATTAATCAATGAGATGCATCATTTTTGAGTCTACACTTTAGAGAGTTGACATATGAATGTTCCTATGAACCATACACACACTATGAAAGGGATTAGGACATGAAACTGTAACCATAGCTTGACTTAGTATTGAATTAGATCTGTGTACAATGATTTCGGATCCACGTGATCATCTATAGAGAAATGTGAATTAGACTGAGCTCGAATTCTATAGATTTCCCTCAACACTTCTACCTCTTCTATGATAATGAACTCTATCTATTTCTACAATCATAATTGAATTATATAGCCACAAATTCATATGTGGATCATGACCAATAAATTGTTATTTACTTGCTTTATTAGTAATCTAACTATAATACACTAATTAGGATCCTCTTAAAGTGAATATATGCTCAGTCATGTCTCATGACTTCTATCCATTGCTTCCTTCATTCTTCTTGATCTTTATCTGCACCAAACTTCTCTTTATCTTTGTCCATGCTCTTGCTTGACTTCGTTAACCTTCATAAGCACCAATTTGTGATTGATCTACACAAACAAGAAATGTACTAGGAGAGCGCAAGATAGAGCTAGAGCCTATGTGGACCCTCAAAGGAGAGACATCAACTTTGAGGTAGGAGACCATGTCTATCTTAGAGTTCCATCAAGTTCTGAAACCATGAAGATGAGACCTTGTCCAAAACTATCTCCTAGGTATTGTGGACCTTTCCCAATACTTAAGAGAATAGGAAAGATGGCTTACTACCTTCAACTTCTAGAAGATCCATCCATTATTTCATGTTAGCTAGCTTAAGAAAAGGCTAGGTGAATTTGACAACCTCATTCTAGATTGTGAGGTAGTAGAGCCTATTTTTGTTCAGTCTACCCCACATGAGTCTGAGAGCATACCACACACTTGAGAGAAACGAATGAGGAGTCACTTATATAAAGAGTGCCTAGTAAAGTGGAAAGATAGTTTAGAAGATAGTGCTACATGGGAGCAGGTTAGCACCCTTCACAAACAATTTCCCAATTTCAAATTACCTTCCCAAGAATCTTCTTAAGGGGGAGGATACGAGGAAACAACATGGAGATATGACCATGTACATCAGATACATGGGATTTAGAGGGAGCATTGGTGCTTAGTAAAGTGGAAAGATAGTTCAATTATATAAAGAGTGCCTAGTAAAGTGGAAAGATAATTCAGAAGATAGTGCTACATGGGAACAACTCACCCTTCACAAACAGTTTCCCAAATTTCGTTTACCTTCCCAAGAATCTTCTTAAGGGGAAGGATACACAGAAACAACACAGATATATGACCATGTACATCAGGTACATGTGGTTTAGAGGGATCATTGGTCTATATTCTTTTAGCTTCCATTGAGCCTTCCAATACCATTTTTGAGGACAAAAAGGGAGATATGGGGAGGGAAATCTTATGTGAGAGCTTTGAGGAAGGGAGGTGTGAACAATCCGCTAGCTATCTTGCCATATGGGCTCTCACATGAGTGCCAAGTGGCACTCATATGGAAAGCCACCAAGTCTCTCTTAGATGGAAGTTGAAGGAAGTAGAACACATGCACACCTATGAGGTTATTCATCTTCATGAATCTCTATGGGAAATCACTCCACAATTATAACTGATTACACACTTCATCTACATGAACTCCAAAAATAGGAAGGCTCATAAGAGTCTACGACATTCAACTCTCTCGATTCTTCAATCACCATGTTTCTCCTTCTCTAAACTGATTACCAAATTCATTTAAGAATGAAATCCCAAATGAGATCACCATTACCTTGATCTATCGCATTAATCACCTAACATGTAGTTGACTTAGCTTCCTTGAATTTATTTAATCCATTTTCAATGTGCAAATGCAGAGAAACCTACTTACTTTTATAGATCATCCTATAAATGTTGAGTCCACCATTTGGAGTGATTCTTAGGGTTTTCATTTGTATTCTCTATTTGTGTAATTCTTGGTTTAGCTTGTGTTCCCTTGAGGAAGAATTGGAGATCTTAATTGTAGTAGAAGATGGGGGTGTGTGAGGTCTAAGATGGTATGCTTGAGTGTGGATGGGTGGGTTCCAAGCTAGGGCTAATCAAGGATGGATGGGAGGCTTTTAGGGGGGTGATGAGTTTTCTAGATTTAGGTGATGAGTTGAGTCATTAGTATGGTTTGGTTGCTAGAGGTTGCTAGAGTAGGGTTATAGGGTCATCATGTGATAGGTTTGCACAAAGACATGTGTGGGTTCTAGTCTAGGTGTATAGGGTCAATATGGTTGCTTGTAGATAATAGGCCTTTTATAGTGCATGCATTGGTGGATCATCTTAGTGAAGGTACATGGGAAATAGTGTATGTCCGTATCACATAGAGGTAGGTTTATATGATCATATTGTAGATGGGTCACACATCTATAAAGTGGGCAACCTAAGGTGGTTGTAGGCTAAATTGCTAGGGATTTTAGATTATGGGTAGGGTCATTAGGGATTGTAGAAGTGTAGGATCATTCCAAAGAATGAGTAAGGTGTGTTTGTATGTTGTTAGGGTTATTTTTTCTAGAATGTTTAGTATAATTTCAATGTAGTGTAGGTACATGGGTCTTACTAGGATCACAATGTTGCCTAGTGGTTTATAGGGTAACTAGGTCATAAAGTGTAGGATTTAGATGGTGTGTGTAGGATTGCTAAGATTAACTCAAGTGGTTGGTTTTCTTAAGAGCTTGGGTCATTTTTTCGAAATAGTGGGGTTGTTTTTCAATGTAGCATCGCTCAAGCTTGGTGCTTGAAGAAGAAGGGTCATTTGATGGTAAGAACATTAAGAATTGATGTTTTTGATACTAAGAACCATGGGACTTACTTGAACACAAGAGACGGAAGCACAAACACGCCAATAATCAAAGCAAAAACTTGCTCAACACAAGGGTTATGGCTATACATAAGAATTGTTAACCAAACACAAGTTAAGGATTGTGTGAAATTAAACAAAACTTTTTCAACACAAGAGCTATGACTATATACATTTTTCGCTCACCTTGTGAAGAAGATGATCCTTCTATATGCAATTGTCACCTTGTTTTCTATTGAACTTCACTATTCTCTTTAGTGATTCTCATAGTATTCTTTAAGAGCTCCCCAAGAAGAAAAAAAAAATCTTGATTTCATTTGCCCCTCAATGAACCTCCCAAAGTGTGAGTACTTTTTGCTTGTTGTAGGGATTGTAGATACTATTTGCAAAGCTCTCTTGGGAAGTCTTTAGGGCTTTCTAGAGGTAATAGATAGTGTGTCTCATGGAGAAGAAAATGGATAAGAGTGTAGAGGATATCTGAAGATGAAATTATGCTCAAGTTGACTCCTAACCCTCATAAACCTAACCCTAACTATGGAGTGTGTGACAAGAAGAAGATGATGATGAAGAACTTCACAAGCATGAACAAGCAAGTGGACAACTCACACACAAAACTCAAATGGACCATCAAGTCTTGGTCATTGTCATTAATACTTTTTGGATAGACCTTATTCACATTAGAGTGTTCATCTACACTTAAAAATAGTCATAGATGTTCAAAACACCTTTGATTTACAATATGAAAATTGTATGAAAATTCTAAAAGGTCATCCTAACTCTCTAGAGCCTCATGAACTCCTCAAACTTTTGCAAATTGAAGTTTATTAGCCCGAGAAATACATGTCAAGTTAAGTTTTATATACATATTCAATCTAAAATACACAAAGATTAAGGAAACTTTTGAAAATTATTGTAGACCTTCCTTGTGTGGATCTTCCTTACATCCCTTGGATTCTTCTTCCATGCTACAAAAATATTCATAAGAATTGTTGAAAATTGAAAGGAAAAAGAAGGTAAAAAGGGAATAGTTGAAAAAGGAAAAAAGGTAAAAAATTAAAGCAAGAATAAAAGTATATAGATATATAAATATAAAATAATTTATGAATACACAAACTTTAATAAATTAAAAATATTTCAAATAAATATTTTAGTTTTTAGAATAGAGTAAAACTATAAATAGAATTTTAAATAAAATAGATTATAAAAATATATAAAAATAAAATTTAAATATAAAACTATATATAGAATATACATATAAGCATATATAGAGGAAGTAAAATATGAGCTTTTTAATATAAAAAATAAAAAGCATAGATAGGTATATACACTTTATTAGTATTAAAACAAAAATATAATCAAAAGAAATATATAAATATGTATAAAAAAGAATCTAAGTATAGAAACGTGGAGAATCAAATAATTATATGAACGAAATATAAACACACACACACACATATATATATACATATATATATATATATATATATATATATATATATATATATATATATATATATATATATATATATATATAATGAAAAAGGAAACATATTTTTCTAATTACTAAAAAAGTACAAATAATAATATAAATTGTACATATATATTTAAAATTATATGAATAAAGCTGAGAATACATACAAATAGATTAAATATAATATAAATAAATAAATTATAATTCAAACTTACTTTGCGTTAAGGACACACACATATATATATATATATATATATATGTATATTTATTTATTTATTTACATACCTTTCATATATATTTGTTATTCGTATGGAATTGAAAGCCCTTAAGCCCTTGTATCTCTTGTCTCAGAATTTAAAGCCCCTAAAAGAGCAAACCTCATCCCAAGTGAACGAAGTGCCATACACGATACGTCTTCAAGGTTGGGATTTGTGTGTCAATGTATGAAAATGAGGGCGATGGTGCAGGCTTTTATCAGAACAATGCGCATTTCGAATTTTGACATAAAAATCCATCTCCTTTTGAGCCCTTCCAAACATGCCAACTTTAATGGCGGAATTATTTAGATTTGAAGGAGATGTGAAAGCAGAGAAGGTTGGCAAAAGTGCGTTGCAGGAAGCGAATTTCCATGATGGCATTCGACCACGTTGAGAACTCGTGCAGACGAAATTTTCGAGCCGGATGGGAAGCTCCTGACGCAGAGCGGCAATTACAGCTGCCCTTTAGCTCATGTAGCTCATCTCCACACAGAAGGCATACCGATGTTCAATCTACATTACATCTCGGGCTTCTCTCTGACCTTCCTGTCTCGTCCTCTGCATGGTATAGTTGCATGCTTCTCATCCGCAGGAATGTGCAATGTCTTATGCCTAACCTCCCCTCCTCTCTCTCTCTCTCTCACACACACACACACACACACACACACATCGCGCGCGCACACAAACTTCTGCACTTAGCAGCATTTTTCCTTCGGATGCAAGTGATGAGAGGTGCTAACCGTCTTCAAGCTCCCTTTCTTTTGCCATCGATTTTGGTGTTGTGTTTCGGTTCAGCGCGACATGCTTCCTGTTTTTGCTCTCTCTGTCCTTCTCACCTGAGAATCATCTCTGCAGCTAAATCCTTAGTTCTGTGTGTACGACTCCTTCCGTAGCGCACTCTTTCTGGCATTTTTTTTTCTTTATCTCTCTCTCTCTCTCTCACACACACACACACACACACACACGGACATTGAGAGAACCAAGATTCCACTTCTCTATAGTTCTTTCTAATAAAGCTATCAAAGTGTGATATCAACTAGAACTTTTGAAGCACAGTCGTCGGCCTTGTTATTGTTGTCACTTTTATCCAACTGAATGTCAGGAGAATTTTCCCATCGTGCTGGCCCTTATCTTCGTCCTTATTCAGAGAATCAGAGTTCCAACGAGTGGGGATCACAATAAGTACTATCGAATTTCAGCGCTTTATGGCGTCAATTGGAGCCTATAGACTTCGTTCTCACCGGCAGCTGGATCAGAGTTCTTCTGTGGAAACGGAGTGCCGACATACTCAAAGAATATGAGTGCAGTTTTATAAGCCCCTAGCTGAGATAATCTCCAGCTTATGGATGGCCACGATCCCAGTGAAATAGACGATGAAAAGTGTTTGCAGCTAATCAGATGCAGCAAGGGTCATGTTCCATGTCTAAGCAGTTGGACTCTACACGCTTTCAGGAGCTTGACTTGCCAAGGCACGTTAGTGAGAAGAAGGGAGTCTAGTTCCCAAGGGACTGAATTAAGACCTGCTGCATTGGTAATTCCACTTCTTCATCGTTCATTTAGCCGTGGGCTCTTGAGTTCTGGACATGCAAGATTGAAGCCTCATTCATCAAAATGTGTCTCTACGATCTGTATGTACCGTTTATAGTATAGAACAATCGAATTCTTTGGCTTTCTGTTTCTTCTCATTTTGTTGTTTTCAATGCGCCAGCCCCATGTGAAAGCATGTGGAATGCAAATACAAACTCCTTCATATCCTCAGAAGCGTCTGGCAAAGCTAGTTGCAGTCAATGTACGGATGATTTTAGGTTCAGTTCAGATTGCACGAGTTCAGATACCCAAAGCCTGAGCTCAAGGGCTTCTTCGAATGATCATGGTCATAGGAAAGATAGCACCAGCAATAATGACGGATCAACATTAAGAGATGTTTTCACGAGGGAAGATTGCTGCCTATCCGATGAATCTAATGCTAACCTGTTGGAAAATATTGTCCCATTTTGGCAAGACAACCAAGAGAGGCGAGAGGTTCATTTATCTGGTACGTCTTATTTCTCGTTCCCATAATCAAGTCGTGATTTTGCATTAGTGATACGGACCTGGAAGTTGAAGTTCTAAGTCATTTGATGTTATCTGGCTTAAAAAGGTGCCCAGAGATAGGGAATATTCTTAAGTTGATTGCTCATTTCTGTGGTGATTTTACTGAATAGGGAATGGCTGCAGATTGTTTATTCAAATAGGAAGATGGCAGAATTTTATCTTGCAGCCATGAACTGTAACACAAAGCATCCACCTTGCTCCCGAAGTACACTATATCATGCTTGCAGTCTTCTAGCATGCGTTGAGGGATACTGTGCGCATCAATTGTACAGTATTTTGATATTTGATACTTACATGTATCCACACGCCATACATTTCTCAAAGAAAGCTGGATCATTGAGATCTATTCTTACGGGTCAGCTTGATTAATTTGAAAGTACAATGAAAAGCAGGCATAACACCCATGGGATCCCCAAATTTCAGAAAGCAGAGGTTGGGCGTCTAGCAACTACTAGGATACAGAGCCCTAAGACTGGCTTAAGCTAGACACTAGAAAGGGATGCCCTAAGGCTAGATGAGATTACTGGTTTGAACTGGGTAGCCTGAGTCACCACCCAAGTGGTGAGGGGCATCAGGCCGCAGCCCACAGGGGTTGAAACCTTGCCCCCAACTGATCTATCACGTGCTGACTCCACAAGCCAGAAATTAATACAGAAAGTCCATGCATCAATTACTATGCCATTACAATTCGGAGTCCATGTTCATGTGGACATATGCAAAATCTTCAAGCAATCTGCATAATTGATACTCTATACATAATTATGGAAAAGAAGATGCTTGTCATTCAACATGTTACATGATGCATAATTAACAAAATCAGGATTTTGATGCCAGGCTTCTGAAAATCAACTTATTCTGCGTACTATCCCCATGCTTTTCTCTCCATTAGATTTGGGCATCTTTTATGATTTGCTTGTTAATTTGCAAGACCGTATCCTCCAAATACTTTGAAACAGAATGGTGATAGTACTATATATGTTGAGCGTGCTGGCTTTTCTGCAAAATAATATTGCAATCATGTCAATGTCTCTGCAAAGTGCATTGTGATTGAAATTCATTCTTACATTTTACAAGGTTCTTCTGCACGCTACCTGAGAACTTTATAGAACTCAATGTATTGTGCTTGTTTGATATGGTGGAGTTAATAGACTACTCTTGCTTTCTAGAAATGGATATATTGAAGGAGAGGTTCTCCAATTTACTTCTTGGGGAAGATATGTCAGGTGGGGCGAAAGGTGTATCCACTGCACTTGCAATCTCTAATGCTATCACAAACCTGTCAGGTAGGATGCTGTATTCCTTTACTTTCAGTTGGCAGCACCATGGGCTTAAAATTCCTGAATAGATCATATTGACGTTCCTCAGTTTCCACTTTTGGGGAACTTTGGAGGCTTGAGCCTCTTTCACTTGAGAAAAAGGTGATTTGGAAGCGAGAAATGAATTGGCTTTTGTCAGTAACTGACTATATTGTGGAGCTTGTGCCATCTTGGCAAAAACTTCCAGATGGCAGCAGCTTTGAGGTGCATGACATATTTTTCATCTCTTTGAAGTGTTCTCAAATGCTATCTAATTCACTAAACAAATCAATCAAATTTCCGATTGTTGCAGGTGATGATTAGCAAACCTCGGGCTGATTTGCACACTAATCTTCCTGCACTTCGAAAACTGGATGCAATGCTATTGGTAAGGGATAAGTTTCACTGTATCCTATTATTTGTACTGGCTGTTAAGAAGATTAATTCAAGTTAAGCAGCATTATTTCAATGTAAGGCCTACATTTGTTTCAGTATTGCATGGCATAACACAAAAATACTCTCTACTGGAGTCCAAAATAAAATATGACACTGATCTAGTAGATCTGTGTATTTGTCAGTGATCAATGTTTTCCCTCTAAAAGGATGATCAGATTGTGCCATGAAGCACAGGTGAACTAAAGGGCACTCGCTTGCATGGTAAAAAAAATAAGAAAGCTGGATCAGCTGATCTTAATGTTTCCTCCAATGACTATATGCATTTAGTATCTATGCTTAATGTGCAGTCCAGTCCCAGGGTGCAACATGCTGCCCTTATCTTGGATCCTTATTTGAACATTTTGCTTTGTTTTTGAGCCATACTATGGTCATGCTTTATGCACTTCTGATTCTGAAATTGCGCTGTCTCACCAGAATTTCAGTTTAGCATCTTTTCTTTTTGGTCTGACATGCCAATGGGTTATACCATGATTTTTTCCTGTACATGTCTGGTTCATTATTGCTATTTTTCCAGAGTCTGGATATGTTTGGGCAACTCTTGGAGTCACTCTGTTAGCTCTGAAATCTTCATTCTGCAGGGGATTTTGGATAGTTTTGAAGAGACCGAATTTTGGTATGTTGAAGGTGTTACTGTAAATGATGATGAAACACAGAACACAAATGCTACTGCTGCTTACAGAGAAGAAGGAAAATGGTGGTTACCTACTCCCAAAGTTGCTGCAACTGGCCTCTCAGAGGAATGCAGGAAGAGTTTGCAGAATCAAAGGGAATGCATCAATCAGATACTTAAAGCTGCAATAGCTATCAATACTCAAACTCTGGCTGAAATGGAGATTCCAGCAGAATATTGGGACTCATTACCCAAGGTATTTCTTTCATTCTTTAATGGTTCTCTCTTAAGTTTTGCTCATAGTTGCCTTTAGAGGTGGTGTTTTGCTACCAAATTAGATTAATTTTCTTTTGTCATTCAAAAGAGTGGAAGGGCAAGTCTTGGGGAAACAATATATAAGCAAATCACTGGAGATCAATTTTCCTCAGAAGCTGTATTTTGCACCCTTGACTTATCAAATGAACATTGTGCCTTTGAAGTGGCAAATCGCATTGAGGCTGCGATACACATATGGCAACGGAGAATGCATCTGAAACGTATTCACAGACCAAGAAAACAGAGGGAACAGACTGGTAGGCGCTCATGGAGCATTGGCAAAGAGAATGCACCTGACTCAGATAAGAAGGCTTTCCTTACCGGAAGAGCAGAGAGCCTTCTTCTGTGTCTTAAGCAGAAGTTTCCTGGCTTGCGACAATCACTTTTAGACATGACCAAGATTCAATACAATAAGGTAGGTATTTTTGGAAACAGGATGATTATAATATTGAATGTAAGTAGGATATGGACCTGTAAGAGGAACTGACTTATCTTTTGGTTTATGCAGGATGTAGGTAGCTCGATTCTTGAGAGTTACTCGAGAGTAATGGAGAGCTTGGCTTTTAATATCATAGCACGGATAGATGATGTTCTATTCATTGACAATGTGACTAAGTCTGTGCTCCCAGAATCTCGAGAAGCAGTAGATTCTCGGGTGTACCCATTTTTCAGAAGAGTTTGTCCCCTAGATTTTAATTTGACTAATCCATTACCTGCTATGTTTGACACCCCAAGCCCAAGCGTGAGGTCTATCCCTTCAACTCCTCAAGAAGCCCTCTCAGGCCATATAACAAAAGATCAGTCTGAAATTTCAGGAAGCATGGTTTGAATATAATTTTTTTTTCTTAAATTACTGGTGTGCTCGAAAGAAATGTCAAGTAAGATGGAGATCTCCCCTTGTGCAGCATCATGAAAATAGCTTCCTACCCCATGTTGTGACTGGTACTACAGACGCCAGCCTATTCCAGTCGAAGAACACTGTTCAATCAAAGAAATTTGCAAAGTGGCAACTGGAAGGGAAGTCATTATGCTAATGTTTCTGATACAGGCAAAAGGCAGACATGTGATGTATAAGTACACCTGTCTGATCGAATAATGATTAACTCTTGAAATGGCACTGAAGGCATGGCCAATGGAGTGGACTGCAATTTCAAAGCTAAGATGCTCATCAGACACGGGAAGATACGGAAGATGACATGTTGATTGATCATTGATACTTACAGTTGAAAAGATGTGGGCTGCCTATTTCTGATGGACCATACGCTTCCTCTTATTTTTATGAAATAATTCAGCGCACTTGCATTCAGCCTATCGCTTGTGAAGGCCAGCATACTCAATCCAACAGAAGCATGTCTGTGGGTGACAGATTCCCGTTTTGTATCCCAATTTATATGGGAGAGACCTTGTGCATAGAACCTGTAAAGCTTGCAAATGTTGTACGAATTATAATATTACTAAGCGTTCACATCACCACGGGTATTCTGAGAGTGTTCCCTCTGCTCTCCTTCATGAAAATAAATGTGGACTTAACTAGAAAAAATTATTCTTGGGTTAGGTCTGCATTGACTAGTTATTAATGAAGGGAAAATTATGAGGGATTTGCACCTATATACTGATAAACGTGACTGGGCTCAATCAAGCACTCCTTGGTTGGATCGGGTGGGGGATATGCTGATATTAGAATATCCAAATAACAAAAAGAAGCTTTTACTCTTCTTTCAATGGTATAGAGGTTCAAAGAGATGGATCCTCCATTTTACAATGAGGGTTGATATGTGATTAGTTTCGAGGGTGTCACTGACATTTCTACGTCTCTTTTGACCACAAAAAAGGAGAATGACATATCCATCGCGTAAGACAGAGAAAGCTCCAGTAACCAGATAAAGCTGTTCGCACACGCCATGGAATCACACAGAAAGGAAGGGTAGGGACTCCAGCACTGGATTCTGTATACTGAAGCAAATCAGTAATGCTCTACTTGAAGCCACTGATGCTTGAGGATTATACTACATCTCACGTTGCCGTTTAATGGATTTTTCTGTCCTTTTCTATGCCTACGCTTGAGATGCCGAAGTTTGAATGCTGTGCTGTGCGTTTCAAATTATAGCTCTTCCAATGAGGAAGCACGCAATGGCACATGCTCGTGTTTATTCTGTTTCAATTTTAAGTTCTTTTACCTTTTGTCTGTTTTCAACTACTTTTTGTGACAGAAGACAAAACATTTATGTCAACGGAGATAGATCACAGAATATAGAATCCTCTATGGAGCCCATATGAAAGAGCAATCCTCAATTGTTAGTATTATAGCGTGTCTTCATCACTGCAAATATGTCAGACCAGCTGCCAAAATCTCAGAGACAACATATAGCTGTGACACGCTATAGGGGCTTGGGTGGTGGGGACAATGCCTTTGGATCCTATGTAGTATGGTGGGCTGAAGGCGCCTTGGCCATCTGAGTTCCCTTTGCAGAGGCATTCTTTGCATGAGCTGGCTGGGTAGTATGCGGCTGTAGAACAATAGAAATCGTATACTAATCGTTGAAAGAGAAAAGATATTCTGGTTATAGGCCCAGTCTCGTCTATAAGAAAAAAGATTTCTCTTATTTTATATGAAATTACCCTCATAGGAAAGCCAAAAACTACTATGCAATAATGGTGTTTTGAGATTGCTTCAACTTTGTAAAACCAGCCTCTGTGATGCCTTCAATTGTAATTTCGACCAACATCACATTATGAGAGTGACTAGACCCAGTAGATGGAAGGCTTCTCTGCTTAAATTGTACTCTCCAGCCAGGCTCTCATTGAGTCAGTTTCTAGAAGACATTATATCTTGATTCTCCAGGGGGCTAAGCCCCAAGTTGTAACTTTTCTTTTCCTGCACTAATTTTATCTTTCCTGTTCTCTCTCAAAAAAAAAAAAAAAAAAAAAAAAAACTACTATGCAATCTTTATCCCCACTTACAAAATATCAGATAGACGAAATGATTTGATTTCTCCTTAATTAATGGAAATAAAACTTGTTATTGATGCAAGAATCCAAGAAGAGTAATAGAGTAGTGCAATTCATGCTTGGGGATAATAGGAGCATGAAAGAGGCTATGGTATTGCCACTTGTCTTCATGCACGGAGAGCTTATTTGAAGCCGAACAATTCTACCACTCTTAAACATCCAATCTAAGTTTGTTTTCTACTTGACTTCTAAATCTTGATTTCTAAACAAATTCTATTTAACTTTTAAATCTTGTTTTCTAAGCATATTCTTATCCATCATGCATGGAGGAATTTTGATGATGAACACATGATAGATACAATTAATGCCCATCATACTAAACTGTTGATATATTTAGGTAGTGATGTGTGTGAACACACTAGGACCGTCGGGGCACTTTTTTCCCTCTTTAGGAGGTTTTTTCCCCCGGCTTGTATATACGCCTATTGCCCTAATGGGCTACTTATCTTTGTACATTCTCTAGTAATACATTCAGTCTTGTGTGTTGGTGCTTCAAGCTTCTTCTTCTTCCTTGTGTTGTTCGCGTGCTTCCGCAGACGTCTAACTCCAACAATTGCTATCAGAGCAGGTCGTCGCTTCATCTAGGGCGCCGTCGACACTCCTCCGTTTGGAGTCTCAGAATCGCACGAATTTTGGTGAGCATACTCAACGTGTTTCCGAGATCAAAATAGCTTCGCTATGTGGTGCCGAAATCGCGACCTGAGCTCGTTTCGGCCTCTGAACGCACTATCACAGCGCTTGTGCAGGCTATTTAGTCTTTTTGTGCCAAAGGTATATACCAGTTTCTGTTCGCCAGTTTAAGCATCTCGAAGTCTGCTACAGGTATAGCAGAACTCGTCTAGGCAGTTCCGTTCAACTTTTTGAGATATAGTCGATTTTTTGCATCAAGGTATTTTAGTCACCGGCCATGGCTGAAATGAGTGATGTATTCCGTATGTTGGCTGTTGAGGATAAGTTGGATGGTACCAACTATCCATTATGGGCTTATATGATGCGACATGTTTTGATTGCAAAAGGATTATGGAACATTGTGCAGGGCGTTGAAAGACGTCCTGTTTCACCTGTAACGATAGGTACTGCAAATACAAGTGCTGGAGCTGATGAAGATGGTGTTGAAGATGATATTCCGCAGATTCCTGTTCGTGCTGCTGTTTCTGTTGCACCTACTGCAGAGCAGATTCGTTGGGATGGCAGAGATGCCCAGGCACATGCATTGATAGCTTTGTCTGTCAAACATGCAATTATTCCTCATATTCGCTCTTGCAGAACAACTAAGGATGCTTGGGATACACTTACCACATTGTACCAAGCTAGGAATGAGGCTCGTGTTGCTTACCTTCGAAAACAGTTAGAGAGTGAGCACATGAATGAAGGTGATTCTATGGACAGTTTCCTAACGAAGATCAAAGATTTGAAGGAACAATTGATTTCTGCTGATGAGGTTATACCAGATAGCTCACTTGTGCAGACCGTTCTGAATGGTCTTCCTGATTCATACCAGAGTTTTGCTTCTACTCTTCGGTTGATGATGAAAGGCAATCCGAATGCCTTATCATTTGAGGAGTTAATCTCAGTTCTGTTGCAGGAAGATCAGTCCAGGCAGAACAGGTCCATTATGCGTGTTGCAGATCAAGCTTTCCTGGCTAGTCAGAAGGGCAAAGGAAAATGGAGCTCTTCTACTAGTAAGCAGAAATCTGCAAATGCTGCACATTCGAAGAACCAGGATAAAGATGAGAAGAAATCAGAAAAGCAGAAATTGTTTTGCAAGTATTGTAAAGGGAATGATCATATCATAAAGAACTGTCCAAAACTGGTTGCAAAAGAGGCAAAGAAAAAGGAGGTTGGAATGGTTGTTGTAGAAGCCTCTACACCAAAAACAGAGTCTGCTAATCTTGTGCAGGAAGAAGAATGGGCGTTTACTACTGTTTGCAGTTTTGACCCATCTTCTCATGACCAGTGCATGTCTGCAGTGGACTCAGATGTTTGGTACTTTGATAGTGGGGCGACCAAACATATTACCTCGAAGCGCAGTTTCTTCTCTTCACTCGAGCCTGCCCCTACAGGGAATACTGTTACATGCGTCAACAACTCCTCTTATCCTGTTATGGGAGTTGGTAAGATCATTTTGACTACTGCTGATGGTAGTTCTTTCACTTTGTCAGATGCTTTATTTGTGCCAGGGATCAAAAAGAATGTGTTATCAGTTTCTGCATTAGCCAAGATTGGCTTGGTTGTGAAATTTGTTGATGACAGGTGTACAATTCATGATCTGTCAAATGGCGATGTGATAATTGCTTCTGGCATTTTATGTCGTGGGCTGTATAAGCTCATAGACTATGAAAGATCTGAAAATGATTTGGCATGTGCAGTAAATGATTCTCAGGCTATGTCAGATGCAAAGCTTTGGCATGCACGCTTTGGCCATCTGAATTTCGCTAGTTTACTACGCCTGCAGAAATCTGAAATGGTGTCCTCTTTGCCCAAACTTCACACACCTGGAAAACATGTATGTGAAGGCTGTATTTTGGGCAAAATGCAGCGTTCCTCCTTTCCAAAAGATGGTTCAATTTGGGCTACGCAGAAATTGCAGCTTGTACATAGTGATGTTTGTGGTCCTATGCAGACACCCTCTTTTGGGAATTACCTTTACTTCGTGACTTTCATTGATGATTTTTCCAGGCATACATGGGTATATCCACTCAAAGCAAAGTCCGAAGTGTTCATGTGCTTTAAACAATTTTTGGTTTTGGCTGAAAATCTGTCAGCATGTAAAATGGGTACCCTCCGTTCTGATCGAGGGGGGGAATATATGTCTTCTGATTTTAATGCATTTCTGGCTGAACATGGGATAAAACACCAGTGTACAGTGCCCTATACACCTCAACAGAATGGAGTTGCTGAACGAAAGAACAAGTCACTCATGGAGATGGCGAGGTGCATGGTCAAGAGTCAGGCTTTACCACATAGTTTCTGGCTTGAGGCTGTCATGTGTGCAACATATGTACTGAACAAGTGTCCAACTAAAGTGCTGCAGTCTATCACTCCATATGAGGCTTGGCATGACTGCAAGCCATCTGTTGCTCATCTGCGTGTTTTTGGTTGTTTGGCATATGCATTAGTGCCTAAACAACATCGCAGAAAATTGGATGATAAGGCAGTAAAATGTATTTTTGTTGGGTACAGTTCTGAAAGTAAAGGCTATCGTCTGTATCATCCACAGACTAAACGCATTCTAGTTAGCCGTGATGTTGTCTTTGTGGAAGATGCTATTCAGCCATTGCTTTCATGTACTAAGGAGACATTTGTTAGCTCCAAAGACATGTATGATACGTTGATGCCTCTTATTACAGGTGGACAGTCTAGTGCTGGTCCTAATGAGGCAACTTCTCAGCCTTTGCAGGTTTCATATGATGATGCAGATCATTCTATTTCTGATGCAGATTTACATGATGCACTTGTTGATGAGAGAGCTGATATTGAGCAGGCAAAAACTGTGCCAAAATGGCTGGTGCAGACTTTGCGTGATAGCAAATTAGATGCACCTTTGTCATATCATACTCGTTCAGGCTCTCATAGTGCCTCCTTTGCATCAGATTGCTATGCTATGGTTGCATCTAGTCTCTGTGATGAGAATGAGCCTGTTCCTTTTGATGAAGCACAGAATTCAAAAAATTGGATGGCTGCCATGCAATCTGAATATGATGCTATAATGAAGAATGGTACATGGTCTTTATGTGACTTGCCTCCTGGCAAGAAGGCCATTGGCACTAAGTGGGTATACAAGCTGAAGCGTAAACCTGATGGTACAGTTGACAGGTATAAGGCTAGGCTTGTTGCGAAGGGTTATGCGCAAGAAAGAGGCATTGATTTTGATGAGACCTTTGCACCTACATGCTGTATGACTACTGTTCGGAGCATTTGTGCACTTGCAGCCCATCATGGTTGGAATGTACATCAGTTGGACATTAAAACAACATTTCTGAATGGTGACTTGCATGAAGAAGTGTATGTTTTTCAGCCCCGTGGCTTTGTGTAGAAAGGGCATGAAAACGAGGTGCGCACGTTAAAGAAGGCATTATATGGTTTAAAGCAAGCACCACGTGCTTGGTATGAGAAGATTTTTGTGAACAGTCCAACTGAAAGCACCTTATATGTTAAGCGTGCTAATGATGTGCTTCTGATCATTGTTGTCTATGTTGATGACATGCTGGTCACTGGTCCTATTGAGAAGCATATTGCTGATTTCAAGGCTGATTTGCATGCCTCATTTGAGATGTCTGATTTGGGGCATTTGCATCACTATTTGGGCATTCAGTTTATGCAAGTTGATGGTGGAATGGCTTTGTGTCAAACGAAATATATTGACACATTATTGCAGCGTTTTGGCCTTGAAGACTGTAAACCTATTGCCACTCTTATGGAGACAGGTTTACGATTGAGTCTTCATGATGCTGGAGATGCATTTGATGCTGTTCTCTATCAGCATGCTGTTGGATGCTTGATTTATTTATGCATTACTCGGCCAGATATTCAGTTTGCTGTCTCACAGATGAGCAGGTTTATGCATTGCCCAGGAGTCACGCATTGGAAGGCGGTTAAGCGCATCTTTCGCTACTTGAGTGGTACTCGGCTACTTGGGTTGTTTTATCCCAAGGGAGGATCACTACCGCCACCACCATCTTCACTGATAGTCAGAGCGCATTGGCAGTTGCAAGGAACCCTGTGTTCCATGCTCGCACTAAGCACATTGAGGTGCATTATCACTATGTCAGGGAGAGGTTCTCTGCTGGGGAGATCAACTTGGCATATGTTCCCACGCAGGAGAACATTGCAGACCTTTTCACGAAGGCTTTGCCTAGGGAGAAGTTTGAAGCTTTCCGCAAAGCTTTGGGCTTACTTCCTTTTGTGGAGTGATTTCCACATAGCTTGGCACTTCCTTATACATGAGTGCCAGCTACTTGTTCACCGCATCACTCCCAGGGGGGATTTGTTGATATATTTAGGTAGTGATGTGTGTGAACACACTAGGACCGCCGGGGCACTTTTTTCCCTCTTTAGGAGGTTTTTTTCCCCCGGCTTGTATATACGCCTATTGCCCTAATGGGCTACTTATCTTTGTACATTCTCTAGTAATACATTCAGTATTGTGTGTTTGTGCTCCAAGCTTCTTCTTCTTCCTTGTGTTGTTCGCGTGCTTCTGCAGACATCTAACTCCAACATAAACTTGGTGAAGAAATATATCATATTGGTATTAAATTCTTATGTGAGGACATTGGTATATTATTTTATGTACACTTTTATTTTGTTTTTGAAAGTATAGGAAATTTGAAATGTCCATTGAGTGGGACTTGAACCAAGACACTTTGCCCAAGGCGTTCGAGGTATATTGCTACACCATACCTTTTGGTCCACTTATTCATCTAGAAAATAGGACATATGTCTTAAATCTCACTTCCATATTTGAGTATTGGCAACTTGTTTCTTGCTAGTTCATTTGTCAGCCAAAAATCAAGAAATCCAAGTTTTTTTTATGATGCTAAAAAATTATTGAAACCAAATGTGGTAAGTGAAAAATACATTCACTACAAGAAGAAAATAATTCATGTTAACACATCGAAATCAACACATGACTCTTTGAAGTGATGCATAGAGTATATACTTAGTCTGGTATGGTGTCATCAATATACATTACCTTTCCGGAGGAACTGCACACTTACCATGCCAATTCATTTATTAGCATCCTGTTAAATTTTATTTATGTATTCACATTTTTATGTTGCATTAGTTCACTTTTTTGTACACTTTGAGGAGGAGAAGAAGAAAAAAAAAATTCAGCCTTCATTTTCATATGTTCCTTGTATTCGTATCTTTGCTTATACGAGTCTATCTCTCTTCTCGCATGCCCTTGTTGACATGATATAAGAGAATGATATGACTTGAGAAAGTACATGCAATCAAATAAAATAACTAATGAAAAGAAATGGATCATCTTATTCATTTTTGAAGAGGTTGTACACTTGCTCAAGTGAATGATCTTTGTTGGAGGCTATTTCATTCCCAAAAGAAGATTCTTTAAACTCCACATGATGTTATGTATAGCAAGTTTGGAGCTAGATCAATAGTTTGGGTGTTAAGTTGGTCCAATTTCTAAGTTAGAGTGCGTTCATGCACAACATAGACCCATAGATGTTTGAGAACTTCTCAACTATGTGTACCCATTGGCATCAAATGGATGGACTAAAAGCTCAATTTTTCTGCTCTGAGTATTGAACCGATTGACTTATCACTGAAATATATTACGTGTAATGGGTCTATGAGCCTAAGCACCTAGTTCACTTCACTTATGGTTTTCAAAATATTTCACTTCACTTTCAATCATTAGGGTAGTCAATGAATAATTTGTGTCACAACGCCTGAATATTTCTCTCAGAAAATCCCATGAATAATTCCTCTTTGAATTTTGGCATGTACCAGACAGGCAAGTAAAATAGTAGAGAGAAGTAACCACGAAGGGACCTACTACTAGTATTTGGCTTATGAAAATTTTGATTACCAATCATTAAATCCACTTTCTCTAGGTTTGAAATGTCTTTTAGGTGGACCTTTTATATAAGGGTAAATTATCTAATGGGCATACTTTGGGTTATTTGAAACTTTTACTTTATATGATTCCCACTTCTTCTTCATGCCACTGATTAATAAATTGGGTTATATTTAGCATGAATTGGGTCATGTTCCTAGACTACATGACATCATGATATGTATTTAAAAGTGTCCCATTCAATTTTGGTTGATGTGCTTCAATGCTCTTATTTGTACACATTCTATTCTACATAGTTTTTCGGGCATATAAAAAAGCCTTAGCTTTAGCATCGTTCTGTTTTCCATGTAACATATATTTCTGAACTTGAAGACTCCATTGGCTTATAGATATGGTTCAAAGAGTAGTCATAATTCACATGGATCGATATTTTTGTTAGTTCAAAGCCCAATATATAATCATCAAGCTTTTCACATCTTTTGTGTTCCTTCATCTATGCCTTCTTTACCTTTTTGTGTTTCACCATCTTCTAATGGGTTTTTGAGTTGATAGGAAAATATGATTCTCCTTCTATTGGAAGTGTTTTTTGCTCCAGATTTACTTGAATCGTTTGGTTTATCTTTTTTCTTCAACACTTGCTATTGATAAAACCTTTTATTCTATTATTCATTCCATATTTTGTTCTAATTCCTCTTGTGGTTTCTGTTATACTTTCAATCAATTAAGTGATTTGGCCAAGTAGTGAAAGGGTGCAACAATACCTCCTTCAAGGATTTCATCCAAGTAGGAGCTCCACATTATCATTTTAGTATTGCCTTATTATATATGCCTCATCCATTAGAGCTTTCATGTTCCTTTTCAACATATCAATTTTGTTATATAAACCATAATTTATGGATCCCTTCAAATATTTGATTATCCTCTTGGCTGCTTCATGGAGGGTATCTTTTAGGTGGACCTTTATGTAAGGTAAATTTATCCAATGGGCATACTTTGCATTATTCAAATTTTTTATTTTATATGATTCCCACTTTCTTATTCATGCCGCTTGTTGGTAAAGTGGGTTATATTTAGCATGAATTGGGTCATGTTCCTAGGCCACATGATATCAGGATATGTATTTAAAAGTTTCCCATGCAATTCTGGTCAATGTGATTCAATGCTCTTATTTGTACACATGCTATTTTACATAGTTTTTGGGGCATATAAAAAGGTACCATAGCTTTATCATGGTTCTATTTTCCATGTAACATATATTTTTGAACTTGAAGATTCCATTGGCTTATAGATATGGTTCAAATAGTAGTCATAATTTACATGGATCGAGATTTTTGGTAGTTCAAATCCCAGTATATAATCATCAAGCTTCTCACATAGCTTTTATATCAACCTAGACACTTATTCTTGAATGAAATCAATCATGGGCTTCTTTTGTTCTAGTTGGAGCTTCTTTTGTTTTAATCTTTTGTGTTCATTCGCCTATGGCTTCTTTATCTTTTTGTGTTCCACCATCTTCTAATGGGTTTTTGAGTTGATAGGAAAAGATGATTCTCCTTCTATTAGAAGTGATTTTTGCTCCATATTTACGTGAATCGTTTGGTTTATCTTTTTTCTTGAACACTTGCTATTGATAAATCCTTTTATTCTATTATCCATTCTTCAATTTTCTTCATATTTTGTTCTAGTTCCTCTTGTGATTTCTCTTATACTTTCAATCAATTAAGTGATGTAGTGAAAAGGGTGCAACAATACCTCCTTCAAGGATTTAATCTAAATAGGAGCTCTACATTATCATTTTAGTATTGCCTTGTTATATGTGCCTCATCCATTAGATCTTTCATGTTCCTTTTCAACATACCAACTTTGTTGCTCATATAAAATTGTAGTTGTGCTTGTATATAAGGTATCAATTTGTGAGATTTTTATGAGAACATAGATCAAATAGAGATCCATTTGGTAATTATCGTGGAGAAGCTTGACTACTGTTTGTAGCATCTGTGCACTTGCAGCTCATCATGGTTGGAATTTACATCAGTTGGACATTAAAATTGCATTTTTGAATGGTGATTGCATGAGGAAGTGCATTTTTTTCAGCCCTGTGGCTTTGTGTAGAACGGGCATGAGAAAATAAGTGTGCAGGTTGAAGAAGGCATTATATGGTTTGAAGCAAGCACCATGTGCTTGGTATGAAAAGATACATGCCTATCTGATTGCACATGGTTTTGAGAACATTGCGATTGAGAGCACCTTATATGTTAAGTGTGGAAATGACGTGCTTTTGATCATTGTTATCTATGTTGATGACATGCTCCTCATTGGTCGTCATGAGAAGCATATTGCTAATTTTAAGGTTGATTTGCATGCCTCATTTGAGAAGTTAGATTTGGGGCATTTGCATCATTATTTGGGCATTCACTTTATGCAAGTTGATGGTGGAATAGATTTGTGTCAAACCAAATATATTGATACATTATTATAGTGTTTTGGCCTTGAAGACTACAGACCTATTGCCACTCCTATGGAGACAGGATTACGATTGAGTCTTCATGATGCTAGAGATGCATTTGATGTTGTTCTCTATCAGTAGGCTATTGGATGCTTGATTTACTTATGCATTACTCGGCCAAATATTCAGTTTGCTATGTCACAGATGAGAAGGTTTATGCATTGCCCAAGTGTCAAGCATTGGTAGGTGGTTAAGCGCATCTTTCGCTACTTGAGTGGTACCCGACTACTTGGATTGTTTTATCCCAAGGGGGGATCACTACCACTAGATTTACATGATTTTTCTGACTCTGAATAGGTTAGTTGCTATGACACTCATGTGTCCACTAGTGGCTTTTTCTTCATGCTTGGTAGCTCATGTATATCTTGGTTGAGCAAGAAGCACTCTATTGTGGCCACTTCCAGTTGTGAGGCTGATAGGGAAGCTTTCATAGCGATTGTTGAGTGTATGTGGCTCAGATGCCTTATGGCTGATTTGGGGGTTGGTCAGTCTTTTGCCACCACCATCTTCACTGACAGTTAGAGTGCATTGGAGTTTCAAGTAACCCTATGTTCCATGCTCACACCAAGCACATTGAGGTGCACTATCATTATGTCATGGAGAGGTTCTCTACTGGAGAGATCAGCTTGGCATATGTGCCCACGCAGGAGAACATTGCAGGCCTTTTCACGAAGGATCTTCCTAGGGAGAAATTTGAAGCTTTCCGCAAAGCTTTGGGCTTACTTCCTTTTGATTGATTCCACAGAGCTTGGCAGTTCCTTATACACGAGTGCCAGCTCCTTCTTCACTACATCACTCCCAATGGGGATTTGTTGATATATTTAGGTAGTGATGTGTGTGAACACACTAGGATCACTGAGGCACTCTTTTCCCTCTTTAGGAGGTTTTTTCCCCTGGCTTGTAGATATGCCTATAGCCCTAGTGGGTCACTTATCTTTGTACATTCTATTGATAATACATTTAGTATTGTGTGTTGTGCTCTAAGCTTCTTCTTCTTCCTTGTATTGTTTGCGTGCTTTCACAGACCTCAAACTCCAACATCTTCCCTTCAACTTTTTGACCACTCTCCGTTGATTGTCAAGTTGTTTAGAAATTGCCCTTCCTTTAAAGATGGTTGGCCTTACACTGATCCTTTTTTATTGAAAATCCCTTGTGTTGATCAGATTAAAAAAGTCTTTCTTCACCATTTTGGGATGCTCCTTTCTCCTATTATTTATTGGAAGAATGCTATTCGAGACATCCAAAACCTCTTTACCCATTAATTGTTAAAAGCTAAGGCTATTAGGATGAATAGAAGAATGATGATAGCTAGAGAAATTCATTCTATTAGGGTTTCTCACTCGAGAGCCTCCTGTGAGTTTCAAAGGGTCTTGGATCTTCAGGAAACCTCAAGACATGAAGATTACCTCTTGGCTTGTAGTTCTCTTGCCTCTTCAAGAGAATTTTGGGCTAGGAACATTGATAAACCTAACAAAATTATGTTTGATTTGATGAAAAAGAAGACAGCTAAAGATTTTATTCCTATGTTGAAAAATAGGTCGAGTGGGTTTGCTATCAACATTAAGGAGAATTTACAGGGGGCTATCAACTTCTTTAACAATGTTTTCTCTGATTCTCCCAAGTTAGGGGCTGATATCCAAAGAGGAAGAGCCTTGATTTCTCTTAAAAGGAAGAAAATGATTCCTCAATCACTTATTGTGATTATGCTATTCTTCTTTATTCCTGCCATCTCTTTGAACTTCTGTAGCTTAGGTACATCTAAGCTCTTTTTCAACATATCTGCAACTTGCTCTTTTGTTGTGGTATACAATACTTCAATTTCATTATCAAGTACCTTTTCTCTCAGGAAATGATATTGAATCTCTATGTGTTTAGTCGTGGCATGAAAAACAGGATTAACTGCCAAGTATAATGAACTCATGTTGTCTCCAAACATAATTGGAGTACTTTGATCAATTCCAAAATTCTTCAATAAGGTCTTCAACCATATCACTTCTTTTGTAGCCTCTACCATTCCTTTATACTCAGCTTTTGTGGATGACAAAGCAACTGTATGTTGCTTCTTTGAGCTCCAAGAAACTACTTTATCTCCAATATAACAGAGATAATCATGAGTATACCTTCTATCATCTGAATTACGTGCCCAATCTGCATCATTAAACACTTTGATTCTTGTATCAGAAGTAAAACCATAATACAAACCTTCACTCAGAGTTCCCTTGATATATCTGAGTACCCTTTGATCTGCAATCCAATGAGTTTTCTTTGGACAATGCATCAATTGTGATAGTAAGACAAGTATATGCATCTTTTACTCCTATCATGAGTAATGCGCATGCCAAGAATATGTTTGGCATCCCCCAAATCCTTCATATCAAATGTTTGACTCAACTTCTTTTTGAGAATTGACAAATCATAAGAGGACTTCCCAGCAATAAACATATCATCGACATAAAGTATCAAGCATATCAAGCTGCCATCTGAGCATCTCATTGTGTAGAGACAATGATCCTCATTGCTTCGAGAATAGCCTTGAGACTTCATAAAATCATCAAAATTTTGGTACCATTGTCTAGAAGACTGTTTAAGTCCATACAAGCTCTTCTTGAGCTTACAAAAAACTTTCCTTGCCAGGAACTACATAACCCTCTGGTTGTTCCATATAGATCTCATCTGTAATATCTCAGCTGAAGCAAGCCATTTTCTAAAAGTAGGGAATACCTCATCCTTCGATTTGATAGGATATACCCAAACTTTTCTAGTAGCATCATCTATGAAAGTGACAAAGTAAAAAGAACCACCTAAGGACCTAGTGGGCATAGGAAAACACACATCTGTATGAACGAGATCTAAAGGCTGAATTGAAGAGTCAATGTGCATTCTATGCACATTTGTGGTTTGCTTTCCATATTCACAATGCTCACAAAATGAAAAATAGGAGAAATATAACACATGTAAGTAGCCAGAATGAGAAAGATTTTCCATTCCACTACGAGATATATGGCCCAAACAACCATGCCAAATACAAGCCATAGGTTGTTCAGTAACAACTAACAAGTGTTCTTTTTGTGATACAAGCAAAGGATAAAGTGAGCCAACTTTGCTTCCTTTTGCAATAACCATATTGCCATTTGATATACAAAAAGGACTGAGCATAGAAGAACACCTTCTAACCAAGGTCATCAAGTACTTCGGTGACTTGGATGACAAGGTATGTCAAGGTGTGTGCCTTGGTCGCCGCCTTAGTCATAAGCCTTGGAGAAACCCCGAGGGGGGGGGTGCTCGCTTTGCTCACACAAAAGGAACAAAGCTTTTGCGTCGAACTACTCTGATATCAGTGAAGTATTTTGATGGTGATGCATCACAATGTGTTCTCCTTCTCGTGAGCTCCACAATGATATCGTGAGAGTAGAAAACTAAGCTCCTAGGGCCAGCCACAGTACTCCGCACATAGGCTGCAGAATACGCAGAAAAACACACTACATAGGGAGCACGCAAACAGACTTCTTAGGTGTTACAAATGCGGTCGAACTTATAGTTTGTGACTGACTAGGCCACTATCTGCTTTATTAAAGAACACATACAAAGAAGTGTCTGGTGGCCATTTGGCCTTTCACATGGACACTAACGGTAACATAAATCCTTTACTAGAAGCCTCTTTCTAGATCAAGAGAAGGTACGAAGTCAAGAAATCTTTAAAATTTAAGAAAAACTCGTTAGGAATTCAATAAAGATTAGGATATTTACAAGGTTTCAATTTATGGATGGTTTCTTCCAGACTAGCTTCCGGATAAATCACCAATCTCAATCTATGTTGAAGTCCAATGTACTCTTTTGAGTTGAAATGGTCTTTAAGCCTATCAAGGTCAAGTATAATTCTATTACTTCTTTTGCTTCCAATCTCTTTGGATAGGCTTTTGTAGTAGCTGAAGAGGTCATGTATGATTCTAAAAGCTTTCTCTCAAGATTTGGAAGGGGAGAACCCTAAACTAAACTGATAAGTAATTATCTCTTTAATTTTGTTGGTAATGCAAAGGACTCTAAGAAGGGAAACATCAAGGTGGGTCCACCCAGCCTTATAAGAGGGACAACTATGTTTGTGTTGATAAAAAAAATGCTAAGGACTCTATTCCTTTACTCAAGTAGAACTCAAGATTTCATGCTATCAACATCAATGAGAATTTGCAAGAGGTTGTTAGCTTCTTTACCAATGTTTTCTCTAGGCCTTCTAAGTGGGGGGAGGACATTCAAAGAGCTAGAGCTCTTATTTCTTCAAAAATGATAAATACTATTCCTCCTAGCCTGCCTTCTCTTTTAGACCTTCCTCTCACTATCAATGAGGTTAGAGAAACCATGAGTAAATTGAAACCCTCCAAATCCTCTTGTTTTGATGTGCAAGAGAACTTGAAATTACGACCACCACATGCTAGAGAGATGACTCTCCTCCCAACCAAATGCCGCTGTATATAGCTCTCTCCAGGGGTATACCTTCTTGGGCAGGTGGATACTAACCATCCATGTGTTGGCCATGTAACTGCATGTGTGCCAAGTGTCCCAATTAACTCGAGTTAACTCAAGTGGATACTTCTAGAAGGCTCTAGATCTCTTTGGGCAAAATACTCTCCCCGTGTTCCCCATGGGGATTGAATCCAAGACCTCCTCCTTCACATCCTTGAGACTTAACCACTAAGCTAAGTAGATCACTTGTTCACAAGAGCACAAGACCTCCTAATAAGTCTAAACTCGAGATCTTTGGTCATATACACGGATGACCAAACGATGTCCGATTTTAGATCTGTCTGAACCGGCGCAACCCTTAGATCACAAAATTACTTTATTACGTTCCTCCCCTCTTGGAAAAATATTTTCGTCCTAAAAAATAGAGCTATATATCTACTGTAGGCAACCCCCGAGCCTCATGTTCACAATGGTTTACTTTGATCCAATAGTTACTTGATTTTTTCACCCGACTAGAGGACTACTTTGTCCTAAGGGGTTTAAATTTCCTATGTAAACTATAGGAGAAAGTTTACCATTTTCTTTGAGTCAACCATACTATAACTTGACCAATTCAAATTCAAATGAAAATTTTCCAACTTAGGATACTTTTCTCATAGTCTTGAGCTAAAAGTTCTTGGGAATTATCAATCCGCTGAGCAATTCCTAACTTCTCTATTCTAGAGTATACTGGACTCTAGGAAATCATTTATGCTATAACTTGAAGCAAACTCAAATGAATAAGTCAATCTTGAACTTATCATCTTTTGATGTTTTGAAAAGGTTCTTGTACAGAACATCTATCCAGGATGTTTAATTTAGTTACCTGTATGCGACTAACCCTTGACTTTTGTGCAAAGAATCAGATACCATATCTGAGTCAAATCCAAAAGATTCGAAAAGTGGAAAAGAAAGAACTAAAACTTTGTTCAACCAATTCAAACTTCAAAGATACATAAACTTGCTATGAGTCAAAGTCTAGATGAATTAGGACTTTAACTTCTAAAGATCTGTTTCAACAAGATATTGAAGCATTTTTTTCTTATCTTTAAGAGAAATAAGCTAGATTCTCAAAAAAGATTAAAACAAAATAAAAAATATCATCCAACCACAAGATACTAGTGTGGTCTCTAACATCAGTGTGTCGACCCACTGAAGTTCTGATGAGTTTTGTATTCAAATAATGCTTCACTTGACAGGTTACATTCAATCTTTTTGACTCCTTACTGGGAATGAGATTCTTGTGCATTTGTTTGAGTCAAAAGAGTGAATTTACCAAGTTACACTAGGAACTTGGTGCTTGAATTATTCAATCAAATCCTTGGTTGAAAAGACCAACTCAAAATCAAAGTCCGATTTTTTTCAAAAATTTATGAAATATTTTCGAATAAACAATACTTTATCTTGAAGTGTTTCAAGAAGATCTTGGAAGTTACTTACTTCATATCTTCTGTTTCCTTTATCTTGAAGTTATCTTGAAGTATCTTGAGATACTACTTTTATCCTTCTTGAATAAAAATCCTCCTTTGAAGTCTTAATTCCTTCGAGAATGAAACCTAACTTCAAGATCCAATCTAGGACTAAAAGATAATTATCATCCCACAGTCCAATGTCCCATACCATCTTTCCTACATCAATCTGAGTATAAAATCTGGTGTCCCATACCACCCTATTTTATATTCACATTAATGTGTGGGTGATACTTATCCTAAAGTCAAAACATCTCTTGATAGAAGACCTTCTTGCTTCAATTCTTGACAAGAATTTTGAAGTTTTAGACATTATCTCTAACTAGATATTCTAGGTTTTGATTCCTTCACATGATCGTCTCACAATCATGTGCTTTGCCTTGGAAACTTGAAAACCTCTTGATAGAATATCAATTCTTCTTTGCTTGGGTTTTCAAATGAAGACCAATAAAAATTCCAAGTACTTGAATTTTCACAAATTCAAGTTCAATGGATTTATCCTTCACCAATTTGCAGTGACAAGAGCTTCTAACTTCTTATCTTTAGATGCCTTTCTTTATTGATGCTTTAGGTACCTACCCTGGGGACTTTTATATAGGAATCTCTCAATTGCCTAAGTCTTAAGCATCCGCTCATGCTTTTTGGATTTGTACCAAAATCCCTTTAAGGATAGGCAAACATTATGTTTTACCTTCTACAGACTTAAGTACCGTCTTCATGGTTGCAGTCTACATTCTTGGAATTTCTTCACTCTGTTCAGACTTGGAACTGCTTACTCTTTTCAAATTTTTCCATTGGATAAATGGAACTTGAGTGAATATATCCCAAAAGGAATTTTCTATTGCCAATACTTGGGCAATATGCAGAGTAGTTCCAATCGCACGTTCTTGGATAGTCATGGCCAATCTTGATCAAGTCTGGTTGATCTTGCGACTAGAATAAAGACTTAGTCTTTATCTTTAAGATCCCCTAAACTATCTAAAGCTTCTTTGCTTACCGGCAAGATTTTTATAGATCTTTCCCTTACTAAAGTCCAAGCATACACTAATGCCTCTCAGATTCCAAAGCTAAGAATCTTTGATATACCTTTAGGTTATATCACAATTTGGACTTTAAGTACCACTTCTGGTGGTTTGGGATGTCCAGGGAACTACTTATTGTTTAAAGAGTATGAAGAACTTCATTCTCAATACTGGGAAGAATGTTATTCTTCAAAGGCTTGAGATTCCTTCTAGGGAATCAAATATCTTGAGCAAATGATTCATCTTGGAATCTTTTGCAATGTTGGAAGGATATTTGAAAGAAATTCTTTCAAACAAGATCCAAAAATTTTATTAATTCAGTTGTGTTCATTTCGTGAGTATCAAACTAGAGACTAAATATCACCTTTTAGAAATGGTTTCCCATGCCACTATGAAAGTTTAAGTTGAACTTTCATTTATGTGATATTGACTCCTATTCTTGAGTTTGATACAAGATTCATTATTATTGGTCAATCTTTAGATCTTACTAGAGTCCTTTAAACATATTTCACCAATCAAAATTATGTTTAAAGTCCAAGCATCTATTGATGATTGATCCAATAGTAATGCTACTATGAACACAACTTTTTACACTTTGTAACTTGTTTAGGAAAAGTTCATAGATTGGAGATCCATATCTTGCAACTTTATATTCCTAAATGAAAAGTTCACACTTGCTTCAATTCCTTAGGAACTTATCTTATTTCCTAAAGATTGCTTAGCTAGTTGCATCATTTACCAGAGATGCAACTATAGAAACTAACACCCTCTTATTTACATCAAGGATCAATTGATGTTGAGGTTCAACCTTTGATTTCCATCGCTCCTTGGGATGAAATCAAATGAAAACTTATAAAAGCTTCATAGTTTTTCTTGACACCTTTATATCTTGGAAAAAAATCTATATCCTAAAAGAGGTTTTGCCTTCATCATCTTTCGGCAAAACATCCATAACTAGTAGATGTTTTTCTCTTATCTATCCAATCCATCAATTTCTATCCCGATTGATGGGTATCTCTACTTTTGGAAAGATGTGCTTAACAAGAGGTCTAAGCTATCATTTTTCCAATGGCTTACACCTTTTATCATCATTCCTTGGTCCTATCATATATTATGAATTTATGTATATTTTGGGAAGAGTTCATGAATCAATTAAGATCCTCTACTTGGAACGTCTGCCGTCCCAAAAATAAATTCATCTCGAACATGGTAGGAGAATGATCTCACGTGGAATAGAAGACTTGACTATTTCAGATTGTGTTTCTCTTTTAGGAAATATCTCAATTCCTAAAAGTCACTTACCGAGGTTTCATCGTGAGATACGAATCTTGAAACCACAAAGAAACTTCTGAGAACTTTCAAAATCTTCTAAATAAAAGAGTGCTTCCAAAGTTTCCATGTTTTCATGGCCCTATGCATCTTTACTAGAGATGCAAAACATGAACGAAACACAAATCTATTGAACTTCAAAGTTCAATTTGTGTTTAATTTCATCAATTTGGTGTGTTGAGTTCCATGGAATCGAAGAGTGCTCATGGAACTTGGAAACATAGCTGAAGTTATCAGCCAATCTTGGGATGCTTGAGAAGTTACATAAATTATGTAACTAATCAACTAAAGCTTATCCGCATGACTTTCTAAATATCACCTATACTTAGAGTAATCATTATAAGCTTATCTTCATGACTCCCTAAGTACATCCGGGACTCAGAGTCATCATACATCACAAAAGGTTTGCAAGTAATTAAATTTTCTTGGTCATCAAGAAAATTTTTAACTTTCCCCTAGTGTCTACTTATACCTAGAAAGACATAAAACATACTTAATTGTCATTAAGTATTTATTTTTTATAACAAAATATCAACTTGGGAAGGAATTGACTAATTACTTGAGCTACAAAATAGATCTAGCATGTCTTTGTAACTAACTAGTCCTCTGTCTTCCCTAATGTCAAGTCGTGAGCTTTATAAAGTAAGCTAAATACTAAGAGAGTACCTTTTTATATCTACTTGCAAACAACATCCCGTTCTATCATGCAAATGCATGTGGCTACATGCAAATGCATATGCTGACATGTGTATGCATGCATGTTCTTTGCATGCCCAAAAAATAGTGCAACAATCATGCATGATTTTTCCTTGTACTAAGCATGTATATCATGCAATCTTGATGCATGTTTATCCTTTCCTTTGTCCTAATGCACTATGATATAAAAACATATCCTTGAGGGGCAATAAAAATCTTACTCAATGGAAAGGAAATCTAGAATTAAACTACCAAAATACATTCTTTGATGCACAAGGATCCTTTTTTAAACTAAGTCTTTCCTTAATGCAAACTAATGCTTGGAATGAGAAGTGGATTGTTTCATTATCCTAATCTAGACTTAATCGATTGAAATCTTGGCTATTTCAATGTGCATCTAGGATTAAGTGTAGAATAATGAAAACAAGATAAATCAAGCATTAAGGACAAGTAGAAACTGAAAAATACTTAGCTTTGATCATAGCTTCATCCATCCTCTGATCCTTTGAAAAAGGCATCTTCCTTTGTGATTGGAGATCAAGAGTCAAACCCTTTGATCAAGAGCTTGCTTCATTCTTCCTTTGTTCTTCTCAAGCAAGTACTAGATTCTGATTCATGTTCGATCGGGAATAACTTCTCAAGAGAAGGATTCAGGTGGGAGATGGCTTCAAGGCTCGAGTCAAGTAGAGGTTTATGTCAAATTTTGAAGACAAATAGCGACTGCCCAAGATTTGGCACTAAGATGCTCATAGCCTAGTGGCTGAATGATTCGGCTTTGGAGAAGAGTGTCCATGATCGAGCCCCTTCGACGTCACCTAGGAGAACTTCCTTTTCTCTGTTGTAAGCTTTTGCAGCGCGAAAACTAATCAAAGTAGTCTTAAACTACCCAAACTTTGAACATGAATGAGTGTTGTGCTTTTGGTTATCAGAGATCTTTGGTTCCGTGCCCACATGGGTTTGAATCCCAAATTCCACTCCTGAAAAGGACGTCTTCCTTTTGTTCATTTCAAAGCTACGTCTGCATTGTGTGTACAAAAAAATAACAATCAAACTGTGCGGTTTCATTGTCACTGACGCTTTGATCTCCTGGATAGAGCGATCGACTTGGCTGCCTGCATCCCGAGTTTGATCCCCGTTCTTGCTAGTTGACTCCACAATAGTACACACATATATAATGTGAAGGCTCCTTCGTTTTGCTAAGCAAATCTCACAAATTCAAGATCGAGCAATGAAGTTGTTGCGGAATACAAACAGAGAGAGGAGTACCGCACGCGAAATAAAATTATATGAAGAATAAAAGAATTCTTCCATCGCATGAAAAAGATAAACTATCAAGAAGTCTTCATGGAAGCTCTACATCAGGGAAGATGATGATGAACCACCAAGATCACCATGGAAGCTTGCCTATTGCTCTGATACCAATGCAAGAGAACTTGAAATTATGACCACCACATGCTAGAGAGATGACTCTCCTCTCAACCAAATGCCTCTATATAAAGCTCTCTCCAGGGGTCTACCTTCTTGGGCAGGTGGATACTAACCATCCATGTGTCGGCCATGTAACTGCATGTGCGCCAAGTGTCCTAGTCAATTCGAGTTAACTCAAGTGGATGCTTCTAGAAGGCTCTAGATCTCTTTGGGCAAAATACTCTCCCCATGTCCCCCATGGGGATTGAACCCAAGACCTCCTCCTTCACATCCTTGAGATTTAACCACTGAGCTAAGTAGATCACTTGTTCACAAAAGCACAAGTCCTCGTAGTAAGTCTAAACTCGATATCTTTGGTCATATACACGGATGACCAAACGGTGTCCCATTTTAGATATGTCTGAACCGACCCGACCCTTAGATCACAGGCTTACTTTATTACATGATGGCATTCCAAAATCTTCAAGGTTTTGTGCAATTTCTTGGCTCCAATAATGTTCTTAATTTGGCAAGAAGTTGTGAAAAAGGGTTTTCTTTCTACTTTCATAAATTCTAGAGTTATAAAGTTGATAAATAGAAAAGGGTCCAAGAATGACCTAAATAATTGGAGACCTATTTCTTTTCTCAATTCTATTTACAAAATTTTTGCCTCCTCCTTAGCCAAAAGACTAGGCCCTATAATATAAAAATTTATCTTACCTAAGGAAAAAGGTTTTATTAGTGGTAGATTCATTTGGGATGATATAATTTCCATTTGGAAGGGATGGCCTCTGTGAAAGAGACTAATCAAGACATTTTGTTTATGATTGGATTTGATAAAGCCTGTGATAGAGTGGACTGGAACTTCATTCTCAAATGTTAAAAATAAAGAAGTAAGCTCGTATATATTTTTGCAAAAAGGATTTTCTTCAAGTAGAAGGAAAATACAAAAATGAAAAATAGAAGCATTTACTTCAGCAAGTAGTGGAGGCCAAAAGAGAATCATTCAAAAGAGAATCAAATCCAAAAACTGAACTGTAAGAGGAGTGGCTGTCCAAAGTAGTGGAGAAATGATGGAGAAGAGCTCCCAAACTCATCATGAGAGTTTTTGGTCACTTGGCTATAAAAGAGGCAAGGGAGGACACTCAAGAATAGAGGAAGTAGGCATGGAAGCTCCCTTGTAGCTACTTCATTTGTATGAGTCATTTCGTTCAGTTCACTCTCATAGAGTATGTCCAGCCGCACACCCATTTTTGGGTAGTCTACTTGTGAGAGTCATATCTCTCAACATATGTATCCACTTTTAGTGTTTAAACATTCATTGGAAAGCTTATCTCAAGTACTTCCTCTATCTAGAACAGTTTTATGAAATTCTTTATGCTTTGTGAGTTATTCAGTTTTTAGTGAAGTCTAGTTTTCAACCTAACTGAGTGGATAGGTAGCCTGTTTTGTATCAAAGAATTGCCAACCCAAATCTACTCCAAATTTAGTCTTTGATAGCTCATTTGAAAGCTATAGGTATCTAGTTTGAGTGACCAAAGTTTCAAGTTCATTTAATTTTTCACTTGGTACAAGTTTTCATTTGAAGGTTCAGCTGTTGGCAAAGGTATTGATCCTGAGAAGGTCTTCTACACTTTCCGCTGCGATTAGGAGAGTAATTCTCCAACAATTGGTATCAGAGCATTGGATCTTGAAGAGGCAAAGCATTGGAACTGAATTGAAGCAAAGGAGAAGCTACAAATCAAGGGAGAGCTTCGTGAAGTCAAGAAAGAGCGCCATAACATACTTGAGGTAAACTTCAATCTTGGAAGTTTTCAATGGCTGATTTAGGACAACAAGTTGAGAAGTTAGACAAAGACAATTTTCAATCTTGGAGGTATAGAATGATAAATTACCTTAAAGGTAAAGGTTTATGGAGTCTAGTTAGTGGAGATGATCCACAACCGGTGGACCTTGAAGATCCCAACATTACTCCGGCACAAAGGAGACAATTTGCTGATTGGGAAGAGAGGAATCGAAGGGTGATGTTCCTCATTTCACAAGTTATTTCTAACACTATGATTGGTCATGTGAAAAGCTTAGAAACAGCCAAGGAGGTTTGGGAAGCATTGGAGAAGGTGTATGCTACCTCAACAAGGTCTCGGAGGATGCAACTCAAGAACGAGCTCAACAACATGAAGAAAAGCTCAAACCAAAGCATTAGTGAGTATAAATTGAGGATCAAGGAGCTTCGAGATCAGCTAGCATCAATTGGATGCAAGATAGAAGAGGAAGAGATTGTCCAAATAGCCCTCAATGGCTTGAGGAGTGAAGAAAAGTGGATGCCCCTCATCACAAACATTCTTTATAGAGATCCTCTTCCAACATTCGACGAGATTATACCAAATCTTGTGGATGAAGAGGTTGCTCAACAAGGAGAAGGCAACAAAGATAAGGAGAGCCATAGTCAAATGTTATATGCAGGACGAGGTAGAGGAAGGAACTCAAGAGGAGGCTCGAGAGGAAGAGGAAGAAGCTAGAACAACACAAATTTCAGCCAACAGAACTCGGAGGACAACAAGGACAACTCAAATGACAACACACATGGAAGAGGTCGAGGAAGAAATAGAGGAAGAGGTCGAGGTTCATACAATCCTCACAAAGGTATAACATGTTATCATTGTGGTAAACTAGGACATTATGCAAATGATTGTTGGCAGAAGAATGGAACGCTGAATGGAGGCAACCAAAGGAGCCAAAATAACTATGTGAGTACATCAAGTGAAGGAGACAAGCAAACCATGCTTGCCATGAAGCATGACTACAACAACTCAAGAAGTGATGACCAAAAATGGTTTATAGATTCAGGTTGCAGCAACCATATGACATGCCAAGGAGATTTATTCACAAAGCTACAAGCTCCAAGTGGAAAAGGATGTGTGGAGACCGGCAATGAAACTCAACATGCAATTGAGCATGTTGGAGATATCAAGCTTGGAGATAGAAAGGTATTGGCTGATGTTCTTCATGTTCCTACTATTGCAAAGAATTTGATTTCAGTAGGACAAAAGGTAGAGAAAGGATATCATGTTATCTTCAATGAAAAAGGCTACCTTTTAAAGAATCCGAAAGAAGGATTCAAGGTCATTGCTCAAGGAAGGAAAGAAGGTAGCATGTTCACCTTGGACATTCAACAACCACATGGAAAGGTGATGTATATTCAGTTTGGAAACACGAGGATTGCTGAAATTGATTTATGGCACAAAAGGTTTGGACATATCAACATTCCCAAGCTCAAGGACATAAGCAACCATGAAGTGGTAAGAGGTCTTCCAAGATTCAATGATGCTGGACTACATGAGTTTTGTGAAGCATGCCAACTAGGAAAGCAAACTCGACAACCATTCAAGAAGAGCAACTATGTGGCAAGGAATGTCCTCGACTTGATACACATGGATGTATGGGGACCATCACAACAACCATCAATGGCTGGTAATAGATATTTTTTCACTTTTATCAATGATCATTCAAGAAAAGTATGGATGTTTTGCATAAAACAAAAATCAGATTTGTTCTCCATGTTCAGGAGATTTAAAGCACATGTAGAAAAGGAAACAAGATGCTACATAAAGACCTTGAGGTCCGATGGAGGAGGAGAATATTTCTCCAAAGAATTTTCAGATTTTCTTTATGAAAATGGCATCAAGAGACAATTTACATGTAGGTACACACCTCAACAAAATGGAATAGCTGAAAGGAAAAATCGACATATTACAAAAGTTGCAAGGTGCATGCTCAACGAGATGAAGGTGCCACTAAACTATTGGGTTGAAGCAACTAGTACGGCCGTTTATTTGATGAACAAGTGCACAACGGCTGGAGTGCATAATCTAACTCCCGAGGAGGTTTATTCTGGTAAGAAACCTGACCTTACACATCTCAAAGTTTTTGGATGTGTGTGTTATGTTCACATCCCTCAAGAACTAAGGACAAAGATGGAGGCAAAGTCCGAAAAATGTATTTTTATTGGATATTCATCGGAGCAAAAGGGATATAGGTGCTACAATCCGGTGACAAAGGAGCTACGAGTCTCACGAGATGTGGTATTTGATGAGCTAAGACCATGGTTTGGAGACAAAGGGAAAGAGAAGATTCTTGAAGAAGATTGTGAAGATGATGGAGGTGCTGTCCAAGAAGAATTTCAGCAAACAAGCACTCAAATGTCAGATCCAGAAGCTTCTACATCACTTGGAGAAAGCTCAACATGGAAAGGGAGACTAAGGAGTCATTCCTCATCACCAACATCATGTTATGAAAGATCTAAAGCTGAAAGTGCTGCCCAAAATAGTGATTCAAATGCAAGTGAAGAAGAGTATGAAGAGGTGATCACACCAAAGGTAAAGTTGAACTGGTTGAAGAAGCAATATTCAAAAGAAAATGAAAGGAGGTCTTCGAGAGAAAGGTATCCAATTCAAAGGCTGAGCTATGATAGTTTTATTGCAAAGCATTTTGCATATATGACACAGGTGGTCAAAGACAAAGAACCGGATGCATATGAAGAAGCATGTACACAAAAAGAATGGCAAGAAGCTATGCAAGAAGAGCTAAAAGCTCTCAAGGATAATCACACATGGGAGCTAGTTCCAAAGGCTGAAGGTATGAAGATTGTTCCAAATAAATGGGTGTTTAAAATAAAGAGAAATGCTGATGGTTCTCTAGATAGGCATAAAGCTAGACTAGTAGCAAAAGGATTCAAGCAAACTCACGGCATCGACTATGAAGAGACTTTCAGCCCGGTTGCAAAGATGGGAACAATTAGAACCTTGATTGCAGTGAGTGCAGCAAGGAGATGGCCATTATATCAACTTGACATAAAAAATGCTTTTCTCAATGGTGAACTTCAAGAAGAGGTATAGATGAGTCAACCGATTGGATTTGAAGACAAAAAGCATCCAAATTTTGTTTGTAGATTGAAGAAAGCTTTGTATGGGCTGAAGCAAGCACCACGTGCTTGGAATCAAAGATTGGTCGAGTACCTCACAAGGTGTGGGTATAGTCCAAGTAATGCAGATCCCTCTCTCTACATGAAGAAAGAAGAAGGCAAGCAGGTATATATTTGCATATACGTTGATGATCTCATCATAACAGGAAGTAATGTTACAGGAATACAAGAGATCAAAAGGAATCTCGGTAAGAAGTTTAAAATTTCAGATCTTGGTGAACTGAAATACTTTTTAGGCATTGAGATATTCTATGGGAAAGATGGCATCTACTTGATCCAAAGAAACTACTTGTTGGATGTTCTTTTCAGATTTGGAATGAGTGAATGCAAACCACTCACTCAACCTATGGACACAAATGTGAAGCTATGCTCAAATGATGGAGAGAAGTTACATGATGTAACTACATACAGGAGTATTATAGGTTCCTTGATCTATGCTACGATCACAAGACCAGATTTGTGTTATATTGTTGGAGTTCTTTCTCAATTTATGCAAGCTCCTACAAGTGAACATTTAAATTCAGCCAAACGAGTGCTAAGATATGTGAAGCACACTGTCAATCATGCATTGTTTTATAGATATGATGAAGAATTGCAGGTAAAGGGCTTCAGTGATGCTGATTGGGCTGGTTCGAAGGAAGATAGAAGATCCACTTCAGGTTATGTGTTTATGATAGGTAGCAAACCTATCACATGGAGTTCAAAGAAGCAACCTACTATTGCACTATCGTCTACAGAAGCTGAATATAGAGGTTTAGCCTTTGCAACTTGTGAAGCTATGTGGATTAAGAAGCTCTTGGCTGATCTTGATGTGCAGGTGGAGACCATTCCAATTTATGGTGACATGTCAAGCATTCACTTGACAAACAATCCAATGTTTCATGCATGAAGCAAGCACATAGAAGTGCATTATCATTATGTTCGAGAAAAAGTTTTGAGCAATGATGTGGATATAAATTTCATTGGAACTAATGACCAGGTTGCAGACATGTTTACAAAGTCCTTAGATGCTTCTAAGCTAAAGAGGTTCAAGGATGACATCAACTTGCAGGATATGGCTGAAGGTGCAAGCTCACATGTGAGCTTGAGGGGGAGTGTTAAAAATAAAGAAGTAAGCTCGTATATATTTTTGCAAAAAGGATTTTCTTCAAGTAGAAGGAAAATACAAAAATGAAAAATAGAAGCATTTAATTCAGCAAGTAGTGGAGGCCAAAAGAGAATCAAATCCAAAAACTGAACTGTAAGAGGAGTGGCTGTCCAAAGTAGTGGAGAAATGATGGAGAAGAGCTCTCAAACTCATCATGAGAGTTTTTGGTCACTTCTCTATAAAAGAGGCAAGGGAGGAAACTCAAGAATAGAGGAAGAAGGTGTGGAAGCTCCCTTGTAGCTACTTCATTTGTTTGAGTCATTTCGTTCAGTTCACTCTCATAGAGTATGTCCAGTCGCACACCCATTTTTGGGTAGTCTACTTTTGAGAGTCATATCTCTCAACATATGTATCCAATTTTAGTGTTTAAACATTCATTAGAAAGCTTATTGTGATTAATTCCTCTATCTAGAACAGTTTTATGAAATTCTTTATGCTTTGTGAGTTATTCAGTTTTTAGTGAAGTCTAGTTTTCAACCTAACTGAATGGACAGGTAGCCTGTTTTGTATCAAAGAGTTGCCAACCCAAATCTACTCCAAATTGAGTGTTTGATAGCTCATTTGAAAGCTATAGGTGTCTAGTTTGAGTGATCAAAGTTTCAAGTTCATTGTATTTTTTAGTTAGTACCAGTTTTCATTTGAAGGTTTAGCTATTGGCAAAGGTCTTGATCCTGAGAAGGTCTTCTACACTTTCCGCTGCGATTCGGAGAGGAATTCTCCAACATCAAATCCCTTCATGATATAGGAGCTAGAAAAAAATTCATCAAGTATGTTAGTACCTTTTTTGGAAATGCTAATTCTAGGATTTCCATCAATGGCCACATGTCTCATCCCTTCAGACTTCAAAGATCCATCAGACAAGGGTGCCCTTTAGCTCCCCTTCTCTTTGCTATCACTAATGATGCCCTTGGTTGGCTTGTGAGAGACTGTATGACTAATGGAACTATTCAAGGATTAGACATCCCTGGTTCCCCTTCCAACTTGGCTTGTAGATGTTTGCTGATGATACTAACATGATTACCAATGCTGAAGATGTTTTTGCTGATAATTTCATGAATTGTTTGAGTACTTTCTGTGTGGATAGTGTTTCTATTATTAATCATCAAAATATTTCCTTCTACTCCTCTAAAATTAACATTCCTCAATGCATATATTTGAACAAGTGTGAGATTATTCGTCAAAGTTCCATTTTTAGATTACTTGAGATTCCTATGGGATTTTTGAGATTGGGTGCTAAACAAGTTTAGAAGTAAAATTTTTAACTTGATTTGTTTGCAAAACAATCTATCTCAGAGAGTCTTTGTTCTAAATCATTATATTCTACCATTCCTTACTTACTTCCTTTCCTATTGATGCCCAACAAAAAGCAAATGGTGCAATTATAGCTCCAGCAAGGATATTTCTTTGGGGTGGTTTTGTTGACTGTACCAAAATCCCTAAAGTGGCTTGGAACATTTGTTGCATGAAAAGAGAGGAAGGGGGTTTGGGCATCCTCTACCCTTCTAGAATGTCTACTCTTATGTCTCTTACATGGATTATGAGATCTACTTGATCTGATGACTTTTGGGCCTCTCTAATAAAAAGAAAATGTTGTTATTTTTACATTAAAGGATATAAAGCATGAAATAATATAAATGTTTGGGATATAATCACTTCTCCCTTTGATTTTGTCCCTGTAACAAACTCGTCATCAATTTTTGGAATGCTTGGAGAAAGGTAAAAAAAACTACAAATTGAATAACAACTTTTCAATTAACTCCTCATTCATCATGCAGGGTTCTATATGAACTATCCTTATAGAAAGGAAAAGAGTGTTGGCTTACTGGTTAGAGAAGTGCTATCAACATAAGCAAGCGGGATGCACTGAAGTGGCTGCAGATACGTATGTGTAGTTCAAAAGAAAATTTACTTCCATAGTTGTCATATCTCATAAGCTAAATAAGAAGTGGTCCACCCAATGGAGCACTTCAAGCCAATGGAAGTATAGATGCAGCAACATATTGGGTTTCCCCTACTCTTGCAAGCATTCCACCCCGTTGTGGCTCATTCTCCATCAAGGGGTCTGGATTAGTAGCAAAGCAAAGAAACTTCATATTGATACTGACAATTTTATGTTTTCTGGTAGAATGGAGGATCTTTCCCAGTTGTTCTATGAATGTTGGCATGCTCAAAGATTTTGGAAGTTCTCGTATAGTACCAAAGCTGGAATTCCTCAACTTGGAAGCCAACAGGTTCTTCTAGGTGTATGTTCTAGGATGGACATCCCTCTTTGGAACATAAGGAGATCCATCATACTTTGGAATTTTTGGTCCAGTAGAAACCAAACATTGTTTGATTCTAGTCGAAAATATTTTATGTATTCTTGTATTCATGACATGAAGAAGTATGCGAAGCTTTGTACCAAATCCATGAGGGAAATACCTCCTAAAAACTTCATTACTTATGCCCATATTTGCACGATCAGCATACACAAGTGGAGGGATATTATTTTATCCTTTTACTCGGTTGCTAGATTTGATATGACATATTCTCTGGATTAGGGTTTTCTTTGTGGTGTGGGGGCCTTCCCTCTACACGTTTGTAAATTGCATGTATCAATATAATTTCTTTCCTTGTTTTGTTTAAAAAAACATGTTTGTAAATTGCATGTATCAATATAATTTCTTTTCTTGTTTTCTGTAAAAAAATATGCTTGAAATTCAAAGAACTAAGTGGAAAATGAGAAAGCAGACATCAAGAATGTCTAGGAAAAGAGAAGGGACTTGGTGAGAGAGCATAACTCCGATAGGATGACTGAGTCATAGCCATCCTATCTCGAATTCTGTTGCCAGTTTGTGCTGCCACTTGGCCATATTTTATTTGTTGACAAAAAGAAAAACGTGTTGAAAACAGAAACGTATTAAATAGACAATAGATTCTGAATTGTTTTTACCCAACAAATATACATATATTTTTTACACCCAATAAATATGCATAAATTTAATTTGCTTTTTGAAAAAGAGCATCGTTGTTTTAGTGGTTGAGTCTTTGGTCTTTTGAGGTGGAGGCTCAAAGTTCAATCTTCTAGTTGGACATGTAATGGCTTTGACTAGTTTAAATTAGTTGAATTCAGGTATAATCTTGTCTAATACATGCTTTGTGGGATATGAGAGGTCCCCCCAATACTATGCCCATTAATCTGTACAATTGTTTTTTCAAAGTTAAAGCTCGGGGAAGTAGTCGTTTGGCGAACCTTCATTTAAAAAAAATGATATTGAGTAAGCACAATTGTCATTCGTTATTCTTGAAAAGAAACTTGTGTTTTTTCAAGGGAACGTGTGGGAGCGTCTATTTTTTCAGATTCTCGAGTCTGCCCATCTTTCAAGTTCGAGTATCCGAGGGTGTCGCCTAACAGCTCAATGGAGGGAGCGTCTATGAACTGATGAAGACCCACATGCAAATGCTGATTGGTTGACGTGCAGAAGCGCGTTGCGCAGCTGACTCCGAGTATTTGGCGCCGCCTCAAGCGAGCAACTAGAAGAAAAAGAAATCCCGGCTCGCAAATGTGAACTTGTGAAGGCTGGTTGTTTGCAAGGCGGGGTTTGCACCTGACTGTAGTGTCACCTCAAGCGAGCAGGAAAACGAAAATCATAAAATCAAATCATCCAGCTCATTCGATGATAGACAGAAAATGACAACGGAGTGTACAGTGTACACTGCCCGGCTGCCCGCTTCAGTAAGCGCATACAATCATCATCAATGCATGCGCAACTTCCGCGGAAACGAACGAGAGAGAGAGAGAGGGTGTTGGTTACGGTCCACGGACATGCGGCATGTTCTGTAGATTCTAGGATCTTGTTTATCACTCGGGACTCGGAGACTTATGATTGAAGTTTGCAAGTGAAAGAGTGCACTCTCTGTACAAAATGGAATCGATGTCAGATGAGCTCTTGCGCCTTATCATAGAAATGCGATCCAGAGAGAGAGAGAGATGAGTGGTCACTTGGGCAGAGAGAGAGAGAGAGAGAGAGAGAGAGAGAGAGAGATAGAGAGAGAGAGATGAGTGGTCATTTGCGCCGCCGCTGGCTGCAGAGGGCAGGATTGACCTTGATCACTTGGGATCATGCAACCTATGATTGCAGGTGGTTGGCTGTACAAATTCGAATCGAAGGCCCATTGGTTATTCGTAGTTTACATGTGATGTTTCACACATTTGAAGCCAAGGTTCATTGGTTTGTGGTTCGAAAATCAACTGATTTGCATCATTCATGGAGTGGCTTGTTTTATGTGGTGTTTTACAACTTTGAATCCCTCAAGGTCCATTGGTTTCTGGTTTGAAGGTCTACTGATTTGCCTCACTCACATAGTTCTACGTGTCTTGTGTGTGTTGGTTTACCGATTTGATTCATAAACACAACAACCTAAGTTAGAGTTTGTTGTAACTTGCGGCCCTCTAATAGTGTGAGATTGCATATTGGTAGCAGAGAAAGCTGTTCATGACTTTGAAATAACACCCATCAATCAGATTATATCTCTCAAAATTTTGATCTTGTTCCCAAGGACTGCCATCATGGAGATATTCCCAAAAACCTCCATCATGGAGACCATCAAAACGATTTGTGAGATTTAATGTCGGGTTTTTTCTAGTAAGAAAGGTTGATCTGCTCGTCTGCCCTATGGAATGCTATTAGAAATGAGACACTCTAAAATATTTGGAAGGAAAGAATGTGTGACAAACTTTGATAAACCTCTTAAAGAATGGTCGATTGAGAAATCTCTAGGATGCCTAGGTAGAAGAATTCGTGATTGTAAGAATGTTCCCCTTCAGACACCATAGGGTGTTCATTATTGAAAACAATATGGTGTCTTCATTATTGAAAACAAGAAGCTGAAAAGTAATTGTGTCCCCCATGAAGGAGACAAAAAGGTTTTAAACCTTCTTTCTAATTCTCTCTAATGCTTTTGTATTTTTTCCCTAATTTTTAATTTAAAGCGAGTGTCATGTGAAAAAATATTGATCAACCAATCCATACAAGGCCTAAAATAAGAGAAAATCATTACCATGCTTGTTACTTTATGTCAATGATATGTTGATTGCTTGGAAGTCCTCTTATGACTAGTCAATTCTCAAAAAGAAGTTGAGCCAAACATTCGACATCAAGGCTTTGGGGGATGCCAAACATATTCTTGGCATGAGCATTACTTGTGATAGGAGTAAAAGACGCATATACGTGTCTGAAAGTGAGTACATATCCAAAGTACTTCACAGGTTCAATATGCAGGGTGGAAAGGCATTGAGTACACCTTTACCCACATATGTGAAACTGAGCAAGGATGATTGCCCGAAATCAGATGAGGAAAAGGAATTCATGACCAAAATTCCCTATCAGTCTATTGTTGGTAGTCTCATGTATGCTATGGTAGCTACGAGACCAGACATTGCATTTGCAATGGGAGTTGTGAGCAGATATATGTCTAATCCTGGAAAGAAACATTGGGAAGTGGTCAAGATGATTTTGAGATATCTGAGTGGCACTAAGGACAAGTGTCTATGCTTAGGTAGATGGAAAGCATCCATTATTGGTTACACAGATTCTGTCTATGCTGGTTGTGTAGACAATCATAAGTCTACATCAGGGTACATTTTTCATTTCGTTGGAGGTGCTATCTCTTGGAGATCTTGTCTTCAAGAATGTACATCTGTTTCCACCACAGAAGTAGAGTTTGTTGTAGAAAGTGAGGCATGTAAGGAAGCATTGTGGATTTCTCATCTTTCTTGTGATATGAGTTTACCTTAGCATGTTCCTCGTTTGCTCAGTGATAGTCAGAGTGCCATTGCTTTGGCTAAGAATCCGGTTTATCATGCAAAAACCAAATGCATTGAGGTGAGGTATTACTTCATTAGAGATTTCTTAGCCACTGAGCACATTATTCTTGAGAAGGTTCACACTCGAGATAATGTTGCATATGCTTTGTCTAAAGCTCTACCATAGGATAACTTTGGACACTTTTGTCACTTGATGGGGGTTACTTGATTCATGATCTTACATAGTCACTTGTATACTGTGTAACATGCGCATCAGGTGTGAGGTATAGTTTGTATACTTACACTCACGTATTCTTTATCATTCTTTATTTTTCTCCCATAGTTACTTTGGCCATATTGGCCTTTAGTGGGCGATTGTTATTGTTAGTGTCCATGTGAAAGGCCAAATGGCCACGAGACACTTCTTTTTCTATGTTCTTTAGGGCCCAATCCAGTGTTCCTGTGGCAAGCCTTTTTTTGCTATTCTTGGCCATTGCAAGCACTTTAAGCATAAAATGCACATCCCATGTACATGAAATATTTGCTTAACTTGATAAACAATGTGGAAGACTAAGATACTCATGTGCAATGACATAGAGACACTTTTAGATACTTAGGAGACATAGACTTGAAAACATGTAGACTAAGAGGCAAACACTTTGGAGAAAAAATTTAATAAGAAGAAGATCATATTAATCATTCAAGATATACAAAAAGTTCTCCCAACAAGAGAGTTTACAAATGTTAAGGGTTATTGCATGGATAGCACACATGTTAAAGTCTTCCAACATTGATATTAGATATGCCTCTGCAGCTTCTTGGAGTGCCTCAATGGCTATCCCTTGAATATAAAATGCGGTGCAATAACTTTGGACCTCTTCCTTCACAACTCTTGCAAATTTCCTTCATGGAATAAGAAGCTCCACAGACTTTTGATAATATCGAATCTCCACAAAGGCTCTCGTTTGCTTTCTGTGCCTTTATGTTGCTCTTGCATTTGGAGGGATGTTGGGTTGTGGTTGTTGTGGTCTACAACATAGTTGATAGTTCTTGTTTCCTCTTGGAGCATACCTAGATGGTCTTGCCTCATCATTTAAATGCTCTACCATATATGCATGTTGACTTTGTTCTCTTTCTTCATTGGTTGGTCTTTGCCCTTGTCTTGTAGGGAGTGACTCGTGTTACTCAATGGTTCGTTAGGATATGATCATAGTTCCATGGTGGCTCGTTAACACTTTCTTCATCAAAGGAATCCTCTACGTTGACTCCATTATGACTTGTCTTTGTCCTTGTTGTTTGGGCCTTGCCTTGAATGATGTCTTAAGTGGGGGACTCATCATCAGATATAGGAGGGGAAGGTTGCATTTCTTGTGTTACATATATATATATATATATATCTCGTTGTGAAGCTTCATTCCCCTGTGATGGAATGTTTCAGAGTGTGTGCTTGCACCCAAGCTTTGTCTAGAAGAGTGGCTTGTGGTTTGACGCTTCTTGTGGGGTGTCATCCATGCTGGGGATTGAGAACCTTGCAGATGGCTAGGGTAGATGACATGATCCTTTCTATAGATCTTCTTCATGTGTACCATTCTCTTAGGATCTAAAGTGCTAAAATGAATAAAGGCACCTTTATTTATAGCATTTCACTTAAGATTTTTCCTGTTCACATTTACATGGAGAAAAAATTAGTCTAAAAACATTAAAAAAATATTCCAAAAAACATTTTAAAACTAACAGTAATAATAAAAAATTTAGCATGATATGAAAGAATTGAAAATTTATTTGATGAGAAAGGAAATATAAAAACGTTGAAAAAAGTTTTAATAATAAATAATGTATTGTGGGAGTCGAGAAACTATTTCCAAGTAGAGCCCTCGTGGACTCCTTGTGCATGCCATTGGGCATGATGTAGTGGTCCTGATGATGACATCCAATTCTTGCTTACAATATCATGCTGTATCTTTTTTGAATTTTTTGCTATTTGTGACTCACATGCTCATTCCATTGCATATTTTCTAGAGAATGTTGTGTGGAAAAATCAGTTGAACATTCCTTCTAAATAGTTTGATTGTAGTAGACCACCCCCATGATGGGTGTTTTTAAACTAAACACCTCTAGCCCGATAATGTGACTTCTCCATTCCTTGTGTACTAAAAATCTCCAATGATCCATATCAATTCATAAAATATGATCCATGTGCAAAAAGAATATGCTATGGTCTGGTCAATAAGATATACACATGGTATTTAAAACTATATTAAAAAATATATGCAAAATTACACATTACTATGTACTGTGTGATGTTGCTTTCTTCCCACAATAGGATGAATGACTATGTAAGCTCCTTCAAAGTCATGGAATAATTCTCGTTGTGAAGCATTAGTGGAAACCAAACCCATCAAATGTAACAATTGATCTAAGGATGACCAAACCTTGTTTCGCTTATTAATGAGATCAAGCTGACTGTCATTGTCTATCGTAATCAAACATAGGTCTTTCCAAAGCTCCCATTTCCCATCATCTTGACTATTCACATCTCTTTAACTAAAGATACATGGTCACCATGAATCAATAGAATTTAAAAGATCTTCTAGTTTTTGGATTGCTATTGTAGACCTCTCTAGTTGTTTCATTGCAAATGCATATTCAATATTGAGCTTCAATAGCCTATTGAAGATCCTCATGAATATGTGCAAAGTACAAAAGTGAACATTGACCAATGGAAATGGAATAATGGTTCCAATCATTGGCTGTTTTTTCACGACTCAGTTCTTCTAACATTGGACACCTCAAAAGCGATATCTCCCATTCCATACTATTCCATGAGTCTATGTCATGAATTTCTTTAGAGTCATCAACTCTCATCAATGCCCTTGCAGGTTTAGATGGTCTCCTAGAGCCTTTGTAACCTTGTGTACAATATGGGCAAGGATAGAAAGACGATGCTCCTTGTTTACAACTTGACATGCATTTTATACTCTTAAGGTCTCCACCCAAATTCCATTCCACCTCAAAATCACTTATACCATCTACAGAAAGCTTTTGCCCATTATTTGAGCAGAAATTACTTCTATAATCCATGGAGTCCTACTAAAAATCCACGAAATAACATTGTTTGTTGCTTTGGGAACTTCTATAGCACCTAACCACCAGGTATCTCTCTCTGATTGGACATTGTAAGTAAAATGGGAAGTGGATCCTAAAATTTTATCACTCATTGCATGGTCCATTACTTAATTCATTAGCATCACACTGAACCTTTCCAATCACCCACCCTTTATAATTTGGCACTCATCCAACTTTAGTATGAACTTTAATTCAACATTACAGTTTGTACAAAAGAGGAAACATTACCTTAATTTAAAATTTAAAGAACTTCAACACCTTTGATTGTTGAACTATAAAAGTGAACAATTGCTTGTTGAAGCTTTAGAAGATCCACAAATATATTGTTGAATTTAGTGTAAGTAAATCATTATGTACATAGGTTTGCTTCTTGGGAATATTTAGATGATAAATAGAGGTAGGCATAGTGTCTAAATATTGTCCAATAGTATGAGCCACATCCTCATTAGAAGTTTTTTTCTAGATAGAAACTTTATATGGGCATGGAAATATACTTTGAGAAATACCTTTTGCTTGTAAGGCTTGCTTTAGAAGGTTGTACATTCCAATATACCCATTTCTATTGATGCCCCCTTCATCACATACTGCCTACACATCTTGCACCTTGATAAGGTTTTTTAACTTCTCTGAGAACTCAACTTGAACAAAAACTCTAATGCACTTTTGTATGGGTGTGTCCATAGAAAAAGTGATTTCTTTGCTATTTATACAACTATTCTTGAATTGGTCTTGTGTTGTTGATGAAGCACTTATGTCTTGAATAAATGACCTACACAATGAAAGATTCAATTTCAAACCTTCATTAAAACAAACACTCACCTTGTTGCATAAATATGCCGTCTATGTGCTCCACCACCTATTGAAAGGGCTTAAAAGGCTGATAATGCTCTTTTCCTATATCTCATACCAAGTGGAGTCTCTTTCAGCTGCTAGAGATTTGCATTTAACTTTGCAATTGTGATTTCCTTTGCTTCCATATCTTATTCAAAATCTACAAGTTGTTTTTGTAAAGATATGATTGTGCTTTTTAAAGTGACTACCCGCATGTGATGGAGTTGATATTGTTGGAACCAATACTTAGCAGTAGCATGTGAATGTCTAGGTAATCGCTTGTAGTAACTTAATAGTCTAGCTTCACCCTCACCAAAATAAAGAAAAGTTGAGAGGTTATAGAATGTTGGATGGTAAGAAGATATTAGTTCACGAGTATAAAGTGAACCATGAGTCCAAAGATCAATACTCTTTTCTGTCGGAGTTAGATGTTTGTGGAAGCACGCGAACAATACAAGGAAGAAGAAGAAGCTTGGAGCACAACAAACAGTATTGAATGTATTACCACTATAATGTACAAAGATAAGTAACTCATTAGGGCTATAGGCATATATACAAGCCGGGGAAAAAACCTCCTAAAGAGGGAGAAAAGTGCGAAGACGGTCCTAGTGTGTTCACACACATCACTACCTAAATATATCAACAAATCCCCCTTCGGAGTGATGCCGTGAACAAGGAGCTGGCACTCATGAATAAGGAAGTGTCAAGCTATGTGGAATCAATCCACAAAAGGAAGTAAGCCCAAAGCTTTGCGAAAAGCTTCAAACTTCTCCCTAGGCAGAGCCTTCGTGAAAAGGTGTGCAATGTTCTCCTGCGTGGGCACATATGCCAAGATGTTCTCCCCAACAGAGAAACTCTTCCTGACATAATGATAATGCACCTCAATGTGCTTAGTGCGAGCATGGAACATAGGGTTCCTCGCAACTGCCAATGTGCTCTGACTATCAATGAAGATGGTGGTGGCAAAAGACTAACCAACACTCAAATCATCCATAAGGCATCTGAGCCACACACACTCAACAGTCGCTCTAAAAGTTGCCCTATGCTCAGCCTCACAAGTAGAAATGGCCACAATAGGCTGCTTCTTGCTCAACCAAGATATGCATGAGCTACCAAGCATGAAGCAAAAACCACTAGTGGACACACGGGTGTCATAGCAACCTGCCGAGTCAGAGTCAGAAAAAGCATGCAAATCTGGCGGTAGTGATCCCCCCTTGGGATAAAACAACCCAAGTAGTCGGGTACCACTCAAGTAGCGAAAGATGTGCTTAACCACCTGCCAATGCTTGACACCTGGGCAATGCATAAACCTACTCATCTGTGAGACAAAAAACTGAATATCTGGCCAAGTAATGCATAATTAAATAAAGCATCCAATAGCCTACTCATAGAGAACAACATCAAATGCATCTCCAGCATCATGAAGACTCAATTGTAAACCTGTCTCCATATGAGTGGCAATAGGTTTACAGTCTTCAAGGCCAAAACACTGCAATAATGTGTCAATATATTTCATTTGATACAAAGCCATTCCACCATCAATGTGCATAAACCAAATGCGAAATAATGATGCAAATGCCCCAAAACACACATCTCAAATGAGGCATGCAAATTAGCCTTGAAATCAGCAATATGCTTCTCATGAGGACTAGTGAGCAACATGTCATCAACGTACACCACAATGATTAGAAGCACATCATTAGCATGCTTTACATATAAGGTGCTTTCAGTTGGACTTTTCTCAAAACCATGTGCAATCAAATAAGCATGTGTCTTTTCATACCAAGCATGTGTCTTTTCATACCAAGCATGTGGTGCTTGCTTTAAACCATATAATGCTTTCTTTAACCTGCATAGCTAGTTTTCATGCCCTTTGTACACAAATCCATGAGACTAAAAAACATACACTTCTTCATGCAATTCACCATTCAAAAATGCTATTTTAATATCCAATTGATGTACATTCAAACTTTGATGAGCTTCAAGTGCACAGATGCTATGAACAGTAGTCATTTGGCACGTTGGTGCAAACGTTTCATCAAAATCAATGCCTCTTTCCTTTGCATAACCCTTTGCAACAAGCCGAGCCTTATACCTGTCAATTGTTCCATCAAGTTTATGCTTCAGCTTGTATACCCAGTTAGTGCCAATGGCCTTCTTGCCAAGAGGCAAGTCACATAAAGACCATGTACCATTTTTCATGATAGCATCATATTCAGATTGCATTGTCGCCATCCAATGTTTAGAATTTTGTGCTTCATCAAACGAAACAGGCTCAGTCTCATCATAGAGACTAGATGTAGCCACAACATAGCAATATGATGCAAAAGAGGCACTGTGAGAGCCTGAACGAGTGCGGTATGATAGAGTTGCATTTAATTTGCTATCACACAAAGTTTGCACTAGCCATTTTGGCATAGTTTTAGCCTCCTCAATATCAGTTCACTCATCAACAAGTGCATCATGCAAATCTGTATCAGAAATGGAATGATCTACATCATCACATAAAACCTGCAATGGCTGAGAAGTAGCCTCATTAGGACCAGCACTATTCCACAAAAACAACATTACAACTAACCAAAATGTGTTTGGTCTCTGGATGATACAGATGATAGCCTTTGCTCTTAGAATTGTACCCAACGAAAATACATTTTATTACTTTATCATCCAATTTCCTATGATGTTGTTCAAGCACTAATGCATATGCCAGACAACCAAAAACATGCAGATGAGCAACAGATGGCTTGCAACCATGCCAAGCCTCATATGGAGTGATAGACTGCAATGCTTTAGTGGGACACCTTCTAAGTACATATACTACACACATGACATCCTCAAGCCAGAAACTATGTGGTAAAGCCTGACTCTTGACCATACACCTTGCCATCTCCATGAGTGACTTGTTCTTCCGTTCAACAAATCTACTTTGTTGGGGGGTATATGACACTATACACTAATGTTTTATCCCACGTTCATCCAAAAATTCATTAAATTTAGAAGACATATATTGCCCCTCCTCGATTACAATGGAGGTTGCCCATTTTACATGCTCACAGATTTTCAGCCAAAACCAAAAACTGTTTGAAGCACATGAACACTTCAGACTTTGCTTCCAATGGATATACCCATGCATGCCTATAAAGATCATCAATGAAAGTCACGAAGTAAAGATAGTTTCCAAAAGAGGGTGTCTGCATACGACCACAAACATCACTATGTACAAGCTACAATTTTTTACTAGCCCAAACGGAACCATCTTTGGAAAGATGGAATGCTGCATTTTTCCCAAAATACAACCTTCACAGACATGTCTTCTAGGTGCCTGAAGTTTGGGCAAAGAGGAGACCATTTCATATTTCTGTAGGTGTAGCAAACTAGCAAAATTCAGATGACCAAGGTGTGCATGTCAAAGCCTTGCATCTGACATAGCCTGAAGAGTAGAAATGAAACTCTGATATGAGTCAGGAAGAGCACTCAGAACAGTCTGCACAAGTGAATTTTCAGGAAGGACTTCATGAGTAGAAATCAATTGTTCCTTCAAATCCTTGATCTTTGTCAAAAAATTATCCATAGAATCACCTTCATTCATGTGCTCACTCTCCAATTGTTTTCGGAGGTAAGCAACACGAGCCTCATTCCTAGCCTGGTACAATGTGGTAAGTGTATCCCAAGCATCCTTAGCTATTCTACAAGAGCAAATGTGAGGGATAATGGCACGCTTGACAGACAAGGCTATCAATGCATATGCTTGAGAATCTCTACCATCCCAACAAATTTTCTCTACAGTACATGCAGTGGAAACCACAACACGAATAGGAATCTGCAAAATATCACCATCTTTGACTCCATCTACATTAGCTTCACTACATGTATTTGTAATACATGTATTCGTAGGTGTAACGGGATGTCTTTCAATACCCTGCACAATATTCCATAGTCCTTTTGCGACCAATACATGATGCATCATATAAGCCCACAATAGATAGTCGGTGCTATCCAACTTATCCTCAACAACCAACATACAGAATACATCACTCCTTTCAGCCATGGCCACTGACTAACATACCTTGATGCAAAAAAATGACTGTATATGAAAAAGTTGAACAAAACTACCCAAATGAGTTCTACGAGACGTGTAGTACACTTCGAGACGTTTATACTAGCAAACCAAAACCTGTATATATCTTTGGCACAAAAAGACAAAATAGCCTGCACAAGTGCTATGATAGTGCATTCGAAAGTCGAAACGAGCTCAGATGGCGATTATGGCACCACACAGCGAAGTTGTTTTGATCTCAAAAACACCCTGAGTATGTTGACCAAATTTCAAGAGATTTTGAGACTGCAATCGAAGAGGTGTCAACGACGCCCTAGATGAAGCGGTGACCTGCTCGGATACCAATTGTTGGAGTTAGAGGTCTGCAGAAGCATGGAAACAACACAAGGAAGAAGAAGAAGCTTGGAGCACAACACACAATACTGAATATATTACCACTAGAATGTACAAAGATAAGTAACTTGTTAGGACTATAGACGTATATACAAGTCGGGGAAAAAAAACCTCCTAAAGAGGGAAAAAAGTGCCCCAGTGTTCCTAATGTGTTCACACACATCACTACCTAAATATATCAACATTTTCTACAGTTGCACGACATTCATTTTGAGAATCAATATCATTGTTGTATTGTGTATTTGGAGAATCTCTCTAGGCACATGGACATGGATACTTGTTGATGTAGGTGAGGAAAATTGCTTGTAAAGGACTCTAAAGCATATGTTTTGCTGACAAAATGTGTTTTCTTATATATGGATGGATTAAAGTGTATTTTTCCATTGTCTATGGCTGAAAATGATGAAATTTGAAAAAGTCATTTTTTGGGGAAAGCATAGTTATGGATTGATGATGTGGAAGGATACTACATCCACCTCCAATTCTGCTATTGGAAGTGCCTTAGTCTTGCTGAGAAAGAATTTATACCAAGTCTCCACACACATTAATAAGAGATTTCAAAACAAAATCACTTGTTTTTCCATCAATCACTAGAAAGAAAAAATAATTTGTACATCACTCAAGATGACATAGTAGTATTATCACATATTCCAAGAACTCATGTGCTCATCATACTTGTAGCAAGATTTTTCTTAGTGCAATTGGAAAGGTTTTTTAATCATTATGAATTCCTCTCAAAACTTAAAAAAAAATTCTCAAAGATCTTACTCACACATACTTCTATATCTTGCTTTGTGCTTTTTTGGATTATATATATATATATATATATATATATATATATATATATATATATATATATATATATAATTTATTTTTTATTTTTTTCCTCTTTCTTTTTTTAATAATAATAAGAGGTCTAAATATTCTCTTTTGATTTGTCTTCCCCTCCTAGCTCTTCCTTCTTAAGATGAGAAGGACTTGTCATCATGCATGGGATTAATTCTTTTTTGCCTAGTAGATGCATGACTTTGTAGTGTAGCCCTATACATGCATATTTTGGCAATGCATTTTCTTTATCGTGCAAAATTGAGGTCTTAAGTGATGCACTTAAGTGGTTCTTTGATGTAGAGAATTTCCTCAAAATATCTTTGCTTATGTCCATATTCTCCTTCATATCTTCATGTTGTTGTTGAGTTGCTACTTGTATGTGCATTGCTTCTTTTCTTCTCCAACACTATGTTAAACCTTCTTTGTTCTTGTTATTTTGAGCTATAATTCTAATTCTCTATAGCCATGATACACCTCTTTCTTTGGCTTTAGCATTGCAATTTTTAGGTCTCCAAATCTGCTTCATTGTTGGGAATTGATTAACTTGTTTATTTTTTTATCTTCAAATTTGTTTTCTATTTTGATAGTGATGCTAAAAAGTCTTAGTTTGATTTATTCTTCTAGATGTAATTTTGCTAGCTTTTGCTCTCTCTCTTCACTTGTCTCACTTAGTATTTTCATCATGGTCTGGCTTACTTCCTGAGAATGTTCTTCTGATGAAAATCTAAATTTCTCCATCTCCACATTGTATACTTCGTTGGTTGATTCCTACACATCATTGCTTACAAACAATATTTTTAACTTTTTATTAGTTATTTTTATATAAATCAACATTCGATCAAAATCGATTGACACTTTATTTTCCTTCATCTAGGATTGACCTAATAATAACTTTTGAGACATTAAGTTTTCAGGACATTCTTTGCATTCTACTGTGGACTCTTCCTCACCTATCTTTAGAACAATTTTTTGTGTTGACATTGTTGGAAGTGTTTTTCCATTTATTGTCCTAATCAAGGTTGTACTTGTTTTTCTTCTTACTTGAAATTGATTGAGTATGTATAAATTGATTAAGTTTACCTAAGATCTTGAATCCAAGAAAATCCTAATTTGATTCCCTTTGTAATTCATCTCTATGACTGAAAATGTTTCTTTTGTTTTCCAATATTTTTTCTACACACCAATTATTGTCTTATTTTTTTGTATTTTATCATTCTAGTCTTAGCTTCTTCTTGAGCCTCTTGTCTAATTTTTTTCTTCCTTTTATGTGATTGTTATATTATTCTCCATTCCTCAGCTATCAAAGGTTTTTTATATCTTTGGATTCTGTAGCCACTTATATAATTTGGCATAATTTAGTTGAATAGACTACTATGATTAATTTGATGAATGATATATGGTCCATGTCCCTTTTTTTTCCAATTTTCTATTACATTCCTTGGTTGTATATACTAATACTAGGTCTTCCTTCTACAAATCTTTTTCCTTAATGTGTATGTCATGGTAGGATTTTTGTCTTTTTTATCTGCATATATGAATGCTTGCATTCTTGAGGCTCCTAATTTTTCTAATTCCACAATCCTCTCAAACAGTTCATGCCCAGTCCATTGCATTTGATTCACTATCCTTAAGGTTGGTATAAGAAATTCCATTGGAAAAATTGCATTTTGGCCATAAACCAAATTAAATGGAGTTGTTCCTATAGCAATTTTATACGCCAACCTATATGCCCATAGGACATGATGCAATTGCATATCCCAATCTATCTTTTTTGTATTTACCAATTTTGAAAGCACAGTGCACAACACTTTATTGGTACTTTCTGCAAGTCCATTAGCTTGAGGTTGATAAGGTGCTGATTTCTACCTTGATGCTTCCCTTCTTAGAATCCCTTGCATTACCAACAAAATTAAAGAGATGATTACCTATCAGTTTATTTTAGGGTTCTCCCCCTCCAAAGCTTGGGAGAAGCTATTAGAATCATACATGACCTCTTCAACTACTACAAAAAACTATCCAAAGATATTAGAAGCAAAAGAAGGAATAGAATTATCCTTGAGCTTGATAGGCTTAAAGACCATTTCAACTCAAAAGAGTACATTAAGCTTCAACATAGATTGAGATTGGTGATTTATCTAGAAGCTAGTCTTGAAGAAACCATCAATAAATTGAAACCCTATAAATCTCCTAGGGAATTCCTAACAAGTTTTGCTTAAATTTGAAAGATTTCCTTACTCCGTACCTTCTCTTGATCTAGAAAGAGGATTCTAGCAGAGGATTTCTCCCCACCCATATAAACACTGGGGTCATTAGACTCATCTAGGAAATAAAGATGACTTGAACAATCGGAGACCTATCATGTGCTTGACCACTATATACAAAATTTTTGCTTTCATCTTGGCTAGGAGACTTAGGCCTATGATGAATCAGATTATTCTTCTTGATCAAAAAGGTTTATCAAAGGTAGGTCTACTTTGGATGACAATATCTCCTTGTGGTAAGAAATGGATTGTGCTACTAAGTTGTAACAAGATTATTATTTCTTTAAGTTTGATTTTGACAAAACATATGAAAGAATTGAATGGGAATAATCATTGAATCCCTTGAGGATATTGTAACTAGTAGAAGATTTATCAAGTATCTTAGCACCCTCTTTGGTAATTCTTACTCCATAAAGATTATTAATGGGCATTTGTCTGAACCCTTTACACTAATGAGATCTATTTGACAAGGTTTCCCTCTGGCTCCTCTCTTATTTGTCATAGCTAGTGACTCTCTAGGCTGGCTTATTAAAGATGCTATGGAGAAAGGGACCATAAAAGGGGTTTACATGCCTAATTCTCTGTCTCAACTCGGCCTTCAAATGCTTGCCAATGATACCAACATGGTTACTAATGCTGATAGTATGTCTGCTTCTACTTTCATTGAGCATTTGGATACCTTATGTCTCACTACTGTATATAAAGTTAACCATAAAAAGAACTGGCTTCAAAGCTTCCAACAATGCTCCTATTGCTTGTGTGACCCAATTGGGGTGTGAAATCATTAGAGAATGGGTGGTCTTCAAGCGGCTAGATATCCCTCTGGGGTTCAATGTGTCCTTTATATGGAGATGGGAATGGGTAGTTAAAAGATTTAAAGATAAATTGGTTTCTTGTATAGCTCCCAAAGTTCTTTACCTCACATGACCTTTGTGTTGAACCACTACCTTCTCCCTACCCTAGCCTATTTTCTAGCTTGTTGATAACCCTCTAAAAACCAATTATCTTAGGTAATTTCTCTTGCAAGAAGATCTATTTGGGGAGGAACTTACCAAAATAAAAAGATACCCAAAGTTTCTTGGGAGACATGTTGTTTACCTAAAGAGGAGGGTGGTTTGGGGATCATCTACCCTAAAAAAAATTTGACAGCCTAACTACCAAATGAATTTTTAGAAGCTTAGCTAGTAATGATCTATGGTCTCATTTACTTAAGAGGTAATTACCTATGTTTTATGTTAAATCTTATAAGGCAAAAGAAATCATGGTATTCGGGATAGTATTGTGTCACCCCAAACTTTAAGTCCTATTGGAAGTTGTTTATCTCGCATGTTTTGGAATGCTTGGAAAAAGGTAAAACATGATTTCTCCCTTCAGAATCACTTGCTAACAATTTTGACTTTTTCCTTCAGGAATCTGCATGGTTTGATGGTTATCCCTTTGGAGCAGCAACTCTTTTTCTATTAAAGAGAACAAGTGCTTCAGAGGTGGATTCAAGTCTTGGCATGATTGATGCCCAATGGTGAGTTTATCTCCATCAATAGGATCATTAATGTGACTGGTCTTTCTTCTACATGTTTGCAAGTTTTAATCGACATGAGGGACTTTCTCAAAAGGAAGCTCAAATCTAGTCTAAGAAAAGAGCTTTTCATTGCTAATGTTGCAAACATTTTGTATTCTAAATTCAAAAAGTCCAAAGGTACCATTTTCAAAGTGATGCCCAAGATTAACAAAAGATGGAACTTGTGTTGGTCTAGCAGTCAATGGAGATTTAGGTTTAATTGTTTAGAGGTCTTTCCAACAAGTGCTTAACATTCCTACCTATTGTAGCTTATTCTACACAATGGGCTCTGATTGGCAACAAGGTTAGGGTATTCAAACCTAATCAAGACTTTTTGCACACTGTGGTAGGGTGGAGGACTTATCCCATATGTCAATTGATTGCTACCATGCCAGGAGATTTTGGCATCCTCTTGAAAAGTATTTGGGTTTCAACAAACTCAGTCCTTTAGGGTACATGGAAATTCAAATTGGTTGTTGTGACCATATGGATCTTGCATTTTGAAATATTTGGAGAGGGCACATTATCTGGCATATTTAGTTAACTACAAACCAAGTTGTATTTAAAAGAGGGATGTTTCTTCTGTGATCACATCCTTCAAGTGTATCAACATATTTTTGAGATCAACCAAAACCTTTTTACAAGAACCAAATAAACTAGTCAAATTAATGACTTCAGCATCCTAAATGACCTTACCATTTTGAATGAAGCTGCTCCAAGAGTCAAAACCAATGCTCTTACATTTTATTTTCTTTAATATTGAGAGTCCTATTGTTGTTACTCAGAGCACAATCTACCCACATAGGACCCTATAAAAGAATGAAGAATTTTTAGGTAACTCAATAGTAAAGAAAAAATCCTTTTTAGCCTCAAAATCATGTTTTCCACATATTGCACACAAGCATTCTACCATAAGGCACCATAAAAAAAAAATGAGAGCACACCAAGTCCCAAAGCCTAATGTTAGAGCAATCCTTGTATTGTTTTAGATGGAATTTAGAACAATTTCTTTTAATAAGACAAACCAAGAAGTCAACATATGAAAAAGCTCTGAATCCATTTAGTAGCCATAATCTTAGCCATCTTAATAGGATAGAGAAACCCAAGGACACCCTCTTGTTTCTTCATACAACAAGTCTTCCAAGCCACTTTGGGGACATTGGAGCTATGAGGATCACTACCCCAGAGAAACCTCCTAGACAAAGAAATGACTTGCAAAAGATGTTTTTTACTAGGCATCCAGATGGAAACCTTCAAATCCCCAATGTCAAATCTAACTTGACTTAAGAACACCTCTATGTCAAGTATAGACAAGAATTTACATCACTTACTTCAAATCTTTCCAAGGTCAAGACTGACGTATACTTCTTTCTTCATTTTTTAAATTTCTGTTCTTCTTCAATAGTCTACCTCAAGATTCAACTTCATTACTTGCAAATGTCATAGTTTTTAATGTTCCAAATTACATAAGAATCTTTATATGATCCTTGGGCAACCTTGAGGTACAATAAACCTTTGATTAGACTGATTAAAACTTTGACTAATCACTAAGATAAAAAGTATGTTTGCAACTGATGTTCAAAAATCGTGACTTTGACATAGATGACTTCAATCTCTGATTCTCTCAAACTAAAACCCATTTTGCAAAATTATTTTGGAAATAGCTTCCTTATCTCTCAACTTTGATTTCTAGTGCTTAAACACAAAAGAGTTTACATGCATCATTGAGATCTAAGAAAAATGTCAATCGACGAGATGTGCCATTTTGAGTGTGCACTTTGGAGAGTTAATATATGAATGCTTTTATGAACCATACATACACTATGAAAGGAATTAGGACATGAAACTTTAAGCATAGCTTGGTTTACTATTGAATTACATCTCTATACAAGGATTTTTTATCCATGTGATCATCTTGAGAAAAATGTGAATTATACTGAGCTCTAATCCTATAGATTTCCCTCAACACTTCTACTTATTCTATGATAATGAACTCTCTTAATTTATACAATCATAATTGACTTATATAGTCACAAATTCATAAGTGGATCATGATCAACACATTGTTATTCACTTGCTTTATTATTATTCTAGCTTTAATTCACTAATTAGGATCCTCTTGAAGTGAATATATGCTCAGTCATGTCTCATGCTTTCTATCCATTACTTCCTTCATTCTTGTTGATCTTTATTTGCAGTAAAATTATGTTTATCTTTGTCCGTACTCTTGCTTGACTTTATTAAACTTCATAAGCACCAATCTATGACTGTTCTACACCAATAAACCCCTCTCAATCACTAATTGTGATTATGCTCTTCTTCTTTACTCCTACCATATCTTTGAATGCCTCTTGGTTAACATATCTACTAACTATTCTTTTGTTGGAGTATATGTGAATTCAATTTTTTTATCAAGTACCTTTTCTCTCAAGAAATGATATTGAATCTCAATATGTTTAGTCCTGGAACGAAAAACAAGAGTCTAATGCAGAAACTGATAACAGATTCTTCTTGATCCCTGGCATAAATAAAGCATCTGACAAGGTGAAAGAACTACCATCAACAGTAGTCAGAATGATCTTACCAACTCCCATAACAGGATAAGAGGAGTTGTTGGCGCATGTGACAGTATTCCCTGTAGGGGCAAGCTCGAGTGAAGAGAAGAAACTATGCTGCGAGGTAATATGTTTGGTTGCCCCACTGTAAAAATACCAAACATCTGAGTCTACTGCAGACATGCACTCCTCATGAGAAGATGGTTCAAAACTGCAGACAGTAGTAAACGCCCATTCTTCTTCCCGCACAAGATTTGCAGACTCTGTTTTTGGTGTAGAGGCCTCTGCAACAACCATTCCAGCCTCTTTCTTCTTTGCCTCTTTAGCAGCCAGTTTTGGATAGTTCTTTATGATATGATCATTCCCTTTACAGTACCTACAAAACAATTTCTGCTTTTCTGATTTCTTCTCATCTTTATCTTCCTTCTTCGAATATGCAGAATTAGCAGATTTCTGCTTACTAGTTGAAGAGCTCCATTTTCCTTTACGCTTCTGACTAGCAAGGAAAGCTTGATCTGCAACTCGCATAATGGACTTGTTTTGCCTGGACTGATCTTCCTGCAACAGAACAGAGACTAACTCCTCAAATGATAAGGCATTTGGATTGCCTTTCATCATCAACGGAAGAGTAGAAGCAAAACTCTGATATGAATCAGGAAGACCATTCAGAACGGTCTACACAAGTGAGCTATCTGGTATAACCTCATCAGCAGAAATCAATTGTTCCTTCAAGTGTTTGATCTTCATTAGGAAACTGTCCATAGAATCACCTTCATTCATGTGCTCACTCTCCAACTGTTTTCGGAGGTAAGCAACACGAGCCTCAATCCTAGCTTGGTACAATTTGGTAAGTGTATCCCAAGCATCCTTAGCTATTCTGCAAGAGCGAATATGAGGAATAATGGCACGTTTGACTGACAAAGCTATCAATGCATGTGCCTCGGCATCTCTTCCATCCTAGCGAATCTGCTCTACAGTAGGTGCAGTAGAAACAGCAGCACGAACAGGAATCTGCGGAATATCATCTTCGACACCATCTTCATCAGCTCCAACACCTGTATTTGCAGTACCTGTAGTCAGAGGTGTAACAGGACGTCTTTCAACACCCTACACAATCTTCCACAATCCTTTTGCAACCAATACATGTCGCATCATATAAGCCCACAATGGGTAGTTGGTACCATCAAACTTATCCTCAACAGCCAACATACGGAATACATCACTACTTTCAGCCATAGCCGGTGACTAAAATACCTTGATGCAAAAAATTGACTGTATCTCAAAAAGTTGAGTAGAACTACCCAGACGAGTTCTGCACAAGCGCTGCGATAGTGCGTTCGGAGGCCGAAATGAGCGCAGATTGCGATTTCGGCACCACAGAACGAAGCCTTTTGATCTCGGAAACACGTTGACTATGCTCACCAAAATTCGTGCGATTCTGAGACTGCAAACAGAGGAGTGTCGACGGTGCCCTAGATGAAGCGACAACCTTCTCTGATACTAATTGTTGGAGTTAGACGTCTGTGGAAGCACGCGAACAACACAAGGAAGAAGAAGAAGCTTGGAGCACAAACACACAATACTGAATGTATTACTAGAGAATGTACAAAGATAAGTAGCCCATTAGGGCAATAGACGTATATACAAGTTGAGGAAAAAAAACCTCCTAAAGAGGGAAAAAAGTGCCCCCACGGTCCTAGTGTGTTCACACACATCACTACCTAAATATATCAACAAAGGTATGCTCAATGATGTAGCTTCAATCCTCTCAGAATGGTTCTCATATCCTGCAAGTAAAACTACCTCTATTTATACTCATCAAATGAATTTGAATTATGAATTTCCCACACCTAAAAGTTTTCCTACACTTTAGGGGTGATTTATTTGATTGTTTTTACCAACCAAGTTGTGGGTTAAGCTCCCTAACTTCATGAGATTCCTTACTCTATTTTTGTTTTACGTTTATCCATGGTAAATACCTCTAAATTGACAAGGAGATGTTCATATGTGCTCCTCTATGTGAGGCACATAAATCAAGGTGTAGTACTAAATATTTAGCCAAGCACTTAGGCTTGCTAAATGTACCAACATCTCCCCCTCAAGCCTAATATGCTTGATTCTTTAGTCCTTCATAATTTCCTACAAGCCAATCATTGATTTAAACCTATTCAGTTTGATTCCATCCAATGCCTTTGTCATCATATTTGCACATTGTTGATGTGTGGATACATATGAGAGTTGTATCTCCTCGCTCATGATCGTCTCTCTGACATAATGGTAGTGAACTTTAATGTGTTTGGTCCTAGTATGATAGTTAGGGTTAGCAGCAAGATGCAATGAACTAATGTTGTCTCCAAATATGTGTGGAGTTGACGTATTCAACCCTAAATTAAAGTATAGGGTATTTATCAACATAGCTTCTTGAGTAGAGTTTGCAAGTCCTTTGTATTCAGCTTGAGTTGAAGAGAGAGCAATTGTAGGTTGATTCTTCAATGACCAAGAAATCAATTCGGTACCTGCAAAAGTGAGATAGCCTGATGTGCTTCTTCTAAAATCTTTGGAACCTACCCAATCTGCATCAGAAAATAATTTGACATCTAAATCAGAGGTATATATGTAATATAACCCTTCATTAATTGTGCCCTTTAAATACTTCAAGATTCTTTAGCTGCTTCCATGTGAGGCTTCCTTAGAGTATGCATAAATTGACTTAGCACACTAACACCATAGCATATTTCAACTCTAGTTAGAGTAGCATAGTTCAAGCTTCCAACTAAGCTTTGGTAACTAGTCACATCTTCAATTAGTTCACCTTCATGAGCACTTAGCTTATGATTTACCTCCATTGGTGTACCTGCAGCCTTTGTATTTTCCATCTTGAACTTGGAGAGCATATCTCCATTGTGCTTTCTCTGAGTTAGGAACATACCTCCTTCTGTATATACCACTTCCAAACCTAGGAAGTGAGTGAGTAAGCCAACATCATTGATCTTGAACTCTTCTTTCATCTAAGATTTGATCCTCTTGATTCCATTTGCATCATTACCTGTAATGATTATATCATCCACATATACATAGAGGTATATGACCTATGAATGGTTCATCTTTATGAAGAGAGAAGGATCTCCCTTGCTCATCATGAATCCTTTATCCTGCAAGTAAGTGACCAATCTATGATTCCAATCTCTATGAGTTTGCTTCAAGCCATACAAGGCTTTCTTTAACCTACGTACATGTTTTGGATATAATTTATCATCAAAGCTAGGAGGTTGAGCCATATATACCTCCTTTGAATTCCAACCATTTATAAAAGCATTTTAACATCTATTTGATAGATATTCCAATTTTTAGAAGACGCAACTCTCATGATGTTGTATAATTACATGGATCTAAGGGGTAGAACCCTTGGGTTTCTAGGTGTGAAACCCTTTGGATTTATGGTTTATTTACCCCTTTTAGATGGGTCTTGAACCTTAGGGTTAATTCTCTAAGGTTGAGTACCTTAGGCTTGATTGAAAGCTTCTCCTAGCCACTTGGTTTGTAAGTGAAAGCTTGGAGAGTCTTCTTTTAGAAGCCATGTGATTTCCCAAGCTTGGAAACCATGTGAACACCTTAGGACCCATGTGATGGAAGCTACACATGTCCTCTTGAGAGGGACTTACCCCCTTGGTCTTGGAGCTATATATTGGAGGGGTTGGTTGGGTGGAAAGACATCTCTCTTCCTAGTGTGTGACCTTGCTAGTTTGACTTCTTAGTTCATTTGTGTGGAGGCTAGGCTGATTTTAAAACTTTAGTCTTTAGATCTTCTCTTTGTGTGAAGAGGTGTTGCAAGTTGGCCTCACAAAAGTTTTGTCTCTCCTTTTGGAGGTCAACAGTTATGTATGACTCCCCACTTAACTAAGTGCTATCTCAGCCAACCGATGGACGGTCAAACTGCATTCACATGAGAAACAGGGATGGAGCGCTATCGTTTCTTTCAGTTGAAATATATCGTCTGCTTCTGCAACTCGTATATGGGATTATTGAGTGCCTTCCCATGATTGGGTATTCTCTCTACTCGCGAACGGCCATGAAACTCGCAAAGGTGTGAGATTATGCGGAACATCCTTTTTTAAATTAAGGTAATGAATATACTTTTTATAAGTCCAAATCATCGCATGTCAGATAAACGTTTGGTTTAATAAGCACACATGCATTGTATCGAAGCTCATTTTCAATGATATCTTCGTGGCCAAATTCGAAGGCCAATGGATCGCTGACTGGAGTTAGTGCCTATCAACGTTGTATATAAAGGAGTATGAAGTTGTTTTATATATACAACGGTTCGAGAGTTAATTGGTTATGAGATTTTGCGCTCTATCATGACTCCATGGTTTCCCTTTTACTTCTATAATCCGTATGCATGAAGGGTGAACATAGTTTTTCTTATGTTACCCAATGGCTTACAACTTCTATATTGAGAGCATAGACATATGTGAAGTCATCTATTACCACTCTTTTGGGATCTTTTTAGGTTTTTTATACTATGCATGATAATAATGGTTTACTCTTTTATATGCACAATAAGTTACGAAGTTCTTGCCATGCATTCAGCACATTATTATAAAAGTTCTATAAAGAGTAAGTATGGGAGTACATACATTTCTCATGCGTGAATGAGAAAATGTTATCACATGTATATATGAAGCATGGCTCTTTTCGGAAATTTTCTTTTCCAATAGTAAGGGGCACATGTGTATGATATCTGTTAGCCATGCATAGAGCTTGCACCAATAGAATGCATACATCAATGCATAAGTTCTAAAAAGTAATGCACTATGGGGCAACCATAAGTTCTGAAAAGTTCCTCACCACGATCCAAAGAAACAATGAAGGTTTGGGTAAGTCTTTCATTAAAGTTTCTTCTCAATTTTCGTGATATCCCATGCATGATTTTAAGATGCACACATATGGGCATACAAGTAAGTATCAAAATGCCCAAGGACAACTTTAATATTGGATGAGATGGGATGGCCCAAGCCTACTTCATCACCATGAGAACACTCAAGTATGCATGAAGTGCCAAGATGGAAGGGAAGGAGTGTGATGGCCCAAGCCTACTTCATCACTTTGAGACCACTAAAATAAAGTCAAGGGATGGACGAAGCTTAATTTCCAGGTAAGTATTTGCATCTCTTTCTTTTCCTTGCAAATTAAAGAACATACAGTGCATGTCATAATAGACATGACTGTGAAGTGGATGCATAGATTAAGGCGGTCCTATTTGTTGGATCACCTGTACACTTAAGCCATAGAAATGATTTGCATTATGCATCAAACTATGGTTTTGAAAAAGAAAGATTGATTGTGCATTTCAATGGACATGATGTATGAAGTATACACCATAGCGATTTAAATACATAAAAAGAAAGGTGTGTGGAAGTTTTGCACCATCCACAAGAGGAACAAAGTTCCAATTTGGAACTTTTGCATGCTTTAAGGAGGGGTTCAACTTATGAACCTTATGCATGCAACGCCTACACTAAAGTATGCATTTGGAATATATTACATGGGTTTTTGAGTTGAGAGGGAGATTAAGTTCTTGAAGTTAAGCTTAAGTAGGATTTGATTTTATTAGTTTCTAGGAAGAATGGTGATGAGGCCAATTGGCCACTATAAACCATTTAAATTCTTTATGTTTGGCTTAGTAGTTAAAAGCCAAATAATCCTAACTTCTTGAAAATACCTTAAGCTTAAAATCCCTCTTATCGAATTTTAAATTCCATAAAAGCCTATGGCATGCCTGATCAGCAAAGCCATAGACTTAAAGTAGTAATACAAAAATTTTCTCTCTTAAAACCATGATACAATGCTGATAACTTAGAGCACTATCTTCTCAAAGCTCTAAGGAAGAGAAAATATGGTATAACATAATCTTAGTTTTAGAAGATGAAAGTATTTGTTCTTTTGTTCAAGAAAGTTCTTTGTTTAAAAGAACTACCGAACTATTTGGAGCTTTACATTATTCTTCCAAGAAAATGCAAGGCATGAAGAGAAGGTAAAACTCAAGGGTTGTAATAAACCCTAAGTACCATTTTCTAATGTCCTATAAATAAAGGACTATATAGTAAATGGAATTACCATCTACTTCAACATAGAGATTTGATTGGAAAGTCAATTATTCTTTCTCAGATTACTCATTATGTCATAAGTGATAATATCTAGTTGAGTATAAACTAGCTCTATTATCAGGTGACATAAAATGATCTTTTAGAGTACATCTGAACAAAGGAATCATTGCAAAAACTAATCTTTGACATTCAGTCTTGTCAAGTTGCAATTACAATTAAGACTTGGTAAGTTAAAATTTTCATGAGCACCAAAACATGCTATGGAAGTTACACTTACAAGTCTATAGAAGTAATAGCTTTTAGTTTATTAAACTAAAAGAAGGTTGAATCTCAAGATTCAAGCTAAAGTTAACTTTACTAAAGTGGAAGTGTAATCTTGATGGTATGGGATATCTAGGCTTTCACTACCATTGAAGTAAATTTGGTGGTATGGGACATCAAATTTGTGGGTAATCTCAACTTGAACTTTGGTACATTTGTTCTGTAAGGTTGGAGAAGAGAAAGCAAAAAATCTCTGAATAGTTCTTTTAACCAGGGGAAACAATTAAAGATTGAAAATAAAATCTTTCAAATACTTTGAAAGAGCACGATTTTCAATTTATTCTCAGGTAGTTTTTGAGGACGAAAACTCTTAAGGAGGGGATAAAGTCCCCAAGAACTTGTATCTTATGCCTTGAAAAAGAGCAAATAGGGTATTGCAAGGTAAAAGATATGCAAGAAATCGATAAAGTTGAAGTACTTCCTTGTATTCTAGTACTTCATGTATCTTTCATTACATGTTCTAACTAAATGAAGTTATCAAGGATTGGGAATTCTCAAAGAGCCCCAATGCAAGAGAAGACTTGCATACACCATAAGGATTGTGTAAATCCTAAGTGGGTTAGGAAAAGAAGTTGGATGGACTAAAAATGATAAAACTAAAGGTATCTTGATGCTTTATGGGGATAACATAACATACGTTATGGATCCCAATAACATAAACCTAAGGAATATGACTTCCTTTATGAAGCATAATGGCTAGATCCCCAAGTAAAACCCATGGGTAAAGCTTTGAACATGAAGGGATCTATTTGAGAAAGACCTAGTCTTATCTCTTATTTTGATAAAAGAAGAAAAGAAAGCCAAAAGACCCAAGTAGGGTAAAGATCAAGTCAAACTTAAAGTTTGATAAGATAAGTCACACCACATTAAATGGTTAACCAAATATTTTAAGTAAGATTAGTAGTGGTGTATCTAAGCACCTTAGTCCTTGCTCTTATAATTTGGTACCATAGTATGAAGGGCATTTAAAAGGACAGAGAAGGTGAAAAGATATAGAGACATAGTTATGTGGATTGGATGAAGAACCCACTGGTATGGGACGGTAGGTATTGATTCCCATCGAGTACTTTTTCTTGATGGCCAGAAGACAACTCTAGAAGGATCAAGAAGGCCTTTAAGGTTTGAGATCCAACTAAAGATCCGTAAGGATTAAGCAGTGAAGGAATGATTGGAATAATCTATTTCTACTTATGACCTTAAAGATAACACGATCTTTTACACTATGAGTTCCCATCTTGGAATGTAGTTATAAAGATCTTAATCTTTTTGGGAAGAACAAGTAAAATAGGTTTCAATCAATTGGAGTCTAAAATAGTTAGATTAATCCCTATGGATTCTAGTCCCTTAAAGTGGATTCTCAAAACTATGTAAAGTTTTGAAAGAATGTTGAATCCACTTTTGGTAAGCTATTCAAATTCTATCTGAAGATAAAGAGGATGTTATATCCTTGTAAAAACTAGATAATCCACCTTTACCATTCTATTGGTTAGGTAGGGATTATATAACGAAATTCCCCTCTATTTAGATTTATTGGAGGTGAATTGCAAACAAGAAAATCCACCCATTTCACTAAATGAGAGTGATTTGGGCAGGGATTATGTAAGATTCATCTTCCTTTTAGAACAAGTTGGATTCTAACTTGCGAGATGAATCTGATAAGGAAACCTTAAGTAGCATTCATCTATTTTGATAGATCCATGCACAAGTGGTGCAAAGCCATGGACCAAGGTAGTAATTTAGCTTAAGTAACTTTGTATCCACATTATTCACATGTTTGAGCTATGGAGAGCCAGATGGCACATGGCTTAAACACGGAAATAGGCAAGGATATTCTCTTTCACCCTTTTCATTCTTTCCATACTTTTCATTTGACTCAATTCTTTTTCGTATGCAAACTAGACGGAACGTTGAATGATTGGGGCAAGGAATTAGACTACACATGGATTCTCCTCTTTTAAGATTTAGTCAAAGTAGAACTCCCCTTTTGAATTAAGAGGCAAACTTAGAGAGATGAAAGCCATGAGGCTTGGGATTGATCATGGAGCACGGGGAATACCCCAAGGTATATATCTCCACTCATTTCCGAGGACGAAAATGCTTTTAAGGGGGGGAGAATGTTGTATAATTACATGGTTCTAAGGAGTAGAACCCTTGGGTTTCTAGGTGTGAAACCCTTTGGATTTATGGTTTATTTACCCCTTTTAGATGGGTATTGAACCTTAGGGTTAATTCTCTAAGGTTGAGTACCTTAGGCTTGATTGGAAGCTTCTCCTAGCCACTTGGCTTGTACGTGAAAGCTTGGAGAGTCTTCTTTTAGAAGCCATGTGATTTCATGTGATTTCCCAAGCTTGTAAACCATGTGAACACCTTAGGACCCATGTGATGGAAGCTACACATGTTCTCTTGAGAGGGACTTACCCCCTTGGTCTTGGAGCTATATCTTGGAGGGGTTGGTTGGGTGGAAAGACATCTCTCTTCCTAGTGTGTGGCCTTGCTAGTTTGACTTCTTAGTTCATTTGTGTGGAGGCTATGGAGGTCCTTCCACAACACATGAGTACTCAAATTGTAGGCATCTTAGCTACATGTGAGAATGTCTCTTCAAAATCTATACCTTGGGTTTGAGAAAAACCCTTTAGCCACAAGCCTTGCTTTGTACCCATTTATTGAGCAATCAAAATTCTTCTTTACCTTATAAATCCAGCTTGATCCAATGATCTTCATAGATGGTTTCTTGGGAACCAATTCCCAATTCTGATTCTCTTGGAGAGCCTCTATCTCTTCTTCCATGGAATCTCTCCATTCTGGTTTCTTTTTGGCCTCTTCGTATGTTGATCGTTCTTTTGAGTTTGTATCTTGAGCAACATAAATTGAATGCTTAGTGACCAAGGATGTGTCATAACCATATGTTTCTAGCTTTCTTTTCTCCCTAGTAGATCTGCTTATAGTTTGTTGAGATGATTCTGCTACATCTCTCATCTCCTTCACTTTGGCCTTGCCTTTGGAGTTCCAATAGTTGATTTCTCTTCTTGGAGTCTTTTGATCATCATCACAATCACTTGAGTCTTCATGTGTATGCTCATTCCTCTTTGATAATGTTGGAAAGTCGTCCTCTAGGTCATAGGGAAGTTTGATATTCCTATAATCATCCAAGATTTTCTTTCATCAAAAACAACAAATCTACTAACAATGAAAACTTTATTGCTTGGATTATATAATCTATAGGATTTTTAATTAAGGTCATAACCAATGAATATACAATTCTCTACCTTTGGATCCAATTTTCCTCTCATTTGTGAAGGTATGTGTGCATATGCTATGCACCCAAAGATCTTGCAATGGTCAAGATGAGGTCTTCTCCCATTCCATGCTTCATAAGGTGTCATCTATTCCAATGCTTTTGATAGGAGTCTATTGATCAGATAGGTGGTTGTAGACACAACCTTTCTCCATAGGTATTTGGCAACTTCTTCTCATTTAGCATTGACCTTGCAACCTCCACTATGGTTATATTCCTCCTTTCTGCTACTCCATTTTGCTCTAGAGTATATCTGGTTGTAATCTCTCTTTTGATTCCTCTCTCTTGGAGATAGGCATCAAAGTCATGGGAGAAATATTCTCCCTCTCCATCTGACCCTAGCCTCTTCAAGGTTTTTCCTATTTGATTTTCAACAAGTGCTAGATATTTCTTGAAACAAGAGAACACTTCATCTTTATGTGTCATAAAGTATAGTGTTGTCCATCTGCTACCATCATCAATAAATGACACATAATACTTGGATCTAGAGATAGATGGTTCCTTGCTTGGCCCCCATACATCTATAGGGACTAGCTCTAATGGATCTCCATAAATTTATCCCTTGTTTGTAAATGGTTGCCTATGAGACTTTCCAAATTGACAAGCATTGCATTTGTAAATCTTGTGTTGCTTGGAGATATTTTATAATCAAAGCACACTTTGATCCCTATTGATTTGCTTCAAAGACCTTTCACTTATATGAGCTAACCTTTTGTGCCAAATCTCCAATTCTGATAATGTTTGACTACCCTAATTGAACAAAGAAATGCTCCTTGTATCTTGGAGCTCAAATGTAAATAGTCTACCTGAATTGTCTCCTCTTGCTATCCTATTGAATCCATGATGTGGATCCACAACAAATGCTCCATTCTTTGTAAATTAGACTTGCAATCCTTTCTCAACAATTTGACCAACACTTATGAGATTTCTTATTATGGTTGGCACATACAATATCTTGCTCAATAGGTTCATATTGCCATTTGAAGCCTTTACATTTTTTATCTTCTCCACTAGATGCCTTATGTCATCTCCTATTTGGGTTTCATGTCTATTCCTTGGGTCCTCCAAGTATGAGAGTAGAGCTACATTCTTGGCTACATGATTTGAGCAACCTAAGTCTATATAAAATGCATGTTCATCTTATTTACCATGCTTCATAGTCATATTCATCAGAAGTAATGATTTCTCTTGAGTTTGATCATCTGCATAGTTGTTGTAGTCTCTCCTTCTTTTGTATCCTTCTTGGTAATTTTTGTTCTATAATTTATTGTTGTAACCATTGCTATTGTTGAATCTACGTCTTGAGCTTCCATAGCCACCTTTGTCGTGGACTCTTCCTCTTTGGTTTCTAGTATTCGTGAAACAATTCTCAGTAATGTTATTAGTCAAGCCACATATGGCACATGGAGAGGAGCTTTGAGATCTCCCCCTGCCTTGTCTTCCTGCTCTACTTCTTCCTCTTGAGCCTCTACCTCTACCTACAAAGTTTGCTTGAGAGGTACTACCTTCATCATTAGACTTTTTACTCTTGCCTCTACCATCCTTATTCTTGTTCTTATTTGTATATATGGTAGAGGATTGATTACCTTTTGATTTGCCTCCCTCATAAGCTTTGCCTCATGTGTGAACAATTGTCCCATGAGGGTGTTGAAATCAAGAATCTGCATATCCATGTAGAGGTCGATGGCTGTGGTGAAAGCTTCCCATTTTTCATCTACCTTTACTCCATTGATCACTTGCATCACTATCTTCTCTTCCTCAATGAATTCTCAAATGGTTCCAAGTTGATATCCTATTTCTTTCATCTTGGTGACAAAATCAATTACACTTTGTTTGGGCATCTTCTTGAGTATAGTGAACTCCATCCATATTTGATTCTTCCTTGCTTTAGTACTTGATGAGAAGAATGATTCAAGAGCATTCCAAGTCTCTTCTGAAGTCTTAAAGCTGCTCATGTGTGGAAGTAAAAAATCAAAGATTGATTTAAGAATGTATGACCTAGGTAGAACATCCTTTGAGAACCATGTGGTTAACCTCTCTTGTTTGTTGAGTAGGTTGTCATTTACTTCTCAGGATTGGCATCATTTCATCTCCAGATATGTAACCATAGAGGTTTCTTCCTTGAAGATATGCTTCCATTCTAAGTGACCAAGCTAAGTAATTACCTTAATACAATTTGTCTATGGGTGAAAGAAATCCATCTCCCATGTTGATTTGTTGTTGCTCTGCTACCATTGTGTGGAGATGGATTGGTATGTTCCAAAGATGAGCTAGTGTTGCACAAAACCTACTCTACAGTTACCAACTTAGCTCTAGGGATGCTTAGTAGACTCCTTTGGCACTACAATAATACATTTAAAACCACTAAGTAATTTGGAATATCACTTCCAAAAGTTTGCATCAAAACAGATGATTTGGATGTACTAGAACTGTGAAGAAACCTTTTATACTAGGAATAGAAGTGCTCAATGTTTTTCTCAGAGCTCACAACTTGATAAGAATTGATGAGAGAGAATTTGCACACATCTAATTCAAGTCTATAGCAAACTAACACAAGTTATTTCATGACTTTAGAAACATCATACACTAAGAAATAAGTTTAGCAACTCAAGGTGTTATCCCATCATTTTAGGAGCAAGATGATACACGGACATATTCAACTTCATCAGTTGAATAGTAAACAACTAATTCTAATTATACCAAGTTAAATTGGAGCAAATGATTAAGCAGATACAAAGAAATCATTTCTGCAATATCATTGAAATAATCAAGATATGCTAGAGAACAATAGACAAAATTGATCATGAAGAATTGTATCAAATTATGTATGCTAATGAGCATATGATACAAGGGAAGTGTAGTGGACTACTCATAAATATGTTGAGATCAAGGTATGCTCAATGATGTAGCTTCAATCCTCTCAGAATGGTTCTCATATCTTGTGACTAAAATTACCTCTATTTATTCTCATCAAATGAATTTGAATTTTGAATTTCCCACACCTAAAAGTGTTCCTACAATTTAAGGGTGATTGATTTGATTCTTTCTACCAACCAACTCATGCATTCAGCTCCCTAATGTCATGAGATTCCTTAATCTATTTGCTTTTACACTTATCCATGGTAAATGCCTCTAAATTGACAAGGGGGTCTTCATATGTGATCCTCTATGTGAGGTACATAAATCAAGATGTAGTCTTGAATATTTAGACAAGCACTTAGGCTTGCTAAATGTACCAACATTTGAGTCTACAGTGGTATCTCATCCCAGACAACTTTTGAAAAGCCATGTGGGTATTACAGAAAACCATTACTAAACACCATGATAGAAAAGAAGCATAACAGAGAACTTGAAGGGGCATCAATCAGTAAGACCAGAATTCTCAAAATCTTTTGAAGAGACCAAATATATTTAAGGTACAGTTAAGAATTTTGACAGTATATAGAAGAGCTTGACCTAAAGCCATTTAGATGAGCCAATAATTATTAATATGGGTTACTTCTCTAGTTAGGTAGTGGACCATAGAATTACCAGACAATCTTCTATAATGCCTAAACCTAAAGAGAGGACAAACAAGAAAATGCCTCACCCCATTAATCTTCTGATGAGACCACTTAAAACAATCTACCATGAGAAAATGATATGAGAAACAAGAAGTATAACAAAAAACATATCCAATAGAGGAAGCAATCACAATGTCAAGATTTCTCAATAATCTTTTGAAGAGACCACCAAAATTCAAGTCAAGGTCAAATATTCTAGTAGAATAAAGTAAATCCTATTTTGAAGACAACCAACAATACCATCCAATAGAATTATGATAGTAAACAGTAGAGGTTGAGCTAAGCCTAAAGACAGAACAAACAGAAAAATGGCTCTTCCCTTTCATCTTTTGATGAGGCCACTGAATAAAACAGACTACCACGACAAAAAAAAAGAGAAACAAGAAGTATAATAGAAAAAGATATCCTACAAAGAAGCAGTCAAACGTCTAATATTTCCCATTAATCTTCTGAAAAGATCACCAAAAATTTCATCAGAATAAAGAGAATCATGTTTTGAAGAAAACCAGTAGTACCCACTAGTAGAAATAATAGTTACAAATTTAGCTTGAGTTTGGTCAAAGGACAAATTGAAATACAAACTTCTACAATACCTGAACCTGAAGTGGGAGTAGATAGAAGAAAGTCTTCCCTCAATGAGCTTCTAAAGAATCCATAGAATAATAAAGATTGCCATGATATAACAAGATAAAAATAACAAGGAATCAAGCAATGGTATAACTATTTTTTGTAATTTTTTGTTGGTTTCACCATAGAGATAGAATTTCTTAGGGGGTCTTTTGTTTTAGTTTTATTTGATGAGTTTCCAACAATACATTCTTCATCAGCATTCTCCTTATTTATAGCATCCCAAGGAGAACGTTTAATAGAAATTACTTTAATTTGTTTTGCTCATGATCGTTTAGCTCTTTAGTAAAAGAAAATTCATACTTATTAGGGTTCTCATTGTATATACGCCTATTGCCCGAATGGGCTACTTATCTTTGTACATTATCTAGTAACACATTCAGTCTTGTGTGTTGTGCTCCAAGCTTCTTCTTCTTCCTTGTGCTGTTCGTGTGCTTCTGCAGACATCTAACTCCAACAATTTCTGCTTTTCTGATTTCTTTTCATTTTTGTCTTCCCTCTTCGATTGTGCAAAATTAGCAGATTTCTGCTTACTAGTTGAAGAGATCCATTTTCCTTTGCCCTTCTGACTAGCCAGAAAAGGTTGATCTGCAACTCGCATAATGGACCTGTTCTGCCTGGACTGATCTTCTTGCAACAAAACAGAGACTAACTCCTCAAATTACAAGGCATTTGGATTTCCTTTCATCATCAACCAAAGAGTAGAAGCAAAAATCTGATATGAATCAGGAAGACCATTCAGAACAGTCTGCACAAGTGAGCTATCTGGTATAACCTCATTAACAGAAATCAACTGTTCCTTCAAGTCTTTGATCTTTGTTAGAAAACTATTCATAGAATCACCTTCATTCATGTGCTCACTCTCCAACTGTTTTTGGAGGTAAGCAACACGAGCCTCATTCCTAGCTTGGTACAATGTGGTAAGTGTATCCCAAGCATCCTTTGCTATTATGCAAGAGTGAATGTGAGGAATAATGGCATGTTTGACAGACAAAGCTATCAATGCATGTGCCTGGGCATCTCTGCCATCCCAACGAGTTTGCTTTGCAGTAGGTGCAACAGAAACCGCAACACGAACATGAATATGCATAATATCATCATCTTCAACACCTTCTACATCAGCTTCAGTACCTGCAGTTGTAATAGTTATAGGTGTGATATGAGGTTTTTCAACACCCTGCACAATGTTCCATAGTCCTTTTGCAACCAATACATGTCGCATCATAAAAGCCCATAACGGGTAGTTGGTACCATCCAACTTATCCTCAATAGCAAATAATGTCCAACTGATGTACATTCCAATCATGATGGGCTGCAAGTGCACAAATGCTCCGAACAGTAGTCATACGGCATGTAGGTGCAAAGGTCTCATCAAAATCACTCCCTCTTTCCTGCGCATAACCCTTTGCAACAAGCCTAGCCTTATACCTGTCAACTGTACCATCAAGTTTATGCTTCAGCTTGTATACCCACTTAGTGCCAATGGCCTTCTTGCCAGGAGGCAAGTCACATAAAGACCATGTACCATTCTTCATTATAGCATCATATTCATATTGCATAGCAGCCATCCAATTTTCTGAATTATGTCCTTCATCAAAATAAATAGGCTCATTCACATCACAGAGACTAGACGCAGCCATAGCATAGCAATCTGATGCAAAGGAGGCACTATGAGAGCCTGAACGAGTAAGATATGACAAAGGTGCATCTAATTTGCTATCACGCAAAGTCTCGCCAACCATTTTGGCATAGTTTTTGCCTGCTCAATATCAGCTCTCTCATCAACAAGTGCATCATGTAAATCTGCATCAGAAATGTAATGATCTGCATCATCATATGAAACCTGCAAAGGTTGAGAAGTTGCCTCATTAGAACTAGCACTAGACTGTCCACCTGTAAAAAGAGGCATCAAAGTATCATACATGTCTTTGGAGCTAACAGATGTCTCCTTGGTACATGAAAGCAATGGCTGAATAGCATCTTCCATAAAAACAACATCACGGCTAACCAGAATGTGTTTAGCCTATGGATGATACAGACGATAGCCTTTACTTTCAGAATTGTACCCAAAAAAATACATTTTACTGCCTTATCATCCAATTTTCTACGATGTTGTTCAAGCACTAATGCATATGTCAAACAACCAAAAACATGCAGATGAGCAACAGATGGCTTGCGGTCATGCCAAGCCTCATATGGAGTGATAGACTGTAGCGCTTTAGTGGGACACCTGTTAAGTACATATGTTGCACACATGACAGCCTCAAGCCAGAAACTATGTGGTAAAGCCTGACTCTTGACCATACACCTCGCCATCTCCATGAGTGACATGTTCTTTCGTTCAGCAACTCCATTCTGTTGAGGTGTATACGGCACTGTACACTGGTGTTTTATCCCACGTTCAGCTAGAAATGCATTAAAATCAGAAGACAAATATTCCTCCCCTCGATCAGAACGAAGGGTGCCCATTTTACATGCTGACAGATTTTCAGCCAAAACCAGAAACTATTTGAAGCACAAAAACACTTCGAACTTTGCCTTCAGTGGATATATCCATGCATGCCTGGAAAAATCATCAATGAAAGTCACGAAGTAAAGATAGTTTCCAAAAGAAGGTGTCTGCATAGGACCACAGACATCACTATTTTACAAGCTGCAATTTCTGCGTAGCCGGAACTGAACCATCTTTTGGAAAGGAGAAACGCTGCATTTTGCCCAAAATACACCCTTCACATACATGTTTTCTAGGTGCCTCAAGCTTGGGCAAAGAAGACACCATATCAGATTTCTGCAGAAGTAGCAAACTAGCAAAATTCAGATGACCAAAGCGTGCATGCCAAAGCTTTGCATCTGACATAGCCTGAGAATCATGAACTGCACATGCCGAATCATTCATAGATCTTTCATAGTCTATGAGCTTATATAGCCCACAACATAAAACGTCAGAAGCAATAATAACATCACCATTTGATAGATCATGAACTGTACATCTGTCATCAACAAATTTCACAACCAAGTCAATCTTGGCTAATGCAAAAACTGATAACAAATTCTTCTTGATCTCTGGCACAAATAAAGCATCTGATAAGGTGAAAGAACTACCATCAGCAGTAGTCAGAATGATCTTACCAACTCCCATAGCAGGATAAGAGGAGTTGTTGGCGCATGTGACAGTATTCCCTATAGGGGCAGGCTCGAGTGAAGAGAAGAAACTGCACTACGAGGTAACATGTTTGGTCGCCCCACTGTCAAAGTACCAAACATCTGAGTCCACTGCAGACATGCACTGCTCATGAGAAGATGGGTCAAAACTGCAAACAGTAGTAAACGCCCATTCTTCTTCCTGCACAAGATTAGCAGACTCTGTTTTTGGTGTAGAGGCTTCTGCAACAACCATTCCAGCCTCCTTTTTCTTTGCCTCTTTTGCAGCCAGTTTTGGACAGTTATTTATGATATGATCATTCCTTTACAGTACTTGCAAAACAATTTCTGCTTTTCTGATTTCTTCTCATCTTTATCCTGGTTCTTCGAATGTGTAGCATTTGCAGATTTTTGCTTACTAGTAGAAGAGCTCTATTTTCCTTTGCCCTTCTAACTAGACAGGAAAGCTTGATAGACAGGAAAGCTTGATCTGCAACACGCATAATGGACCTGTTCTGCCTGGACAGATTTTCCTACAACAGAACAGAGACTAACTCCTCAAATGATAAGGCATTCGGATTGCCTTTCATCATCAACCGAAGAGTAGACACAAAACTCTCAGGAAGACCATTCAGAACAGTCTGCACAAGTGAGCTATCTGGTATAACCTCATCAATAGAAATCAATTGTTCCTTCAGATCTTTGATCTTCGTTAAGAAATTGTCCATAGAATCACCTTCATTCATGTGCTCACTCTCCAACTATTTTCGGAGGTAAGCAACACGAGCCTCATTCCTAGCTTGGTACAATGTGGTAAGTGTATCCCAAGCATCCCTAGCTGCTTTGCAAGAGCGAATATGAGGAATAATGGCACATTTGATAGACAAAGCTATCAATGCATGTGCGTGGGCATCTCTGCCATCCCAATGAATCTGCTCTGCAGTAGGTGCAGCAGAAACAGTAGCACGAACAGGAATCTACACAATATCATCTTCGACACCATCTTCATCAGCTCCAGCACCTATATTCGCAGTACTTGTTGTTACAGGTGTAACAGGACGTCTTTCAACACCCTGCACAATGTTCCACAATCCTTTTGCAACCAATACATGTCGCATCATATAAGCCCATAATGGGTAGTTGCTACCATCCAACTTATCCTCAACAGCCAACATACGGAATACATCACTGCTTTCAGCCATGGCCGGTGACTAAAATACCTTGATGTAGAAAATTGACTGTATCTCAAAAATTTGGACGAAACTGCCCAGACAAGTTTTGTTATACCTGTAGCAGACTTCGAGACACTTATACTGGCAAACAGAAACAGGTATATACCTTTGGCACAAAAAGATGAAATAGCCTACATAAGCGCTGTGATAGTGCGTTCGGAGGCCGAAACGAGCTCGATCGCAATTTCGGCACCACATAGCGAAGCTGTTTTGATCTCTAAATTACCCTGAGTATGCTCACCAAATTTTGTGTGAATCTGAGACTGCAAACGGAGGAGTGTCGACGGTGCCGTAGATGAAGCGACGACCTGCTCTGATACCAATTGTTGGAGTTAGATGTCTGCAGAAGCACACAAACAGCATAATGAAGAAGAAGAAGCTTGGAGCACAACACACAAGACTGAATGTATTACTAGAGAATGTACAAAGATAAGTAGCCCATTAGGGCAATAGGTATATATACAAGCCGGGGGGAAAAAAACCTCCTAAAGAGGGAAAAAAGTGCCCTGGCGGTCCTAGTGTGTTCACACACATCACTACCTAAATATATCAACAAAAATTGTTTTGCAAGTATTGTAAAGGAAATGATCATATCATAAAGAACTATCCAAAACTAGTTGCTAAAGGGGCAAAGAAGAGAGAGTCTGGGATGGTTGTTGCAGAGGCCTCTACACCAAAAATAGAGTCTGCTAATCTTGTGCAGGAAGAAGAATGGGCGTTTACTACTGTTTGCAGTTTTGACCCATCTTCTCGTGAGCAGTGCATGTCTGCAGTAGCCTCAGATATTTGGCACTTTGACAGTGGGGTGACCAAACATATTACCTCGCAGCGTAGTTGCTTCTCTTCACTTGAGTTTACACCTATAGGGAATATTGTTACATGCGCCAACAAATCCTCTTATCTTGTTATGGGGGTTGGTAAGATCATTTTGACTACTGCTGATGGTAGTTCTTTCACTTTTTTAGATGCTTTGTTTGTGCCAGGGATCAAGAAAAATATGTTATCAGTTTTTGCATTAGCCAAGATTGGCTTGGTTCTGAAATTTGTTGATGACAGGTGTACAATTCATGATCTATCAAATGGCAATGTGATTATTGCTTCTGGCATTTTATATCATGGGATGTATAAGCTCATAGACTATGAAAGATTTATAAATGATTCGGCATGTACAGTACATGATTCTAAGGCTATGTCAGATGCAAAGCTTTGGCATGCACACTTTGATCATCTTAATTTTGCTAGTTTGCTAAACCTACAAAAATCTGAAATGTTGTCCTCTTTGCCCAAACTTGAGGCACCTGGGAATCATGTTTGTGAGGTTGTATTTTGGGCAAAATGTAGTGTTCGTCCTTTCCAAAAGATGGTTCAGTTCGGGCTACTCAGAAATTGCAGCTTGTACATAGTGATGTCGGTTGTCCTATGCAGACACCTTCTTTTGGGAATTATCTTTACTTTGTGACCTTCATCGATGATTGTTCCATGCATGCATGGGTATATTCATTGAAGGAAAAGTCCGAAGTGTTCATGTGCTTCAAACAATTTTTGGTTTTGGTTGAAAATCTGTCAGCATGTAAAATGGGCAACCTCCGTTCTGATCGAGGGGGGGAATATATGTCTTCTGATTTTAATGCATTTCTGGCTGAACGTGGGATAAAACACCAGTGTATAATGCCATATACCCCTCAATAGGATGGAGTTGTTGAACGAAAGAACAGTTCACTCATGGAGATGGCGAGGTGTATGGTCAAGAGAAAGGCTTTACCACATAGTTTTTGGCTTGAGGTTGTCATGTGTGTAGCATATGTACTTAACAGGTGTCCCACCAAAGCGCTGTAGTCTATCACTCCATATGAGGATCGCAAGCCATCTGTTGCTCATCTGCGTGTTTTTGGTTTTTTGGCATATTCATTAGTGCCCAAACAACATCGCAGAAAATTGGATGATAAAGTAGTAAAATGTTTTTTTGTTGGGTACAATTTTGAAAGTAAAGGCTATCGTCTGTATCATCCATAGACTAAACGCATTCTGGCTAGCCGTGTTGTCGTTTTTGTGGAAGATGCTATTCAGCCATTGCTTTCATGTACTAAGGAGACATTTGTTAGCTCCAAAGATATGTATGATACTTTGCTTCCTCTTTTTACAGGTGGAAAGTCTAGTCTTGGTCCTAATGAGGCAACTTCTCAACCTTTGCAAGTTTCATGTGATGATGTAGATCATTCCATTTTTTATGCAGATTTATAGGATGCACTTATTATGAGAGAGCTGATATTGAGTAGGCAAGAACTATGCCAAAATGGCTGGTGCAAACCTTGCGTGATAGCAAATTAGATGCACCTCTATCATATCGTACTCCATCACGCTCTCATAGTGCCTCTTTTGCATCAGATTGCTATGCTGTGGCTGGATATAGTCTTTGTGATGAGACTGAACCTTTTTCATTTGATGAAGCACAAAATTCAGAAAATTGGATGGCTGTTATGCAATCTGAATATGATGCAATAATGAAGAATGGTAATTGGTCTTTATGTGACTTGCCTCTTGGCAAGAAGGCCATTGGCAGTAAGTGGGTATACAAGCTGAAGCCTAAACCTGACAGTTTACAGGTATAAGTCTAGGCTTGTTGCAAAGGGTTATGCGTAGGAAAGAGGCATTGGTTTTGATGAAACCTTTGCTCCTACTTGTCGATTGACTATTGTTCATAGCATTTGTGCACTTGCAACTCATCATGGTTGAAATGTAAATCAATTGGACATTAAAACAACATTTCTGAATGGTGACTTGCATGAAGAAGTGTATGTTTCTCAACCCCATGGCTTTGTGCAAAAAGGGCAGTCTGATTGCACATGGTTTTGAGAACAGTCCAACTGAAAGCACCTTATATGTTAAGCGTGATAATGATGTACTTTTGATCATTGTGGTTTATGCTGATGACATTCTGCTCATTGGTCCTCATGAGAGGCATATTACTGATTTTAAGGCTGATTTGCATGCCTCATTTGAGATGTCTAATTTGGGGCATTTGCATCATTATTTGGGCATTCAGTTTATGCAGGTTGATGGTGGAATGACTTTGTGTCAAAAGAAATATATTGACACATTATTGCACCGTTTTGGCCTTGAAGACTGTACACCTATTTCCACTCCTATGGAGACAGGGTTACAATTGAGTCTTCATGATGTTGGAGATGCATTTGATGTTGTTCTCTATCAGCAGGTTGTTGGGTGTCTGATTTACTTGTGCATTACTCGGCCAGATATTCAGTTTGTTGTCTCACATATGAGCAAGTTTATGCATTGCCCAAGAGTCAAGCAGTGGTAGGCGGTTAAGCACATCTTTCGCTACTTGAGTGGTATTCAGTTACTTGGGTTGTTTTATCCCAAGGGGGGATCATCACCGCTAGCTTTGCATGCTTTTTCTGACTCTAATTGGGCTGGTTTCTATGACACTCATGTGTCCACTAGTGGTTTTTACTTCATGCTTGGTAGCTCATGAATATCTTGGTTGAGCAAGAAGCAACCTACTGTGGCCACTTCCAGTTGTGAGGCTGAGTATAGGGCACCTTTCATAGCGATTGTTGAGTGTGTGTGGCTCAGATGCCTTATGGCTGATTTGGGTGTTGGTCAGTCTTCTGCCACCACCATCTTCACTCACAGTCAGTGCACATTGGCAGTTGTGAGGAACCCTATGTTTCATGCTCGCACTAAGCACAATGAGGTGCATTATCATTATGTCAGGTGTAATAAAGTAAGTCTATGATCTATGGATCCGGTCGGTTCAGACGGATCTGAAATCGGACACCATTTGGTCATCCGTGTGTATGACCAAAGATCTTGAGTTTAGATTTACTTGGAGGTCTTGTGCTCTTGTGAACCAGTGACCTACTTAGCCTAGTGGTTAAGACTCAAGGATGTGAAGGATGAGGTCTTGGGTTCAACCCCCATGGGCTACATGGAGAGAGTGTTTTGCCCAAAGAGCTCTAGAGCCTTCTAGGAGCATCCACTTGAGTTAACTCGAGTTGATTGGGACACTTTGGCGCACATGCAGTTACATGGCTGGCTAGTATCCACCTGCCCACGAAGGCAGTCCCCTAGAGAGAGCTATATGGCTAGTATCCACCTGCCCACGAAGGCAGTCCCCTAGAGAGAGCTATATATAGAGGCATTTGGTTGGGAGAAGAGTCATCTCTTTAACGTGGTGATAAGTCCATTATCATCTTCATATAGGAGTTCATCATCTTCGTATATGAGTTTATTCGTTGTTTTCTGATGCCTCTCCCTGCAATAGCTTTAACTAGCAAAAGTGCCATTCGGTAGTTTTCTGCAGATTGATGAAGATGAGGATCGAACTCAAATCATCGTCAAAGAAACTCGCTCTTGTAACCAATACAACGGCTACTTTTCAATCTCATTTCAGATCAAAAGATCAAATTGCAGCGCTCTGGAAGTTACATCACTCAAATATGGCAGGCGCTGTTCAGGAAATACACCGCGCGAGCCAAGCATGTTACGAGTTATCATGTGTTTCGGCTATCTATTCTTCTGGCGATCTTCCTCGGGGCTTAAACCATGGCCTCTGCACTTTTTGGCGATCTTCCTCGGGGCTTAAACCATGGCCTCTGTGCTTGGAGAGGCCTCAACCACTGAGCCAACTGCGCCACGCTGTGGCTTCAAATCAGAATATCATTCTAAGATCTAAGTTGACCCAACGCTGCGAGATTTCGAACTCTTTCCATCCATTGGAAGAGATTTCCTTTATCCAACTCGCCACGTATACAGTGATCAAACCAGCGGGCTAAGCCTATATTGGTGTGTTGATCTCTGCTGAAAGGAGCAAAAGAAATGGCACAATTATAGCCATCGAGGGACACCGACGACTGGCGTCCGTGCGAATTTTGTGCTGCTCTCAAGTATCTAAGGCGGGCGCAGGAGTATTCTAAAAGGATGCATAATGGATTAATTCCATGGAGTGCTTCGGATTCTCTATTATGGCACAGCAGAGTACGTCTATAGCAGAAGCAATCGGTGGCAGTAGAGACAGGCAATTTACGAATTTGCTCGCGGCAGAAGTGGAGATGGAGATCAAATCATCTCGGACAAGTGCAAACCGGTTTCGAACCGACCACTTCCGTTAAGAAAGCATTGATCTACATCAATCGACCTCGAGCCATATTCCATAGATTGATTTACTTCTTAATTGTTCATTCGGGCAGAAGCAAAAGGCCACACTTCAGGGGAGTGCTCTGAATCGTCGGCTGCAAGATTCGATCTCAATGCATATCGTGTAGGTGATGTTCATCCCGCTGTTGTAGCCATTACAGCGGCAAGGAGTTTATATATATGTATATATGTATATATATATATATATATATATATATATATATATATATTTTTTTTTTTTAATGGAGGTTCAGCCAAAGCCTACTCCCCCTGTTGTAGCCATTACAGTGGCAAGGAGTCTTTTTTTTTTTAAATGGAGGTTCAGCCAAGCCTACTCCTCCAGGCTTTAACTTTGAAATTGCAATTGTACAAGGAAGGGCATAGTACCCATGGGGCCCTCCTTATCCTTCAAGAATAGGGGTTTACATACTTTGAAATTGTAACTGTACAAGGAAGGGCATAGTACCCATGGGGCCCTCCTTATCCTTCAAGAATAGGGGTTTACATAGCTGGGTTAGACTGCGGTCACAACTACCACGTAGCAGGGCAAACGGTGGCACATCAGCCACATTACAAGCTTTCCAAGATAATATGTCCCTTACATCTTACCGGTGGGGGTTGAACCCTCACCCTCGCCTCAAGAGGCGAAAGGCCCAACCACCCAACCAAGCGGCTTAGGACTCCGTGGCAAGGAGTTTTTTTTTATAAATGGAGGTTCGGCCGAGGCCTACTCCCCCTGACTTTAACTTTGAAATGAACAACTGTACAAGGAAGGGCATAGTACCCATGGGACCCCCCTTATCCCACAAGAACAGGGGCAGACGAGGTAGACAGCCCGAAGGCACATACAACGAGGTAGACGGCCCGAAGGCACAGCGGATTTAACGCCCGAAGGCTGGTTTCAACGCCCGAAGGCGGTTTACATATCCCGCAGCTCTAGGGGGTTGAACCCTCGCCCCCGCCTCAAGAGGCGAGGGACCCAACCACTAGACCAGGCATCTTGGGATCATGATGTGCTGCCACATCTTGGCATTAAATATCATGAATATAAACCGACTGTATATAGTATTCATGCTGCTGGTTCATTGGCGATCTTGCCACCAGGCTCCGTCCATTCATCTGTAGAGGGCATGGCGAGCAATGATGCCAGTGGCAGGGTTACTGTGCTCCTGCATCCTCCTTTTGTTCCCTTGCCACAGTTAGTGCAAAAGTTGGAGGAGGGGTATACAATTCTACAGTGGGACGAATTCAATGCTGATTCTTTGCACAAAATGTCCACCCTCGTCTGCAACCGAAAAGTTGATGCCAGGCTTCTGAATTTGTTGCCGCATTTGCGCATTATATACGGGGACCAGTGTGGATAATGTCGATATCGATCTCTGTCGTCAGCGCATCCTTCATCACATTACGTCTGCTCGGTGCTTTGTGCAAGATGGATTGTGGTGTCGGGGACCATTTCCCCTTGCCAAGAAGGTGAAGCAGGCAGGAATCGATCAAATTCCTAATAGGCTGTTACTCTTTCTAATGCTCGCCTAGGAGGATCGAATACGCGATCTTCCACTGAACTGCTCTTCTTTCTATCCATGAGAGCAACCTGCTTTCATGTGATGTTGTACTCGGAAGCAAAACATAACTCCATATGGAATACTGCAAGACCTTTCAAATCAAAAGGAGTTTTTCATGTTATGGTGATCGGTATTGGTCTAGAGACAACAGGCTGCAAGGCGGGATCAATCGCACGTCGCTCAACCAGAATAGCTAATCTAACCACAATACAAGCGCGGCGGTGATGACCTTGCTCGAGCAAAGGTTTTATATAGAGAATCTGTAGAACTTTTGACGCAACCAAAATAAAGAACTTCTTTAGATGGTTATGATCAGGATTCGATCACACAACCTTCTGCAGGCTGATAGACCAGCTATACCATGCCATCAGGCTACAACTTGATGTAACTCTATCTGTGCTATCTTTATATGCAATCTTTTAGTATACCACGATATAAAAGCATACGTAATCTTTGATAGTCAAGGGTGAAAATGGGGTTCAAACCCATAGCGTTTCCGGTAGATATCTATCGTCTTGTCCAAGATGACAGTTACGTTACGGATATATTTAACAACAGGGAAAATTTTTTTTTTAAGCATCGCCAAAGTGCTTAGATGATATTACATGTGATCGAACTCGCATGTACGAGTTCACAAGGTGATGTTTCATCCAGGATATTCACCAAAGCTTTGTACAGCAAGCATAGAACTCTAATTAAATCTTACTCTTATGGCCAATTAAACCACAGCGTTCAGTTGGTTTAATGATCGAGGAATTACATAGATAATATGGTCTCCAACCCCTACGGCTCAATAGATATGGTTCCCTCTTCCCACTCGACATGATGGTGATGATCCGGATGTCAAACCTAAGCCTTTTGGTCATCGATGAATGACTATACACAAAGCAAGGATATGGAGTTTTCTTTTAAGCAAAGGGCGATGGTTGGAAGAGGGAAAACATGACCATGATAGTTGGCCCGTCTTTAAGAAGATTGAAGTTGGTGAGGTGGAAAATAGTTCTTCTCAAGGATCAAGGGAAGGACGTAGCTTAATTGGGAGATAAGTATTTTCCAAGTTGATGATTTGTTTCAATATTTGATTTTGCTCTCTGGTTTCATATAGGATGCATTTTTATCATTGAAGTATACAAGTAAACTTCATTCTTGATAATCGTGATTCAAATCATTGAAACCTACATGAAAGGGCATAAATATATTGAAACACTCATTAAGCACAAGCATGCATATATGAGAGAATGTTTTCATGCACAATTTATATTTTTCTTCTTGCTTGCAAAAGGTATAGGATATACTCAAGCCTGTGCAGATATATTTTTATAACTATTGTAAGGAAAAAGATAGATATTTTATGCATGGATGATTGGACATGGATGATTTGTGCACACATGTCATGGCTTAGAACGGATCTCTAGTCGTTGAAGAATAATGTTCTCCCAAGTAGTGGGAAGGAAATTCTTGAAACTCTTTAGTTAATAAGTAGTTCCCTAGCAATCCCAAACCACTTGAAGTGGTACTTAAAGTCCAAATGGTTGATATCACCTGGAAGTGTATCAAAGATTCTTAGTTTTAGGATTTGAAAGGCATTAGTATATGCTTGGATTTGAGTTAGGGAAAGATCTCTAAAAATCCTGCAAGTAAGCCAAAAAGCTTAGAAAAGCTCAAGAGATCTTAATGATAAAGGACCAAGTCTGTATCGCATGATCAATAAGAATTGATTAATATTGTCCATGGTTGCCCAAGAATTGTGGTTGGAACTACCCTGAAGTTTTCCCAAGTATTGGCAATTGAAATAATAAGCTGTTCCAAGTTTGAACAGAGTAGATATTCCAAGAATGTAGTATGCAACCGTGTCGACGGTAATTAAGTCTGTGGAAGATAAAACATAAATTTTACCTATCCTTAAAGGGATTTTGGTACAAATCCAAAAGCATGAGTGGATGCTTAGACTTAATCAGTAGAGAGATTGTTATAAAATCCCCGAGATAGCTACTTAAAATCTTTTGTTAGAAAGGAATCTAAAGACAAGAAGTCAAAAGCTCTTGTCGCTACAAATTGGTCAAGGATAACCCATTAGACTTGAATCTGATAAATTCAAGAACTTGGAATGATAGTGGGTTTTTCTTTTGAAAATTCGAGTGAAGAAGAGTAGATATTCGAGGTTCTCCAATTCCCCAAGGAAAGCACAAGATCATGAGATGATCCTATGAAGGGATCAAAAACCTAGAACATCAAGTTGGAGGTAATGCCTGAAACTTCAAAATTCTTGAAGTGACAAGGTACTCTATCAAGAGATGTTTAGACTTTAGGATAAGTATCACCCACACATTAATGTGAATATAAAATAGGGTGGTATGGAATGCTAGATTTTATACTCAGATTGATGTAGGAAAGATGGTATGGGACATCGGACCATGGGATGATAATTATCTTTTATCCTCAAGAGAATTAAGACTTCAAAGAAGGAGTTTAATTCAAGAAGGATAAAATTAGTATCTCAAGGTACTTCAAGATAACTTCAAGATCAAGGAAGCAGAAGATATGAAGTAAATAACTTGCAAGATCTTCTTGAAAACACTTCAAAATAAAGTGTTGTTAATTTGGAAATATTTCATAAATTTTTGAAAGAAGTTGGACTTTGATTTTGAGTTGATCTTTTCAACCAAGGATTTGATTGACTAAGTTAAACATCAAGTTCCTAGTGTAATTTGATAAACTCACTCTTTTAACTCAAAGAAATGCACAAGAATTGCATTCCTAGTAAGGAGTCAGAAAGATTGAATATAACATGAACTTAGTCTCACGTGAAACATTAATTGAATACAAAACGCATCAACAAAAACTCAGTGGGTCGACACACTGATGTTGGTAATCACACTAGTATCTTGTGGTTGAATGATGTTTTCGAGTTGCTTTGAATCTTTTTGAGAATCCAGATTATTTCTCTTAAAGATAGAAAAATTGCTTCATTACCCTATTGAAACAGATCTTTGAGAAGTTAAGGTCCTGAGTCTTCTAGACTTTGACTCATAGCAAGTTTACGTATCTTTGAAGTTTGAAATTGTTTGTATAGATTTTTAGTTATTTCTTTCTGCTTTCCAAATCTTTTGGAATTGGCTCAGATATGGTATCTGATTTCTTTTGCAAAAGACCAGGGTCAGCCGGTTAGAACTAGATAACCAAATTGAACATCCTAGATAGATGTTATGTACAAGAACCTTTTCAATCTTCAAAAGAGAATAAGTCTAAGCAGACTTATTTATTTGAGTTTGCTTCAAGTTATAGCATAAATGATTTTCTAGAGTCCAGTATACTCTAGAAAAGAGAAGTTAGGAATTGCTCAACAGATTGATAATTCCCAAGAACTTTTAGCAAAAAACTAGTCTTTGAGAAAAGTATCCTAAGTTGAACAATTTTTCATTTGAATTTGAATTGGTCAAGTTATAGTATGGTTGAATCAAAGAAAATGGTAAACTTTCTCTTACAGCTTACATTGGATTTTTAAACTCATTAGGACAAAGCAGTCCTCTACTCGGGTAAAAAAAATCAAGTAACTATTGGATAAGAGTAAACCATTAAACAAACATCCAAGTTAGATGTTTGGGACAACCAAACTTCAAGTTATCCAAAATAAATTTAAGTGAATCAAGAGTTCTCAAAGTTTTATAAGGGATAAAAATCCCGCCTTCATTACTAAATCCATGCACTAGTCATGCCCAGAAATGGACAAGTAAGTTGAATCCACCCAGTTCACATGTTTGTGCCTAGATCACACAACGAGAAACTGTCAATTGGCCAAGGATGTTTTTCGATCCACCCTTATTATTCTTTCACCAGTTTGTACTTTGTCCAGTTTATCAAAGTGCAAAATGGGATAGTGTTTTGAATCATTTGGGCACGGACACCACCATAGAGATGAGATATCTTCTTCCGGTTTTAGAACATGACCATGTTCTTCCAGTTTTAGAACATGAGGCTCGAGGGTTGCCTATAGTAGATATATAGCTCTATTTTTTAGGAAGAAAATATTTTCCAAGGGGGGAAGAATGTAATAAAGTAAGTCTATGATCTAGGGATCCGCTCGGTTCAGATAGATCTAAAATCGGACACCATTTGGTCATCCGTATGTATGACCAAAGATCTCGAGTTTAGACTTAATAGGAGGTCTTGTACTCTTGTGAACAAGTGACCCACTTAGCCTAGTGGTTAAGACTCAAGGGTGTGAAGGAGGAGGTCTTGGGTTCAACTCCCATGGGGTACATGGGGAGAGTGTTTTGCCCAAAGAGCTCTAGAGCCTTCTAGAAGCATCCACTTGAGTTAACTCGAGTTGACTTGGACACTTGGCGCACATGCAGTTACATGGCCGACACATGGCTGGCTAGTATCCACCTGCCCAAGAAGGCAATCCCCTGGAGAGAGCTATATATAGAGGCATTTGGTTGGGAGGAGATTCATCTCTCTAATGTGGTGGTCATAATTCTCATTCTCTTGTATCAAGGAGAGGTTTTCTGCTAGGAAGATCAGTTTGGCATATGTGCCCACGCAGGAGAACATTGCAGACCTTTTCACAAAGGCTCTGCCTAGAGAGAAGTTTGAAGCTTTCCGCAACACTTTGGGCTTACTTCCTTTTGCAGAGTGATTTCCACATAGGTTGGTACTTTCTTATACATAAGTGTTAGCTCCTTGTTCACCGCATCACTCCCAAGGGGGATTTGTTGATATATTTAGGTAGTGATGTGTGTGAACTCTCTAGGACCGCTGGGGCACTTTTTTCCCTCTTTAGGAGTTTTTCTCCCCCGGCTTGTTTATACGCCTATTGCCCTAATGGACTACTTATCTTTGTACATTCTCTAGTAATACATTCAGTATTGTGTGTTGTGCTCCAAGTTTCTTCTTCTTTCTTGTGTTGTTCGCATGCTTCCGTAGACGTCTAACTCCAACACTCCTATGTGGGCACAATGCCAAGCTGATATCTCCAGCAAAGAACCTCTCCCTGACACAATGATAATGCACCTCAATGTGCTTAGTGTGAACATGGAACACAGGGTTCCTCGCAACTGCCAGTGTGCTTTGACTGTCAGTGAAGATAGTGGTGGCAAAAGACTGACCAACACCCAAATCAACCATAATGCATCTGAGCCACACACACTCAACAATCACCATGAAAGTTTTCCTATACTCAGCCTCACAACTAGAAGTGTCCACAGTAGGCTACTTCTTGCTCAACCAAGATATGCATGAGCTACCAAGCATGAAGCAAAAACCACTGGTGGACACACAACTATCATAACGACCAACCTAGACAGAGTTAGAAAAAACATGTAAATCTGGCGGTAGTGACGCCCCCCTTGGGATAAAACAATCCAAGTAGTTGGGTACCACTCAAGTAGCAAAAGATGCACTTAACCGCCTACCAAAGCTTGACACCTCCACAATGCATAAGCCTACTCATTTATGAAAACCTGCTGGATGCTTGACACGTGGACAATGCACAAGCCTGCATAACTAAATCAAGCATCCAACAGCCTATTGATAGAGAACAACATCAACTGCATTTCCAGTATCATGAAGACTGAAACATAAACCTATCTCCATAGGAGTGGCAATGTGTTTGCAATCTTCAAGGCCAAAATACCGTAATAATGTGTCAATATATTTTGTTTGACAACAAAATTATTCCACCATCAACTTGCATAAACTGAATACCCAAATAATGATGCAAATGCCCCAAATCTGACATCTCAAATGAGGCATGCAGATCACCCTTAAAATCAGCAATATGCTTCTCATGAGGACTAGTGAGCAGCATATCATCAACATACACAACAATGATCAGAAGCATATCATTAGTACACTTAACATATAAGGTGCTTTTAGTTGGACTCTTCTCAAAACCATGTGCAATCAGATAGGCATGTATCTTTTCATATCAAGCACATGGCTTGATTTAAGCCATATAATGCCTTCTTCAATCTGCACACTTGGTTTTCATGCCTTTTTTGCACAAAACCACGAGGCTGAAAAACATACACTTCTTCATGCAAATCACCATTCAGAAATGTAGTTTTAATGTCCAGCTGATGTACATTCCAACCATGATTATCTACAAGTGCACAGATGCTATGAATAGCAGTCATTCGACATGTAGATGCAAAAGTCTCATAAAAAAAAATGCCTCTTTCCTATGCATAACCCTTTGCAACAAGCCTAGCCTTATACCTACCAATTGTTCCATCAGGCTTACACTTCAACTTGTATACCCACTTAGTGCCAATGGCCTTCTTGCTAGGAGGCAAGTCACATAAAGACCAAGTACCATTTTTCATCATAGCATCATATTCTGATTGCATAGCAACCATCCAATTTTTAGAATTTTGTGCTTCATCAAATGAAAGAGGCTCATTCTCATCACAGAGACTAGAGACAATTATAGCATAGCAATCTGATGCAAAAGAAGCACCATGAGAGCAAGAACAAGTATGATATGCTAGTGTTATCATCCAAAGCCTACACCAGCCACATTGGCATAGTTTTTGCCTCCTCAATATCAGCTCTCTCATCAACAAGTGCATCATGTAAATCTCCATAAAAAATGGAATGATCTACATTATGTCATGAAACCTATAAAGGTTGAGAAGTTACCTCATTAGGACTAGCACTAGACTGTCCATCTGTAAAGAGAGGTAGCAAAGTGTCATACATGTCTTTGGAGCTAATTGATGTCTCCTTAGTACATGAAAGTAATGGTTGAATAGCATCTTCCACAAAAATAATATCACGGAGTAACCAAAATGCATTTAGTCTATGGACGACACATATGATAGCCTTTGCTTTCAGAACTATACCCAACAAAAATACATTTCACTACTTTATCATCCAATTTCCTATGTTGTTGTTCAAGCACTAATGCGTATGCCAGACAACCAAAAACACGCAAGACAACAACAGATGGCTTGGGACCATGCAAAGCCTCATATGGAGTGATAGACTACAATGCTTCAGTGGGACGCCTGTTAAGTACATACATCCCACCTGTTAAGTACATATGTTGCATAGATAACAGGCTCAAGCTAGAAACTATGTGGTAAAGCCTGACTCTTGACCATACACGGTGCCATCTCGACGAGTGACTTGTTCTTTCATTCAACAACTCAATCTTGTTAAAGTGTATATGGCACTATACACTGACGTTTTATCCCATGTTGAAATGGAATGATCTGCATCATCAAAGAAACCTATAAAGGTTGAGAAGTTGCCTCATTAGGACTAGCACTATACTGTCCACCTATAAAAAGAGGCAGCAAAGTATCATACATGTCTTTAGAGCTAACAGATGTCTCCTTAGTACATGAAAGTAAAGGTTGAATGGCATCTTCCACAAAAACATCATGACTAACTAAAATGTGTTTAGTTTGTGGATGATAAAGACGATGGCCTTTGCTTTCATAACTGTACCCAACAAAAACACATTTTATTGCTTTATCATCAAATTTCTTGCAATGTTGTTCAAGTAGTAATGCATATACCAGACAAACAAAAACATGCTCATAAGAAACAGACTGCTTGCAACCATGCCAAGCCTCATGTAGAATAATAGACTGCACTGCGTTAGCGGGGCAGCTGTTAAGTACATATGTTGCACACATGATAGCCTCAAGCCAGAAACTTTGTGGTAAAGCCTGGCTTTTCACCATACACCTCACCATCTCTATGAGTGACCTGTTCTTTCATTCAGTAGCTCCATTTTATTGACGTTTATATGGCACTATACATTGATATATAGATAGATAGATAGATA